>OZ024799.1:33981735-35181735 GCA_964017045.1 Omphiscola glabra
TGCCAGATCCGGCCCGCAGGAGTAAATAATCCGGCCCGCCTGGCCCCGTAAGAGTATCTGTCTGGCAGCGACAGTTATAGAACCGAGCATTGACACTGACACTCTTGCTAGACGAAAGTCCCTTTATAATACTATTAACATTAAGGGGGATATATAGTTTTTCTTCAGTTAAATGTATTAATGTTCTCCAAGTTTTTTTTTGTGCCCACTACAAATGAAATATGTGCAGTCTGCATAAGATTTGTTAATTATTCAAACTAAAATTCGGCTCCAGAAAGAGTCCAAGAGACACATATCAGGCCGCCGGCAGTGTTTGCCCTTGTTTTAAAAAGTGTGAGGACCCCTCCCTCACCTATAGTTTTTACTCACTCCTTAAGCAAATTTAATCAATTTTTTTTTCGTTATGCGAATTATTCGCGGTACACTAGGTGATTTCAAAATAAGGCAAAAAGTTCTTGAGACGAAGACTAACAAAATGACCAAGTAGTTACTGGCTTCTACTTCTGATTATTTTTAGCTCACACAGACACACACACACACACACACAGACAGACGCACAGACAAATCGACATTCCGACAGACCGACACTCCGACAGACCGACCTAAGACAGACAGATGGACTGACGGACGGACGGATAGATGAACACACACACACAGACAGACAGACGCACAGACACATCGACATTCCGACACTCCGACATAATAACGACTGACAGATGGACAGACGGACGGACGGATAGATGAACGATGGATGGAAGGCTTTTTCTATTTATGGATGTAAGGCTTTTTCTATTTATGGATGTAAGGCTTTTTCTATTTATGGATGTAGGGTTGTTTCTATTTATGGATGTAAGGATTGATAAAAACAACAAGAACATACTGAGTCTAACGGATGGGCTAATATATGAATTAATGGATTAATGTATTAATGGATTCGGGTTGGATTGTTTGCTGGATATATTGACGGATAACATGTACATAGATATGTAGCCAGACCAGGTAGATAGGTAGGTAGTTAGATTAATTTCTATGTTGGTATGCTGGTGGTAGACGTATAATCGCCCACGCCTTTGGAGAAAATTCGAGATCCGCCGATGTTGGACTCCCCCCCACTGAAAGGCCCTAGTGTCAACACCGGCTCAATGTTTCGGCGGTCTTTGTTATGAGATCAACCAGCTTCCTAAGTGATACCCCTCGGATCGAGACATCCTTTGAGTGCCGTGGACAAGCCGAGATGCCAATCGGGCAATTAGTCACCTTGTAGGGTACCTGGCCATCAGAAGGTTGGGGTGACTTTGGACTCACTGGCGGTACAGACGGGAGAGGAGGGGGGGGGGGAGTCATTTTCTCGAGGAGGGGTGAGGAATGGGGGTGGGGGTGGTAAAAGGGGGGGGGGGGTCTCATAGAGGGTCTTTCAAAGTCAAGTGGATGGGTTCAAGATAGTATTGTCCAGTGTGTCTTGATGAACGTCACAGAAGTAGTGGATGTGAATATGTCAGACCGGGGGGGGGGGGGCGTAAACTCTTAGCTTAATGCACTGATACAGCACCTTTATCAGTGGAGTATACAAAACATAACATCAAAGGTAGGTGCAGAATTGCATAAAATTAAAAGGCCTCTGGCCTCTGACCTCTGGCCTCTGGCACACAAATGTTCAGTAGCTGCATACAGTTGTTGTAATCCGACTCATCAAGTCCAACTTATCATTAAAAATGTCAAAGAATTCGTAACCGTTGATTCATGATTCACCCCCTCCCCGGTCTTTTGAGCAGTCTCCGCCCCACTGATATCAAATATTGTTTAAATTATTTTCATAGACGATGTTCCTCATCGTAGGTGGGTGCGGCGGGGTTTGGGCAACGTACATTTTTTGTCAGGGCGTCACGATTGAAGGCGTTAAAACGATTACTTACGATATTTAAAAAGAGCAGTTTTTAATGTTAATAACAAGATAGAGGCCCTGAAACTAACTGAAATATTGAATTGGGCCAGGAGGTGACCTATGATAGAGAGAGCGGGTCATGGCAAGGACATGACCTACGATAAATATTGGCTCATGGCCAGGTACACAAAAGGTTTAGAAATGCTTTTAAAGACCATTCGAAAAAACAACATTTAAAAATTAGATTTTATTTTGAACACTTTGAGCACACGCGAAATTGTCTGTGTGTGTCTGTGTGTGTCTCTGTGTGTGTGTGTGTGTGTCTGTGTGTGTCTCTGTGTGTGTGTCTGTGTGTGTGTCTGTGTGTATATGTGAGTGTGTCTCTGTGTGTGTCTGTGTGTGTATGTGTGTGTGTGTCTGTGTGTATGTGTGGGTGTCTGTGGGTGTCTCTGTGTGTGTCTGTGTGTGTATGTATGTGTCTATGTATGTCTGTGTGTCTCTGTATGTCAGTGTGTGTCTGTGTATGTCTGTGTGTATGTGTGTGTGTCTGTGTGTCTGTGTATGTCTGTGTGTGTCTGTGTGTATGTCTGTGTGTGTCTGTGTCCTTGATCATATTGAAGAGACAGAGTTCTCCCTCATTCATTTTATGCCTTTGCTCACAAGCTTCAATTTCAACCCACCTCTAACCCAACCCACCTCTAACGACTAACCCAACGCACCTCTAACCCAACCCACCTCTAACCCAACGCACCTCTAACCCAACCCACCTCTGACCCAACGCACCTCTAACCCAACCCACCTCTAACCCAACGCACCTCTAACCCAACCCACCTCTAACCCAACCTCAAAATCTTTGAATAGACATTAGGTCTACTAAAGTAATAAACTACAATTATCAACAGTACATGTGAAAAAAGCAGCTGCTATGTTGGTCAATTCAAATACTAATCTCAACTTTATTTTCAATGCAAAAAAAATTAGATCTGTCCCCTATTCCCACCCACCTCCAGAAGCGTGTAGCTAGTGTTGATGCTGCCTGGTGCAGGTCAAGATTTTTTCCGCCCAAAATGCCACCCCTGCGTATAAAGATCGCTCCCCCGCCCATCATACGTTACTGCCCACCCTTTGCCGGGAACACTAATTGATCTAATATTTTGCTTGTAAGAAATAAGGTGTCCAAAAGTTTATCTACAATTCTGACTTTTGAAAGACTAAATTTTTTGAAATTTAAAAAAAAAATGAAACTTGTTAGCTAGACAATGTTGTATATGGCACACGCACTGACACAGCAGCTCTTTCAGTGGCACCAGTTGATCGACCTCTTACATATGGCACACGCACTGACACAGCCGCTCTTTCAGTGGCACCAGTTGATCGACCTCTTACATATGGCACACGCACTGACACAGCAGCTCTTTCAGTGGCACCAGTTGATCGACCTCTTACATATGGCACACGCACTGACACAGCAGCTCTTTCAGTGGCACCAGTTGATCGACCTCTTACATATGGCACACTCACTGACACAGCAGCTCTTTCAGTGGCACCAGTTGATCGACCTCTTACATATGGCACACTCACTGACACAGCACCTCTTTCAGTGGCACCAGTTGATCGACCTCTTACATATGGCACACTCACTGACACAGCACCTCTTTCAGTGGCACCAGTTGATCGACCTCTTACATATGGCACACTCACTGACACAGCACCTCTTTCAGTGGCACCAGTTGATCGACCTCTTACATATGGCACACTCACTGACACAGCACCTCTTTCAGTGGCACCAGTTGATCGACCTCTTACATATGGCACACTCACTGACACAGCACCTCTTTCAGTGGCACCAGTTGATCGACCTCTTACATATGGCACACGCACTGACACAGCACCTCTTTCAGTGGCACCAGTTGATCGACCTCTTACATATGGCACACGCACTGATACAGCACCTCTTTCAGTGGCACCAGTTGATCGACCTCTTACATATGGCACACGCACTGACACAGCAGCTCTTTCAGTGGCACCAGTTGATCGACCTCTTACATATGGCACACGCACTGATACAGCACCTCTTTCAGTGGCACCAGTTGATCGACCTCTTACATATGGCACACGCACTGATACAGCAGCTCTTTCAGTGGCACCAGTTGATCGACCTCTTACATATGGCACACTCACTGATACAGCAGCTCTTTCAGTGGCACCAGTTGATCGACCTCTTACATATGGCCCACTCACTGATACAGCAGCTCTTTCAGTGGCACCAGTTGATCGACCTCTTACATATGGCACACTCACTGATACAGCAGCTCTTTCAGTGGCACCAGTTGATCGACCTCTTACATATGGCACACTCACTGATACAGCAGCTCTTTCAGTGGCACCAGTTGATCGACCTCTTACATATGGCACACGCACTGACACAGCAGCTCTTTCAGTGGCACCAGTTGATCGACCTCTTACATATGGCACACTCACTGATACAGCAGCTCTTTCAGTGGCACCAGTTGATCGACCTCTTACATATGGCACACTCACTGATACAGCAGCTCTTTCAGTGGCACCAGTTGATCGACCTCTTACATATGGCACACTCACTGATACAGCAGCTCTTTCAGTGGCACCAGTTGATCAACCTCTTACATATGGCACACTCACTGATACAGCAGCTCTTTCAGTGGCACCAGTTGATCGACCTCTTACATATGGCACACGCACTGATACAACACCTCTTTCAGTGGCACCAGTTGATCGACCTCTTACATATGGCACACGCACTGACACAGCAGCTCTTTCAGTGGCACCAGTTGATCGACCTCTTACATATGGCACACGCACTGACACAGCAGCTCTTTCAGTGGCACCAGTTGATCGACCTCTTACATATGGCACACTCACTGATACAGCAGCTCTTTCAGTGGCACCAGTCGATCGACCTCTTACATATGGCACACTCACTGATACAGCAGCTCTTTCAGTGGCACCAGTTGATCGACCTGTTACATATGGCACACTCACTGATACAGCAGCTCTTTCAGTGGCACCAGTTGATCGACCTCTTACATATGGCACACGCACTGATACAACACCTCTTTCAGTGGCACCAGTTGATCGACCTCTTACATATGGCACACGCACTGATACAGCAGCTCTTTCAGTGGCACCAGTTGATCGACCTCTTACATATGGCACACTCACTGATACAGCAGCTCTTTCAGTGGCACCAGTTGATCGACCTCTTACATATGGCACACTCACTGATACAGCAGCTCTTTCAGTGGCACCACTTGATCGACCTCTTACATATGGCACACGCAGAGACAATATAAGATCACGATATGAGCGTAAACCTTTTATCAGTAGATTAGTTTATTTATTCGACATACAATTTTATTATTTTAAGGTTATGATTTAATAAGGTAGCGTGGCCGAGCGGTCTAAGGCGCTGGTTTTAGGCACCAGTCTCTTCGGAGGCGTGGGTTCGAATCCCACCGCTGCCATTTTTGTTTAGATCGGACGCAAGGGTAACGGGTAACGCAAGAGATCTAAAATCAAAAAGAAGATTACAATTTTATTATTCATACGTTAGACCAAAATGAGGTTGTCATTAGGAAGCGAAAAAAATCTCTTTTGTATCAATAAAAAATAATTTGCTCTCATGGGTAAACGTTGCAAGTTCCAACATATTGTTTAGACTTATCATTCATGGGTAAACTTAGGATTTAAATATGCCAATAATAATATGTCTGATTCAATTTTGAGGTAAGCAACCCCAGAAGTCCTGCTCTTTCCTATACACTTATGTCACTTGGACGAGAGGATGGATTTTTAGAGTGGACACATTTTTGTGTGGCTATTCTTTCGTTTACACACAGTTGGTGAAAATAGTTTTTGAAAGCCCTTGACATTTAGAATACAACTTAAACAGCTGACGTGCTGTTGGGGATTGTTCACAATCAGCCTAGAGTTGTCCGCAAAAATAGATACGTTGCTATTGTGGTTAATTTGCAAACATATCGATTAAAAACTCAAGCGGATCAACATTGATACAAGGCTAAATTATATTATGAATGACCACTACAGTACATAGCGTTCTGGTCAAGGGAAGTGGACGATGTGTTACGGAGGAACACCCTCCATCATTAATAAATGAAAAAAAGAAGAAAAAAAAAAAAAAAAAATTGGTACCCATCGATGCCGCCCCCCCCCCCACCTTTTCTACATCTTATCATTTTTTCTTTGTATTTAAATCTCCTTGTATTTTAACGTAACTTGCCATCTTTGTGTGCCGAATCCCCTTTAAAATACCCCGAATAAGGTTTATAATCGAAAAGAAGACTTCAACTCAATACTTTGTGCTGTATTACAGGAGTTTCAGAAATAAAAAAATCATTGGAAATTTAATTTATTTCTTACACTTACATTTCATTCCTCTCTACTAGACCTAAATTTAGAAAGTGTATTGTGTCTCTGACAAACAATAGACACAGTCCTACGCCACAGATCGCATCTACTGAAGACAGAAACGAAAAGACTGCACTTAAAGTCAAAGAGAGTAACTTCCCCTTTGTTGACGTAAAGAAAGGTCACAAACACCTTGACATTGCGTGACCAAAGTCTATCGGCTAGTCTGTAAACCTCATTACTTTTGTCTTCTAGAAACTTGCCCGTGAAATTCTCAGAACCCAAAGGTGTAACAAAATTTTTTATTTTTTTTTCTAAAGAGTTTGAAGCCAAAAGAAAATGATGTGACCCTTGTCTCATTATAATTTAACATACTCAAACGGTTTTGTTTAGCCTGGCTTCATGCCTGTCTTGTTTGCCTCACTATCTGGGTCACGTTTAAGACACTTCAAACTAAACTATTTACTTCATATTTTTCTATTTTTAATAGCGTGTAGATTTTGTGTGGTGGTATCATAATTTGTAACGTTTATTAGTGCCCAAAAGTTAGCTTTGCGTGTCCAAATTTCCGCTGATGACCACCATCCATTAAATCACGCCCCCCCCCCCATTGCTCAAAAGTTCACAAAACGTTTGGACCATACGATGCTCAAGCACGACACATAAGTCCGGCGAAATTATTATATATATATATATATATATAATTTACATCACTTGTAAACTTTACCATTAAATACATGATCATAAAATAAAGTTGACGTAAAAAATATATTAGAATTTTATGATCAAAGGTATAATAGTTTAAATCTCTCTCTACCTACCCCCCCCCCAGCCCAAACCCCGTCGAACAAAATCATTTCAAATAAAAACCCGTAGCCTAGAAATTCTATTTTTAAATTAATATAATTTCTGTATTTTTTAAAATTACAGCTTAATCTAGATCAACAATTTCATGAGGTTGAAATAAAATGTTAAAGTTCAAGGAATTTTGAGTCTTAGGGCGATAACAAAATGTTAACATCTCTTCTTAAGTCCGGCCTGTGTGAGACAGTTGACGAAAGCGAGCAGTTGAAAAATATAGCCAGACGTCAAATGGCAATCCCCCATTTCTCTAGATGAGTCCACCCAATTGCATCGTCAGTGGAGGGTGTGTGCCTCTCTCGGGTGCATGGGGTAGAGGGGGAGGGGTCCATCTCTGGGGGGGGGGGATCACTTTGTTAGCCTTGGCAGTACGGAGAGGATTAATGAGATTTAAAACTGCTATAGCTGTCCACTACAGCAGAGGCTCTTGTTGGCATATTTGTCTTCTATCAATCTTCCATCAATCTTCTATCAATCTTCTATCAATCACGAGCAGTAATTGATAAAGGGAAAAATTTGTTTTTTTATGTAATGAATAAATTCCAAGTTATAATAATCTATAAGTGTGTTGCATTTTCTTGCGTGTCGGTTAATCCTACTTGAATACACTAACCGACAAAATATTTAAAAATTTAACAGTACTGTTGGTTTATGATTATGTAGTGTAACTTTGTGGTGTACGTAGAATCTCTAAAAAAAAAGAAAAACAGTTCCACCACAAGGAAATAAATTTATTGATCAATAAAATGACAACTGGTATTGTAAGCTGAAGGGAATCTATACGTGCCCCAACTGGTGTGTCATATGCCCTTATGTTCACACGGCGATCTTATCAATCGTTGCGCTGGCGCTGGGGGCCCCGGGGAGGGGTGAGGGCATGCTCTCCCATTGGCTGCTGCTGTTGTATGGCATACCGAGTTATTCATCATGTGTGAAAAATGCGTTTAAATTATGATACATCGGCATTTTCCCCAGGTCACATGTACAGCGCTCTGTGCCAGATACTCCATACTGGACCATAGCAATAAAAAAAATTGCGTTCACAAATATATTCATAACTAGACACTGTTAAAATGTATGGCATGAGATAATGCTAGCTGGCCTGTGTAGTACGATACACAGGGTGGGTGAGGCTGTCTCAGGGGCGGGTTGCCCCCGGCATGCCGCTTCGCGGCCTGACTGGACTAGAGACCACTGGGGGAGTGGTTGAATGCCGGTTGGGGGCGGCGGTGGTGCGCTGGGGAAGACTTCATGAGCTTCGGCTCGATAGTTTTTCTGATTTTCTTAAGTAGTAGTAGTAGTAGTAGTAGTAGTAGTAGTAGTAGTAGTAGTAGTAGTAGTAGTAGTAGTAGTAGTAGTAGTAGTAGTAGTAGTAGTAGTAGTAGTAGTAGTAGTAGTAGTAGTAGTAGTAGTAGTAGTAGTAGTAGTAGTAGTAGTAGTAGTAGTAGTAGTAGTAGTAGTAGTAGTAGTAGTAGTAGTAGTAGTAGTAGTAGTAGTAGTAGTAGTAGTAGTAGTAGTAGTAGTAGTAGTAGTAGTAGTAGTAGTAGTAGTAGTAGTAGTAGTAGTAGTAGTAGTAGTAGTAGTAGTAGTAGTAGTAGTAGTAGTAGTAGTAGTAGTAGTAGTAGTAGTAGTAGTAGTAGTAGTAGTAGTAGTAGTAGTAGTAGTAGTAGTAGTAGTAGTAGTAGTAGTAGTAGTAGTAGTAGTAGTAGTAGTAGTAGTAGTAGTAGTAGTAGTAGTAGTAGTAGTAGTAGTAGTAGTAGTAGTAGTAGTAGTAGTAGTAGTAGTAGTAGTAGTAGTAGTAGTAGTAGTAGTAGTAGTAGTAGTAGTAGTAGTAGTAGTAGTAGTAGTAGTAGTAGTAGTAGTAGTAGTAGTAGTAGTAGTAGTAGTAGTAGTAGTAGTAGTAGTAGTAGTAGTAGTAGTAGTAGTAGTAGTAGTAGTAGTAGTAGTAGTAGTAGTAGTAGTAGTAGTAGTAGTAGTAGTAGTAGTAGTAGTAGTAGTAGTAGTAGTAGTAGTAGTAGTAGTAGTAGTAGTAGTAGTAGTAGTAGTAGTAGTAGTAGTAGTAGTAGTAGTAGTAGTAGTAGTAGTAGTAGTAGTAGTAGTAGTAGTAGTAGTAGTAGTAGTAGTAGTAGTAGTAGTAGTAGTAGTAGTAGTAGTAGTAGTAGTAGTAGTAGTAGTAGTAGTAGTAGTAGTAGTAGTAGTAGTAGTAGTAGTAGTAGTAGTAGTAGTAGTAGTAGTAGTAGTAGTAGTAGTAGTAGTAGTAGTAGTAGTAGTAGTAGTAGTAGTAGTAGTAGTAGTAGTAGTAGTAGTAGTAGTAGTAGTAGTAGTAGTAGTAGTAGTAGTAGTAGTAGTAGTAGTAGTAGTAGTAGTAGTAGTAGTAGTAGTAGTAGTAGTAGTAGTAGTAGTAGTAGTAGTAGTAGTAGTAGTAGTAGTAGTAGTAGTAGTAGTAGTAGTAGTAGTAGTAGTAGTAGTAGTAGTAGTAGTAGTAGTAGTAGTAGTAGTAGTAGTAGTAGTAGTAGTAGTAGTAGTAGTAGTAGTAGTAGTAGTAGTAGTAGTAGTAGTAGTAGTAGTAGTAGTAGTAGTAGTAGTAGTAGTAGTAGTAGTAGTAGTAGTAGTTAGTAGTAGTTAGTAGTTAGTAGTACGATACGAAATTTATTTAAGAGAATATTGGAATGTTTGGATTATTATGAAAGAACGTATATATTGACTTGGCTCCATTGCGTGGGAGTATGGCTCGATGAGTCGAGAAGCATTTTACTGTTGTTTGCCTTGCTCGATTGTTTCCATTAGCCAAAAATCTGCACCATGAAAAAAATGGGCTGGTCCACAGCTCCAGCATTAAACAGAAACTCCTCCCTCTCCCCCCTAGACAGCGACGAGGCCATGACAGGTAGTTCAGGCTCATAAAAACAAGAACTCAGTACAGGAGCTCCTCATTTCCTGCCAAAGACAATCAGGGACTGGAACAAGCTTCCAAAAGCAACAGTTGAGACAACTACACTTGACACATTTGCGTCCATCGCCTCCTGTCTTCCAACCCACTGTTATTAATAATATCATTGCTAAGTTACCCTTGCTACCAGTGAAGTGTCCCCTTAAAAACCATGCACAGTTACAACGCGAGCCCCTCTGAAACATAGGAGCCAGAATGATCAGCACATTGATCGAAGAAATTATATGATTTGACTAGATTCTGTCGATTTCTTTCTTACGCCGTATGACGTCATACGAGTGGTGATTAAGCATTGAGGGATATAACAACCGAAGACATGTATACTCTCCAAGCATTTGTCTTCTTTTCAAAATCAAGGCAATTTATCACTAATCAAGAAATGAGAGTAGGGGCACCATAAGGGGGTGTTCTCAACCCGTCTTTTATACAATAGTATCATACTAATGACGCCCCTAGCCAATACCAGTTTACTTTGGCTAAACTTGACTCTTATGGGTGTTCTAAACAAAATATCATATATATAGAGAGATAAATCCTAACTAAAAAATAGAAAACCAGACAGAAACAAGGTAAAGAAAAAGGAAGAATAAAAAGGAAGTGACTTGCAGTAAAATTTAAAAGCCCTATCAGGAAAAAAGACATCGCAGTTACGTAAAATTGTGGATTTGGTTTATCCCGTATGGAGTTAACGTGCCAAATCTTGATATTAATTTATTCTCCATATGGATCCTATCCGTTGTGTTACTAGTATACAGTATACCAGTAACTGCGATGTCCAAAATGCCATCATGGTTGGTGCTATTGAAATGTTTGGAGACCGGTCAGAGAGCCTGTCTATTTATATTATAGAGGTGTTCTCTAAATCGGTCTCCAAGGCGACGACCTGTCTCTCCTACGTATAAACAAAGCATCATCCACAACAAGATGAAACTGCAATGTGTCACCATCTTGGCGCACTCACGCGAGATTTCCACATTGTTATTGGCCAAATACGTTAAGTCTACCAATGCCACGCATGAATTGCTGTGAGTAACGGTGAGCCACGCGCCAGTGAGCACAAATAGGGAGGTCCTTCTATGATGGCGAGGTCAGCATTTTTGTACTGGAATTTTAATTTAAAAATAATGTCAACTTTCACCAACTTATTATCCGTATTGTTTTTTTTTAAAAAACGTTGCCATTCCGTACCTTTCTTCTAGGGTTTGCAAATCCTTCCTAACTTTAGAGAGCGTTAATAAAAGCTGTCACCAAAACTTCTACAAAAACTGTTGACAATTCCAATAAGTAACAGTAATTTTACTGTGGATAGGGTAACTGCTAACCAGAGGCGTCATTTCAGAATTTTTCAAAATGGTGGGGGGAGGGCAAAAACCAAACCTTAGACCACTTGTTAAGTTGTTTATTACTGGATTCGCCACAGTATCTAGCCATTTAAATATAATCTGCAAATTCAAGGGGGCGGGGGCTAATTCCCCACACTGCCCTACCCAAATGACGTCCCAGCTGCTAACCTATAGCAAGACATCCTACCGCACACTAGACATAATATGTGAGCTTGTGTTTGTGACATCCTTATTTGCTAATTCATGACATCCTGACATTACGTGTTTGTGACATCCTTATTTGCTAATATATGACACCTTTAACTTACGTGTTTGTGACATCTTTATTTGCTAATTTAAGACATCTTTACATCACGTGCTTGTGACATCCTTATTTGCTAATATATGACACCCTTACATTACTAATTTATGATACTCTTAAATAACGAATCTATGAAATCCACAAATTACTCATTTATGACATCTTACATTATGTAGGTATTTATGATACTATTACATTACTAATTTATGACATCACTACATTGTTAATGTATGATACTCTTACAGTTCTAATTTATGACATCTTACATTATGCATTTATGATAATCTTACATTACTATTTTATGACATCCATACATTTCTAATTATGACATCACTACATTACTAATTTATGACATCAATACATTACTAATTTATGATACTCTTACATTACTAATTTATGACATCAATACATTACTAATTTATGACACTCTTACATTACTAATTATGATATGAACTCAATACATTACTAATTAATGACAATCTTACATTACTAATTTATGACATCAATACATTACTAATTAATGACACTCTTACATTACCAATTTATGACATCCATACATTACTAATTTATGACAATCTGATATTACTAATTTATCGCACCCTTACAATACTAATTTATAACACCTTTACATTACTAATTTATGATAATTTTACATTATTAATTTATGACACCCTTGTAATACTAATTTATGTCATCTTACATTATGTATTTATGATACTCTTACATTACTATTTTATGACATCCATACATCACTTATTTATGACATCAATACATTACTAATTTATGGCATCCATACATTGCTAATTTATGGCATCCATAGATTACTAATTTATGAAATCCATACATTACTAATTTATGACATCCATAGATTACTAATTTGTTACATTCATTCATTTCTTACAATATTACTAATTTATGACACCTTTACATTACTTATTGATGACATCCATACATTACTAATTTATGGCATCCATACGTTACTAATTTATGGCATTCGTATATTACTAACATTACTAATTTATGACATCCATACATTACTAATTTATGACATCCATACGTTACTAATTTATGGCATTCGTATATTACTAACATTACTAATTTATGACATCCATACATTACTAATTTATGGCATTCATACGTTACTAATTTATGGCATTCGTATATTACTAACATTACTAATTTATGACATCCATACATTACTAATTTATGACATCCATACGTTACTAATTTATGGCATTCGTATATTACTAACATTACTAATTTATGACATCCATACATTACTAATTTATGACATCCATACGTTACTAATTTATGGCATTCGTATATTACTAACATTACTAATTTATGACATCCATACATTACTAATTTATGACATCCATACGTTACTAATTTATGGCATTCGTATATTACTAACATTACTAATTTATGACATCCATACATTACTAGAACATCCACCCTTACATTATGTATTTATGATCTTCGTGGCATCATAAAATGAGTAAAACTACACGTGACATTTGAAGTGATGGAATTATTTCTATGACTCCTAACTTGGCAATACCACTCCAACAAATGACGGGTAGCTTTGTTAGCAAGACCTTTACAGTAAATTGTTCACTTTATAATCCAGAGAAATGACTCTCGCGTATTAAATAATACAAACTTAGGCCGAAAAGTTCGAGCCCTACCTACTAACACTAATCCCACCTCCACATCTTCTGACTGGGCAGCACCTTAAGACATAAATTGAATATCCCCCACCCCCTTTCCCCGACTTAACCTCCCTCTGACTATACCCCCTGTCAACACAGTTCGTAACATTAACACGTGAGTACTTCTTTGTTCTTTTAAGATTTGAGACAGCTCAACGATAGTGGCGAACACAGGCCGTATGAACATTCGTAAATCACACATGTAAACACATTCTTCCGGGGAAAGTAACTTTCAAGCTATATTTAAAAAAAAACAAAGAAAAAAAAAAAAAAGAAACAATAAAAAAAAAAAAAAGAAAAAGAAAAAACAGAAGCGCGTCATTTAATGGCGAGCAGAAAAGACGCAATTAACATTTCTGTTCCTCCCCCACAACGCAATAAAAAAAGAAAGAAAAGAAAAAGAAAGAAAGAATAGAAAAAAAAGAAAGAAAAGAAAAAGAAAAGAAAGAAAAAATTTGATTCAGCGTTTGTGTGCGAACTTATATTGAACAATTCCATTCGTACCGGGCCTGGCTAGGTGTTTGTTACCAGTTGATCGACCGTTTGTTCCGTAACTCTATCTACGTAAATCTAGGTGTTTGTTACCAGTTGATCGACCGTTTGTTATGTATCTCTATCTACGTAAATCTGGTCCAGGAAGAGACCAGTTGATCGACCATTTGTTCTGTATCTCTATCTACTTGAATCTGGTCCTGGAAGAACATAAAACGTAACAGCAGATCCAAGGGACTTGACATGTTCTCAAGTTTCAAATCAAAATAAGATGTTTGGTTTAGTTAGTTTATAAGTTCATTGTCTGGGTAGATAAATCACTGACCAATGGGATTATTTTCACTAATGTCACCATAAATGAGAGGGTTTTTAAAAAATGCACGCCATGCAGTTTGCGACCTGCATTTGGCGTGATGCTGTATCACAGTGACTTTACAGCGAGAAATGAGGGGGTGGGGCAATGAGGCGTAATGTATCATTGATTAGTCTGATTGATTATCTAATGTCCATACTTTAGAAAGTTCAATTGTCCATCTCTCAGTATGGGAAAATATTATCAACTATAATTGGCAGCGTTGACCCAGGCGTTTGCAGAACATTTGGTAAAAATGTTCTAAATTTAAACCTTCTGTCAATTATCATAATTGATGGACTTCATTCCAGTTATGTAAATTTTTCACAGTAACAATATGTACATTCTTTCCCTTCCTGTAATCTTACTTCCGGCAATAAAGGGACATATCAAAAGTTGTTTACGTATCTCTGTTACTTGTCATACTTCTTTTTGTCTTGTTTGCTGATGAAGGCTCTGAGTCGAAACGTCCAAATGTGTTGTCCTGTCTATTAATTCAAGTTCAGCATACCTTGTCCTTATATGTCAATTATCACAACGCACAAACACAAACTGACTATAAGCGCGCACAGACAGAGATTTTCAGTTTTTTTAAATGGAAAAATAAAACTCGTATATTGAAACAAATGATGTAATAGTTTTATAATAAAGTAGGATCCGTATCCGGAAATTTGATAGAAAAAAAATTCATCGACGGAAAATTGATCGACGGAAATTTGATCGAACGGAAATTTGGTCGAATCTTTTTTTTTAGTTTGCACGTTAAAATTTTGCATCAAATTTCTTTTTGAACACATTATTTTGTTTGACTATATAGTATAGTGCGTTCGAAATGAAATTTGAAGAAAATTTTAACGCGTGAACTGAAAAATAGATTCGACCAAATTTCCGTTCGCTCAAATTTCAGTCGATCAATTTTATGTCGACGAAATTTCTTTCGATCAAATTTCAAATAACCAGTAGGATCGAGAACTCAATAATTTTTGTAATTTCTGCGATAAAAGACATCGCTATTTAAAGGTAGAGCCTAAATCCTAGATTGACACATTTTGCTTGGAATATTTATGTCAAATGTTACAATTTCTGGTATGTACTTCAGGACGTACAATCAGAGGCGTAGCTAAGGGGGGCAGATGTCCCAGGGCGCTAGACTATTTAGTGGTGCCAAAATGTGCTTTGATATTATTGATGAAAATAAAGGGTTAAAGTGTTGAAAACAGAAAGGGGGGTTCTTTAAAATGAATCTTGTCCCCGGGCGCCAAACACTCTAGATACGCCTCTGCATACAATTAATGCAATCATATTTTTTCGCGTGTAACGTTGAAACAATTACATTTTTTAAATGTAATATTGTTACACTAGTGTTTCTCAAATGCAAGAAAGCATTATTTTTTTTAAAACTTCAACTAAGAATTATTGGTGATGTTTCCATAAATCTGTCTTGATATTTAGACTTATTTTAAACAATAGATCCAGCTGGAAAACCAAGAGACAATCTACTGTGACTACTGTGACAGTGGCGTAGCGAGCTTAACTCGCGCCCGGGGCACAATACCTTTTTAGCGTCCTTAATACCTTTTTATCGCCCCCCCTATTCGAAAACAATACAATATTTTAGTAAAATATACCATTTGGCGCCCCTTTGTGAGTAGCGGCCGGGGTATGATGCGCCCCCTTGCCCCCCCCCCCTCACTACGCCACTGTACTGTGACTACTATGTATGTAAGATAGTGTCGATGGTAACGCAGATATCTTGTTATTCCTCTAAAAGTCTTTGCCTTGAGTTGTATATGAACAGAGCGTAGTGTCGAAATAGTCACGCAGATGTGTAAAACAACCCCCCCCCCCCCCACACCTCTTTTTTTTTTCGTCTCCAAACCATCAACATGAAATAACAACTACTTTGGATCATATATAGAAATTTGATTTCCCCTCGTTCCTGAATTGTTGAGTTTATCTTTCATATGTAGCATGTATTTTCTATGATTACTTTCTTAGCGTGCATTTGGGAAAACGACCGAAATCTCCGTATTCAAAGAAATTTTAAACGAAAAATTAAACCAACATATTTAAAGAACTCATTTATCCCTTGAGATATTTTCAAGCTTCGGTGTTTTTTTTTTAAGATTAAAACTCCCTGGTTGACAACTACAAAACGGATTGACCAAATCTACCAGAGCCAATCAAATTTAGCACGCGAGGATTGACCAAATCTACCAGAGCCAATCTAATGTAGCACGCGAGGATTGACCAAATCTACCAGAGCCAATCAAATATATCACGCGAGGATTGACCAAATCTACCAGAGCCAATCAAATTTAGCATGCGAGGATTGACCAAATCTACCAGAGCCAATCAAATGTAGCACACGAGGATTGACCAAATCTACCAGAGCCAATCAAATGTATCACGCGAGGATTGACCAAATCTACCAGAGCCAATCAAATGTAGCACGCGAGGATTGAATTGAACAAACATCCTTTACAGTTGCGCGTTTAAAAAAAAAATGAAAGGGATTGATAAGCCGATATCAGTTTTTTTTTTAATACAACAAGAAATCTTGACATTGAAAAGCTGTCTATTAAGTGACATTGACATTGACAGGTTTTAATTAAATCGACATTGCAATAAAATAATATTTTCAAACTGAAAGAAGTGCGTATTTGCAGATTTTAAACTCAAATCTGACCTCTGACCTCTTAAGATAAATATTGGTTTTAAAAAGTAAAATAAATAAAAATAATAATAATAAAAAGTTAAAAAATGATTGATTATACTCTTTTAACTTTTAATTGTATGCAATTTAATTATAGTGAATCGACCGTAGAGGAAAGCATTCCGACTGGCTGTCCCCAAAGAACTCACTGATCCACGAGCCTTCCTATTGCCATACATTTGTGAGCTTGCTATTTTCAAAACTAATTACTTCTCGACTTGAACTGTTTACATTCGTTATGTTTAATATTCGGCGTGTGTACTATTCGGTGAATGTGATATTCTATGCCTCTATTGTCTATGTGATTCTTGTACCCTCCCGCACAACACAACAGTTTACATTCGTTATGTTTAATATTCGGCGTGTGTACTATTCGGTGAATGTGATATTCTATGCCTCTATAGTCTATGTGATTCTTGTACCCTCCCGCACAACACAACAGTGTACACAGATGCTGTGTTTTGTGTTAACAAACGTAGACCAAAAACAAAAAAAAACTGTCAAACATTACCTGAAGTTACAATGTAATTTAAACTCTAGGTACGCGTTGGAGCAGGGGCTCTCAAACTGCGGCCCGTGGGTTTGAAACGACCTTTCAAGGGTCCTTAAACCGGCCCACCAGACCACCTTAAAATTACCTTTGTAGCAGCCACAAATACGGAATTGGATGTTTATCATCTCATAATTACTCACTTTCAATTTGTAATACTTTGGATGTTATGTTGATCACAATTGTTTCCCCACAATATTTTTATTGCCGCCCCCTACATGTTTTTTTGTTTCAATTCAATTAAGATATGGGCAGTTTGCATAGGATTCGTTCATAAATTTTAAAAAGGCTGCACCAATTGGTACCCGGGTACCAGAATTGAGAGGTTGGGATTAAAAAACGATTAAAAACATAATTGTTAAGTTTGCAAGACCAAATGAGGCATCAAATGAAAGATATTTGAATGTACTATACGTTTGAAATCTTAATTCTGCAGTTTTACTAAAATAAACTACCACAAATGACATCCGAATAGCATTGAGTCTAATGGTACCCGGGTGCGAATGGCGGCGCTGCGTGTCTGGGTCTATTTTGACTAATGCTATTCGGATGTCCTTTGTGGTAGTTTATTTTAGTAAAACTGCAGAATTAAGTTTACAAACGTATAGTCCATTCAATTATCTTTCATTTGATACATCATTTGGTCTTACAAACCCAACAATAATATTTTAAATCGTTCTTTAATCCCAACCTTTCATTTCTGGTACTCGGGTACCAATAGCCACTTCGTTTTAAAAATATGTTCCGGCCCCTGGCAATGTTTGAGGGATACCGATCCCGCCCCCCGACAGTGTCCATGGAACAAAGATCTGGTCCGCATGTTCAAACAGTTTGAGGACTCCCGGGCGAGAGGGTGGGGGATGCTGGAGGTGATGGGAAAAAAGTGTGAGGGGGGGGGCTTTCAATGGTAAAGTACTTACATCCAAGAAGCATAGCAGCATTTCAACAAAATAATCCAGTATACTGTAAGAAATAGAATGATCCAATTCCCTCGCGTCACACTGGCTTGCCTATGTGCCATTTCTCCACATGATCACAGGTTGTAGCGATGAGTTCTTCCTCAGTCGTCTACGCTTTGAAAATCCGCTGAGAATCCGAAAACTTTATGCAAGAAATTTATTGAACATTTTCCCTTTCTACTTATTTATTATCTTTGTGTTAAGCTCCACATTATGGATATCATAATATTCTAGCGGCATTTGAATTTATTTAGGAAGTCAAACAATGTTCTAATTGATTGTAATAATTTGTAAGCATATTTTTAAAATTATATTTAATTTTTTTTTTAAAAAGTAAATATATTTTTTTCTTGTAAAGGCAGCTAGAATTATTTAATAATTGTCATTCCACGCTATCACTTTGTATCCCCACACATGAGTAGCTTAATTTTCTAGATAATCCTCACTGAAAGTTAGTATGTATCTCACTGACAGGTAGTATCATAGTGCATCTTCATGTTTAACGAGCCACAAAAATAAACTTTCTTCAACAAATTATTAACTCTTAATAACGACGAAAAAAATTAATTAATTAACCACTAAATCTTCATTGGGGAAACTTTAATCCACAAAACCATTCACCACGTTATCGAAATCAGGTGATTTGTGTGCAGCACCGACGTCTTAGCTTTCTTTTCAGAATATCGTCTGCAGTTTCGGCGATTTGTACTAGGAACTACTTCATCACAGGCGACGTCCGATAGCTCGCGCCTGCCCGGTACGTAAATCCGTGGATAGAGTTCCTCTCCCCTCCTGCCCGCGTATTGAAGGGGGGCGAGTGGCTTGACGTATTGACGGGGGGTGCGAATTGAGGTGGGGCTCAACGCCAAACTTTGAATCACCCTTCGACAACTTTTCGACTGCCGGTAAGTGACATACAGGGGGGGGGGCGGGACCCCTCAGACAATGCAACATATCTGTCTATGGCTGGCGAGATCACAGCCGGTTGGGGGGGGGGGAACAGACGGCCTCGCCATGGAGAAGGTGTTGTACCCCAGGGCACGACAAAAAGGCACAGAGCGTGAACGTTGTGAATTGTCTGCTTTCTGCTGCTGAAATCATTGATATGGAGTCGCAGAAAATCATCGCCCAAGATCGGGGTGTTTGATTCCGGTGTATGACGTCATACGGGTGGTTATTAAGCATTGTCATTGAGGGAAAGAACAAACCGAAGATATTTGTATACTCTCCAAGCACATTTCTTTGCTTCTTTCAAAATAAAGTCAATTAATCACCAATCCAGAAATGAGAGTAGGGGCGCTACTAAGGTGTGTTCATAACCTGTCTGTTATACAATGTATCATTCTAATGACAGCATAGACCAGCGGTTCTCAACCTGTGGATCGCATACCCTTTGGGGGTCGAACGACCCTTTCCCAGGGGTCTCATAAGGTCGTCGGAAACACATATATACTACAGCTATGAAGTGGCAACAAAAATAATTTTGTGGTTGGGGTCGCCACAATATGGGGAACGGTATTAAAGGGTCGCGGCATTAGAAAGGTTGAGAACCACTGCCATAGACAGTAATAGTTCTTCAGTTAAAAAAAAGAGGGGGTGGAGTGGGGGTTAAGGGTGGGTTTCCGAAAAGGAAGAGTCTGGGTTGTTGATATTGTGTTTAAAATTATTTTTTTTAAATACGCTTTTAAAAGCTGGCCATAATGTCCTAGTAAAAGCTGGCCATAATGTCCTAGTAAAAGCTGGCCATAATGTCCTAGTTAAAGCTGGCCTTAAAGTCGTAATAAAAGCTGTGCCCACAAACAATGGAATGCACTTCCAATACACATCCGCAAAATATCAACGATCACAGCATTCAAAACTGCACTAAAAAACACATCTCATTAAACTCTACTATCCTGACTGATTCCCCCTCTGACCGTTAAACGATGCTGCTGAGTGCCGTCCATGGCTTCACATGTAAATAGTTATGGAATGGTTGGGCGAATACACATTTGTTTTTTTGTTGTTTTTTTAAAAATTAATGTAAATTTAATTTTCAAGTTCATTATTATGTTTGTTAAATTGTATGTACAGCGTGGTGAGCCCAGTCCTAGTCTGGGGTACCACGCTATAGAAAACTACAAAAAATAATTAATAATAATAATAATGTCCTAGTAAAAGCTTGCCATAATGTCCTAGTAAAAGCTGGCCATAATGTCCTAGTAAAAGCTGGCCATAATGTCCTAGTAGAAGCTTGCCATAATGTCCTAGTAAAAGCTGGCCATAATGTCCTAGTAAAAGTTGGCCATAATGTCCTAGTAAAAGCTGGCCATAATGTCCTAGTAAAAGCTGGCCATAATGTCCTAGTAAAATCTGGCCATAATGTCCTAGTAAATGTTCTCTTTGCGTCCATTCACGTGGGGACATAGAGAATACATGGTCCAGACTTCTCCTAATTACATTTAGGGGTCCTGAGTGGTGTAATTGCTGTTCCCAGGCCACATACATGTTACATACCTGTTACATACCTGTTACATACCTGCTACATACCTGTTACATACCTGTTACATACCTGCTACATACCTGTTACATACCTACTACACACCTGTTACATACCTGCTATATACATGTTACATACCTGCTATATACCTGTTACATACCTGCTACACACCTGTTACATACCTACTACATACCTGTTACATACCTGCTATATACCTGTTACATACCTGCTACATACCTGTTACATACCTGCTACACACCTGTTACATAC
This sequence comes from Omphiscola glabra, assembly GCA_964017045.1. Classification (NCBI taxonomy): domain Eukaryota; kingdom Metazoa; phylum Mollusca; class Gastropoda; family Lymnaeidae; genus Omphiscola; species Omphiscola glabra. The sequence continues at coordinate 34,003,010 of OZ024799.1, forward strand.
CTACTACATACATGTTACATACATACTTGAGGGTCTTATATTAAATATTACTTTGATGTAAATCTGGGGGGTCTTCACTTAGACAATATGTATATGTACTTATTTATAAATATTGTTTATTTTTGCATTCTGTCTATCATTGACCGATAGATCTCATTTAACAAAAACACATTTTTGGGTGGGGGTTGGGGGGTTGGGGGGTTGGGGGAGGGTGTGAAGATATGTGGGTGGAAAATGTGTTCTGGGAGGAATGATGTGAAATTTGACTTTAAAAGTCCTTGGCTAAGTCTCCTTCATTCTTACTTTAAAACTCTAGTAAAAGCTGGCCATTACTCTTACTCCTTGGATAAGTCAAACTTTTTTTTACTTTAAAAGTCCTGGGCTAAGTCGCCTTGATTCTTACTTTAAAACTCCTGGGCTAAGTCACACTTGATTGTGACTTTAAAACTCCTGTGCTAAGTCACAGTTGATTGTGACTTTATAAATCCTGGGCTAAGTCACACTTGATTGTGACTTTAAAACTCCTGGGCTAAGTCGCCTTGATTCCTACTTTAAAAATCATGGGCTAAGTCACACTTGATTGTGACTTTAAAACTCCTGTGCTAAGTCACAGTTGATTGTGACTTTATAAATCCTAAGTTAAGTCACAGTTGATTGTGACTTTAAAACTCCTGGGCTAAGTCACAGTTGATTGTGACTTCAAAACTCCCGGGCTAAGTCTCCTTCATTCCTACTTCAAAAATCCCGAGCTAAGTCACATAAATAAAAAATCAATCTTGGTTCTTACTTTAATGTTAATTACATTTAACTCGTAATTTCAACTCTGTCTGTAAGCAACCACTGGAGACTTCATGATGATAGATACGTTGTTGCGTATTTGTACTGTTCTCCTTCGTATCAATGGAGATCCCAACACCACCCCCCCCCCCCACCCTTAACCACCACTTTAAAAAATTAAGAAAAGAAAGAAAAAAGGCATGAAAGGGGAGGTAATAAATTTTTTTTAGACGCGGCATGATGAACAGTTTTCGTGGTCCTTTCGACGCAGCCAAAATTGTGCGGTCTTTTGTTACATGCAACCCTATTGGGTGATGAGTCCAACACACAGGAGGTAGTTTTATGCTGATTGGCAGGTAAGGCAAGACAGGTAAAGGCGAAGCGGAAGGAGAGGAAATTTTTTGAGAGTGAAATATAGGATACATAGAGAGACATAGAGAAAGAGAAATAATGCAAGACAAGAGAGAGAGAGGGAAAGAGAGGGTGGTTACATAGAGAGACATAGAGAAAGAGAAATAGTGCAATACAAGAGAGAGACAGAGAGTGAGTTATATAGGATACATAGAGAGACATAGAGAAAGAGTAATAATGCAAGACAAGAGAGAGAGAGAGAGAGGTTACATAGAGAGAGTAAGAGAAATAATGTAAGACGAGAGAGAGAGAGAGAGACGAGCTAAAGCGTGACGAGCGAGAGAGAGCGAGTGATACATGGGATACATAGAGAGACACAGAGAACAAGAAACAATTCAAGCTGAGAGAGAGAGAGAGAAAAGAGCGAGAAAAAAAAGAGAGAGAGAGAGAGAGAGAAGAGCGAGAAAAAAAAAGAGAGAGAGAGAGAGAGAGAGACAGCACGTCAAATAAAATCAAGAGAGCAAGAAAAAGAGAGAGAGTTAGAGGAAATACAATGATTAAATGAGCGAGAAATTTGAGTGTATTAATGTTCAAGTTAGAGAAGAATACACAAGAATGAAGCGTGGTTACAAGGGGGGGAGTTAGGGATTGTGGGTGGGGGGAATGAGATACCAAAGAATAAACAAAACTGATACTTAACCGAAAAGTAAAAGCTGAAGTCTGCTATTTATTTTATTTATTTATATAAATACAGCTTTATACTTCCAAAATATTCAGTAGCTCTTATCACCAAAAGTAGCACGTGTCCATCCTTGAGACATTTGTTTACCGTTTAATAAACCTCGTATTCCTGCATACCACATCTCAGTGATTACGCCATCTCCACGGTGACTCCATCGTCATGACGACCCCGTTGCCATGCCAACGCCGTCTCCATACCAACTAGAGACCGACAGAATTTCGGCTCCTTTTTACGGTTTCGGCACCGAAAGTGGCAATTTCATCAGTTTCGGTGTAGCTTCAGTTATGTTTCGATTTATTTTTGTTCGATTTATTTTCGGTTTCGGCCGAAAGTGATAAATACCAAAAGTCAAACTCTGTCTGTCTGTCTGTCGTCTGGCAATCCCGATATTTATTATTGCACAACGTCTTGCTGTCATTGTATGATGCGAACTTGCTCCGCAGCCGCGTAATGACGTACTTGTTCTAATATTTCCAAAAAAATTAAATTTTCAATTAGGCTTAGGCCTAGGCAAAGGTAAATATTTTGGTTGGGACAAAAAACTACGGAAATCGTAATATTTATTTGTTATTTTTGTTTTAATGGTTTCAAAAATACAATTGGGGAACCCTTGGTTTATTCAATTCAAGAATTTGTGACCTTTATTTTGATCTATCATTTTCAAGCTCATAAATGTTGTCAGAGACAAAAATGAATACAATTGTGGAAAAAATATATTGTAGGGTGGTAACATATGGTAACACATGGTAACATATGGTAACACATGGTAACACATGGTAACACATGGTAACACATGGTAAAACGTGGTAACATATGGTAACACATGGTAACACATGGTAACACATGGTAACACATGGTAACATATGGTAACATATGGTAACACATGGTAACATATGGTAACACATGGTAAAACGTGGTAACACATGGTAACATATTTTTTGTTATGCCATTAAATAACAGGTAGCGTGGCCGAGTGGTCTAAGGCACCAGTCTCTTCGGAGGCGTGGGTTCAAATCCCACCGCTGCCATATTTTAGTTTGTGCCTCAGTGAGGTAATTTTTACTTTTTCAAATAGCAGGTAGCTAGCTGAAGGGTCTCATGACCTAATTAATAGTTAAGTCTTTTTTTAAATTTTTACAGAAGTCTTTAATAATAATTTTTTTTTAAAATCATTGATGTTTTAGATAAATTTGCCACTTCTTTAAAAAAATAAATGAATTCAACAAACTTGAAATCATGTTGTGACTGTTGTTTCGTTTGGTTTTTGAGTTGCCATGGTTTCTGCTGTGCAGAAATTATTATATTATCTCAAGAAATGACCCGTAAAAATTTGAAATATGTATAGTAGTCTGCTAACAAGCAAGTCTGTTTGCGGCATTAGGCGATTATATTTAAAGGCATGCCCATAACATAACTTCCGGTTAGCAACAAGATGGCTGACACGCAAAATTTACGAATACCGAAATTGTTCAAAAATCGGGAAAATGACGAATATTTACGGATATAAATCTTCAAATTAGACGCGGGAAGCTATGGTAAGAATACGGGAGTAAACCCAAACTGTAAAATCCGGAGATGGAGTCCCGAAGTCGATCTGACGCCGATAACAATGTCATTTCGTCAACTCCTGCGACGCAGTCAGTGCCAAGCTGTATTGACAATTGTCATTCCCTTGGATCCACTGGTTGCGTGGAGAGTGGGGATCTGCTGCATTGGGCAAGAGCTGGTCTCCATAAATCACCGCCCAGGCCAAGTTGCTGTACTGGTGACGTCACTTCACGAGGAGCAGAGTTTTTTTATAAGGCAAAGAAAGTAAATAGAAGGAAGACGCAGCCACTTCGATTTGCAACATGGAATGTAAGGACGATGTGTCCTGGCTATGAAACCGACATTTGACAACGCAAGGAAAACTGCTGTAATTGACAAGGAGCTCGTCAGACTAAACATTGATATAGCCTGCCTTCAAGAGACCCGACAAGCGGATAGTGGTACCATAAAGGAAGCCAGCTACACATTCTATTGGCAGGGGAAACCCGCAGATGAACCTAGGCGGCATGGTGTTGGTTTTGCCGTAAAAAACACATTATTTGCCTGTATTGAACCTCCTACATTGGGATCGGAGAGGATTCTGCGACTGCGTATGTCATCATCTGCAGGCAAGGCCAACGTATTCAGTGTGTATGCTCCAACTCTTTATTCGTCTCCAGGTGAGAAAGATCAGTTCTGTGAGGCTCTGGACCAAGAATTATCATGTGTTCCCAAAACCGAAGCATTGTACATTCTGGGCGACTTTAATGCTAGGGTAGGAGCTGATCAGGAAGCCTGGCCTTCAAGTCTTGGTTATCATGGATTAGGAAGGATTAATGATAACGGACAACGTCTGTTGGAGTTGTGCTGCTCCCATGGTCTCTGTGTTACCAACACCTTCTTCAAATGTAAACAAATCCAAAAAGTGTCATGGCGACACCCACGTTCCCGCCACTGGCACCAGCAAGACCTCGTCGTCACTAGGCGCGTGGAGCTAGCCAATGTACTTCACACACGCAGTTACCACAGTGCCGACTGTCACACGGACCATTCTCTTGTAGCAAGCAAGATACGACTAATGCCAAAAAAAATTGCATAATGCAAAAAATAAGTGTCGTCCACGAATTAACATCCACTGCTCGAACAATCCAGAAAAAATTCAGCAATTCTCAAAAGTGTTGCAGGATACCCTTGCTAAAGGGTCACCCGATAGCACTATTGACTCTAAGTGGACTCATTTACGAGATGCTATGTACGATTCAGCCATGTCCGCCTACGGTAAAATTGAGCATAAAAATAATGACTGGTACGAGACGCATTGGAATGTGATGGAACCTGTAACCGAGATGAAGAGAAGAGCCCTACTTGCCTATAGGGATGCACCTTGTGCTCGTACACTACAGGCTCTCCGAAATGCAAAAAAAATATCCCAGCAGACTGCCCGTCATTGTGCCAACACTTACTGGCTGGAAATTTGCAACTGCATCCAATCAGCTTCTGACAACGGTGATGCAAGAAACATGTACGAGGGCATCAAGAGGGCATTAGGTCCACACACTTCAAAAATAGCACCGCTAAAGTCCAAGACTGGTAAAATTATTCAGAACCCAAACGAACAACTCCGGCGTTGGGTTGAGCATTATCTTGAGCTATACGCAACAGTGAATGTAGTCACTGAGACCGCTCTGAATAACATTCCAGCCTTGACAATAATGGAAGAACTATAGATGAAGAGCCAACAATGCAGGAGCTCGAAAAAGCAATAGATTACCCTGCTGTTGGGAAGGCACCAGGGATTGACGGCATTCCCCCGGAAGTCCTCAAAAATGGAAAAACAATACTACTTCAGCCCTCACATGAGCTCCTCTGTCTGTGTTGGGAAAAAGGTCATATTCCCCAGGACATGAGAGACGCTAACATCGTAACATTGTACAAAAATAAAGGGGACCGAAGTGATTGTAATAACTACCGAGGAATTTCTCTCCTTGGTTTAGTTGGAAAGACCATTTGCCCGTATTGCCTTAAAACGATTGCAGAGTCTGGCTAACCGCATCTATCCAGAGTCACAGTGTGGCTTCCGTAGTGGGCGCCCAACTATAGACATGATATTCTCGTTACGCCAAATGCAGGAGAAGTTTCGTGTACAGCATATGCCTCTTTATATCGCTTTCATAGATCTGACAAAGGCATTCGACTTGGTAAGTCGGAATGGCCTGTTCAGTATCTTACAAAGAATAGGTTGTCCCCCACGACTGCTCACAATCATACAATCCTTTCACAAAAACATGCACAGCACAGTCACATTCAATGGCGCTGTCTCTGAGGCATTCCCAGTCAGCAGCGGAGTAAAACAGGGTTGTGTACTGGCACCAACTCTCTTCTCCATTTTCTTCTCGATGCTCCTTCAATTTGCTTTCAAGGACTGTGAAGATGGAGTGTACATACACACCAGATCTGATGGTAGGCTGTTCAATATCGCTCGCCTTCGTGCAAAGACTAAAGTAAAAAGGGTACTAATTCGTGAACTACTGTTCGCTGACGATGCCGCCTTAACATCTCACACAGAAGAAGGTCTTCAGCGGCTAGTTAACCGTCTATCACACGCTTGTAAATAGTTTGGATTGTTAATTAGTATACAGAAAACTCATGTCATGATGCAAGAAGCGCCGTCCCCTCCAATTATAACTATTGAGGGCCATAATCTGTCGGTTGTTGAACATTTCACATACCTTGGATCCAATATTTCTAGTTCTCTCTCCATTGATGAAGAGATAAACATCAGGATCGCAAAAGCAGCAGCAACTATGGCTAAACTGAATAAGCGGGTGTGGAATAATCTCAATCTAACTGAAAAAACAAAGCTAAGTGTCTATCAGGCATGCGTGCTTAGTACGCTCCTATATGGCAGTGAAGTGTGGACCACATATACCAGTCACGAGCGGAAACTCAGCAGCTTCCATCAACGATGTCTGCGTCGCATTCTACGCATCCGATGGCAGGACAAGGTGACTAAAACAGAGGTCTTGGAACGTTCAAAAATGTGTAGCATATTCTCCGCTCTTAGCAAGAAGCGCCTTCGCTGGTTAGGCCATGTAAGAAGAATGGAGGAAGGCCGTATTCCAAAGATGCTGTTGTATGGAGAGTTGGCAGAAGGGACAAGACTTATTGGACGGCCTCGCCTGAGATATATGGACGTTTGCAAAAAGAGCATGAAGGAAGCGAACATTGAAGTCAACAAATGGCAGATCATTGCCGAACAACGTACCAGCTGGCGAACGGCAGTGTACGAAGGAGTGAAAAAGGCAGAAGATGTGCGGAACGAAGCCCTTGTAAGAAAAAGAACAGCACGGAAGGCCAAAATTAACCAGGAATCATCATTCTCCTGCGTGAAATGCAGACGAGATTGTCATTCCAGGATTGGCCTAGTGAGCCACTCGTCGAAGTGTAGGACTACAATATAGCTACTCCACCGTCTCGTGAAGACGGAAGGCTGCCATACAAGGCATGCCCAACTTGCTCCTTATCGGTGGCTTGGTCTCAAAATTAAGGCCACGAAAAGGCCAAGTTAATTCTTCTGTATCAATGTCTCAAACTGAAGGCCATGGGAAGACCAAGTTAATACTTCTGTATCAATGTCTCAAACTTAAGGCCACGAGAAGGCCAAGTTAATTCTTCTGTATCAATGTCTCAAACTTAAGGCCACGGGAAGACCAAGTTAATACTTCTGTATCAATGTCTCAAACTTAAGGCGACGAGAAGGCCAAGTTAATTCTTCTGTATCAATGTCTCAAACTTAAGGCCATGGGAAGACCAAGTTAAGACTTCTGTAACAATGTCTCAAACTTAAGGCGACGAGAAGGCTACGTTGATACTTCTGTATCAATGCCTCAAACTGAAGGCCACGAGAAGGCCAAGTTAATTCTTCTGCTTCAATTTCTCTGTTAATTAAATCTGTTTCTAGAACTCTAGTGACAAGTCCAAATCACTTATATTTATTTTGCTTCTGGTGCGTCCTGCTTCCTCTTCAAAACCGCACCCCTCCCTACTCCACGTTTTATATTAATAGTACTGAGTGAAAAAATGCTGTCACACAGCGAGCGTCATGCGTGACGTCTGAACTCCTTTGAAAAGGTTGATTTTTTTCTTTAGAGGGAGGCGACTATTATTTGGTGTTGTTATTTTCCGTGTTCCTCTGTCCCACAGCGAGCTTCGTGCGTGACGTCTGAACTCCGGTAAATAGCTTGGTTGTTCTTCTATAGAAATGATTTGTTTCTTTAAATGTCACTGTTTTTTTGGTCACATATTTGTTTTGGAACAGCGCACCATACAGACCTGGGGCATGGGCCGTTCTTTCACTTCGGACTTGTGTCTTTTCCGTAACCTGGTACAGGAAGGTATTGCTATTTACATTATTCTTCGACTACAGCTTCGTAAGTATTTGTTATAAAATGAAGGACAGCATCTTCTCTGTCGACAATTGTTTGTACAACGTCATCTCTAGTCCGTGATCCGGCCACTGCCTGTTCCTATCAGTGGGTTATTTCTTGACACAAACGGTTGACGAAGGCAATGCACTCTCACTACGACATAGGGCAATGCACTCTCACTACGACATAAGGTGGTACATTTCGTTGCATATGATAGAAAATGAGAAGTTACTTCTTACAATTTTGTAACACTTGGACCCACCCGGGTATTTTCTCAAAATACCCGGACCCGGTGTAAAAAAAACGGCATCTGGTTAAGCCCTAGTTCCAAATATTTTAGTAAGATGCTGTTCAAAACCAACATAAAGAAAAGTCCTCCCCCCCCCCTTTTTTTGTTTCTGAAACCATCCCCTCCCCTGTCCCCCACCCTTTACTTCATTTTGGAACCAAACCATTCAAGTCTGGAGGTGGTGTGAACCAAATTCAAGTCTGGAGGTGGTGTGAACCAAATTCAAGTCTGGAGGTGGTGTGAGCCAAATTCAAGTCTGGAGGTTGTGTGAACCAAATTCAAGTCTGGAGGTGGTGTGAACCAAATTCAAGTCTGGAGGTGGTGTGAGCCAAATTCAAGTCTGGAGGTTGTGTGAACCAAATTCAAGTCTGGAGGTGGTGTGAACCAAATTCAAGTCTGGAGGTGGTGTGAACACGAATATTTCCACGACAACATTATTTCCATAATAAAACTTTCCGTTTCAAATCTTCATATCTATGTTTAAATTCAAGTCATAGCCAAGAACAAGTGTGTACACTTTAGAACGGCGGTTCTCAACCTGTGGGATTTGACCCTTTGGGGGGTTGAACGACATATTTATCAAGTAGCAACGAAAATAATTTTCTGGTTTGGGGGTCACCACAACATAATGAACTATATTAAAGGGTTGTGGCATTAGGAACGTTGAGAACCACTGCTTTAGAAGATAAAACATTCCATATAAAACATCCTATAAAACATCCCATATAAACATCCTATATAAAACACCGTATGTAAAACTATTAGAAATAAAATAATGATGAGATATTCAATATAGGACCTTGCTTTGACAAAGTATATATCTTTAACCCGATTGTGTCTAAACTGGCGTGTGGTTTTAACTTCAGACCACAGTGTCTACAATGTTTCAACTGTCACCCGTGACAACAGTTCCAAGCAGAACTGTTCACTTCTTACTTCCCCCTTCCCTGGTGGCCGAAGGAACACAAGAAAGTTGAACGCGAAAGTTACAGGAAAACGTCAACTATACTCATTAGACAAAATGAATTCATTGTAAGTTTTATCTTTAAAATTAACATTTTGATGTTTTATTAGATTGTCATAATATGAAGCATTATTTTTCTGTATAATTAAACAACTAAAAAAAATCTTTCTTAATTTATTTATTTCCAAAGAAAACTAAAAACCTTTGTCAGCAAATTATTTGGAGATGTTAATCTTCATTCTTTTTTTCCCCCTTACGATCCAAACAGCTGATAAAGTAAGTGAAAGAAGACAGAAAGATGAAAATATATGTACACTTTATTATAAAGGGATAAGATTATGACAATTAACAAAAATTGAGAGCACCTCACTATATTACACTAGGAGAAAACAATCACAATTTCCCATAGCATGCATCCCAACACTTATACACGAAACAAAGAACTGCTCATTCCTACCAAAGACAATCAGGGACTGGAACAAGCTTCCAAAAGGAACAGTTGAGGCGACAACACTTGACTCATTTGCGTCTATTGCCTCAGGCCTTCCAACCCCTAGTGCATGATACCCTCAAACAGTTACTCTTGTAACCAGTGAAATATCCTCATCAACACCAGGCACAGAGACATTGCAAATCCCATCTACATTCATAGGAGCCATAATGATCAATAAATTGATAATGGGCCCTTAATATATATAAAGAAGAAGAAGAAGAAGAAGAGAATTACACATTTATATAGAGACAAGCAACACCACTACACAATAGGATAAGATGGACACATATATATGGAACAATAAACACCGAGAAGACATTTTAAAAACACACCCATTAGATAATCAAGACGAAGAAATAACATACAGAGCCATATACAACATGACACCAGTCTCATCAAGACCTCGCTGTGGGACAGGGGCTGATGAGACTGAACAACATTTATAGCTCACATGCAACACAATCTTACAGACTAAATCTGCACCCAGACATATCATACAGGCAGGTACAAATCACACAGTTGATATAGACAGAGCCATAACACTAAACACAATACCAGAATCCGAAAACAAGAAACAACACACAATACGTCTATTGTTACTTTCACAACACAAAAAACATACATGGCATCACAGAATTAAGGCCTTTTCACAAGCACAATTACACAAATTTTACATTACAAACACTTTTTAGATTTAAAATACAAAACATAATTGAAATGTTCAAGAAAATATAATGACAGAGTAATACCTTAATTAAAATATTTGTATGATTCCAATTAATATATATATATATATATATCTAAATATATATATACATATATAAAGGTTACTAAGTTATACTAGCAAATAATATTTAATATAGAACGCACTATTTAATTACAACAGTAATTGTTATGTAAATATGTTATTTTAGTACACGAGTAAACAATTTTGTGTAGTTAAAATTGAGGTAATTGTGTCTTTAAATTTTGTACGTGATTAAATATCTTTGATAAATTATTATAAAAAAAAGACAAGAAAGAAACATTTATGAAATGTAAAAGTCGAGCAGAAAGACCCATGCCTGATCCAGGGAGGTTGTTACCTGCCCTAGACAGCGCAGCCTCGGTTTCAACCAGACACTAACATCCTCCGTCTTACGGGTCTCTTGGTTCTGTCAGAACTCGGGGACTCACAAGAGGCATCAAGGGGCACTTAATTTCTGATCAAGTGCTCAGTTGTCTGCTCTTGATCACCCAAGGATCCGTCCCACAATACAACGGTGATCTTTTTTTAATACAACTTTTTCTCTACAGTTTTTAAATGTCCTCGCTAGTGCTGCCTCATTTCAATGTTTCATTTGCGGATGAAAATAAAGCGACCAAAAGTCTTTGAGAAGTTAGTAAAACAAAGTAAGGTTAAACCTGACAAAGGGAACGCAACAAAACAACGAACATGTCGACGGAAAGCCTTCGTCAGCGAACAAACAGAAAAAAAACAAATAAAATATTAAAAACTATCCCAATATTTTTAAATTTTATTCGTTTTTTTTCTGTTTATTCACTGACGAAGGCTTTCTGCCGGCATGTTCGTTTTTTTTTTTTTTTTTGCGTTCCCCTTTTTCATGTTTAACCTTATTTTTTTTTACTAATTTCCTATTGTGCTAACCTGATTGCAGTCTCTCCCTTTATTACCCAAACGACTTTGAAAAGCTTGAATGTTTTCTTATACCACTGTGTCGCGCGTCTACTAGAATTCGGTTTCCTTTGTGTTTTTATTGCGAATATATTCCACGGTTTCCATTCTGGCCGATGGGGTTCTAGACCCATCGACTCTCACCAAGTAATGGTCCCGAAAGGGTTTTATTAGGTCTTCGTCTGAAACAGTAAACTAACAACTTGTTAATTTTAGAGCAATTTTTATTTGTAATTGAAGGGCCGAGTAGAAAAAGTACTTAAGTGTATTTTTGAAGTTTTGAGAAAATTGAGTTTAAAATTTTTAAATTCTTATTTAGATACATTAAATTCTGCTCGAGGTAACTCTAAATCAAACACTTATGGAAATTTTTCATGAATTTTATTTACAGGAATGATTCAGGGGAAGTACTCAAATATAATGCCTGTCTTAACTCATTTTTTAAAAATTGTAACTTAAGTACTTTTTCTACTCAGCCCTTCAATTGGTGTCTTAGAGGTTGAATAAAATCAATAATAGTCTCATTTGTTTAAACAGATCAATGTGAAAATAAAAATATTAAAAAAAAAAAAAATTTTGAGAATGAGACACAGTTAACATTGACGAAATCTCACGAACAGCTGCTTAAGCTTGCAGTCACCTAATAGAATATGCCATAAGATAACATAATATTGTATCATATTTTCCTTTAAACTCGCTATTCTAAGTAGTTTTCTGTTACCTTACTAAAAGGCTTTTTTTTTATTTGAAGAGGAGTTGCAGATAACTTTTCTTCCATAGATTTGGTCCCCGTGTCACTTCGTCCATAAACTGAGGTCGCTGGTCACTTTTCTTCTTCGATAAACTAGGGTCTCTGGTCACTTTTCTTCCATAAACTGGGGTCGCTGGTCACTATTCTTCCATAAACTAGGGTCATTGGTCAATTTTCTTCCATAAACTAGGGTCGCTGGTCACTTTTCTTCCATAAACTAGCGTCATTGGTCACTTTTCTTCCATAAACTAGGGTCGCTGGTCACTTGTCTTCCATAAACTAGGGACAATTGTCACTTTTCTTCCATAAACTAGGGTCGCTGGTCACTTTTCTGCCATAAACTAGGGTCGCTGGTCACTTTCTTCCATAAACTAGGGTCATATGTCACTTTTCTTCCATAAACTAGGGTCATTGGTCAATTTTCTTCCATAAACTAGGGTCGCTGGTCACTTGTCTTCCATAAACTAGGGTCATTTGTCACTTTCCTGCCATAAACTAGGGTCGCTGGTCACTTTTCTGCCATAAACTAGGGTCGCTGGTCACTTTTCTGCCATAAACTAGGGTCGCTGGTCATTTTTCTGCCATAAACTAGGGTCGCTGTTCACTTTCCTGCCATAAACTAGGGTCGCTGGTCACTTTTCTACCATAAACTAGGGTCGCTGGTCACTTTTCTGCCATAAACTAGGGTCGCTGGTCACTTTTCTGCCATAAACTAGGGTCATTTGTCACTTTCCTGCCATAAACTAGGGTCGCTGGTCACTTTTCTGCCATAAACTAGGGTCGCTGGTCACTTTCCTGCCATAAACTAGGGTCGCTGGTCACTTTCCTGCCATAAACTAGGGTCGCTGGTCACTTTTCTGCCATAAACTAGGGTCGCTGGTCACTTTTCTGCCATAAACTAGGGTCGCTGGTCACTTTTCTGCCATAAACTAGGGTTGCATCATGAACAGACACGCAACTCATTCACTTACCACACCGTGGCGAGTCCCTCAAAGCTGGTTTGGCGATTATTGTGTCACAGGGTCAGAGGTTATTTTGTAAATGACCAGCCTTGAAGAAGATCATCAAGACGAGACAAAAGGTCAAGGACAACAATGTATTGTCACCAGTCAAGAGGTCCATAAAAGAAACGACAAATTTCAAGTGAAAAACGGTAATCCTTTGAGCCGCGAGATCAAGATAATCCGCAACAGTGAAGTGGTTCTCAAAGTTTTTTAAGTGACTGTCTCACAAATATGTAGATAGTTTTAAAAAACGTCCAGTCATATAATGATTTTTAAATTATTAACCATATCCGAATGATTTGCTAAGCCTAAAGTTTCCTTTAGAGATGAGTCAAATAGTCATCACTGTTGACACTTGTAGGTGTCTTTTTAAGAGATGGCTAATTGCTGGACTAAATGATGGCGCATTGCTGAACTATATAATGGCTATTTGCTGGGTTATATGATGGCTATTTGCTGGACTATATGATGGCTATTTGCTGGGTTATATGATGGCTATTTGCTGGACTATATGATGGCTATTTGCTGGGTTATATGATGGCTATTTGCTGGACTATATGATGGCTATTTGCTGGGTTATATGATGGCTATTTGCTGGACTATATGATGGCTATTTGCTGGGTTATATGATGGCTATTTGCTGGGTTATATGATGGCTATTTGCTGGGTTATATGATGGCTATTTGCTGGGTTATATGATAGCATATTGCTGGAATTATGGTGACTATTTGCTGAACTATTTGACAGCTAATTGCTGGACTATGTGATGACTAATTGCTGGACGCAGTATCTTATACCATTGTCCTTATTTTGAAAACATTTTCAGAAAGTAGGTTATCATCTCATTTTGTGACTCTGTATTGAAATCTACTTAACCGAAAAAGTATATAAAATTTAAAAAAAAATATTAGTAAAATCTAATCAACAAAATAAGGACAGAGTACTAAATGATTAGGAAATGAACATTTTAGTGCCCTTAAAGCACACATTATGTGGCATAGATTTGACCAAAAAAAAAAAAAAAACAAAGGTTGTCTGGCCAACCATTTAAATAGGTACAAGGAGATGATAATGAATGAGAAAGAGTGGGAAGAAACCAACTAGAGTAGTGCCCCCTTCTGCAGTCTGTATACGTTACATCTCCAAACCTCAAGACGCACAAGAACACTTTATCTTTAAAGAACTTAAGTGGATCTGCAAGAAAAACTATTTTTTAAAAACATATCATAAAATTTTGGTCTACACAGGCGAGGGCTTTTAAGAGGGCCCCCCCCCCCCTGCACCGGCGGCCACCCGATAAAAGACGGCGTTCTCACGAAGGGTGTTGGAAAACTGCGGGCCGGATCAGGATGGGCGCCCCTTTGATGTGCTTCTGGGACAAGAGCCTTAAGAGTCCGGGCCGAAACAGGACGGGTCGCCCCAGTGGCACCTTGAGCTCTTGCGTTAAGAAGTGAAGAAATGATCGTAAACGAAATTTGTGGGCGTGTGTGTCTGTCTCTGTATGTGTGTGTGTGTGTGTGTGTGGCGGGGGTGGGGGAGATACCGGGTACCCACAGGAAGTTGGAGTTTAGGGTGTTGGGCGAGGGAGGAAAGGGATAAGCGGGTAAGGGTGTGGGTTCTTTGGGACAGTTTTTATGAGTGAGGAGTGTTTTGAGAACCAGCTGATTAAACTGCATTTCTTTTAATGTTGCCGGTGGAGATGAAATGATCTTGTTATCATTTATTTGGTAGAGTGATGCGCATTGCCGAAGTTAGGGTTATATGTTATCATGTGGTAGAGTAATGCGCAGTGCCGAAGTCAGAAAATGAGCATTGCCGAAGTCCGGGTTATATGTTATGTGGTAGAATAATGCGTATTGCCGAAGTCAGTGTTATATGTTATCATGTGATGACAGAGAACATGTTATGTTGCTACTGAAATATAATTAACTTAACGACCCAAGAAGAAGAAAAAATTCTCCTTTGCCTTTTAGATCTCTTTAAAAATAAAAAAAAAGGAAAAAAAAAAGATAAAACGCTTTTTATGAAAGTGAGCACGTGACCATCACGTCATCAACATCCGCCTTCCATTGACACGAGTAGAAGTACAACCCACAGAGACGTTCCAATGACACGAGTAGAAGTACAACCCACAGAGACGTTCCAATGACACGAGTAGAAGTACAACCCACAGAGACGCATTTTTTTTTGGTTACGTGGGCGTGGTACGGTTATATACGATTTTAATGAAGCTCTTACGAGCAACGATCATATTCAAAAGAACGAGCCACGCCCATCTTTCGAATAACCCGTGCTCGCCCACACACTTGGCTCACGCATCCAATCTCTGAACACTCACAGTCCGAGGCATGACAACCCATAACACGCATAATTTTTGTTGACGTAAGGTGGATAACTTCTAGTGCCAACACCACCACCCTCCCCCCCCCCCCCCCCCCAAAATCCCCAATGAATTCGTTTTCAAATCCTGAAGTGAGTTCTTGAAGATATATAATAAATACTTGTTCTTGCTTAAAACTTGCCCTAAACTGACAGAGGCTAACACTGCAAGTATTGCTTAAAACTTGCCCTAAACTGACAGAGGCTAACCATGCAAGTATTGCTTAAAACTTGCCCTAAACTGACAGAGGCTGACACTGCAAGTATTGCTTAAAACTTGCCCTAAACCGACAGATGCTAACACTGCAAGTATTGCTTAAAACTTGCCCTAAACTGACAAAGGCTAACACTGCAAGTATTGCTTAAAACTTGCCCTAAACTGACAGAGGCTAGCACTGCAAGTATTGCTTAAAACTTGCCCTAAACTGACAGAGGCTAACCATGCAAGTATTGCTTAAAACTTGCCCTAAACTGACAAAGGCTGACACTGCAAGTATTGCTTAAAACTTGCCCTAAACCGACAGATGCTAACACTGCAAGTATTGCTTACAACTTGCCCTAAACTGACAAAGGCTAACACTGCAAGTATTGCTTAAAACTTGCCCTAAACTGACAGAGGTTAACCATGCAAGTATTGCTTAAAACTTGCCCTAAACTGACAGAGGCTGACACTGCAAGTATTGCTTAAAACTTGGCCTAAACCGACAGATGCTAACACTGCAAGTATTGCTTAAAACCTGCCCTAAACTGACAAAGGCTAACACTGCAAGTATTGCTTAAAACTTGCCCTAAACTGACAGAGGCTAGCACTGCAAGTATTGCTTAAAACTTGCCCTAAACTGACAGAGGCTAACACTGCAAGTATTGTTTAAAACTTGCCCTAAACTGACAGAGGCTAACACTGCAAGTATTGCTTAAAACTTGCCCTAAACTGACAAAGGCTAACACTGCAATTATTGCTTAAAACTTGCCCTAAACTGACAAAGGCTAACACTGCAAGTATTGCTTAAAACTTGCCCTAAACTGACAAAGGCTAACACTGCAAGTATTGCTTAAAACTTGCCCTAAACTGACAAAGGCTAACACTGCAAGTATTGCTTAAAACTTGGCCTAAACCGACAAAGGCTAACACTGCAAGTATTGCTTAAAACTTGCCCTAAACTGACAGAGGCTAACACTGCAAGTATTGCTTAAAACTTGGCCTAAACCGACAAAGGCTAACACTGCAAGTATTGCTTAAAACCTGCCCTAAACTGACAGAGGCTAACACTGCAAGTATTGCTTAAAACTTGGCCTAAACCGACAAAGGCTAACACTTCAAGTATTGCTTATAACTTGCCCTAAACTGACAAAGGCTAACACTACAAGTATTGCTTAAAACTTGGCCTAAACCGACAAAGGCTAACACTGCAAGTATTGCTTAAAACTTGCCCTAAACTGACAGAGGTTAACACTGCAAGTATTGCTTGAAACTTGCCCTAAACTGACAAAGGCTAACACTGCAAGTATTGCTTAAAACTTGCCCTAAACTGACAAAGGCTAACACTGCAAGTATTGCTGCAATTGAAGTATAGCATGACATTGCGTCTTGTTTATGTTTTGTGTCGTTTCTAAAATATCTGGAGAAGGCTAACTAGTGGTCAAACCACAATACAAAGATGCATACATTCATACATGCATAAAATGCATTCATTTTGTATGGTATCATGATTGACATGATATGCGCCAAGAAATCCCTAATTCTCTGGTCAGTGGAGTTTCGGGATTTCTTCTCCCAAAGATCAATTGGGTGCACTGAAAATGTCACATCAGAAATGGCGTCGGTGCGCCCTCGAGCGCGAGCTCTTAATCCCCCCCCCCTTTCCGGCACACCTCCACACGGGCCAGCCGCCGGGTTTCCCCGCTGAAAGGCGGTGCGCCGGGAACCTCCACCTGGCCTGGGGGACGTCCGGTCGACCGAGAACGCTGCGTTTAAAGCGTTCGCAGTCCACTCTCCCTATGGTCTGGGCGGATTTGCTTCCACTCCGGAGGGAAGGTTTTGCGTTACCACACCCACCCCCTAACGCCCGGGGAGTCTTTCGGTCGGGACGGAAAGCTGGGATAAAACGGTTGCCTAGGAGCGGCTTTCTTACGGCCGCGTAGCTAAAATCATCGGCATGTGTTTTAGCCGCCACCCAAGCCTCATATCTATCAACGGCAGCAAGTAATCCTTTTACGAAGTTACTACTCCCGTTGCGTTGGGAGTCATGCGGTCGGTCGGGGTTTTTGGTCCACCATACTAGTCCGCAAATGAGTACACTATTCCTTTCCATCTGTATGTTTGACCATAACTTGATGGATTGAAAACTACTAACTTTTAGTCGCAAAGCAGTTAACATTACCACGTTGCCACTGTTAGATGTTAACGTTGAATAATCCTGATATATTTATGTGTGTTTAAAATAAATATTCGCAGAATCGAAAACTAAATAGTTGGGTTTAATCAAAGGCGATGTCAAGGGTAAACTGAGAGGTCACGTGTGAGGTAAACAGAGATACCACATGTCTGATATAAACTAAGATGTCACATGTCGGAGGTAAGCTGAGATGTCATATGTCTGATGTCAACTGAGATGTCATTTCCCTGGGGTAAACGGATGTCACATGCATGAGGTAAACTGAGATGTGACAAGCCCGAGGTCAACTGAGATGTCACATGTCTGAGGTCAACTGAAATGCTACAATTGTGTCATCAAGTCCAAATTTTGTATCTTGTATATCCCCCCTACAAAGGGATCGGTGACTGTCATTGCTTATTCCTTGTCAGGGACACTTTGCCAACAGTGGAATAAAATCTGAAGTTAAACAAACTTTATGATAAGCCCGAGTGTCAAACATGGCCACATGTCACCGTGACCTCTAAACTCGATAACAAATTAAATGAATTTATGAGGCCTCTCTAACCCAGCTGTTCTCATCCTGTGGGTCGCGACCCCTTTGGGGGTCAAACGACCCTTTCCCATGGGTCGCCTAAGACCATCGAAAAACACATATACAGTGGAACCTCTCATAACGAGCACCTCTCATAACGAGTAAATCTCATAACGAGCAAAAAAAAATGTGAAGAAGTTGCTCCCTTAACTAGCGACATTTCGCATAACGAGTTACGCAGAAAGGGGAAGTCCCTTTTTCCCGACATTCACTTCTGCTTGGGAAAAACTTTGGCCAGAGAGTGTTGTTGAATGTGATTTTGAAACAGGACCTGTGGAGTCTACAGTGACGAGGTTGTGTCATTGGCCAATATCATGGGACTCAAGGTGGACAACGACGATATTGAAGAGCTTGTGAAAGAGCACAGTCAAGAGTTGACCACCGAAGAGCTTATGGAGTTACATCGTGTTTCACAGCAAGAAATTATGGAGGAGAGCTCATTAATGGAGGAGGAAGTAGCAGAGCAACAATCTTCTAGCGCAATAAGAGAAATGCTGAAAGCATGGGAAACTGTTGCATCGTACATCGAGAAGCATCACCCTAATAAGGAGGTGGCTATTCGTGCTATAAATTTATTCAATTATAATGCTGTGACACATTTTCGTCAAATTATGAAGCGTCGTCAAAAACAAATGTCTTTAGACAGTTTTCTAGTTAAAATGGATTAATTATTTGTCATAAATTCATATTTTTATTTACGTTTTTTGTTTCAAATCTAAATTGTATTCCAAGTTGTAACACTCCTTAACAATTCATAAGTAATTTTATTTGAATAAATGTTAGTACAATTTTTTCAAAAATTAGTATTTTTTCAGCATGGAACGCATAATCGTATTTTACATTGATTTGTATAGGGAAAATTGTTTCGTTTAACGAGTGTTTCGCTTAACGAGTAAGATTCTGGTTATACGATAGTTCTTCATCCTAACTCTGTAGCTTTGATGACGCAGTAGTGCACTCACTGTGGAGTAAAAACCAACCAAACAAACAAACAAACAATATTGAAACTCCTGTTTATTTTTTAAAATGTCTACACGCAGGTGTTGTATCCACTGAGATTTTTATTTATCTGATCGTTTAGATGTAAAGCTTCTGGTGTGACTCGTGGACTGCTTCCTAATTGACTGATTCCTAATGGAATGCTTCCTAGTGGAATGCTTCCTAATGGACTGCTTCCTAATAGAATTCTTCCTAATCAGCGAATTCGGTATTGAGAGCATATTACAAATTAACTAGTTATATATGTTTGAAAGAAAGTATGGTTCAATAATGAGTTCAATAGGGCGCAAAATATCATTCCCGATAACTACGCTAAATGATATATTTTTTAAAAATATAACGCAACTGCGATTAGCGCCTAATATTTTCTTTTCGGAAAATGAAATCGTCTCAATTTAAGTATGGTGCAAAAAATGTTCGGTTTAAATGTGGTTGTGACACCAGAATATTTAACATAGTTCATGGGCGTGAAATAAAAAGTGTGCAGTGACGTATCATGGGGGAAGGGGTGTAGCAAAAATTGGGATTCTTAAATGTGCGTGACTTGAGTTCATAGTTTGTCAAGTAACTTTAGTAGATGGGAAGTTCACGCATTGCTGTATTTAGTAATTATTATATTGATTGTTGTTGTTGCAAAATCTGTTTTTATTCAAAGGAAAGTTCCCTCAAATGAAATCTTAATAATGCTGGGCTAACCATGACCTACTAGAACTACAGTGGGCCATGGCTTAACAGCAGAGCGAGAACAAAATCATTTGAAACTGTGACAAAGGAATAGAAGTTTCGTCACACAAGCGTGACCAACTTCTGAGCTACCGACTCATGGCAACAAACTAATTGAACTTATATAACCATAAAATTGTTTGTTTTCATTGCGTTTAATTCTTGTCGCATAGATAATATTATTTAAATGACTTGTATTTCAGAATTTATCAATAGAGCATTTATCCAAATTTGATAGATCACGGCGAGACCAAGTTAAGTCATTCAATATTCAGTATTTCTGATAAGATGATCGCATTTAGCGGCTCGGAGATTTCAAAATAAAACTATATCTAATAGCGTTCCCTAAAATACGAACCACCCAAATCAAATGTAATAATATTTAGAAAAGGAAAGAAAGTTGCCACGTTGAAAAGATCGTTAAAGAGACCTTCGAAAAGACCGTTGAAAAGACTGTCGAAAAGACAGTTGAAAAGACCGTTGAAAAAACCTTTGAAAAGACCGTCGAAAAGACCGTTGAAAAAACTTCGTATTTTATTCAGGTTTTATAAGTGTAAAAAACTTTACATTCAGAATATGGAGTACATTTTTCATTCAAACTCGGACGAAACCAATATCTTTCACGATAACTCCCCTGGGTCTAACAAATTAGCTTTGATTACAACAACTCCCCACCCCGAAATCGCACAAAGGAGATCCTACACAAGTGAGTTCGAGCCTAATTAACGCACTGGTTAAAGTGACAGTCGAGAGACGCTCAAATTAGTGTCATCAAAGAGTCAGTTACGTTTAAATGTCCAGCCACATGTTGTAGGGTCGATCTGTAATAAGCCATGGCTCTTCTGAGGCTCTCACATGGCTCTTCTGAGGCTCTCACAGTCGAAACGCAAAGTGATGTTGTTAGTATGTAAAAAGTGTTTTATAGACACGTTACCTTAACAAAGCACCAGCACAAGAGTAGCGTGCATTCTGAGAGTTGAAAGACAACGGTTGAGACATTTGTGATACTAGGAGCCAAATATCAACTAGCGTTGATGATGATATTTCTCACAGCTGAGGTTGAAGATGCCTGTTACAGCTGGAGTTGATGATAATGCTTTTGACATAGCTGCCGATGATGATAATATTTGTCACAGCTGAGGTTGAAGATGTTTGTCACAGCTGGTGTTGATGATGATATTTCTCACAGCTGAGGTTGACGATGCCCGTAACAGCTGCCGTTGATGATGACGCTTCTCACAGCTGGCATTGATGATGATATTTTTCACAGCTGAGGTTGAAGATGTTTGTTACAGCTGGAGCTGATAATTC
The DNA here is from genome assembly GCA_964017045.1 of Omphiscola glabra. Classification (NCBI taxonomy): domain Eukaryota; kingdom Metazoa; phylum Mollusca; class Gastropoda; family Lymnaeidae; genus Omphiscola; species Omphiscola glabra. The sequence continues at coordinate 34,024,392 of OZ024799.1, forward strand.
TTGTCACAGCTGGTGTTGATGGTGTTTTGTGCAATGAATTCAAAAATATAATGATATACGAGTCAGCGAATATATGACATATTCTGCATGTGTCATCAAAATGAGATTCTCATCAAACATTTGATTCATCAAGCTGAGATGTACATCAAACATTTAATAGGTCTAGCTCAGAAGGACATCGAACATTTGACACATCAAAATGAGATTCTCATCAAACATTTGATACATGAAACTGATATTCTCATCAAACATTTGACACATGAAACTGATATTCTCATCAAACATTTGACACATGAAACTGATATTCTCATCAAACATTTGACACATGAAACTGATATTCTCATCAAACATTTGATACATGAAACTGATATTCTCATCAAACATTTGATATGTCATTGGTCAAGCGGTGTTGAGCATTGTGACGTGCCGTTGTAAGTGCAGAGAATTTAATCTCTCATTTGACTATATGGCTCGTTGACAAACAGTGCACAACAAAAGACGGTACCATACATTAAATACAATAGCAAATGAAACGATACCCAAACTAGGGCTGATTAGAATTAATACATTTATTAAGTTAACCCCTTTACCGGCTATTAAAAATTTTAAAACTAACCCTTATTTGGCGAATAAATATTAAAAAAAACAACAGTACGGTAGACCGAAGAAGTCATAGTGTACACAAAAATTTGATTGTTTCATAACCATCAAAATAAAATATTTCAAGGGATCTGAACAACTGGAAGGTCTGTGACATTTGTTGTTGTGTAGAACTCTCAAAAAGAAACACTTTTACACTGTTATTTACTGCCATCTATGCACATATAACGTCGCTAAAGTGTTGTTTGCAGTCTTCTAAAAAAAATAGGTGTTTTTAAGTATTTTTAGGTATTTTTGAGGCTTATGGCTTCCCATAGTTTTGAAAAAACCAGCTACATGCACTGTAACTACGTCATAGCATTTTGGACGAGAATAATCGGGTCTGCCGCATACTGCAGATCATAATATCATTTGGACGATTATAGTCGGGTCTACCGTGTAAAGGTCAATAGATCAAGACGACTATAGTCGGGACAACCGGTAAAGGGGTTAATAATAAATTACACAATCAAAAAGAAATAAAAACTAAAGCTATTGACTTACTGAATATTGATGACTTGTACCGGTTCAATGTTGAGAAAGGTACAATGTTGGAAAAGGTACAATGTTGAAAAAGGTACAATGTTGAAAAAGGGACACTGTTGAAAAAAGGTACAATGTTGAAAAAGGTACAATGTTGAAAAAAGGTACAATGTTGAAAAAGGTACAATGTTGAAAAAGGTACAATGTTGAAAAAGGTACAGCCACACAGAGAGTAAATATAAATATGCAAATCTTCGTCTCGTATCGTGATATCTCTTCCTGTCGCTCAATCTCACTAGGCGTGTATATAGTCTGTTTCAGAGACATTTCTAGAACGGGCTTACACATTGTATTCCTTTCTCGATTAGCCTCGATATTTCTACAAAATTCTAATTATGCAGACCATAGATTTTTTGATTTTTTTTTTGTAAACAAGGTCAAGGGAGAATATTTATTATTAAACCACACCCTTGTCGCGCTGCCGAACTTGGGGTCAGCTAAAGTTCAAAAAGAAATTTAACGAAAATTTGATCAAATTTCTGTTCGACCAAATTTCTGTTCGACCGAATTTCCGTTCGATCAAAATTCCTTCCATCAATTTTCCGTCGACGAAATTTCGTTCAAACAAATTTCCGGTAACCATGTGTGGACATGAAAGGAAATAAAAATAAATGAAAAGATATAAAAATAAAACCTAGACAGTTTGGACCCGAGAGTATTGCTTCACGCCTTCCCACTTTATGACGCCATTGGCATAACTTGGCCGCGACATCCCAGCACGTGGTGGCTTTAAACTAGAGCGCACCATTTGACCACTTTAGTACCGTTTGACCACTTTAGTACCGTTTAAGCTCTTCGCCAACGTTAACGGCCAGTGTCAATGATCGTCCTTCTCCGTAAAGGACGCGACTTATGCGGTTGAACAGTTCGCACAGCCCGCCATAAAGTCAAGGCTGCAGAATCTGCAAAGATATCTTACATCTCCAAACCAGGCAGCGCGACTCTAAGTCACATTTATACGATGCCAAAATGTGACATCTATACTACCCTAACTATGTCACATTTATACGATGCCAAAATGTGACATCTATACTACCCTAACTATGTCACATTTATACGATGCCAAAATGTGACATCTATACTACCCTAACTATGTCACATTTATACGATGCCAAAATGTGACATCTATACTACCCTAACTATGTCACATTTATACGATGCCAAAATGTGACATCTATACTACCCTAACTATGTCACATTTATACGATGCCAAAATGTGACATCTATACTACCCTAACTATGTCACATTTATACGATGCCAAAATGTGACATCTCTATAAGACCCCGACTATGTCACATTTACGTGAGTCAAACTAGATTATACATAATATTTGCAATGTATAATAAATAAACTGAAAATGACAACAGCAAATTTTATTACTTAATTAACTTTTAATAACTACGAGATTGTTCATTAAAATGCCAGCAAAGTTTGTCTTTGTGAGTTCGACGATGAAATGAAACAACTCTTAAAAGCAAAGGTATTTGTATAAATCCTTTATAGGAATTTTTGTTTGCATGCAACGATATCTCCCATACCCAAATACGTCACAAATACAGAGTATAGGAAAAGCTGATTTTTAGGGGCTCTGGGTGGTGCTGAAAATTTGATAGAATGTGGCGTAATCGGCATCGAATCTATGTGCCAAATTTCAATTCGATAGGATGACGGGAAGTGTGTCAATTAGCCGACCGAAGATTTTGCCTTAAACACAGAAACACACGAACAAAATCGTGTTATTATAAGGGTTTAAAAAAAAAGAAAGGTAAATATTTAGAGTAAAATCTGATTAAAATATCATTGAGAGCTGTAAAATTTGAGCCATCGTAAACTTTGTTTTACATTGGAGACAAAGAGAAGGAAACTAAGACATGCAATATAAAATCTTATGTTCCGAGGGATTGCTGGATATCAGATCCAGAGTCAGCAAAGTTTTTACAACTCCGACTCAGCTTAAATGGACCCTGCCTCAACACTTCGACCCCCACAGGGGCCTGGTTTAACTGCCGACCCGTCTACCATAAAATAGCACGTTGCGCCTCAAGGGCCCTCTGATAACGCCCAAGACGGCCCCTAAAAGGAAGACAAACTTGTTGGAGAATATTGCCACAAGTACGTTTTTAGCGACCACTTAGCGACCCAAGGTCAAGGCAATCGCTGCTCCGTAGTATCTCTTCGCGGGTTAATCAGCCGATGACGGAAACAGCCGATGCTTGGTTTATGTGATTAAAGGGGGGTAACAACCGATCAGTATTCCAAAGCCAAGTTGTCTTTCTTTCTACGGGTTTGCTCATTAGGAGCACTTATTATAGAACTTTGACGAAACATCGCATTAAAATAAACTCACGTTCTGTGCAAAGTTTCAAACAAAGTCTTACAAACAAGATTAGTCTGCAACTTTAAACGTTCATCCGAAAACATGTCGAAAGAGATGAATGTGGGTTTAACTTAGGATGGTGGGTATAGAGATGGGTATAAAGAGCTTATTAAACATATGGGGTTTTGCCAGCAAATCGTTAAATTTTTTTCAGATTAGAATATATTAGAATGGGTAAAATGGTAAAATACTTGTTTGATTTATAGCGAGTTCGATTACCAGTAATTAACCCCCCCCCCCCCCCCCCACAAACACATACTCTATTTCCTCTGTTAAAAGCGATTTTAACATGGGATCAACGACGTCTTTCCTTCTATTTATATCAACTTCTGATACGTCTTTACCCTAACATTGCCCGTCAACTTGAAGAGATGAAACTTGGCAGGTTAGTCTTTCGAGACAGTTTAATCATCATTCAAAATGTGAAGCAACTACAAGTGAACTGTGAGACTAGTGAACTGTGAGACTAGTGGACTGTGAGTAGTGGATTGTGAGAATAGTGGACTGTGAGACTAGCGGACTGTGAGACTAGTGGAGTGTGAGACTAGTGGATTGTGAGACTAGTGGACTGTGAGACTAGTGGACTGTGAGACTAGTGGACTGTGAGACTAGTGGACTGTGAGTAGTGGATTGTGAGACTAGTGGACTGTGAGACTAGTGGACTGTGAGTAGTGGATTGTGAGACTTGTGGACTGTGAGACTAGTGAACTGTGAGTAGTGGATTGTGAGACTAGTGGACTGTGAGACTAGTGGACTGTGAGTAGTTGATTGTGAGAATAGTGGACTGTGAGACTAGTGGACTGTGAGTAGTGGATTGTGAGACTAGTGGACTGTGAGTAGTGGATTGTGAGACTAGTGGACTGTGAGACGAGTGGATTGTGTGACTAGTGGACTGTGAGACTAGTGGACTGTGAGACTTGTGGACTGTGATTAGTGGATTGTGAGAATAGTGGACTGTGAGACTAGTGGACTGTGAGTAGTGGATTGTGAGAATAGTGGACTGTGAGACTAGTGGACTGTGAGTAGGGGATTGAGAGACTAGTGGACTGTGAGACTAGCGGACTGTGAGTCTAATGGACTGTGAGACCAGTGGAATGTGAGACTAATGGACGGTGAGACTAGTGGACTGTGAGACTAGTAGACTTTGAGACTAGTGGACTGTGAGACGAGTGAATTGTGAGACGAGTGAACTGTGAGACGAGTGAACTGTGCAGGCGAGTGAATTGTGAGACGAGTGAATTGTGAGACGAGTGAATTGTGAGACGAGTGAACTGTGGGATAGATCCTTATATCTTTAGACGCATCGAATGACAATATCATAGACCTCAACATGAAAAAGACTCAATAGACTTTTGGGATAATGTATAAAGAAATCATAAAACTAGGTACCAAAAGTATTACTATAAAAAATTTAACTCTACACCGCCCCCGCCCCCCCCCTCCCCCCCCCCCCCGAAATCATGATATTCAAAGTTTCAAGAAACCAACCTACCACTAGGGATCACCAGATCTGATATCAGGTCATAAAGATAAGCCACCAGAAGATAGCAGCAGGCGTGAGGAGTTGTGCGTGCGGGAGCCACGGGGGGAAAGTCGAAATATGAGTTTACCAGGCCGGATAATTAAAACTGAAAATGTGTTTTTAAGAATGAACTTCAGACGAAGATCGGTGCCAATAAAACTACGGACATTTTCCCGACAGGTTTCAAAAACAGCTTTGATATATGGTGGGGAAAAGAGGGGGGGGGCGAGATGAAGGCAGCTTGTGTCGAAGGGGAGGGGGATGAGAGGAGATGAAGGCAGCATGTTTGGAGGGCAGGGGGATGAGAGGAGATGAAGGCAGCATGTTCGGAGGGGAGGGGGATAAGAGTAGATGAAGGCAGCATGTTTGAAAGGGGGGGGGAGGGGGGTGAGAGGAGATGAAGGCAGCTTGTGTCGAGGATGGATAGCGGGGCAGGTAGGGATGGATGGCAAAAAGGGATAGGGGCCAGGAAGGGATGGGGGTTGGAAGGGATTGGGGGCAGGAAGGGATGGGGGGCTGGAAGGGATGGGGCAGGAAGGGATGGGGGGCTGGAGGGATGGGGGAAGGAAGGGATGGGGGAAGGAAGAGATGGGGACAGGAAGGGATGAGGGAAGGAAGGGATGGGGACAGGAAGGGATGGGGCAGGAAGGGAAGGGGTGCAGAAAGGGATGGATGCAGGAAGGGATGAGATGCAGGAAGGGATGGGGGGCAGGAAGGGATGGGGCAGGAAGGCGGGGGGGCTGGAAGGGGATGGGGCAGGAAGGGTTGGGGGCTGGAAGGGATGGAGGCAGGAAGGGATGGGGGCTGAAAGGATGGGATGGGGGCAGGAAGGGATGGGGGAAGGAAAGGGTGGGGGCAGGAAGGGGTGGGGGCAGGAAGGTATGGGGATGTGACGAGTTAAGGATTTAAACGATTTATGATCGCCATAAATGAACATAGATTGAAACCCTTGAACACATGATGAGACTTGAAAACATGATGAAAACTTAAACACATGATGAATAATTAAACACTTGATGAAGAATTGAACACATGACGAAAACTTGAACACAGTATGAAAACTTAAACACATGATGAAAAATTAAACACATGAAATGAGTCGTAGTTGATAATCAAATTTTATTACAGATGATGACATATATTAAATGTTATTATTTACGTTGTTATTCTTAACTGTCTTGTGTGTTAGTGGCAACAAAGAGGCAGCAGACATGAGAATCTGGTACATACAGCTTGTACATACAGCTGGCGTACATTATTAGGAAACAGCCGGCGCGCATAGCTGGCAAATGTTGCATATATACAAAGCTGGTACACATAGCTTGTACGCATATCTGGTGCACATAACTGGTACACATAGCTGGTACACACAACTGGTACGCAAAGCTCTTACACATAAATGGTACACACAGCTGGTACGCATAGCTGGTAAACATAGATGCTAAAAATAGCTGGTATGGATAACTGGTACACGTAAAAGGCACGCGAAATTTATAATAACACTTCATACACCAGAAAGAACATACAAGCAAGGAAGACGAGGTCATACATCCCTGCTACTTAACATTTGATCTGAAAACAACGAGGCCTTGAATACCTATGATGCAAACATGGAACAAATGAATGGAGTAAATAGATAAATGAACCACACACAATGGCGATGTGTATTATTAAAGAATACAATTAAACCATAGCCTTTAACACTGCTAGAAGCACGCAGGCGCATATGGACACACTCCTCATCTCCTCGGCGCCATTACTGACGTCATTCAATATGGCGTAGATCCTCGTCTGCACGCCGGTTCCCCCTTGCACTCTCATTGGTGCCGCGTGCAAGCGAAAGCCTCGTGCCGGAAGTTCGTCCGGTATCATGACGTTCTCCAAGATGATGATGTTTTTGGCCAGCAGCAGACGATGAACCGGGAACGTATTATCCCTCGGTCCGTCCGGGGCAGGGACGTCAGATCCCAAAATCTTGATGTCCCTTTTTTCAAGAAGCCACCGGGCGACGTCTATGGAGACGATAGGGAAGTGGAATGTCCTGTTGGGGAGATAAATATAGAACCTTTTTTTACCATTTGAAGATGTCATATGCAAATTCAAAAGAGAGGACTCGGATATTTTTGTCGGAGTCGAATAGATTACATAGAGTAAAGCCCATATGTATGACATGCTAGAGAATCGGTTAACTTAGTTAATTGTACAATTTTGGTCGTAAACGCTGTTCCAGAAGATTTGAAATTAGGGGCAATAGTATCTGTCATAGATGTCACAGATGTCATTAGGAAAATTTGAATCACTGATGGGAGACAAATAATATACTTAACATTTATTGTGGATAATATACAGAGTGCTGGGGCTTGTGACTAATGGCCAATCAGAGTGTTGGGGCTTGTGACTACTGGCCAATCAGAGTGTCGGGGCTTGTGACTACTGGCCAATCAGAGTGTCGGGGCTTGTGACTACTGGCCAATCAGGGTGTCGGGGCTTGTGACTACTGGCCAATCAGAGTATCGGGGCTTGTGAGTACTGGCCAATCAGAGTGTCGGGGCTTGTGACTACTGGCCAATCAGAGTGTCGGGGCTTGTGACTACTGGCCAATCAGAGTGTTGGGGCTTGTGACTACTGGCCAATCAGAGTGTCGGGGCTTGTGACTACTGGCCAATCAGAGTGCTGGGGCTTGTGACTACTGGCCAATCAGAGTTTTGGGGCTTGTGACTAATGGCCAATCAGAGTGTTGGGGCTTGTGACTACTGGCCAATCAGAGTGTTGGGGCTTGTGACTACTGGCCAATCAGAGTGTCGGGGCTTGTGACTACTGGCCAATCAGAGTGTCGGGGCTTGTGACTACTGGCCAGTCAGTGTGCTCGATTGAAGAAGAAGTTAGATAATAATGAAGAGTGAACAGAGACCGTTGGATTATGTATCAGGATTTTTAAAAAATATTTTTCTCCAGGAAAAAAAAAAAAGAATATCCTACTATGGAAGTTTAAAAAGAATTGAAATTTGTGTGAAGGGATGCGAAGTATTTTCATACTTCTGTGAAAAGTATTTATTATTATTATTGTGGCTATTTTTAATGTTGATATTAAAATTATTCACTGTTAGAACCGCATCGTCTTAGGTATTATTTATAACCAAATACAGCCCTAGGCTGGGGTACCGCGCTATATAAGACAACATATTGTAATAACAGTGGCGTAGCGAGCTTAACTCGCGCCCGGGGCACAATACCTTTTTAGCGCCCCAATACCTTTTTAGCGCCCCCCCATTCGAAAACCATACAATATTTTAGTAAAGTATACCATTTGGCGCCCCTTTGTGAGTAGCGGCCGGGGCATGATGCCCCCTTGCCCCCCCTCACTACGCCACTGAATAATAATAATAATAATAATAATAATAATATAACGGTGAAAGAATTCTGACAACTACAGACTTAACTTAATACAAAATATCTGGACTAAAAGCAAACATCTCCCACTCTTGGAGCTTTGTTAACAACCATTGGTAAGTAGAGCAGGATTGCTGAACAACAGTGTGTAGTACTGTGAGACAGTGGCGTAGCAAGGGAGGGCAAGGGGGGCATCATGCCCGGGCGCTACTCACAAGAGGGCGCCAAATGGTATATTTTACATATAATATTGTATGGTTTTTAAATAGGGGGGGGCGCTAAAAAGGTATTGTGCCCCGGGCGCGAGTTAAGCTCGCTACGCTACTGCTGTGAGAGCTTAATCTTCTGATCGTCACGCCCCATGCATATCTTGGCTATTTATATCTTTCTACAGGGTTGATGGGGACAAAAGATGTATGCGGTGAAAAGCTTAATTTAAGCGCACCCTCCCCCCCCCCCCACACGCCACCGAGAAAATATCTACGTATATTTTAAAAGTAAATGTTGATGGTGGAGCCCTCTGATGACGACGCCCTGAGCCTGACAACATTGGATGGAATGTGTGCCGTATGTGTCTCGTATGTGTGTCGTTTGTGTGTCGTATGTGTGTCATGTGTGTGTCGTAAGTTTTCTTTCAAACACCCATTTTGATATTAAAATAAAAGTAGCTGTTTGGGTAGAATGAAGTTTTATTCATAGTATAATAGCACTGTGGTCATGATAAGGGGACGTCGGGAAATGAATTGTTTGTCCCCATTCTTCACGTCTCGACGCTAGACAAAACGAACAATCAAAGGAAGTCTCAACTCTTAATGACTGTGGTGAGATGGGTCAAGAGTTCCGGTTTAGAGAGTAGTTGAAAATGAGAAGGGCCAATCGCTGTCAAGATAAACAAAAAGAACAAAGGGGGAGGTGGTGAAGACGGAGACATGGGGGAGGAACTTGATGTGGAGTCAAGTGGTGTTGATGTGGATTAGAGGGAGACAAGTCAATAACCTGCAGCCATTTCAAGGACGACAATTTTGTTTGAGTTTTGTTAGCGGTGTAGGCAGAGAGGGGGCGATTAAGTTTAGGCTCCGGCGCGCGCCAAGTGTCTTCACAACTCTACGTAAACATAGAGATGAAGACTGACAATACACATCTAGACATTGGGGCCACGGTGCACCCTGGCGTTACATCACTTTTACAGTGATGTCACCTTTACAGTGATGTGAATGATTAACCGGAAGTTGACATCGCAGTAAAAAGTTTGGTTTAGAAGTTAGCTCCCTTTATTTCTGTTCATGGTGAATAGTTCATCCCACTATTGTAAGCCTTCCCCAACATTCTTTCTCATTTTCACAGGAGAAGGCAGTGTGATCACAGTGTAAAGACTGTGTGATGACAGTGTGATGACAGTGTGATGACAGTGTGATGACAGAGGGATGACAGTTTGATGACAGAGTGATGACAGAGTGATGACAGAGTGATGTCAGATCGACTTTAGAAGGAAGAAGTTAAATGCAATGTTCAGCGAATCAAGACTGTCACAAGAGATGACATACACTTTTTTCTAACATAAAATGATTAGATTAAATATTTCTTTAAAAAACTGCCCATATTCTCCCCCCCCCCCCCACCCCACCACCGACCCATCAAAATGCATTAATCCATTAAGTATTCTCAAGAATTGGGTGGAGGTGTCATAACATAAGCAATTACTATTAATAATTTAACCCCCCCCCCCAACCCCACACCAAATCCCCTGTTTTAGAGCAGCGGTTCTCAACCTGTGGGTCGCGACCTCTTTGGGGGTCGTACGGCCCTTACAGCGGGGTCGCCTAAGACCATCGGAAAACACATATACTCTATAGTTATGAAGAAAAAACGATAATAATTTTGTTGTTAGGGGTCGCCACAACATTAGGAACTGTGTTAAAGGGTCGCGGCATTATGAAGGTTGAGAACCACTGTTTTAGAGTGTGACATGTTTAACAGAAAAAAGATTTCCATGTGATCTATCGAAACCTGTGATCTTTGGGTCAAGGGGGGAATCAGACAGACATCATCCATACAACATTTGGTATACATGAGCTTTACAACATTTTGTAAACTCTACACATCATTATTACATCATTTGGTACACTGTACACATCATTTTACAACATTTGGTACACTGTACACATCATTATTTCAACATTTGGTACAATGTACACATCATCTTTACAACATTTGGTACTCTGTGTACTGACGTGTGGTTGCTGAGGTCGTTTGACCCGAAGAAGGCCGATGGGTCCGGCCAACGGACAGTCCATCCATTGTTGACCACAACCGCGGCCTTGGGGGGTATCCGGCCATTTGAAATCTCCCACTCTTGGAGCTGTGAATAGAAAGATAAGTTGGATGTTCAACTAGTAGAGTGTATGTACAACTGGTAGAGTGTATGTAAAACTGGTAGAGTGTATGTACATCTGATACATTGTAAGTACAACTGATACATTGTATTTACAACTGATACATTGTATGTACTACTGCTATATTGTATGTAAAACTGATACATTGTATGTACGAACGACATAATGCGTTGTCATTTAAATGTGTTTCGTTAATGAAATTAAAGTGTTCAGCCTAGTAGTCAGCTAAGTGGTCAGCTAAGTGGTCAGCTAAGTGGTCAGCTCACTGTTCAGTCAGTGGTCAGCTAAGTGGTCAGCTAAGTGGTCAGCCAAGTGGTCAGCCAAGTGTTCAGTCAAATGGTCAGTTAAGTGTTCAACCAAATGGTCAGCCAAGTGGTCAGCCAAGTGTTCAGCCAAATGGTCAGCCAAGTGTTCAGCCAAATGGTCAGCCAAGTGGTCAGCCAAGTGTTCAGCCAAATGGTCAGCCAAGTGTTCAGCCAAATGGTCAGCCAAGTGGTCAGCCAAGTGTTCAGCCAAATGGTCAGCCAAGTGGTCAGCCAAGTGTTCAGCCAAATGGTCAGCCAAGTGGTCAGCCAAGTGTTCAGCCAAATGGTCAGCCAAGTGTTCAGCCAAGTGGTCAGCTAAGTGTTCAGCTAAGTGGTCAGCCAAGTGGTCAGCCAAGTGTTCAGCCAAATGGTCAGCCAAGTGGTCAGCCAAGTGTTCAGCCAAATGGTCAGCCAAGTGTTCAGCCAAATGGTCAGCCAAGTGTTCAGCCAAGTGGTCAGCTAAGTGTTCAGCTAAGTGGTCAGCCAAGTGGTCAGCCAAGTGTTCAGCCAAATGGTCAGCTAAGTGGTCAGCTAAAACACTGAAGCTACCAATCTACATTTCCCAATTGCAGGCGGCAGACGCGGTGCACATGTTTGTAGCAATGATTAATTATGTAACAGTTAAAACAAGTTACAACCCACAAAATGTCTCCATCCGGAGCCGGATTGAATTAACAAGGTCTCTAGGGACGGATTTTGTTATTATTATTATGGGGTTAAGGGTCAAACTTCCTACTTGGCAATTCTGAGATAAAATAACTATTTTATTGACAGACCGTATTAAACCAACTTTAAATTTATAATATTATTTTTATGGAGAACTCTGCTAAACCCTGGGAGGGCATTCCCGAGGGTTCTCAAACTCAAACAAACGGAAGAATTAAACAGGATTCCAACATCTCTTTATGTCGTCATTATAGCGCTGTCCCTTACATCAAGTTTTGGTCCAGAGGACAAAGCTCGAAGGGGCGTCTTTGATACCCCGATGAGAACCTTTGACTGGCTCCGTGAGTGTTTAGAACCTTTGACTGTCTCCGTGAGTGTTTAGAACCTTAGACTGTCTCCGTGAGTGTTTAGAACCTTAGACTGGCTCCGTGAGTGTTTGGAACCTTGGACTGTCTCCGTGAGTGTTTAGAACCTTTGACTGTTTCCATGAGTGTTTAGAACCTTTGACTGTCTCCGTGAGTGTTTAGAACCTTTGACTGTCTCCGTGAGTGTTTAGAACCTTAGACTGGCTCCGTGAGTGTTTATAACATTTGATTGTCTCCGTGAGTGTTTAGAACCTTTGACTGTCTCCGTGAGTGTTTAGAAGCTTAGACTGGCTCCGTGAGTGTTTAGAACACTTGACTGTCTCCGTGAGTGTTTAGAACCTTTGACAGGCTCCGTGAGTGTTCAGAAGTGTTACATTTTTCGGTTGAAAAAAATAAGAGGTCGGAAGCGTATATAATATATATATATATCATGTATACTTACCTACTGCTAGTAAATTGTCACTTACTTTCTCCACTGTCAGCGCGTAATCACTATTCCTCGCAGACTCTGCTCTCACGTCTATCATAATACCGTCTGCTACAGTTCTTTCCAGGGGCAGATCCTTAAGATCGAGGCCGTTCGGGAAAAAGTGACGAGGGGCGTCTATGTGGGTGCCGCCATGCTCCCCCGAGGAATAGGCGCCAACTTCAATCCTTAAACAGGTGGGGACAGAATGATTTTTATTTGTTAGAGACCTTTTAAAAGGGAAGCACATTTTTATAGCAGGTACCTTGATCCGCTCATGCAAACATCTATTAAATAAAATAAAACAAAGCACAACTAGTTTTAATGCACGTACACCAGGGGCGTATTTAATAAAATGATGGTGTTCCTAAGTGTCACCCAGTGCGATCCACTAAAGGATATCGCCCAGAGAAGACACTAACACTGGGGTAAGGGGGGATTATGATGATAGAAGAATGGTGAGAATCCCCCCCCCCCCCCGACAAAGACGTAATTTTTACCTGTCCCAGTATTTTTTCTTTGTCTTATTTCGGTTGAATATAAAATACAAAGTCCCGAAGAATATTTTATTTAGACTTGAATAATTTTTAGTAAGGGGGAATAACTAGAAATAAATTCAATATTACCTTACCAAACATCGTCACCGATGGCCGCCCTTTGCAATACTGTCCTGTTGTAGTTTGGCTGTCCCGGCCAGTAGACAGTGGCGCCGGACAATGGGTGAGACATGTCAATAATCGACAGCTCACAGTGACAGAGAGATGAGTACCAAATCAGGAAGAGGGATATCGGAAGTGACGTCATTGTTGGCCGACCGTTTCACGATCACTGTGTGAAAGACAGGAAAACGAGATGAAATGTGCACAGAGTTGGAATACACGATGGGATGTAGTTTGCACAGAGCTGGAATAAACATTTAGATGTACTTTGCAACTCCGAAAGAACCATATAAAAAAATTGTATAACCATTTAAAATAGACTTTCATCGGAAGTAGAACATAATTTTCTTAAAATTTCTTACAATTCATTGCGCATACAAAGTAGCACATAAGGGTTGTAAGGCACGCTATGAATCCAAATGATTCCAATTAAAAATAGAAGAGACTTAAATATATATATTTTTTTCTTTTTTAAAAAATTATCTACACAGATTTTTATAACTTTTTAGGGCACTTAAACTTGTCTTCCAAATAAAATCTTTAATTAAAAAAATAAATAAATATATACTGGCTTTACGCGGAAGTGAATGTTTTAATTTTTTTTAAAATGAGAAGTGTGTGTGTGTGGGGGGGGGGGGGGGGGTCTCTAAGATTCCGAAGAAAAAAAAAATTTCCAAACTATTATTCCCCCACTCCAAAAATAAATAAATAAAATAATTCCTTTCTAGCAGATGGCAAGCACATAAAACTACCCACACGGTGGTGTCTGTGTGTGTGTGTGTTCCCTCCTATAATTGTCCTGGGTGTAGTTCCCTCCTATAATAGGAGTACCCAAGGAATTGTAGGTAATAATTGATTTTTAAAAAAAAAGAAAAAGAATATATTTAAAAAGGACTTTACATGCTTGCCTACCATGCTTGCCTGCGATGCTTGCCTACCTAACAGCCAGGGGCGTAAGCTATGATTACTGACAACCGGGGTGGGCCGAAAATTTTTCCGACCCCCTTCCATGAAAAAAATTAAAAAATAAGGAATAACTGCCGCCAGGGACGGGCCAACGCCTCTGCACCCGTTCCTACGCCACTGATAAAAATGGTGTCCACGGCGAGATCCTGTGGTCCAAGCGATTATTAAAATGTGTATACACAAGAAACTACTCATGAGTATTTTAAAATATCAATACATAATGAAACAGTTATTACACTAGTGAATATCTATTTTACTATATAGAAATTCTAAAATGTGATCTTCTAAAAAGTGAAGTAATCTATGTAGCGGGTTCGTATTAAAAGAGTTACCCCCATTGCTCATTCTTTTTTCATGATATTAATATAAGCAATCCCAACAGGGCCTATCGAGATCCCGGGCCATTATTATTATTATTTTAATTTTTTATTATCCTGGGAAAGCCTGTTGTCTCGGCGACAAGGATAAACGCGTACACATTTTAAAATACAATATTCTTGTTATTTTTTGAATACATTTAATCAAGTCACAGATTGTCACAACCGTATCTATAAACATAGGAGCCAGAATGATCAATACATTGATCGTGGGCCCTCAAAGTATAGAAAAAAGAAGAAGATTGTCAACCATTGCCTTTATACGCCAGGACTTAAGTAGAAGATTGTCAACCATTGCCATTATACGCCAGGACTTAAGAAGAAGATTGTCAATCATTGCCTTTATACGCCAGGACTTAAGAAGAAGATTGTCAACCATTGCCTTTATACGCCAGGACTTAAGAAGAAGATTGTCAACCATTGCCTTTATACGCCAGGACTTAACAAGAAGATTGTCAACGATTGCCTTTATACGCCAGGACTTAAGAAGAAATTGTCAACCATTGCCTTTATACTCCAGGACTTAAGAAGAAGATTGTCAACGATTGCCATTATACGGCAGGACTTTTTCTTGACATGGAGGAACGGAATTTTCGGGAAGCTGCAGAGTTTTATTTTTCTCTGAAAGGGGACGGCAAAATTTTCGCCCCCCCCGGTGTATGTGATCATAGCTACACCACTGACTGTTATGCAGACAATCATGTAAAGTCATATCACATACTGCTATCTCGAAGCGTCAAGTGATGACGCTGAGTTAAATTAGGATCAACCCCGAACGGACAAGGAAGAGTTTTGTTAGTTCATGCTTAGTGTCCCTATGCTGACTGTGACCAGAGTCTCACACGCCTGAATCCGCCCAGTTAACCTACCAATGAACAATTAGAGTGCATAGTCGTAGTCGTAGTCGCAGCCATAGTCGTATTCATAGTCATAGTCGTAGTTGTGAATTTACGCTGAGACCAAACGAGATCATTGCCTTTGGATGACGAATCTCAATAGGCGGCATAAAATAAAACCATTAAAATTATAATTTTAGTACTAAAGAGATTATTTAATGTGGATTTATAATAAACTGGGCTTGCAAGTAGATGCATAAAATCTTGAAGCCTGCATTTAAAGTTAATCTTTTATAAAAAGTTTATCTTAATTAAATGGCTGCTTCTCCTGAGTCTAAGTATTTCTAATTTTAAAAACAACTCTTCATACATTTTAACATAATTTTTGTGTGCGCCTATGAAGCCTGACGCATACGCGTTTGTTGTTTCTGTGTCGGTCTATATTATTACGCACTGCGCTGAGTTTGTAGTTTCATGTCGCCCCATGTCACCTAAAGACAACATCTCTCAAATGCCACCCTTTTATTGACTGTCGCCTTTACTTTTCATATTTGACGAAAAGTTTAATCCTACCTCGCCTCTTCTTCCGCTCACTGCAACTATAGAACTGGGTCAGAATACAAGGCTACAAGATGTTGCCCGCCCCCCCTCCCCCCGACATTTTCTGTATCACATACTAATGTTTAGTAATTTTCAAGCAATTAATGGTAAACAAAAATATGCACTTTGTCTTTTAATTACTTTTTTCCGATGCATTTGGCCGACCACCCTAACATGAAGTAAAAAGTGCCACCAGGGGGGGGGGGGGAACCGCCCCATCCCGCTCCCCCATTCCCCTTCCTACGCCGCTGGCCAGGAAATGTAAAATATACTTAATAACAGAAATGAATTAAAGCTTAGGGGCCGAATTAAATGTCTCGGCGGGCCGTTGTTGCCCACCCAAGCTGCGGGCCGTTGTTGCCCACCCCAGCTGCGAGCCGTTCTTTCCCACCCCAGCTGCGGGCCGTTGTTTCCCACCCCAGCTGCGAGCCGTTGTTGCCCACCCTAGATTCGGGCCGTTGTTGCCCACCCCAGCTGCGGGCCGTTGTTGCCCACCCCAGCTGCGGGCCGTTGTTGCCCATCCCAGCTGCGGGCCGTTGTTGCCCATCCCAGCTGCGGGCCGTTGTTTACCACCCCATCTGCGGGCCGTTGTTTCCCACCCCAGCTGTGGGCCGTTGTTGCCCACCCCAGCTGCGGGACGTTGTTTCCCACCCCAGCTGCGGGCCGTTGTTGCCCACACCAGCTGCGGGCCATTGTTGCCCACTCCAGCTGCAAGCCGTTGTTGCCCACCCCAGCTGCGGGCCGTTGTTTCCCACCGCACCTGTGGGCCGTTGTTGCCCATCCCAGCTGCGGGCCGTTGTTGCCAACCCCACCTGTGGGCCGTTGTTGCCCACCCCGGCTGCGGGCCCATTATTGCTCCACCCCAGCTTTAGGGTAAAGTTCACAGTTTGACAACACCAAGGAGGCGACCCTTGGTGTATAATGGTCAGCATGACAAAATAACTTAATCTGTGATAAGTTTCGTTTTTTGGGGAATACTTGTTTTTCCAATGATTTACGAACTCTACTCATTAAAATTGTAATATTTTCTAATCCAGTCTTGGATTTTATTATATTACACATGAAAACTTTGGACATTCCCATTTTAGGATTTAATTGAAATCATGTATAATGTGCCCGACCTAAAGAAATATTCGAACACTAAAACTAGGGCTTAAACTGGTGCAGTTTTTTTTTACACCGTGTATTTTGAGATAATCCCCGGTGGGTACATGTGTTAAAAAAAAAAAAAAGAGTCCTACACCATACCTGCCACCATTTAAACAATAGTCCTACAGACAGTCCTACACCATACCTGCCACCATTTAAACAATAGTCCTACAGACAGTCCTACACCATACCTGCCACCATTTAAACAATAGTCCTACAGACAGTCCTACACCATACCTGCAACCATTTAAACAATAGTCCTACAGACAGTCCTACACCATACCTGCAACCATTTAAACAATAGTGCTACAGACAGTCCTACACCATACCTGCAACCATTTAAACAATAGTCCTACAGACAGTCCTACACCATACCTGCAACCATTTAAACAATAGTCCTACAGACAGTCCTACACCATACCTGCCAACATTTAAACAATAGTCCTACAGACAGTACTACACCATACCTGCAACCATTAAACAATAGTCCTACAGACAGTCCTACACCATACCTGCAACCATTTAAATAATAGTGCTACAGACAGTCCTACACCATACCTGCAACTATTTAAACAATAGTCCTACAGACAGTCCTACACCATACCTGCAACCATTTAAACAATAGTCCTACAGACAGTCCTACACCATACCTGCCAATTTTTAAACAATAGTCCTACAGACAGTCCTACACCATACCTGCCAACATTTAAACAATAGTCCTACAGACAGTCCTACACCATACCTGCAACCATTTAAACAATAGTCCTACAGACAGTCCTACACCATACCTGCCAACATTTAAACAATAGTCCTACAGACAGTCCTACACCATACCTGCAACCATTTAAACAATAGTCCTACAGACAGTCCTACACCATACCTGCCACCATTTAAACGATAGTCCTACAGACAGTCCTAAAGAATACATATGGCTCTTTATGGATTGATGTGACAGCCATCTCCGAAACAATTGAACCTTATTTAACTGAGTTCAACCGTCACGCTTGACGTCACGCATGACACTTGCTGCTGGACAGCTGTTTTTTTTTTTTCAATCATTACTTTAATTAAAAGTTTTGTTGAATAGGTAAGGGCGGTTGTGAAATGGAAGCAGCCACACCAGAAGCAACATATATACAAGAGATAGGTACACACTATTTTTTTAATGTATTTTAATAATTTAAGATAAGTGAAGACCTAAGTGCTAAAAGTACTTAAGTCACAAAATACACAATTTGAGATAATCAAGTTTAAAATATTTTTTTCGTCTATAAATTGTGATCATTTTAATAATTTTTATGTTTTATTAAGGTACTTATGCACATTTTAATGTGTTCAAATTTTTGCAGTTCACTTGGTTCAACAGTATAAGAAAAATTGATAGTTTATATCGATTTTGACAAAAATGTGACTTTTAGCACTAAGGTCTTCAAATATTTGTTAATCACACTGTCCCCATAACCGTACCTGGAAGAGACTGGGTTACATTTAAATTATGACATAACAATTAAGGACTATGCGATTACATCATTTGGTTTTTCAACGGATGAAATGCGGTGGTTGTAAATCTGAACTATAGAATTTGCTGTGTGATAAAAACCTAAAATTTAAATTTTACTGTCTACAAAACATCAGGAGATGAGATCATCACTTACCTGCTACAGATGAGATTATTACTTGCCTTCTACAGATGGGATTATCACTTACCTCCTACAGATGAGATTATTACTTACCTTCTACAGATGAGATTATCACTTGCCTTCTACAGATGAGATTATCACTTACCTTCTACAGGAATATAATTTTAAACTGGGAGGACTGCGTTTAGGTTGAACCACTATCACTAAGAAATAAATTCCACATGGAATTTAAATACAATTTCCTGTCAATCCACTTGCAGTAGAGTTAATGCTGTCAATCCACTTGCAGTAGAGTTAATGCTGTCAATCCACTTGCAGTAGAGTTAATGCTGTCTGCCTCATGCTTATTCTCTGGATTTATTTTATTCTCTTTCCCTCTTGCTGTCGTCTGCCTCCAGTCGAAAAGACCGGTGGTTTGTTTCGTCTTTAACCCGTGTTTCCCCCCCCCCCACCCTAGTGCTACATTTCTGACTAGAATAACATTTAAAAAAAATAAAAGTGTGTAACTGCATTAAATAAAAACTTGAGCCTTACCTTCACCTTTACAGTTCTTGGACACAGTGAAATTCACACGCAGAAAATAACAATCACAAAACAATTACAAAACACTCACAAAACAATCACAAAACAATCACTAATATTTATACCATAAATATTATTTTTTTTTTACAAATCATATACACAGAAAAATTATAAATACTTTGGCAAGGCCTCGGTCTAAATTAGACCGGGACCAGAAAATTGTTGACACTTGGCATAGTCATGTTTGACCATAACTTGGCCTGTTAGGACAACACAGGACCATGATAAAACCCTTCGCTTAGCTTCATACGCCTGCACTGTCTCTCACACACAGACACACAATTAGACACAACAACCTTCTGGGACAGGTAGGCTTTGATAGGGGAGACGTTAGGCGAGAAGGACAATTAAAGAAAGGCAATATAACATATGGAGAGATAATACAGATATGGAGAAATTGAGAGAGACGGAGAGGGAAGGAGAGAGAGGCAGTACCGGTCATAAAAATATAAATTATGATAACTAACAAATAAAAGAGTCCATTACTATCTATATGTCCTTCACTAGCTACCTGTCCTTCACTAGCTACCTGTCCTTCACTAGCTACCTGTCCTTCACTAGCTACCTATCCTTCACTAGCTACCTGTCCTTCACTAGCTACCTGTCCTTCACTAGCTACCTATCCCGGGCACGCAGCCCACCCATGTAGACTAACTATAACTAGCTCACAGCCCCCACTAGCAATAACTGGCACACAGCTCCCACCCCCTCATTCGCTACCTATCACTAGCACACAGTCCTACACCCTACCTGCTGACATAAAAACTGTAGGTCTACAATAAGTCCTACACCTTACCTGCCAGCCTTTAAACAAATGTCACACGGACAGTCCTACACCCTACCCGTCAATCTTTATTGATGAATATAAAAGTCGCCTCCCTTAAAGAAAAAATTCAACCTTTTTACCTGAGTTCAACTGTCACACACGACGTCTTGCATGACTCAGATGAAAAATATATGGAAGAAATATTTAATCAAAAGTCCGAGAGACCAAGGCTGTTTAGCTTCACAAAGCTGTTTGGCTTCACAAAGCTGTTTGGCTTCACAAAGCTGTTTGGCTTCACAAAGCTGTTTGGCTTCACAAAGCTGTTTGACCTCACAAAGCTGTTTGGCTTCACAAAGCTGTTTGGTTTCACAAAGCTGTTTGGCTTTACAAAGCTGTTTGGCTTCACAAAGCTGTTTGGTTTCACAAAGCTGTTTGGCTTCACAAAGCTGTTTTATATGGCTCAAAAGTTAACAAAGCAACTCAAGGTTTCTGCAGTATTCTTTCAAACGCGACCGTACATCATGGCTTATACATTTTTATGAAGACAAGAGCCGGAAATTGTTGCATATAAGAGAGTGGTGGAATATTGTAAGCATAACACAAATGGACAGCCAAGGACAGCTATGGTCTCGTGGAAAATTCGAGATTATCATTCCTTGACTGAATTCCAGGCGAGGAAGAAATCAAAAATTGACTTGCGGTTAACTTGAATTTCAGCAGCGTATCATTCCTTTACGATAAATTTCTCCTACGCTCGAAGGGCAAGTCTTTTATGAAGGTGCTAGCGATAACCCGCCAAACAATGAGCCAAGTTACTACTTGACAAAACATGCATTCAAGGAATGTGCTGCTGAAAATACCAATTAATGTTAACCCATTGTAGTGTATTTGCTCGAAATTAATTTTTTGAAAGTATTTTTCAACTTTTTGTTGCATCAAAGTTAGGCGCGAAAATATCTATAAAAAAACAACTACCAACAATCAGCTTTGATCCTTTGTAACATAAACAGTATAGGCTTTTTCTTATTTTGTTGAAAGTTGAGTTTCTCTTTGAACCTTTTAAATTTATCAAAGCTTGCATTTTCTATTGAGTTCATTCAGATCATCAAACAATAGATTTGAACTTGTAGCATATCACTTGGTGATAGTTTGCTATTTTAAAAATCTTTTTTTATTAAACCTCCATTTTTTTTAATGATGAATGAAGCGAAGTGTAACCTAATTTGTGTTTTTTTAATTTCTCGTGAATTATTCATTTATTTTCAGCAACGCTATCCGTGCAAAAATTAATACAATATTCCATTTTGACATAAGTGTTGAAAATATTTTATCTTCAGTACTCCGCTGTGTAATTTCATTACAAAATAGAAAATGCTCTCTGACGGAATCACTTATCAACTAAAGACACACATATTTGATGTGGTGGAGTGTGGTTTAAGCCGTGTCGATAAACTTTAAATATGCAAATAAATAAGGAAGAAACATGAGCACACTGAATTAATTGTTGACGAATACTTGACCAATGATGACGTTATACTTGACCAATGAGGACGTTATACTTGACCAATGAAGATTTTATACTTGACCAATGAAGACTTTATACTTGACCAATGAAGACTTTATACTTGACCAATGAAGAAGTTATACTTGACCAATGAAGACGTTATACTTGATCAATGAAGACTTTATACTTGACCAATGAAGACTTTATACTTGTCCAATGATGATTTTATACTTGACCAATGATGACGTTATACTTGACCAATGATGACGTTATACTTGACCAATGATGACGTTATACTTGACCAATGAGGACGTTATACTTGACCAATGAAGACTTTATACTTGACCAATGAAGAATTTATACTTGACCAATGAAGACTTTATACTTGACCAATGAAGAAGTTATACTTGACCAATGAAGACGTTATACTTGACCAATGAAGACTTTATACTTGACCAATGAAGACGTTATACTTGACCAATGAAGACTTTATACTTGTCCAATGATGATGTGATACTTGACCAATGATGACGTTATACTTGACCAATTGAGACTTTATACTTGACCAATGAAGACGTTATACTTGACCAATGAAGACTTTATACTTGTCCAATGATGATGTTATACTTGACCAATGATGACGTTATACTTGACCAATGAAGACGTTATACTTGACCAATGAGGACCTTATACTTGACCAATGAGGACCTTATACTTGACCAATGAGGACCTTATACTTGACCAATGAGGACCTTATACTTGACCAATGAGGACCTTATACTTGACCAATGAGGACCTTATACTTGACCAATGAGGACCTTATACTTGACCAATGAGGACCTTATACTTGACCAATGAGGACCTTATACTTGACCAATGAGGACCTTATACTTGACCAATGAGGACCTTATACTTGACCAATGAGGACCTTATACTTGACCAATACTATATATTAAATTTTTAAAACTTTATAACGATATGCACTCTGATCTAGGATTCCTGATTGAATATCTTTCCCCCACACACGCTAGACATGTCATAGTAAAGCGTTGTCTATTCCCTGGGAAAGTGATGCTAGTAATGGGAAGCGATGCATTCTAGGAAACAAGTATCGGCCACCGGACTTAAGTCGATACCAGCAAACATTTCTCTACTTTAAAAATGAAACGAAAACGATACCATTGTCCCAGACATGGTAATGAATTCTCCGCGGACACGCCCACAAATAACTATGCTTCCACCGGTCATCACTCATATGACCTAGAT
Source organism: Omphiscola glabra (assembly GCA_964017045.1). Lineage (NCBI taxonomy): Eukaryota > Metazoa > Mollusca > Gastropoda > Lymnaeidae > Omphiscola > Omphiscola glabra. The sequence continues at coordinate 34,047,404 of OZ024799.1, forward strand.
TTAAAAAAAAAAAAAAGAGGATTTAAGACATCTTCTAATATAATGGAAGGGATATTGAGTTACTATCTACCTGCTATTGAAGTCATATTTAGTTACTAACTACCTGTTATTGAAGGCATATTTAGTTACTAACTAACTGTTATTGAAGGCATATTTAGTTACTAACTAACTGTTATTGAAGGCATATTTAGTTACTAACTAACTGTTATTGAAGGCATATTTAGTTACTAACTACCTGCTATTGAAGTCATATTTAGTTACTAACTACCTGTTATTGAAGGCATATTTAGTTACTAACTAACTGTTATTGAAGGCATATTTAGTTACTAACTAACTGTTATTGAAGGCATATTTAGTTACTAACTAACTGTTATTGAAGGCATATTTAGTTACTAACTAACTGTTATTGAAGGCATATTTAGTTACTAACTACCCGCTATTGAAGGCATATTTAGTTACAAACTACCAGTTATTGAAGGCATATTTAGTTACTAACTACCCGCTATTGAAGTCATATTTAGTTACTAACTACCTGTTATTGAAGGCATATTTAGTTACTAACTACCTGTTATTGAAGGCATATTTAGTTACTAACTACCTGTTATTGAAGGCATATTTAGTTACTAACTACCCGCTATTGAAGTCATATTTAGTTACTAACTACCCGCTATTGAAGTCATATTTAGTTACTAACTACCTGTTATTGAAGGCATATTTAGTTACTAACTACCTGTTATTGAAGTCATATTTAGTTACTATCTACCTGCTATTGAAGTCATATTTAGTTACTAACTACCTGTTATTGAAGGCATATTTAGTTACTAACTACCTGTTATTGAAGGCATATTTAGTTACTAACTAACTGTTATTGAAGGCATATTTAGTTACTAACTAACTGTTATTGAAGGCATATTTAGTTACTAACTACCTGTTATTGAAGGCATATTTAGTTACTAACTACCCGCTATTGAAGGCATATTTAGTTACAAACTACCAGTTATTGAAGGCATATTTAGTTACTAACTACCCGCTATTGAAGGCATATTGAGTTACTAACTACCTGCTATTGAAGGCATATTTAGTTACTAACTACCCGCTATTGAAGGCATATTTAGTTACAAACTACCAGTTATTGAAGGCATATTTAGTTACAAACTACCAGTTATTGAAGGCATATTTAGTTACTAACTACCCGCTATTGAAGGCATATTTAGTTACTAACTACCCGCTATTGAAGGCAGCATATTTCTTTATAAAACAACTGTGACAGCAATAGTAAATGAATTCCGTCCTAATACGAGCACAGGAAAACTCTCACCTTAGCAATGGTCGTTAGACTCCGTTTCGACTCAGTGGTTGGTCGACAATTACCTGATAGTAGAAGCCGCCAAGCGGAATTACAGTAGGAATCACCAGCCAAACAGTCGAATAGTAAACTACAAACAACAAATTAATTATTGTGCACGCTTAGCCGCCAACTATTTCTCCACACAGAAAGCCACGTGATCCTTACATCGAGCTTTGAAGAAACTTGTACGAACGTTGCATCGAGGCTGTGAAGATGTTCAATGAACATGGCGATGTCGATCTCTTCATCATATAATATATACCCAAGCTGAAATCAAAAGAACTTGCGAGCAGGTGAGTAGACAACCGAAGGCTTCGTGAACTCACTCACGTCTTCAATCTCAAACTAAAGTCACTGATGGGCGATGTAAGAGTGCCCGCTATTTTTATCAGTCAAAGAATTTTGTTTACATCAGTGTTTCTCAAATTTGGCTGTAACGCCCCTAAAAGAGGTGGTGGAAAGGCTTTGAAGATTTTAAGGGGCGCTGGGACTGCAAAAAAAAAAAAGGAGTACTGGGAAATTCAGGAATAAAATGTTAATTAAAATTACACTTTTAAAAGAAAGATGAGAATTTTTGAAAGTAAGAATCAAATAAGACTAAGGGTTGGCATCAATTGGAAAATTCTAATATTTTCCTCACAGAACAATAGAGAGAAAACTTCTTTGATCGAACTCTGCTACAGAAATGCCAGCGACGATTAAAACCAATCAATGTATGCTTAGCGAGCTCTTGTAAAGTGACACGACGTTGTATAAATAAACTTTAATATAACGGGAAAAACTGCCAAGCTTGTTTAGCAAATCTTACACAAAGAAACGGAAGTCTTCCATGGACGGCAACATTGCACCGTTGATAGCTAAACTTTGAGAGTCACATTCAAAGAAAGGGGGTGGGAATTACTAGTACCTTAGCAATTATTGAGTTCCTGAGTTCATAGACACAAGGTTGAGAATATGGAAGATACGTTTTGTAGCATGCTTAAGTCAACAGTGTTTGCATTGCAACGGAATTAGTTGAATTTTTCAGACAATAAATTCCATCTCAACGTCTTATACATTTTGTAAGTTTGATAATTTCAAGCCAACAAGGAACTGACCGAAACAAAGTTTTGGGAAAGCATGAAAAAAAAGGACGCAACAGAACAAGGAACGTGTTGGCAAGAATTCTTCTTCAGCGAACAAACAGTAAACACAATATAAAATAAAAAAATAAACACATAGTTGCATTGTAGTTTTAGAGAGGACAGAAAGAGGAATATGACAGGATATAAGTAGGTGAGAGATTTAACACAGGCAAATTGTGACGGAGGAGAGGAAAAGTAAGTTCACCGCGATTGATCGCAACGAGAAGGATGTTTTAGAAGTGAACGAGAGCATGACATTCATGCCATGTGGTGTCAAGGTTCCATAAATCTGAATCTCTTTGTTTTCCAAGTTCACCTGGTTTGGTGTGTTTGTACAAGACGCAATGGTGGTTATAGCAAAATCCCCTGAGCCCCAGTGGTCTCTTCTATTGAAGTCGTTTGAGATTGGACACAATTATCTTGCGCACTGTTATTGTTATGAAGGTTTTCGAATGCGACTTCCACTTCAAACTGATCATTTCCGCCCGGGTGTCACCGAATCTATTTACCTCACTGATAATGAGCATGGGTGGACTCGAAAGAGGTCGAGGTAGACTAACAGGGCAAGTAAGTAATATTTGATCCGCCTGGACCGCATCTATATTATAATAAAAGTTGCAACTTGAATTTTTACTTACAGTCGCGTGTTTTGGGTCGTTGAACACTCCAGTCCACTACTGAAATAGGTATATTGTTTCAAGGGTTTCAGACCCGCAGTTTCACGTATGAATTTTAGAAGACAATGTCACCCGCTTGACCAAGTTTTCACCAATCACCAAGTTAACAGAATCAGTTCTAGTTCTAGTCTAATGTTTTTTTTTCAAGATCAGTTGCTTAAAATGTAAAGAAATGCACAAACAAAAAAAATCAATAGCGCCCAATTAACGTTGATTGTTCGCTAGTCAGTGCGATCCTAAAAGAGGCAATTTTATTTTGGTAAAATACAATTGAATTTCTCAATTGAATAGTTGTCCAAGCTGTTTAATACATTTAGACTTTATGACATATCAATCTAGACATCGTCCTTTCTGCACCACCCAAAAATAAACAATCAGAGCGGGATCTGCTTGTGCCACTTTTCCAACAGTCTAATTCTCTTGTTTTAAACGGTAAATCTATGTTAGTGATTTACGCAGATTGTTCAGGACAGAAGTTTTGTCAGATGTGCTGAACTGCATCAGTCTAAAGCTGATACGATATCATTTTATAAATGGTCAAACTTTGTGTGATTTCGCTTAAAATAAATAAATCAAGTTGCCATGTAGTTGCCCGAGTTTTAAAAAAAAAATGTTTCCAGCCAAAATAACCAATTCCCCATCTTATCGCCCTTTGGTCTCCGCGCTTAGATAAGAAAGCTTCTTCAAAATTGTCAGGAAAAAAATTTACTTCGGCCAGCAAACAAAAAGGAAAAAAAAAAAAGCATATATCAATGAGATAAATATTTCTCCCATCTTTTATCAAAGGTTGCTTTTAATTAAATCAAAAGATCCATATTATTAAATTAAAAAAATCTCCAAATACTTCATTAAAAAGTTATACATAATCAATAATTCAAAACTTTTAAACTTAAAGTAAAAATCAATGCATCAGGTGAGCAAACAATCATTTTTTAAATTTAAATTTAAAAGTAGGTCTGAAAGCAGCGCCGGGGTTAATCCACCACTACTTTTTTTTTGTGGGGGCGGGGGAATCGACCAACATACCTTGACGTCATTTAAGATGGCCCCAATAACTTAAAGACAGTCAGTATAGAGTCAACGTCATTTAAGATGGCCCCCATAACTTAAAGACAGTATAGAGTCAACGTCATTTAAGATGGCCCCCATAACTTAAAGACAGTATAGAGTCAACGTCATTTAAGATGATCCCAATAACTTAAAGACAGACAGTATAGAGTCAACGTCATTTAAGATGGCCCCCATAACTTAAAGACAGTATAGAGTCAACGTCATTTAAGATGGCCCCCATAACTTAAAGACATTATAGAGTCAACGTCATTTAAGATGGCCCCCATAACTTAAAGACAGTATAGAGTCAACGTCATTTAAGATGGCCCCAATAACTTAAAGACAGTCAGTATAGAGTCAACGTCATTTAAGATGGCCCCCATAACTTAAAGACAGTATAGAGTCAACGTCATTTAAGATGGCCCCCATAACTTAAAGACAGTATAGAGTCAACGTCATTTAAGATGATCCCAATAACTTAAAGACAGACAGTATAGAGTCAACGTCATTTAAGATGGCCCCCATAACTTAAAGACAGTATAGAGTCAACGTCATTTAAGATGGCCCCCATAACTTAAAGACATTATAGAGTCAACGTCATTTAAGATGGCCCCCATAACTTAAAGACAGTATAGAGTCAACGTCATTTAAGATGGCCCCCATAACTTAAAGACAGTATAGAGTCAACGTCATTTAAGATGGCCCCCATAACTTAAAGACAGTATAGAGTCAACGTCATTTAAGATGGCCCCCATAACTTAAAGACAGTATAGAGTCAACGTCATTTAAGATGGCCCCCATAACTTAAAGACAGTATAGAGTCAACGTCATTTAAGATGGCCCCCATAACTTAAAGACAGTATAGAGTCAACGTCATTTAAGATGGCCCCCATAACTTAAAGACAGTATAGAGTCAACGTCATTTAAGATGGCCCCCATAACTTAAAGACAGTATAGAGTCAACGTCATTTAAGATGGCCCCCATAACTTAAAGACAGTATAGAGTCAACGTCATTTAAGATGGCCCCCATAACTTAAAGACAGTATAGAGTCAACGTCATTTAAGATGATCCCAATAACTTAAAGACAGTATAGAGTCAACGTCATTTAAGATGGCCCCCATAACTTAAAGACAGTATAGAGTCAACGTCATTTAAGATGGCCCCCATAACTTAAAGACAGTATAGAGTCAACGTCATTTAAGATGGCCCCCATAACTTAAAGACAGTATAGAGTCAACGTCATTTAAGATGATCCCCATAACTTAAAGACAGTATAGAGTCAACGTCATTTAAGATGGCCCCCATAACTTAAAGACAGTATAGAGTCAACGTCATTTAAGATGGCCCCCATAACTTAAAGACAGTATAGAGTCAACGTCATTTAAGATGGCCCCCATAACTTAAAGACAGTATAGAGTCAACGTCATTTAAGATGGCCCCCATAACTTAAAGACAGTATAGAGTCAACGTCATTTAAGATGATCCCAATAACTTAAAGACAGACAGTATAGAGTCAACGTCATTTAAGATGGCCCCCATAACTTAAAGACAGTATAGAGTCAACGTCATTTAAGATGGCCCCCATAACTTAAAGACAGTATAGAGTCAACGTCATTTAAGATGGCCCCCATAACTTAAAGACAGTATAGAGTCAACGTCATTTAAGATGATCCCCATAACTTAAAGACAGTATAGAGTCAACGTCATTTAAGATGGCCCCCATAACTTAAAGACAGTATAGAGTCAACGTCATTTAAGATGGCCCCCATAACTTAAAGACAGTATAGAATCAACGTCATTTAAGATGGCCCCCATAACTTAAAGACAGTATAGAGTCAACGTCATTTAAGATGGCCCCCATAACTTAAAGACAGTATAGAGTCAACGTCATTTAAGATGATCCCCATAACTTAAAGACAGTATAGAGTCAACGTCATTTAAGATGGCCCCCATAACTTAAAGACAGTATAGAGTCAACGTCATTTAAGATGGCCCCCATAACTTAAAGACAGTATAGAGTCAACGTCATTTAAGATGGCCCCCATAACTTAAAGACAGTATAGAGTCAACGTCATTTAAGATGGCCCCCATAACTTAAAGACAGTATAGAGTCAACGTCATTTAAGATGATCCCCATAACTTAAAGACAGTATAGAGTCAACGTCATTTAAGATGGCCCCCATAACTTAAAGACAGTATAGAGTCAACGTCATTTAAGATGGCCCCCATAACTTAAAGACAGTATAGAGTCAACGTCATTTAAGATGGCCCCCATAACTTAAAGACAGTATAGAGTCAACGTCATTTAAGATGGCCCCCATAACTTAAAGACAGTATAGAGTCAACGTCATTTAAGATGATCCCAATAACTTAAAGACAGACAGTATAGAGTCAACGTCATTTAAGATGGCCCCCATAACTTAAAGACAGTATAGAGTCAACGTCATTTAAGATGGCCCCCATAACTTAAAGACAGTATAGAGTCAACGTCATTTAAGATGGCCCCCATAACTTAAAGACAGTATAGAGTCAACGTCATTTAAGATGATCCCCATAACTTAAAGACAGTATAGAGTCAACGTCATTTAAGATGGCCCCCATAACTTAAAGACAGTATAGAGTCAACTTCATTTAAGATGGCCCCCATAACTTAAAGACAGTATAGAGTCAACGTCATTTAAGATGGCCCCCATAACTTAAAGACAGTATAGAGTCAACGTCATTTAAGATGGCCCCCATAACTAAAAGACAGTATAGAGTCAACGTCATTTAAGATGATCCCCATAACTTAAAGACAGTATAGAGTCAACGTCATTTAAGATGGCCCCCATAACTTAAAGACAGTATAGAGTCAACGTCATTTAAGATGGCCCCCATAACTTAAAGACAGTATAGAGTCAACGTCATTTAAGATGATCCCCATAACTTAAAGACAGTATAGAGTCAACGTCATTTAAGATGGCCCCCATAACTTAAAGACAGTATAGAGTCAACGTCATTTAAGATGGCCCCCATAACTTAAAGACAGTATAGAGTCAACGTCATTTAAGATGGCCCCCATAACTTAAAGACAGTATAGAGTCAACGTCATTTAAGATGGCCCCCATAACTTAAAGACAGTATAGAGTCAACGTCATTTAAGATGATCCCCATAACTTAAAGACAGTATAGAGTCAACGTCATTTAAGATGGCCCCCATAACTTAAAGACAGTATAGAGTCAACGTCATTTAAGATGGCCCCCATAACTTAAAGACAGTATAGAGTCAACGTCATTTAAGATGGCCCCCATAACTTAAAGACAGTATAGAGTCAACGTCATTTAAGATGGCCCCCATAACTTAAAGACAGTATAGAGTCAACGTCATTTAAGATGGCCCCCATAACTTAAAGACAGTATAGAGTCAACGTCATTTAAGATGGCCCACATAACTTAAAGACAGTATAGAGTCAACGTCATTTAAGATGGCCCCCATAACTTAAAGACAGTATAGTGTCAACGTCATTTAAGATGGCCCCCATAACTTAAAGACAGTATAGAGTCAACGTCATTTAAGATGGCCCCCATAACTTAAAGACAGTATAGAGTCAACGTCATTTAAGATGGCCCCCATAACTTAAAGACAGTATAGAGTCAACGTCATTTAAGATGGCCCCAATAACTTAAAGACAGTATAGAGTCAACGTCATTTAAGATGGTCCCCATAACTTAAAGACAGTATAGAGTCAACGTCATTTAAGATGGCCCCCATAACTTAAAGACAGTATAGAGTCAACGTCATTTAAGATGGCCCCCATAACTTAAAGACAGTATAGAGTCAACGTCATTTAAGATGGCCCCCATAACTTAAAGACAGTATAGAGTCAATGTCATTTAAGATGGCCCACATAACTTAAAGACAGTATAGAGTCAACGTCATTTAAGATGGCCCCCATAACTTAAAGACAGTATAGTGTCAACGTCATTTAAGATGGCCCCATAACTTAAAGACAGTATAGAATCAACGTCATTTAAGATGGCCCCCATAACTTAAAGACAGTATAGAGTCAACGTCATTTAAGATGGCCCCCATAACTTAAAGACAGTATAGAGTCAACGTCATTTAAGATGGCCCCAATAACTTAAAGACAGTATAGAGTCAACGTCATTTAAGATGGCCCCCATAACTTAAAGACAGTATAGAGTCAACGTCATTTAAGATGGCCCCCATAACTTAAAGACAGTATAGAGTCAACGTCATTTAAGATGGCCCCCATAACTTAAAGACAGTATAGAGTCAACGTCATTTAAGATGGCCCCCATAACTTAAAGACAGTATAGAGTCAACGTCATTTAAGATGGCCCCAATAACTTAAAGACAGTATAGAGTCAACGTCATTTAAGATGGCCCCCATAACTTAAAGACAGTATAGAGTCAACGTCATTTAAGATGATCCCAATAACTTAAAGACAGTATAGAGTAACTTTTGGATTATTTGAAACATTCAGTCCCTTTTTTTCTTTCTTTTCAAACTTTGTTGTTGAATTATGTAATCAATCGATTGTGATATCTCACGATCACTCAAAGATCAAAGGTGATGAATGCTGTTCAACGTTCCGTATTGATTGTCAAATCTCATTTTGGAAAAATTGGAGTTAAAATACATCTTATTGTTGCAGCTGTGAAGAAGTGAAGACGGTGTAGTCTATAATGTTTTATATGAATCTCCTCTTCTTCACGACCACCGTGCCATGAATCATAGCGTTAGTAAACGATGTCACAAAATATTGACGTTTTGGCCATCTGTGGTGACGGCTTTAGGTCCTCAGCACTAAAGGTGTTTTGTGTTCTCACATTCTTCGTATTATAGATAAGCAACCAGCAATAAGTACCTAGCAATTAGTGTGAACGATCTCTTCGATGGAGCCAGTACAACCATGCGTAGAATGGTGGCGACACTTCCGTTCGGTACGTTTGTACCAAAGTATCCGTCTTGCGCAAGCGGGAGCGTCTCCGATGAAACTTGGGAGGGGGGGCGCCCGCATGGGGTTTGCCTCTTCGTGGCGTGGTGGACTAGTCCACCCGAAGACAGAAACCCTGACCGACTGCATGACTCCAAACGCAACGGGAGTAGAAACGCAATAACATGATAACATGTTGCCGTTAATAGGTATGAGGCTTCAATGTCGATGAATTTAGCTATACCGCCGTGAGAAAGTCGCCCCAAGGCATCCGTTTCGTCCCAGCTTAACGTCCCGACAGAAAGACTCCCTGAGTGGTGGGGGGGGTGGTAACGCCAAAGCGCTTACCCTGGAGTTGAGGCAAACCCGCACAGACCCTCTGGGAGAGTCGGCTCCGAACGCTTTAAACGCAGCATTTTCGGTCGACCGGGCGTCGCCCAGGCCAGGGGGGAGGTTTCTGACGTGACGCCGACGGCCTGTGCAGGGGGAGGGGGCATTAACAGCTCGCGCCCGACGACCCACCGCTCGACAGCCCACCGACACCATTTCCCAATGTGACGTATTTAGTACCAAAGTATCTGAGATGATAAAGTCGAAGGGGATCGGCTGCTCCCCCTGAGCTCGGCTAGAACAAAAGAGAATGCCATCGACCCACTTCAGCATTACTTTACTTTGACGTGGTGCCACAGCTGCAATTGACAAAGGTGTCAAGTTTATAGATAAATTGTCTGTTACGTGGGTGCGAGGAAGATTAAGTAAAAACATTCATTTAGAAAAACACCTCAAGTTATCGTTAACTTAATGTAGTTTGTATCACTGTGATCTCAAGTTACAGTCAACTTAATTTAGTCTGTATAAAGATGATCTCAAGTTACAGTCAAATTATGGTTATCTCAAATAAATATAAAATTTTGGGGATGCAGTAACTTAGCCTTAAATAGGGCTCTAAAATTATTTTGGAAATCTGTACATTAGTCTTAGTAACTCTGATATTCAATAAATAATTTATATTTCACCTGAGAGGCACGCCTCGATTTACAAAGATTTAAACAGATTTGATACTAAGAAAGATTTAAACAGATATGACATTAACAAAGATTTAAACAGATATAATACCACAAACAAGCAACAAAATAAAACTCCAGAATTGTTTTCATATTTATATTGAGGGCATAATATTATTCAAACATTTATTGCACGTCAACAAATCCAAAGTCATTGATGGACTCTGAAAAAGAACTGTTGAGAACACGGGTCAGGGGAGATAAGTCCGGGTCAGGGGAGACAAGTGGGAAGATAGACAAGGAAAGAGGAGTTGTATCAAGCTCATGAGAAGGAAAAGAAATAAACATAGGTGAAGATGCGGATTGACACCATGTTTCTCACCTTACAAATACAATTTAAAATGCATCATTGATCTGTGTAGCTATATAGTAGGACAGCTGGCACAGTGGCTGGCCAAACACCAGGTGTTTTCTATACAATATTTACATGTAAGAAAGGGTTACAAAGGAAACGTCAGGATATAAACCAGTGGTACTCTGTCTGGATTTTTGGTTTTGAGATGTTAAAGAAGTATTACAATTTTATCAACTAACCCCTTCTGATTGCCTCCATGATCAAAGCAAAAGGTGCATCCGAGAGGGTCGGAGATTTAAAGGGAGATTGCAGGGTAAAAAAACAAAAAAAAAAAAAAACCAATGAGAACCTTTGCTATACAGCTTATGGGCAGATCTACATCCTTTATATGAAATGTTTTACTATAGGTTATACTGAACAGCCATGTAAGCATTTATAATATAAAAATTTAAACAAATAAAAATAAATTAACATTTTTTCTAACAAAGGAGAATTAAAAGCCAACTATAGTTTGATACAACAAACCATGGAAAATTAGCAAAGTTCATTGTGAATAGCTCTGAAGCTATTCAGTTGTAGCAACAGTTTCATAAAACATAAACAATTCTTAGTTGAGACGTATAGAGTCACAAAGCACTTCTTTTAATTCCACTTATTGGAGTGGTTCTAGTTTATTTGATAAAGTTTAAATGGATTCTCTCTATAATTATATATTTAAATTAAATATACAGTTGAGCATCGATTTTCTAAAATTACAGGGACGGGGTTGGGGAAGTTCGGATAAACAATATTTTCATATAACCAAATACGGGCACGGAAAGGTTGCAAAAAAGAAGTTTGTGCAAAGAAAACAAAATATTCTTACCTTATAGTTATTAAACATATGTTTCTTTATTACAGCATTTCTAAGAACCTTTCCTCCATGGCCCCTCTTCCCATTGTTTTATTTTAAAAAACTGATCTTTTTAAATTTATAGTTTTAAGTTTTTGTGACCCCCAAGAAATATTCCGCGGCCAACGTTGACAAGCATTGCATTAAAAATTTACAGCGCATTAACCATATGGCACGACATACAGGGGTCAGCTGATTGTTGTAAAACAAATGGTGAAGACTAAAAGGATTTTCTGCAAAAAGAGGTCGCTTCCAAAAATAGATGACTGGTGCTTACGATAACATTCTAGGTAACTTCATCTTTGCAGGAGTATATTCTTCTAAATATTTAAATTAACAAGTTTGCAGATCATATTATCCCCATCTGGTCACCGCATGGACAGTAAGTACCTAGACTTTACATGGAATGTGCTTTTTACACACATGTTCCATGCCATGCACATTGCATACAATAATAACAATAAATAAGACAAGCTGTTCAGATAACCAACGTTTTGGATAACCGGTGTTAGGAAAATCGACGCTCTACTGTATATAAATTTCAATAATGTGTTGCTTTTTTTTCAAATTAGATATAATTTGAATTACTTCAATGTTATGAATAATTCTTAAGAAATTAATTAATTTGTGAAACTGATGGAGTGTGACATTTAAGAAAAATTTATTTTAAAAAAAATCAACAAAAAACTTCATAATTTGTTCATAATGTGATCTTATACTTTTTCTTTAAAAATACTAGCAACCAAACAGTTTTACACATATGCAATAAAATTATTTCACAAAGGGTAAACCAGGCACAGTCAAACTAAAAATTATTTTTAAAAAAAAACACACAATGAAAAAAAGAAAATTTAATTTCCAAACGAAAATCTCACACTCCAATGTTTAATTAATTTATATAGTTAATAACTTAACACAAATCATAATCAAGTTATGTATGTACACATAGCAATAATTAACAATAAGGAAATAAATAAAAATGAAAATTTGTGATGCTACAAAAGATCAGAATGATTATTTTATGACATACACATAAGTCATTTTGTCAAGTGAAATAAACAAAATATATAAAAAGGAATATCCTTTATTGTCTCTCAAAACTACAAAATAAATGAATGGATTTCTTTAGAAAAAGCAGCAACTAAATATTTATAAAAGTTAATGACAAATTATAAGTAGTAAAAAGAGCTCACCTGTTCGGAAAACCAAAAATGTTGATGTATTGTATTTTAGATATATTTTTATAAATCAAAGCTATTTAGTTACTTTTTACGGGCTAATAATTGCTTAGACCTTAAAATATCTGGCAATGTAAGGGGCTTATTAATAATCCCATTTTAAAAATGTCAAATTTCATTTATTGTCATATGTGATCATGAAAGAAACTAAATAGAATAAAAAATTATTGGTCTCTCGACCAGCTGAAAACATTTGCTTTCAGTCTTTTACATTTTTTTTTAATTTGGTAAACATTTGGCCTACTTTCTACTAACCTTGAAAAAATTTCCATTTTACTTTTAAGCTTTATCAATTTTCTTTCAGTTCTGACATATTTCTTTAAAAATATTATTAAACTCTATTAATTTTAATTATAAATAATATATATTATCCAGCAATTAACTAAGTGTGTTGCTAAATTCTAGTCTGTCGCTTTAACTCATCAAAGACATCAATTTAATTTGTAATCATTTGATCTGCAATAAATTTGGTCACCTGTTGTAAAATTTTCCTTAGTAGGCCTAGCAATTGTAGAGTATGACAAACAGTTTTTTAATTGCACCACCATGCCAAGTACTATATGAAACAATTTATTTCAAGTAGAGGTTCACACCGCTACACTGAAAATTTTAAACCTAGCACAATGATGTAAACCATTTTTCAACCTTTTTATTATAAATACTTGTTACAGACTTTCAATAAATATGTGCCAATCACAATTGTGTGTTCTGTTTCACAACCTGAGATCTAAGAATACAATTATTTGATATATCATTTTAAAAGGAAAATACATATATCACATTTTTTTCTACTTTATATAAATGAATTATCACTTAAAGTAAAAAAAAAGTAAAGTCTTACAGTAAAATAAGACTGAGAGACTTATTTAGGATATTTCAACTAACTGAATAGCTCAACTATATCTCTTTAAATATAAATACACCCGTGTGGTCAAAGAATCATATTGCACTAGAAAGGTAAGCTCTTAGTTGATGCTGTAAATTTACTCTGACTAGAAAGGTAAGCTCTCAGCTGATGCTGTAAATTTACTCTGACTAGAAAGGTAAGCTCTTAGCTGATGCTGTAAATTTACTCTGAAATTTAAGGTATAATTTGAAAATGTTTATATGTTTAATAAATCATAAATACCATTTTGTAAATGTTATATTTTGAAATATATGTATCACCATGAGATTCTAATAGCACATGAACTCTAATTAGATCATAAAGATGACTAGAGCTTATCCATTGTTTATCAAGAAAGAATTTGTGTGCTTACACATTTTTGCATAAACAATTACCTAAATTGTTTGTTGTTGAAGTAAAAATCAGAATAGGTTAAGCTAATTATATTTATAGATATGAATTTGCTGCTCTATACAGATGTGGACAAGTTTATTTTAATTGCGGTTATGTTTTGGTATTGAGCAAATTCTGTGTCTATTTTATTAACAAATGCTGTGTCTATTTAATTAACAAATTATCTATCAATGTAAGTTCTTATGTTAAATCTTTTTTTCCTTACTTTGTTTTAAATCTTTCGCCGCGGCGCAACGCTCAGTGCGTTCATCTGCCGTTCTAAAAAGCACGAACCAACACGCTCTGCGTTGTTTCAATATCATGTTTGTTTCTTTGCTATTCTTCGGTTAAACTTTTTAAGAGCTATTTTTTAACGAGACTTTACATAGAAGAGTGGTACGTCATTGTTTATAAGGGAAACCAAGATTTATTTATTGTCATTTAAAGCATTATTTTAATGATTTTCTTCACTATTTTTTTCTACTGTTGCTATGGCAACCCTAGGCCCTAGTAGGTGAGAAAGTTTCCTAGAACATTAACAGCTCAAAAAGCTTTGGAATTGTTTGATACTATTTCTTTATAGTACTAGTTTTAGAGGATTTTAGTTGTAGAAATGAAGATGAAGTGTGTGTACATCATAGAGTTTGGAGGAAAAAAGGTTTAGCATATAATGTTTTCACCTTTTATGGTTCTTTTGTTAGTTATTTTATTTAAACTGAAGAAATAAGTTTACAAACACTTAGTCCATTCAATTATCTTTCATTTGATACCAAGTTTAGTCTTATAAACCAAACAATAATATTTTATATATTTTTTAATATAACCCAACCTCCCACTATTTTTTGCGCTTTGAAAAAAATGAAAATTGTTTCGATAAAAAAATTCTGCAGCGAAAGAGTTAAAATACAAAATGCAAAAAAATGAATAGTTTAAAAGAAAATTCCATTAACACTGGATCTAAATGTTTTCTTATCAAACCTGTAAGTTTAAAGCCTTAGAATGTAAGTATGATTGTAAATTAAAAATGATTAATTTTTAAAAATAACTAATATATTGAACTCAGAGCACAAAATGTTGTGCTCAGTTATTATAGGTGAAAAATTAAATAAATTATAAGTAACACAACATTTAACAGACAGATCCTCATAGATAGACAAAGTCTTAAGGCACAGCCTTCTATCTAAGAGTCTGTAATAACAACAACAAAAGAAGAAAAACAACTAAATGAAATAGACATTTTAAAATTGTAAATACATTATAAACATTTTCTTAAATACGAAATGCTGAAAGAATTACCCAAAACAAATATTGAAGTTATCAAAGGTGACATGAATGAGCACAATCGTGATTTTGAAGAAAAACAACACTACAACGACAAAATAAAAAATGTACATAAATCTTGCAATTGATGCAAATAAATACCTGTGAAGTTTTTAGGGAATACTGGCAAGCTTAAAAATAGAAACCAAATGCCTGGAGGCAGGTAAGCTCACTACATAATACTAAACATTGTCCATGTGGCAAATACACTGGCTGAATTATTGACTTATATATTTTATTACTTGAAGGATAAATGACAAATTTTTCATTTTTTAAAAAACAAAAATATGTTTTTTAGATGAAAGCATATATAAATATAAGTAATGATTGCAATCTAACATATCTAGGCAAAAAAGCCCAAATTTCAATTTAAAAAATGGCCTAATTCACACTAACAAACTGCCATGTAGGGCGGATAATAATATCATAATAACCATCTTGAACTGCTGATGCAAATATGGCCTTACAATATAGGTGAGTTGACTCACTTCCCATCAATTGTCCTGTATAACTCACTCTGTTACACCATCTGAGACTTTCACTTACTGTCCCTGGACTTTCATTCTCCAAATATATTCAACCACTAAGCCATTGACCAATGACCAGTGCCAGATGCTGGTGCAATCCAATCTGGGGGTGGGGGTGCCTCACAAATAGGGGGGAAGTTGGCTTTGGCTCACCTCATGGCCTGAACGACCAATTAGGGTAGGTCAATATCAAGGGTTAGTAACTCAAGATCCATGGAGTTGTCATACCTGTAATGGGAGCCATGGAGATGGTAAAATAAATACAATTAAAAGATAAAAAATTAAAAAAATGATCATGCTGAGCCATGCCCATTGTATTGGAATTTATATTTTATTGAATGTCATTAGATTAATCGCAGATTTGTGGGCAAAATTATATTTCAATATAGTATCCCAGATATAAAATCTCAGTGACATGGTAAAATTATACCTTGACTATAAGATCTCAAATTTATCAGTGAACATAAAGTTAAAAACAAAATAAATCTGTTTATATGGAAAATATTTGTGTGAAACTTTTGGATAATGGGCAGGCCTACACTGCTGAACTCATTCAGTTTAGCCACCTACATTTATAAACTAGGTATACATTTGAATGTGGTGAGTAGACAAGGACAACATCAGAAGTGCACATTTGATCTGTTACTCTGTTTTAGGTGTGTTGGATTTTGTTTTGGTATTGAGGAGCACAGTGCCTAGTAGACCACAATAATTAGGTCTACAATGCAACTCTGTTATATGTCATTTTAGGGTACAAAAACTGCAACTAAACCTGTCAACAAGAAAATCCCACAAAGAATATAACGGTGAATAACTAAATGTTAAGACGTGCATGAGAAATGGACCGCACAAGCAACACACAGAGTTAGATAATTAAATGAATACAAAGATACCAAAAAATGTCATCTCTGAACAAGGCACAGGATCAAGAATGTCATCAAGGTTATCACAAGAAACATTGAGAAAATATTAATTATTCAAAGATAAATTCTATTAACACTGTCAGTGTTATTTTAGCAAATAGTTGCCTATTTGTTTTGCTAGCCAAACTAGGTCAATGAATTATGCTAGAGTTTCTCATGAAAAATTCTGTAGGGAAAGTGAGTCATATAATTGTTATTTATTTGTATAAATAAACTAATTTGTTTTATCTTGAAAGAGTTAAAATAAATTTGGCAAAGAATTGAAAAAAGTTAAACAAACAAATTGATAACATTAAGCATCATATCCACAACAGCACATAAAATAATCTTTGCTATTTCAAAATAGTATCCCAGAAAAAAAAATTAAACTAATTCTGACCATTGCATAAACATTCAAATATTATCTACACTTTTTTTTTCCACTGGCATAAAAAGCCCATAGCAATAATTATTTTAGAAAGGACTATAACTATGATGATTAATTTTTTTAGTTCAAAGACATTTCAATATTTCAGAAAATGTATTATTCATGATTCAACCGGTGAATTAAAAAAAAAAAAAGAGATTATTAAGTTAGAGCTAAGTAATAAATTTGAAGTTATTTGAAAATAAAATAAAATCTTAAACTAGTTTAAATTAGTGGAATGTAAAAAAAGAGGATTTCTTATCTAAATAATTTTTTACAGAAGTCAAAGACGATAACCCTACATTTTATTTGACATCAACAAGGAATGGATAAGTTTAGAATGGACAAGTTTAGAGCATTTACATAAAAATAAAGATAGGAGTTATTTTAATTGCAATGTTAAAGATGGCGCCAGAAATTATACAAGAGAAGGGCAAAATCATCAAAAATATCTAGAAATAATTACCCAAAAAGGTTAAGATTTTTGTAACAAGAGTTCTATCTTATTACTGTACTTAATGATTTTGTAAATGTGATATAGAAATAATGGAAGGAAAGGACTAAAAAATTGTTTAATTACTTATTAGTGCAATTAAAATTAACTTTGGAATCGCCTTATTAACATTAGATTTAAAAAAAAAAAAAAAAACAAGTTTCTAGTGTGAATATGAAGCCTCAACAAAACTCCAGGCCGGCTGGAGTGAGGCACATAACAGTGATAACAACAAAAACAATTTACATACATTTTTTTTAGCACAGATAATCCATAACTCACATACAAGAATCTTCATCGTGGTATTAGAAAAATGCTGGGTTGAAAATTATATTAATGCTCAGTTAAAGTCAATGGAGCAAAAACAAAACAACAACTAAAAGTGTATTGGCCGAGCTGAGTAAAACTAGATATCTATGTTAGAAGCTTAACTACAGCAAACTTGGCACGGGAGATAAGTATATATATGCTACAAACTTTGTTAGGTTAGTTGAATGAACCGACTGCTAAAAGTTGTTATGATACAAGATATAGGGATGTAATAGAGATGAAAGTATATTTGGATGAACCATAGTAATGCTGGCTAGAAAAAGGATAAAATAAAAGCTTAGTCTATAAAATAATGCCAAGAGACCATGTCAAGAAAATCAGTCATGCAGAGGTCCATAGCAAAAGCTTGAGAGCAAGAAAAAAATGTAAGTCATCCTATGAGAAATTTATCTTTTTCAGCCAATCCCTGGATAGGCATTAGTTTGATTAGCATGGAGCCATATTTATCATTGAGTTTCTATGTCACAAATCAAAATTTCAATTAATGCTACAATTAGCCCAGGGAACTGATATCTTGGATGTAAGTTGCATTCTTAGAGGGATGATGTTTATATTTAGAAATATTTTTATTTATGTGTGTCTTCCAGGGGTGGCCAACCGCCGGCCATGTAAAATATTGTGACCCGCGGATGCCTGACTTACCACAAATAAACTTGTTTGTGTTAAATTTACAAAGAATTCGATTTAAAAAAGTGAGAAAAAAGATTAAAAAATATTACATTAATTAAGTTTTATTGTGTTTTGTTATTTTACATTTCATTATGTGCATTAAAAGTTTATAAATAATTCTATAGATCATTTAGTGGGTGTTTATTTTAATATTAGGTGTAATGACATGCGGCCTGTCAAAGATTTACTGGCTATCAAAGTAGCCAGTGAAGCTTTTTGGGTTGGTCAACCCCGGGTCGGATTTACAGACAGGCCAACTAGGCCGTGGCCTAGGGACCCGCGAAATAAGGGGCCCCAAAACTGGGAGTAGTATATAAAAATATATATTTTTGAATTAAAAAAACTTGGCATTATTTTTTATTTCTCAAAATGGGGCCTCAAATTTTTTTTTATCTAGGGCCCCTAAAATTGTAAATCCGGCCCTGGGTCAACCCTAGTGTATACTGTACCGGTACATTTTCCCATTTGGTCAACAATCAAGTTTTTTCTTACATGCTACTTTTTGCCATAACCCTTCATACATGCAGTTTACATATGTCTGTATTAACTTTGTTTACTTCAATACACTTTTTTTTCTCCTAATATTAATAACTATCCTTTGTTTTTATTCTACTACGTATTTAACTGCCATCAAAACACATTTAAAAAAATAAAATTATTGGCATTTAAGGTCTTGGGATGCATTAGTATTCTTTAATTTTGATAAAAAGTTTTGGTTCGCTTGAATGGCTAAGAGCAGCATCTTCACCTAATAAGTTAATTATGCTTATTGGGGAATACTTGAAAATGGCCTTCTGTGGGTAAAAAAAAAGTAGATGACACGCAGTCAGTAGAAGCATATGAATATTGACGTGTAAAACAGAATAAACTGAGTTTTATAAATAAATGTACTGTTAACAAGGAAGAAGCACAATATGTTCTTTAACTTATAACTAGTTAAATCCCGCAAAACAATGGTGGCAGCAATGCGTGAGCTTCCCATGTAATTAAATTACTCCACAAAATATGCATTTAATTAACGCACTTAATAAGAATCCCAATTAGTGCTAATCTCCACAGCACACTTTTTTATGCCTCTGAACTATAGTAATAGTCTCAACCCCTTATACACCCCAGGTTTATTACATAATATTTAAATTGAGACTATTTCCATACCAGAAAAAAAATAATATGCAACAAATGTACTTGCAGTATTTTTAAGAATCTCATTGATCACAGTTTTCGGGAATTTTATTTTGCACACATTTGAACTCACCATATTTTATTTCATACCTAGAGAATTAAATGTATTGTTGCCCTATCCTCATTAGATATCAAAATTAATGTTAGAATTTATTTTCTCTTGGGCAATCTTAAGTGTTTTGCTAAGTAATTGAAAAATAAACATTTTATAAATTTTAATAACAAAATGATTAACTGATATTTGAGATTTTTAATATGAACATCCATTGAGGTATTTTTGCATTTTTGGACCTGAAACTATTTGAACTAAGAGGCTTATGCTAATAGTTTAATGTGAATCTAGGCAAGACCATGGCACCTTGTTGACAGCTCTAAGACATTAAAAGACAAGACTTTAACTATACTAACGATCAGTGTTAGGATAACTATGTGCAAACATTGGAAGCAGAGGCCAGGCAAAAAATATGTGTATTCACAATGCATTTAAGTTACACATGAAACAAAGACAGTTTAATAACAGGGTAAAAGAGACAAAAATAATTAAATATAAAAACAACAACTAAAGATATCGCATCATAGAGTCCCAATTGTGTGTCCTCAAAATAAGCAAAGCTTAAAGACAGGAAAATATCAAATCCTGTCCAGCACAAACCATTTACATAATTAATTTTATCACCCAGGAAAACATCAGTCCTGTTGATTTCTGTATGCACAATCTATTAGTATCCACAGTAGTATAGTATAAACAAGGAACAAAATGCAAATAATATTTGTACAGTTGATCAATTATCTTAAGCCGATCACATTAAAAAAATAATTAAAAATTCAAGCATCATTCTGTTAAATTAGGACATGTTAGTCATGTTATTGTTCATCCCCCAATGCACAATATAAATATATATATCTATATATTTTTGTTATGTACTATTTACACATCATATTTCTGACAGTTTCAAAATATAGATTTTATATATCACAAAGTCTGTTTTTTTTAAGTAAGGTTACAGGTAAAGATTGTGTTAAGTAGCAGCAAGACCAGGCACGTTTCTTTCAGATTTCTACAGTCTGTAACTAGCTGCAGTCATCGTCGTCAATCACCATCGCCACAAGTGGGTTTATTCAGCATAGATTTTACCAGCACTCTCACTAGAAAAATCAAAACATCATTCCTGTTAGTTGAAAGTTGCACAAGCGTTGAATATGGAGTCTAATTAAACATAAGGCCAATGGAAACGTGCATTTAAATGCCAGGGTGACAGCAGTGTGCAGTAAAGCAAGCCTGACTTCTGATATGCAAAACTTCAAGGAATAGCAGGGCAGACTAAAATCTGTTTCATCCTGCATGATACTTCTATTATCGACAAACAAATAGTTCTCAAAAAAGAAAAGATAGATTCATAATCTCAAAGCTTGCTCTGTGAAAGCATTACTTCATAGTTTTAAAATAAATAATAGGCATAAATAAATCCAAGTTTTTTATTTAACAAATCAACTTTGCTCTAAGGTGACAAAAGCAAGAAGTGAAAGAAATCTAGGGGAAATAATTTCTCAGATTCTCATAAAACAGAATTGTGAAAATTAAACAATTGAGTTAGCTTTATCGCTCCTTTGCTTCCAGTAATCCCAACAATTATTTGATAATGCACAATGCAAATGTTAATAATAACACATATTAACGTTCTCTTAGGTGCTAACCACATGCCTAGTCTGCAAGCCATAGCTATAATGAAGTTACATTTACCGATGGATGTTTGTCTATATTATTGGAGGGGGTGGAATAGCGGGAACGCTCAAGCAGTTCATGTTGCTGGTGTTGACCCGATGGTGACCGTCTGGGTCGCGGACCAGCATCTGGGGTTAATATACCGGCAGGATCATTTTCATAGTAGCCAGGTTCCAGATGTCTGGAACGTCTAATTATCTCTCTTGCTGCTAGGTTCATTTCTTCTTGAGTCATGTTGGTAGCCTCGGCTATTTCTCGTTGTAAACACTGTGGGTCCACATAACGATTCAAGCCTTCATCCAGTAAAACCTAGGAAATGAAAAAAATCCATTAAATTCTTTTATAGCTCTGTAGTTCTGTCTTTTTTTTATCTGATAGCCTTACATAAATTGACATTGCTGTCATTCTACAAACAAAACTAACCCATCTTCAGCTATATGCTTGCACTGTTTTAGCAATATTTGTCACTCCTATCAAGTGTCTCTTCATACACTATATAAAGCTCAGTGTGACTATGTTTGTTTGTAAACGGGTCGATTGATCACAAGAAAACAAAACAATGGATCACAACCAAATTTGACTTGGTCATTCCTCCTGACCTACATATGGTTCCTGGAGAGTTTGGTCACAAAGTTCTAATCTCAAAAGTTGTAATTTAAAAAAAGTATTAAAATGTAGAGGGTAAAGAGTAAAAAAAAAAAAAAAAATCATTTTTAAAAGACTGATGGATATTCAAGTCAAGTTGTTTTTGCTGTATGCATTTTTAATTCAGAAAGATGAACTTGCAACCGTCTATTGAAGGAAGGTGTTAGGTAAGCTTTTGTCTGGTGTATGCATTCAAAAAAAAGAAGCTTTATTCTATAGTCTATGTGCTTTCACAAAATATTTGACACTAGCTTGGGAAATACAACCATGTAATCCATCTAATAGATTTCAATTTTTCATCTGTGTTTCCAGTGTTTCTTTTAGAATTATGTCAGTGCCCACACACCCCCGAGCAAGTCAAGTGACCCCCCCCTCTCCCCCAGTGAAAAACTTGTAAAACCATAAAACGAAAATATAATTGTCATTTTAAAAACAGTTTAAAAAAAAATAGTAGCTGGTGCTTTTATGCCATTACAATTACTGGAACCTATGAAATATCTCTATGCTCGATAAATTTGATGATCGCTATATCTAATGCTAATCTTGTTTGAGGCTTACACTATTCAATTATAAATAACGTACTGGCTTCTGCTGATTATAAGCCAAAGTCTTACTTTCTGTTGTTCACATATATCAGTATTTTTACTGATTTATTTTTTGCAACTTTAAGTTTAAAGACTTTACTTTAATAACACTGTATAAAAATACCATAACATCAATATAAAGGTCTACAATTTGAATAATAGTTCTTGCTAATTATAAACATGTGCAATCTATTTTCAAATTATATTTCATCATAAAAGTTAAATCATTTCTTTTAAAGTAGGTATAGGTGTTTATTATAAATCGTATGATGGCATTATGCTTTAAAAAAAGCATTTTTTTAGATGAGAATCTGGTAGAAAGCTAAATTTCATTTTTTGGGGTACTAGTTGCAGCAAAAATTCTTATTCCTAATTCGTAAATTTAAAACAAATTCTGTGGATTTGTGGAAGAGGTAATTTGTAATTTATCTGAAGAAAGTTATAGTAGTTTGAAATTCCAAATCGAAATTGCAATCAACTGAATATTGGGAAATTTATACTTTATATTTATATGATTTCCCTCAGATAAAAATCACACATTAATAAGTATATAATATCTTTTGACTTTTGTAAACAACTCATGTCTTCTTAACATAATCATGCCATTCATATATGATTTATAAAAATGAAAAGTTTTGATAACCAATAAAAATGTATAGACCTTTCTTCTTTATTTTTTTTTATTTTTGACACTGGTAAAACTTTGATATATATTTAGAAAAGGTAATTACTGTGAATGAGTGAGTGAGTGTCACAGAGTGAGTGTGTGTGTGTCCCCAAATATAAAACTAAATAAATTAAAAAATTCTTAATCTTTAGCATTTTCAACCTAATTTAATGTGCTAGTAATCTTTCAGATCTCTGATCAAGTCAATACTTATAATCTCTGCCCTGTCAGTCTGGTGTTTAGGTGGTCATTATTGTAGTTGCAGGGGAAACATTTTCCTTTTAATAATGTAGAAAAAGATGTTTTTCCAATTTACTTATCAAAACAGAAATTAGGTAGGTGAATTGAGCCAGCACTTTTTAAAATTTTCTTTCCTCACCTAATTCAGTAAGTAGGCCATAGAATGTTGTTTTCTGTGTATGGCCTTGGAATCAAACTTTATGATTGTAATAACTGATAAAAACCTGTCTATTACAGAATCATGGATTAAGGCCTTACCTTTGCTACCAGGGTTTCAGCACTGCTTCTTCTATTTTCAAGCTGACGTGGTGCTAGTGACTGTTGTTGCTGGACGGCTCTGGGAATTATAAGTGGGCCCCGGCCAATAGACCTGTGAAGGTGCATAGACCTGTCTGGTGCAGGAGATGAATCCATATGGCGATGCTGAACTGGGGATTCTTGAGGCTCTTAAGAAAAATTAAATTTTAAAAGTTTTTATAAATTTAAATCTATGTCACCAATTATTATAATCACAAAGTAAAAATTTATTGTTTTAGCATAGTGTTTAAGGTAGGACTTATACGACACTCTGTCATTATTATTTAAAATAAGAAAAAAATGTATGGTTGTAAACATTACTGCTTGGTAAATCCAACAACTGATTTGCTTACATCAGGCTGACGGGTTCAAGTAAACTACCACCAATAAACACATTCTAAAAGTATTAGTGTTTGGATAAAATATGGAAACCTTAAAATGCCTCTGACAATTGTTGGCCTCAAATATCCAAATAAGAATATGATTATGGTGTGGAGCTTAAGTTCAGTTTAATAGCTGAAAACTTGACTTCATTTCCCCTCCAACTTAGGACAAGGAATGGAGGGTGCTTGAGAGGTAATACATTACAACCACTTTATTAATTAGGTACAATATAATATTAGAGTTGAGAATAGTCTATCCATATAATACAACTAGGATCAAATCTTATAATGTGTATGCTCCATGTTAGTTCATGTTTTAGTCAATTTATTTCTGTTGATTTTTTTTCAGAATAAACAAAAACAAACACAAGATTTGCTCATTTTAAAACAGGCAATTACAGTACCTGTAATACAATTTGCCCATCATACCAGGTTAAGAATAAATATATCCATACTTAAAAAACTCAAGCCAATTAAAAAAATAATAATAATGTTATGCATTAAAACAAAGCTGAGCAGAAAATTCTCAGTCTGGATATCTGCTTTTTAGTTATGTCTAGTTATCTAATAATGTTATATATATGTAAAGTTATCTAATCATGTCTAGTTATCAAATGTTATAATGTCTGATTATCTAATAGGGTGGGGCCTCAGAATCAGAACACCCTTGTACCTAAAATCTGAAAACTGTTTTATAATCCGAATGCCCAACATGTGTTTTTTGAGCCTAAATTTCCCCATCAATATGCTTTGTCATTTTGTTCATAGTCGGAATCTGTAGTGAAACCATCATGTGATTGTCACAAATAATTTAGAGACCATTTTGTGTTTATATTATATACATAATAACAGCTTAGTGTGTTCACCATTGGTCCTAAAAAGTGTAAAAGAGTAAGACGACAGATGTTATTGCTATAATTAAAGTTAAGAAAGATCTTATTGCTAAGCATTACATCGGTATGCAAGTGGCTGATCTGGCTACTATGTTTGAGATGTCTAAATTGACTGAACAATTTAAAAAAAAAAAAAAGCTATCAAACCATATGATGTGGTATAGGGGTTATAACACTGACCTCTAAGAGATAGAAAAGTATGGAAGAGATGGAAAAAACTCCATTTAGTTTGGACTAATGAAAAACAGCTGGCCGATTATGGGATTCCAGAGACGATACTTTCTGAGAAAGCCAAGGTCCTCCACGACGATTTAGTGAAAGACTGCCTGATACTAGTGCTCAAAAGGAGGAAATTAAAGCCCTGAAGAGGACTGGGATCCATTGAGTTTGTGGGACCCAGGGACATAATAATCCAATTTCTATTATTTTAAAGGTTACAACATATTGTCTTGGCACTCAAACATATTGTCTTGGCACTCAAAGAACAGGGTTCTGGAATGCCTTAAGTTCGGATTCTGAAGCCCCTTTGTAATTATACAATGTATGAAAATAAAAGTCATTTTTTTTTTTGCATCTGTCCGTCACAATGCAACAATGGTATAGACCAATGTGGCAATGGTATAGACTTCACAGGAAGAAACCACAACGCCTGGGATTTTTTAAAAAGGGGATAAGCTGATTCCCCAGACAGCAAATCACCTCTCTCTACGCACCCGGGTAACCCAAGGCAACATCCTTTTTGGATATGTTATTACAGTATACTACATAATAAAGCTCCTTACTATACAGCATGAGGGACTAACATTCTATATATTGCTGTTGGAACTGATTTCATGTGCCTGACTAATCTTTTTTAACAGCAATTTTTAATTATACAAAAGAAAATTGGTTGGTTATTAAAACAACATTAATATATATTTCAGTTTTAAAAACTGTTGCAGCCCATTAATTTGAAATGATTATTTTTAATTTAAACAAAAATATTTCCCCAGTTTATTATTAAAATTAAATTTAGTAGCAATCTCAATTTTTAAATTTTTTTTTTTATTTCTTCTTTTTTAAAATTTTTAAATGAAACAAATTGAAAACTAAATTTTCTAACTAAAGACAAGCAGGATTGTAAGCAGAAAAACTAAAAAGTAAAAAGGGTGTAAAACAAATGAGGATATGATTTATGGTGAAAGGGAAGAAAATTCATGTGACATAATAAAAACTACTGTTTGCATGTTATTGTGCAATATCGTAACATACAATTTTCTAGCCTCTTCTTTTAGTGCTCCATTTCACACAATGAAATTGTTTAGTTAAAAAAATAAATATTTATGATGATTTAAGTTTTCAAACTTTCATTATAAAATTGGCTTTATCAAATTTAAGCAAAAGTTATTTAAGAAAATGCTGAATTATTCTATTATGTAAAAGCTGAATTATTCATACTCTTCATACTCTCTAAATTATTACAACTAAAATAGTAGAATATCCACTTTAATTGTGATAAGTTTAAATGTGCAAAAATTAGTTTGAGAAGCACTGATTCAACATTATCTTCCATTAAACTTCTCATACTAAATCAGATTGTTACCCGTATTAAGATCATTAAACAATAACAGAACAACACAGATGGATGGAAAAGTGACCAATTTTGCTACAGAAGGGCACTATTGAGGTACTAGTGTGCATTTATATACCTCTGTCTGGTCTGCGGCCCAGCTTCCGAAAGAAACTGACCAATCTGCCACCTGCAGCATTGCATGAATAGGCAAAAATATTACCGATAAGGAAAAAATCAATTTTAAATGAAACAAAAAATCAAATTACAGCTAAAAACTATAAAACTTTAAAAATAATTTTGAGCTTTCAATATATATTAAATAAAAAAAAAAAAAACAAATTTGGAACAGAATCATCTTGTAAATTTTGTTTCAAAATTTAATTTTAAGAAACGAAACAATCACAAACAAAAAAACTTAGAAGAAAAATCAAATAATAAATATTTATTTAGATAAATACCCCTTGGCATGCTCGTATAGATCAGGACATTTTACTATCAACATTTTACACTCCATTCAAGGCTATGAATCAATAAAGTTATCAATGTGACACTAACCTGAGGATCCCTGTGAACCTGGACGCTGCGGTGAGCTGCCATCTGGATCAGGTAATGTTGGTGGTGTTAGACCCTGGAAAATGTATGTGGAAAAGTAAATACCCTATTAATACATCTTAAAAACGTGATGAAAATTGCAATTTATCAATCAGAATTATTAAAAGAATTCCCTAAAATTAAGGAAAAGCAGTTAAAAAAAAACTATCACCTTGTAGATTTTCTACATTTCATTTTAAAAAATTAAAAAAAAAGAGTCTTACCTTTTAGCAACCTGCACTAATTTCAATACTAAAATGTAATCAGCGCCATATCTCATTATTAGCTAATCCCATAAAGATGTAAAGTGAACTCTAAGTCAATATGACCTATTACCTGGTTATTGTGATGTCCAGCCAGCCGAAGTGGTCGGCCTGGTCTTCTCATGAGAGGATTTTCATCACTTCCTTGTTTGCCTATACAGCCCAGTTTGAAGGAAGCCCCTTTCCTACTGAGTCTTCGTGGAGGTGGGGTGGGTGGTGTCTGCTCACGCTCAAAATCACTGTCTTCCTGTGGCAAGCTAGAACATTTTTTTGTATATGTTACTTTTCAAAGTCAGTCTAATACCCAATATCACATTAATAAACACATTCCTAGTTGATATAAAAATGCAAAACTACAAGTATCATTACAAAGTACTTGATACCCAACAAATGGATACATTCAAAAAAGGTTTCTATAGTTACATCATTTTTAAATTTCTGAGAAATAACTATTAAAAAAATTAAATTTAAAAAAAAAAAAAAAAAAGAGCAGACTTTAAAAAAAAAATGTTTTGTTAGTGAATTGTGTATTTGCGTTTCATTTTTTTATTCTTCTTCCTTCTTTCTTTCCTTTTCCACCCTTTCCCAACCAGTTAGCAGTGTCTTCTTGGACTTTGCACAGCTTTAATTAAGTCGTCAATGTAATTTATTTTTTATTTCTATTTCCATTTACCGTGATACTTTCACTAAACAAGGCTTTTTTTTTGTGCTTCAACTTTTTATTGTGTTTTTTCCTTATCAGTATTTCCCTACCCTGTTTTTCTAATTTCCTTACCTCTGTAAACAAAACTTACTCTCTATAGACATAGATCCCATGTTTCTTGGTACTGGGACTGGCATTAGGATTGTTTGGAATGGTGGTGTGAGGCAGAGGACCATCACCAACCGATTGAGGATGACTTGACATTTCAGTCATCACAGAGTCCAGCTCTACTCTTTCACCTTCCTGTTCCTTGTTCCCTCCATCTTCAACATCCTCAAACTTCTCATCCTCATCAGTATTATCATCTGCATCATGGAAGCTTTCCTCTGGTGGCTCTATGGTGATCTTTGTTTCACTGAAAATGCGGAGTTATAGTACATTAAGTTTGGTTCATTCACATTCATTGAAATCTTTGTAGAAAAAGTAAGGACAATAAATTCTCTTTAGTTACTTTTTCTATATCTCCTTTAAATTAATGTGTATATTGTTGTTGTTGTTGTTGTTGTTCGTCCATCAAATCGACTAGGACCCTCCAGTCATCCGGTTAGGGGGGTGGGTTACAGTGGGTTCGAAGGTGGCTTGCCAATCCTATACATGCACGGAATAATCTCTGGTACCGCGGGCAGGGGATTTGTTGCTGCAGTCGTGGATTTAATAATGGTCTATCAGGCTTGCCTGCATGTCTCAATGGTGGCCATCCTAATGTATATACTGCATATTATTTATTAGACTAATAAGATTATTCATTGCTCCAGACAATAGGAAATATATTTTGATACATTTTACTTATACATTTTCAGTACATTAAGTCTGTGACTCCTATGAGTCAGCTGTACAGTGTCACTGATTTTCCATTTCTACCCCAGAAGCTGACTGTACTGGCTCACGATTTAAAAATAATTTTATAAAAAGTTGAAGCCATGTATGGGTTTGGTTTCACCTCACTGTATCCCATTAGCCATGTTGCATTGTGATTCACTAAGCTGTTTAATGCTTACAGGCCAATTTTGTTTATTTTTAAAAAAATGTTGACGGCCTATTCGCTGATTTCTTAATACGATTGAGCCAAGCGGCCCAGGAACATGGATATACTGCAAGTAATGTTCTAGAATTAATTCAAATACTGCCATATGATAAACCAACATTATATTTACATGTCTGGCATCTGAGAGATAAAAATGTCAACAATGTTGAAAGTTGTAACAAATGCATTATCAGTGGCCTCCAGAAAGGAGATGTCCCTAACTCAAGGTGGAACACATTTACAGCAAGAGTGAAAGGATTATTCAAACAGCTTGGTCAAAACTACTGAACTTTAACTATTTACTGATCAGTGCCGTCTTTAGGTATGGGCACACTGTGGACTTGCCAAGTCATTGACAAAATTTTGAAATAAAATTATAGTAAGTTGACCTTAGCGAATAATTTTGTTTGTAACTATTTTTGTCTGTGCTGTTGTCAACAAAATTTTATATTTTAAGTCCGAATTTATTTCAAATTCATTTTTATAGATAAGTACATTCAATATCCCTTCTATTCATATGGAGGTGTGTCTCTTATATTAATCTCAGAATTTAGATTTAAGTTTATAGTGGTCTTCTTTTTGTTTTGTGTCTGAAAGTGTTTGGCTCAACCATGGAAATACACCCCCCCCCCCTTTTTCCAATGAGTCAAAGAGTTAAATAAATCACAGGCATTAAAAGGACAATAAAAAAACACTATCTGATTAAAGTAATAGATTTAAAACATGACATTGTTGACATCTGGTTTATATTTACAGAAATAATTGCAAATACATTTAAAATATTAAAATCTACATCTTTAGTTAGTTAATAGAAAGGATCATTTGAGGCATTTCGATCAAAAACATTAAAAAATAAAAAAAAATAAACAGTTCTCCACCATTACACGAAAACATGAGGGTCAATCAAGCCAAAGATTGTAAGGATGCAAGATTTCAAGCAAGGCTTGTTTATCTAAAGTCATTATTATTTAAGAATTTGTGTACATGATATAAATAAAAGTTCATGATAATATCTGATATAAAATAAAACACCAACATTTTTAATTATTTAAGAAATTGTTGGGTTGGATCAGACTCAAATACTTTTATGACTGAGGTAAAGAGGCTGACCTCGTTTTACTTGGTCTCCTTGAATCTTCCTTTGGGACTGTGATGTGGGTCTGCTGGATGGAGTGATTGATGTTGGATAAGTCCAGGTTCAGATGATTACATGATGGGGCATTTCCAATGTTGCCATTCATCTAGATCAAATATGTATATAATTCAAAAACAGTAGGAAAATCACAGTGTTTGAAATCTATATGTTTAAACATTGAATAGTTATGCTTTTATAATTCCTTTGTCGTGTATACTTTCTTTTCAACAATTAATTTCAGAACCTGCTCCTGAAGCAATGCCTTGGCTTTGGCCTAATATATAAGTGGGGGGGGGGGGGGGGGGGATAATATTTTTTTCTGTTGTAAACTGATTCTAAATTGTAATTTAGGCGATTTTCCAAAGCAAAAATCTATTGAACTAATCTCACTCAGGTCAAAAGACTTCAAACTCTTGACTATAGTTTTTAAATAAATCTTAACAATACTAATAACTAATTATATTCAAATAAAAAATATTAGGATCTGGATTTCATTTAATTGTTACCCCAAGCATCTTGGTTGCTGCAGTACTGACAGCAATTATTGGTGAAAGATTAGATGTGTTGTGTCCCTTGGTACCCTTCAGTGACTGCGTTCTGTTCAGAAATGGTAGAATGGGGCGTACGCCAGCCATAGCACTGACCACACTTCCAAATAATGAATGATTTCTCTGAAGATTACATAAAAAAATATGATAGAACTTGAGTTCAATCCGAATTTGCATCAAAATTATTAAAAAATTTAAAGCCCCCAACTTGTTCACAAAATGAATATTCTTTTATTTATTTTATTAACAGATAATTGTAAAAAAAAAAAATTTTAAGTGTAATTTATCAATAAAGTATGGAAGAATTAAGGTAATCTCATATTTTTAGCATCATAAAATTTAGGCTTTAACTCATACTCTAGCTTACTTTGTTGGTAGATAATAATGCTAGGGCAGTTCAATAATAATTTTTTAAAATAATAATTTTAATTTTTTTTTTCTAACAAGTTTTTAAAAATATTTTTGTTAAAAAAAGTATTTCAAAAAATTAATTGATAATTGTTCCGTGCTGTCATCCCTATGTTGACATTTTCTTGAAAATCTCTACGTATAAACCAAAAATGTCTCATTAAACAACAGAAGTTAGATAGAACTTCTAATACAGTAATTGTTTAAATTGTATCTGTTTTGTTACATAAATAGTAAAAGTATGTTAGCTCATTAAATTATTTAATTTCATATTATTAAGGAAACTACAATAAGAATTAAAAGAGATATAATATAGATGTCAGTAAAAATTCAGCAAATTAATTTTTATTGTTTAATTAATTACTGACCCTATGCATAGGCTCTTCAACTTCTTTATCCATCATCTCTTCCTCATCTAGATTTCCTGAGATGGCTCTTCTGATCTCTGGACCAAGATCATGTACTGCTCGCAGGCCCGCCTTTATTAATTATTAGTAGTGTTTATACTTATATATGTTGGATACATGACTATCTTCTTTTTTTTGTACTAATTTAAGACACGTATTTATGTTAGTTTTTATAAAGTATTAAACATTAGCAGTTTTTATACTTGTTATAGTTGGATGCAAGACTTAATAAATATATAACTTTTTTTATTTATTTTGGGAACTAATTTAAGTGTTTTTTTTTTATTTGTGTATGTTTTTGTTGTATAAGACAATTCAAATAGTATGATGCAAGCATTTTATAAATTATCATTAAATTGGTCCATTAATATTAACTTCATTAATTATTTTTTTCAAAAAAATTAATGAAGTTATTATTAATTGACCAATTTAATTATCATTAAATTGGTCAATTAATAATAACTTCATTAATTTTGAAGTCATATGTAAATCCTATCCACTCTTTTAAATGGCCCTCTGGATTTTGAATGTCATCAACATTTTTGATTATATGAAACTTAATTTTGAAATCAGATGGAAAAAATAAATAATAAAATGTATTCAATTAACCAAAATTAAAAATTATGCACCACTAATGGTTTTATCTCTAGCTTAAAATAAGAAAAATGATAAATTAAATACATAGCCACAATGATGATGTTGGAATTTAAATTATTTAATTTTAAAAATTCAGATATGATTACCTGATAGATCAAAGTGTCAATCAGAAGGAGTTACTTTAGATTTAATACGATCTTAATCATAAATGCAACACAAAAAATCTGTTATTAAGAAGACAAGAAATAATTTTTACCTGCAAGGCATTCGTGTGCTCTTGTCCTTTCGATATTTTTACCATTTGCTCTTTACGTTTTTTGAAACGTCTGAAATAATCCTGGATAAGGAATGTGGCATAAAATTTGCCCACAGTGACATCATCATCTCCTGAAAGATAAAGTGTCCAACATTTAAATCTGTAATGAGCCATCACTACTGAAAATTTAATTTGAAATACCAAAATTATATATTTATGTTTTTTTTAATTATAAACAAGCGATGATCTGGGTAAATTTAACGAAACTAAGCTCTTCATTAAAATTTATTCTATCTGTAAAAAATTCGACTAGATTTTATTGCAAATTATTAAAATATTGTACATCCTATTAAATTCATCCATAGTGAAATGAATTTTTATTTTACACATTTGTTTTTTATTGCTAAACTTGATGTAGTGGATAATATAGAGAGCCAAATGAAGTCTACATAAGATAAACACTGTAAAAAAAGTTGTACTTTGCCATTTGTATTTTTAAAAATAAATTATTACAAAAGGCAAATACAAACTTCTGGTGCAAATTGTAACACTAAAATGTGAAAACGAGAAAAGGAAGAAAAATAACGTTCCAATAATAAAAAAATTAACATATATTTAATACAAATGTAGTTTTGCTAAAACCTATGAATAAAAATGTGTTCTTTTCATAAAGAAATGTAGTTTTCTTTAAAAATTAAGATTTATTTTTACTATAGCCAAAAACAAGGTATTTAAAAAATAATGA
Source organism: Omphiscola glabra (assembly GCA_964017045.1). Lineage (NCBI taxonomy): Eukaryota > Metazoa > Mollusca > Gastropoda > Lymnaeidae > Omphiscola > Omphiscola glabra. Next base: position 34,080,825 of record OZ024799.1, read on the forward strand.
ACCCTTGCTTATATTTATAAATCTTTTCATCCAATTATTTAAAAAATTAGAATAATTTAACAATAATATAAAAAAAAAAACTATCAACTAATGGTTTATAAAAACAAAATCTAGAGCAAAAACAAGCTAAACTTTGTAATGGGATCATTTGAGACTCAATCACAAGAAAACAGATCATTCTTTACTCAAACTTGAATGGGGCAGAAGTAAAACATTCAGTCAAAATAGTTCTAGCTGTTTTCATTTATAATTATAAACTGTCGCACAAACTTAGGACAGGATTAACACTGCAAATCAAATAATGGATTTCAATAAATAAATTAGGTAACTGAAGTTGATGTCTGTGATGCCGTCACATTCTCTTAATTGTTAATTTTGGGAGTTTGATTGTTGATCCACACATCTAAACTACTGAAACTCATCATACACGCAAAACACAATATTTTTTTAATTTAAAAAAACAAAACTTTGTGGTTTTATCAGTCGAAAGAAGAAGGGAAGGCCTACAACTAAATTGTGTTAAAAACATCAAACCATTTTCAGCAGATAAGACAAGGTCTACCCTTTAGAGAAAGAAGAAAAATCCTGTCATTATTGTACAGAAATGTTTAGGTCAGTGCTTCTCATTAATTTAAAAAAAATAGTTCTGATGATATAATTGTCAAATAATATTAAAAAAATAAATATATTCCAATGAGTGTACATTTTAAAATGCACATTAGAATGCTCTTATATTTCCTTTGCTCCAACATTAAGGCAAACCTAAGTATGACACTCATTCCGTTTATGTTAAATATCAATTGATTGGGTCTAAATATAATAATATTTCTTAAATAATCAGGATATAAGAACTCTGGGTTGATATTCAAATAAGTAATTAAACTTTTATTTTCCCCTCTCTCTGATCTGAATTCACAGTTCAAAACATTCCCCATCATTCATATATCTCTTGAATGTCTATTTAAAAAATCCGACACTAAAATTTTTTAACAATTTTTGGGGATTATGTTAATAAGAGAATGCATCATCACATTCAAATCACATTTTAGCTATTATTCTGGTAGCCTCTTCTTAAAATTAAAAGTCATTTCCAGAAATGGGAAAAATTATATTTTGAGAAACACTGAACTATTCCATCATTATGAAATATTTATGTTAACTATTGAGTAACTACTTGACACTTTACATTGAAAGCTCATGTCTCACTTTTTAAAATATGTTTATAAATTTTGATAAATGCCACTGTACTTACTTTACGTAAATATTTTAATAAAAGCACATTGTAACTTAATTAATGTTATCCATAAATAAATTAAATTGAGAATGGCTTTATGAAGAAACCTGGGGATTCCAAACTGAGACAGTGCTGTAGTAAGTGGTCATCTTAAAAAAAAAAGTGCCAGGCTGTCATGCGTTGGCTAATCTACTTACTACCTGCCGGCGGAACCACTTGGTCTAGCAACTTTGGACTTGTCCTTTTCCATATCTTCTTGATGACAGTTCGAAGCTCCTCATTGGCAGTATCAATGTTACCTTCTGTTTTGATTTTCAGGGATGTGCGCACCAGCGCAAACAGTGTGGCATTGAACATGACAGTACCATCACTGTTGAGGGGCATGTTCATGCTCACAAGTCTCTGTACATGAAAAAGTCAGATTTTCAGAAAATGATTTTTAAAAAAAGAAATTAAAACAATATTGTTGAAATAATTTGCAAAATTAAAAAAAAAAGATAAGATATGTGTGATCTTCAAGCAAAAAACAAGTAAAATTTAGATTCTCTTTATGCATCAGTTATTCACATACTATTTATGAATGAAGAAGTTTTAAAATGTGATAAAAGAGAGGCTCACCTTGCAGGCTACTCTATGGGGACAAAGTTTTCCAAAGCCTAAGGGTGGAGAAATCTTTCTCAGTAAGGTGACAACATCCAAGTGTTTGATTCTTCCCCTAGTTAATGAAATAAAATTTGAAGAATTATGTTGCTATGAGAGAGTTTATAGACTACCATCTACGTGTCTTTTTATAAACTTACATTTCTTAACTAATTAGCGTTAGGTGATGAAGTTATTGACATATTTCATGAGTTGGCATAAACAAGGTCAGAACCTTTTCCAGAATGCTCAAAGCATGTTTGACTAGTGAAGGAAACAGTAGATCTTTAAATGTTTAAAAAAAATGTATTTGATGTCTTGTTCTTTTTTTTTTTTAATTATATTTTTTAATTGTCTAAATGATAAGCCAAAAAGTGACACATGTCCTATTTTTAGAATTATGCTCCATTCATGAGCATCATACTTATTGGATAAATTCTTAAATGCATCAAACACTTCAGGAAGTTACAAAAGTTATGGAATAAATAATTTTGACTCAAATTCAGGAGGATTAACATTTTTTCAATTAAAAAATTAATAAAAGATGTTTCATTAAACCATCACAATGCGCAAAACAAGGAATCTTACAAACGGTAGTTGTTTTCCATTGACTAAGTTTAATTTCAGAACAATCTCAAATGAAGTACACATAATAGAAACTATTCCTTTTTTCCTGCATACTCAGTTTGTGATGAACTTTGACTCCAATGAAGACTTGGAGTGTTGGCAAATGGGGAGTTTAGTATGATAGCTAAAATCTCATTAAAAAGTTATTACTTCCTTACTTTGCTTCAGGATCATATTCTGACCACAGCCGGACAAACTCATCAAGGTGATGTGGGCCCAGAATGGACCAATCTCTCGTTAAGTAGTCAAAGTTGTCCATGATGACAGCCACAAACAGGTTAATAATCTTTAGTGATAAAAATAAGTGGAGCAAATTTAATTTCTCCAGCCCAAAGATAGCAAGAAACAACACATAGAAAATCTCAGGGAAAAAGATTGGTAGGTGGCTTAAGGATATAGTGGAACAAAATGTTTAGTTGACTTAAACCGATTGAAAACAAATGGTTATTGCTAGAAACTATTCTTAACCTTTTTGCTACCGATGACATCGACGCAACGTCACGATCACCCACTTTCAAATACCAAGGACGTTACACAGTCGTCATAACAAAAAGGCAAAGACCTTTTCTGAAATACCAAGGACGTCACGTCGACGTCATATTTCAATGCTATATATTTCGTTATATGTTTATCTATAGGGGAGTTAAAAAGCGAATTGGATAGAGAATGAAATTATCGGAAATGTCTTCTTTTAAAAGTTTTTTATTGCTGAGTCAGCAAAAATAGTTGTCAAAACCCAGCGGTAGTGAAGGGGTTAATGTGATGGGCTTCCTATGCTGGTCACATTCATAATGATAGAATAATAGATTTCAGTGAAAACAGAGTTTTGACATATGACTTTAATTGTTTTTCCTTTTTTTCCTTTTTAATCATGCTGATAAAAAAATAGTATCCTTGGGAAATCTCTACTATTCTCTAATAACTGAAAAGGAATATGATTTTTTTTATCTTGAAATCTTTGCCATTTGTGAAGTTTACATATAATAATCCCAACTCATATTAACAAAGAACTCACCAAAAAGGAACATAGGATGTAGAATGAGATGAAATAGACATAAGCAAAGTCATTTCCACATGTGCTGGGGATTGACTCGGTTCCATTGACACCATGGTCAGTCACTGCTGGGTCACATAGTACCGCAGGTTTGTCAGAGCAGGCCAGCATAATTTCCTGCCATGACTCGCCGGTGGCCGATCGGAACAGAACAAGCACTGCATGTGGGAAGGTCTGAAAGTTGTTGTTGGGATGTATCTGTGTGCCATAGTCTAACCGGATACGGCCAAACATCTGGTCAATTTTCAGAGAAATGCAAGAATTAATTATTGAAATAATATGATAATGACAAAAAATAAATTTAGAGACAAATAAATGACAGGATGAGTGTGGCTATGGGTGGGCTTAGGAGGACGGTTTTTCAGTCTGATGTCTTTAACAAGAATTTCAATATTATTCAAATCTTCTCATAAAACTAAATTGATTAGAAACATGCCTTGCAGCTATACTCTAGACCTATCACTGTTTGAAAATAAGTATCGTAAATGCCATGAAACTGAATAGGCCCTTAAAAATGAAAATCTTCTTTTGCAAAGATTTAATTTGAACACCTAAGATTTGATGAGATTTTACTGGATGACTTGGTAGTTTGTCATATCACTTTTTTTTATTTAATGATTTTAAAAGGTGGAACATATTTAAAAGTTTTATTGACACAACTATTAAAACATATTTAACTTTATTATACTGTATACCCCTAATAATTTCATATAGTGACAATTTTTTAACCATTCACATTTCACTTACCTGCATGCCAATTACTGCATAGATGAAGAACAACATTACAATGAGTAATGCGACATAAGGAAGAGCCTGTTATGGGAAATATAATATTTAATAATAATACATCTTATGTGAAAACTATTGAAAAAAAGGAACAGCGTTGTTAGTTCTGTGTTCCTAATTAATTCACTCCATGATTTATAAGAAAACAAAATCAAATAACTACCATATGATCAATTTGAAGTCGTGTTGATTTCAAGGTTTATTTGATAGTGATAAGGCAATGTCTCAGAAACAATGACTTCAGGTTGAAAGACAACACAGTGACAAAAACATAGATGTCTAAACATATTAGGATTTAGCACTGTAGTAAGTTTTGACAAAGTTGTGGATAGGATTTATTTTAAAAATGTGATCTTTTGAAAGAATCATTACAATTTACTGTGAAAGCTTGTTCATAAACAAGCCCTTCAAAGTATATTTATATTTACCCCCAAATTTATGTTTTTAAAAACAAAATTGTATTGATATGGGTCATATAATTATGGCAGTGTTTATTAAAGGGTAATTCACATTGGTTCAAAAAAAGGTGTAGTAGGCTGTACAACTAGGCATAACAGAAAATGTTGGCACATGTATAAAACAAAAGATGAATATTTGTAAACCCTTATTACCTGAAAAGATTTAATAAAAGTCCAGAGTAAAGTCCGTATCCCCTCTCCCCTACTCAGGAGCTTGATAAGCCTCATAACCCTGAACAGTCGGAAGAAGTTGATGCTGATGAAGGCTTTTCCAGGCTGAAGTGTAAGGAGAAGGTAGGTTAAAAGTGGAGTAGAAACAAACCATCAGGATAATCAACCATATATGGTACAGTGTTTAAATGTAAGATGGTGTGGGAATAACAACAGATATTGTGAAACTGTCAGACAAATTAACACAAAAAGACACCCATATAAGCAAAAGAGATGTATAGGGATGTCAATTCATGAACCATTTTTGGACTTAACTAAATTGTAAAAGAATTTACTGGCTATAAAATGTTTTTTCTGAATTATATTTTCTATTTATTTTCAACAAAATATATAAATACACCCCCCTCCCCAACCCCTAAATTACTGAAAAATTCTGGCTTTTGTACACTGAACCCTCTACACATACAAATAATGGGGCTCATGCAATGCATGACATTAGTTATAAAGGAAAATGCATACAATTTGAGCTTTATTAATAATTTAAAATCTTGTCATGATTCCTTTCATCATTACTTTTATGCACACTATAAAATATGGTAATAAAATAAATACTATCATTTAAAGTAAATAACGCTTAACAATATTCATATATTAAAAAAGAGGAAATTTTTTATGTAACACATTTATAGGTTCTTTATGAAGTAATAGCACTGTGTTGAATTTTTAAAATCAATTTTTATTTGTATTGCTTTAGTATAAAAGTTAATGTTTTAAGCTTTCTTAAAAATGTTCTTGGTTTTTCTTTATATATTAACTTCACACTTTAGCTTTTCAAAACTTGTGCTTACTGCTCATAAAACATGAAATTTTAAAATTGTCTATAAAAGCTTTAAGATCCATTCAATTAATTACATTTTTTTTAATTATAAAAAAAAATAATGTTGTTTGCACTGAATTCAGAATTTAAAAAAATATATAAATTTTTCATAGCACTGCACCAATAATATTAGGCCTATACATAATAATACTAATAAATTGAATAATTTTATTAACAGCAGAAAGTTTAAAAGAATCATTCACAGAATGGAACCATTTAGCTAAGCATTTTAAAAATTAATCACGATTTATAATAGCATGCTTGGCTTTTACTTGAAGCGTTTCTTGAGAAAAATAAAAAAGGAAAAGGTTAGAAATGGGTAGAACATGCTGACTAATGCTTCTTACAAAAATCAAACATCATCTTTTTTTTTTTTTAAAGAAGGGAATCATTGAGAAAAGCAGAGAGAATTAAAATAGTTGGACAATTTGATGTGTTCAGTAGAATAGAAAACAAAAAGTTGGGCAGTTGACAGATACCTACTATGGAAATAGACTAACAACATTTCATTAACAAATTTATCATTTAAAGGTTTCAAAAATTTGTTTGTGATTACAGTTATGACATGAGTTCATCATTATCTTGCATCAATATTAATCGCTTTGGTTGCAAAGATCCTAAAAGTGATAACAACTAATTCATTGCTAAAACATACTTTTTTTTTTCAATTTATGAAGATATTAAAAAAACTGATGGAATGATATTCTTCTGGATGATTCAATGTCTAAATTTATGAATAAATTGTCCTATAGCTTTTTGAATGATTTCAATTAATAATTTCATGCTTTCCAAAATAGACACAACATAAATTGATGGATAGGGCTCTATTGTCAAACATTCTTGCTATACAGATCTAAAAACAGTAAATCCCCTCCAAAATTTAAAAACGACCATTTTTTTACAAGCCGGTATTAATGTAGATCTGGTTATTATAATGTAAATATATACTATTTATCATTTATACGGACTTGGAAGAAAAAAGACATAATTTGCATTATATCATGGCACTGGTTGCTACCGTCTAATGGATAGTAAACTAAGACTTTAATCTAAAAACAAAAGACGTCAAAATGCAATGTGAAACACCCAGTACAAAAAATACAATTTCTCCTTATTATACTGTCTCAGTTCAAGTTTACGACTAATCATAACTGCAGAATAGATGTACCACATTGCGAAAGTATTTGATAGGTGATTTTGGAGTTGGGTTTCAAAGGGCTGGTTGAAAGTTACTACAATTTGTTATGGATATTTGTTGAGGTATATAAGGTAAATGTTTTGTGTTTTTTCGTAGCAGAAGATACAGTTTCGTTCATCACATAATGCTACATCAAATGATGTTGCCATGACAATGACATTTAAGTTTTAACACCATTTAATACAAATTGGGCTCAACAAGGGAACACAATCTTTTCCTTTAATTTAATAAAATAATTACCCATGTCCTCTTGTTGATAAGAAATAATTATTACCAAAATATAATTTATCCCATTATGATTAAAAATTAAATTATACACTTACTGTTTATAAAGATTCAAAACTGAGTATTTTGTGTAAAAGTAAACTGGGAATGAACTTATGAAGTAAGGTTAATCTTGTATTACCAAAACTTTAAGTTACGTCTGTAATATTTCTAAGAAAGCACTATTCTAGATAAAAGAAAGGCTAAATTCTAAGGAAGCCAGAATGAATAACTGAGCATTGTTCATATAAATGTATATTTTAAATTAAATAATTGGAACCAAAGTATATTGATGTTGATAAGCACCTATAATGTTTATTAAAGCAGTGTAGCTTTATTTATAGAAATAGTTACAGACCACTGTCAGAGATTTTAAAAAAAAATATGCTTACTTGAAGTGCATGCTGAGAAATGTATATTTTTATTTTGTATTTTAATTTTATTTTATTAACTTGGTTGGAAATTAATCTCTTATTAAAATAAATTAATACAATTTGTAACAATTTGAGTTTTAAAAAGATTTTCCTCCAAAATTTGTAAGGGCTTATTACATCTCTTGGTCCTATGGGACAAGACTGTTAATAAAGCATAGATAGTATAAAGAGGAAAAGAAGTATTTCTTATCTTTTACTACTAAAGAAGTTTGACAAGTATTTTTGTATGGCATAAGGTATGCTTATAAAATAGTTCAGGTCAGTTCCACATAAAGACCTACAGGATGCTAGTTAAGATGAGATGATTAAGGCTTTAATAATATAAATAGCCTAGTTGAAATTTTAGAAATAATAAAATAAAAAATTAATATAACTGCGAGGCTTTAAATAGTTTTCATTTCTATCAAAAAGCTAAACCAAATTTTTTCAGCAAACTGATATGTCCACCTACAAAAAAATGCTAAGTAAATGAAACAAAATAAAACTCAGCAAACTGAAGTCCTCAATCTAGCAAAAAGTTTCCATCCCACTGACATTATAAATCATGCAAATCTATAGGGTCAGGGGCGGCATGCAGATTAAGGTGTAGTACATTTAAGAATGTTCTAGCTCCACCAATTTTTGTATTTTCGCAGTTGCTGGGCTGTTACATTAGGATTTACAGAAACTTTAATTTTTGGGAAGAAATTTTTCTTCTTATGTCAAAGGTCACATATAAAATAATAGCAGAAGAAGTGAACAAGATAAAGGAGTAAATAAGAGATCTGACTGGCAGGGATTTCTGTTTTTTACTTACAGCTTCTTTGTCAGGCTGCATGGTGTGTGAATAAAGGACTTGAAATATGACTTGAAACCATTAACATATAGAGGGAGGGGGTCTTAATCCAACCAAAATAATCTCCAATTTGGCATGTGTCAACTAAATTGTTTAAAAATGTTAGTTTGCTATTAACAAAAATTGATAATCATTCTTCCATCATTAAGTCATCCCAAAAACAAAAATTCGATCACAATAGAAAGAGAGAATTATATCTCAATTGTGGTATGAGAGATTCCAGAACAGGCCCTTTTCACTTAACAGGTGAAATAATAAATATTTAAAGTCAATGTGATGTGTGATGAAATGAATCTTTGGAATTAAGAAAGATGTGATGCAGACTGAAAACAACTGACTACTGCAGGACATTACGTTAATGCAACTTAAAACCTTCAACTGCAGAGGGCATCATCAAGCTGAAAACATGCATGACTGAATGATTCAGATGATCAAAAATTTCAAACATCAAACATTTGTATTAAATTAGATACTTATTTCTGGTTTAATGTAGACTGGTGTCTCCATTGTAATGAGTTCACAGACTTTAAAAATTGTAAACATTTGTATTTCAAAATTTTTTAAGAAGTGGTATAACTAGCAAAGTGGTATTTGAGGGGAGAACTTGCTACTCCTGGCAGTCTTTAAAATATATTACCCACAGTAACAAGAGCCTCAAAGAATATATTTTATAGACTGTGGCACCATCCTGAGGTAGAATGTTTTGAGGTTCCTTGAAGGTCTAAATGTGTTTATTAGTCCCCAAAAACCATCTAGTTAAAGCATCTTTTATGCAGAATGGCCTTGTTAACAGGTAATAGACGACAAGCAATGTGTCAACTAAATGTACTGAGCTGTTGATTCTGGAATAGTGGGCATATCATTTTGTAAAATCTAAATGAAAATAACCCATGTTAATTACCTGCTGTATTTACATAATACATCCATTCTCATTTATATACCTTTAACCTCACTTCTTAACTATTCCTTACATTTTATTTTGAATGGTAAAAACAGAGTTAAGAGCAATACATTGATTTATTCACAATGCATAGTTTTTGGCCGTACACCCCCCTCCCCGGGCTACCCCCCACTTTCCTCTTAAACAATACCTTCTGTGATTAGACTTCAATATAGAAAATAAAAACTGTTATTATTTATTATAGTCTTCAAAATAAAGTGGAGTATTTGTTAATATAAGAAAAACTAATTATTATCAGACAAGAGATAGACACATTTTAAATATGACAAGTGAACGAAAAAAAGACACAGTGCTACCAAAAACAAGGCAATGTGCATCTTAACAGAAAAAAAAAAACAACCATCACAAATAATGCTGTCAAGACAGGTAGAAACAAAATGAATTTAATTACTAGCTATGACCTGTCTTACACATCAGAGATTAGTTTACAAGGAAAAAGAAAAAAGTCTGTTGTATATACATACAAAATAAATTTAAATGCGCTCAAAATTAACACAAAGATCATTACTATTATTTTTTTACTATTTGGATATTTTTTACTAGAAGATATGACCCAAAATTACTGTGTTTACATTGGTAATTTTTCATATAGCACTACTTTTTACATGCTATTGAGAAAGTCAAAATCTATAAATCCATTTTTACGTAAGTAACAGAATTGCGTTTTTATGCATTATATCCTAAAATAAAATTACAGCAATTCTCCAATATTTTGGAGATAGTAAATCAGACTTTTCTTATTTTTAAAGAAGTATCTATAGATGTTTATTTTATGTTTCAAGCAATCATTGGATTTTGAGAATAGTTTATCTTCTATATAATATAGCCCTACTCAACCCTTTTACATGCCCATGAACTACAAAAGAAAACATAATTTCAAAAAATTGTAAAAACATGTCCTTAAATTAAAAAAAAAATCTATGTACCATTATAAATGTAACATTACCAGATGTTGATTTATTGACATATTCATTAAAAATTCATCCCAACCTTTTTCCTCGCCCCCTGAACTATATTATCAGAAAACTTTATAAAAACAATTATTTTCTCTTTTTCAACATAAAATCTTAACCTCTCGTCATTCATGCACCTGACTGCATTTTTGAAAAATGTTTAAAATCCTCCTCGCACCTTCACTGTATTTGGAAAAATTGGAAGATCTTGATGTCCTTAGTCTTAAAGAAAATCTTATTTACTATTTTCCCCTTTCAACTTCATTGAGTTTTGCAGTATGGGTATATTATGTACATGTACCCACAATGTGTCAACAATGCCACTGACCTGTATTTTTCCAATATTGTTTTACCATATGTTTAATTATTTTAAAAGAAAATATAAGACTTCTTTTTCACAACTGTAATATCATCGGATTCAAAAATATAGTTATCCGTATAAAAGCGATTCATTAATCTTAAAACTATTTATATATATAACAATTTCCGATGTGCAATATATTCTTGGTTTTGGAGATACTATAGTTATATAATAAGCCCAGCCATACTGTGGCCTGTCTTGTGCAGCCTGAGGCAAAATCCAAATATCACAACCTCTTCCCTCCTACACAGTCACAGAGATATTTTAATAAGTTTGTAGTAGCCATTAATAAAAGCACCACTGGGATGATAAACCCTATTTATCCAACCGCATGCTTTTTGCACACCCCTAAACAAAATTAAAATTCTAAATTACTACCCAATTTTACCACACAATGTGTACATTTTCTTTTTAAAAAATATTTAAGCGCATATTTCCATATATTTAAAGAATGTGGTTACTATTTTTCAAGTAAAATACATTCCTAAGATAAAATCTGTAACGTAATCTCATTTGGAGATATTGATATTAATTTAATATATAATCCACCACCCCTAAAAACCAAACCAAATTTTCCATGCCCTGAAATGTAAAAACATAATATGGAAACCTACAAAGTTCAACATTTTATTTAAAATTTTCTTAATACCAATTTTAATGCAATTTTGAAAAATATTGCTTGATCAGCATTTTCTTATTTTAACTATTCTTGTAATGTTAAGTACCAATTTTTTACTTTATCAATTTGGTAAAATGCACATTTTTGGAGTTAACAATTTACAATTTGTTAAATGTTAATCATATAAAGCTTTGTGTGGTGTATTAAAACAATAGTTAGCAATTTTAAATGAGTTCTTAAAAAATTATTCATAATTTTGGTTTTGAATTTGATATAGCTTGTACTTATTTGATCCATTACATAAATTTTGATTCAATTTTGCAATTTTAACGACGTAATAAAAGAATTATTTTGAAGGTTCCCCGATAAATTTGCTTAAAATTTAATAAAAGTAATGACATAGGTGATCAGTGATTGCTAATAAAAAGAATGTCAATCTCCCGTTATACAATATCTTAACCTTCACTTTCAGTTAAATAATTAAAATAATTATTTAATTATTATATTAAATGTATTTCTGATTTATAATAATATAAATTGATTCAATTTTTTAAAAATAAAATAAAAATTACTATCAGTGCTTTTAAAAAACCAATTAAGATTTAACAATCATCACAAACAAAAATTTGTACTCTGTTTCCTGACATAATAGGGAATTTTCATTATGTTAAATACTAAACTCAGCGTTACATGGTAACATTAGCTTATTTTATACATATTGCATATAATCCTTCAACTAATGTGTTTTTGTATGTAGTGTTAGTTTGTTAACACAAAAACTACCCAAAACCAGGCATGAAACATTTTATAAATAGGAAAAAATGTCATCTCTGCCCTTACACGACTGAACATTTTGAAGGTATTTTGTCCAGGAAGTTCTGGCAAATATTATTTAGGGCCTTCTAATATTAAAAATATTAATTACTTAATAGCAAAATATCATAATAATTATAAACAATTTAACATCTAACAGTATAAGTTTATTTAGAAATCTACCGAACTCGCCACGAACATTTACCGGTAAATTTCCCCTACAATTTGAATACTGCAGTCTCAAAATTTTGCTTATCTACATATAGGGTTGCTTATTTCCCGGGTTTTTTCTTATCCAGTGAAAACAGAGATAGAGTTTTACTCATTCTGGGATAAAATTAATTTAATTAAAAAATATTTTTGAAACTGAATTGAAACATACAACAGTTTAAAATTGTTAATTATTGATGTCTATTAATGAATAAAAAACAATTTTTAGGTTAATTGAGAGGTTGGTCACTTGCTACTTTTGCTTCCTTTTCCACAGCTTATCCCTAGTAATGAAAAATTAATTTTAGTATAAATGTTGTCTCAAAAACACTTTTAGTAATCCTGAGTATTACAAAGTTTTAATGTTTTGAAATAAAAATTTCCCAAATGTTGATAGTATGTATGTATTTTCACAAACTCAATTATAATATAACCAGCTGGGGCATGTTCAAGTTGTGCATGTAATATATTGGAAGAGGTGCATAATGTATAATAATCATTCCAGATGCACAAACTTTGAGGGTTCTTTTGCCAAGATGGATCATGCAGCAAGTTACTTTTTACAACGTCATAAATCAAAGGATCTGTATCCTTTTCTGGTCTTTTAACACAATTTATTTTATAAATTATTTCCCCAGTTCTGGGCTTATCATCATTGCCAAGTACTAAGAGGGGGTAAGCATTTGTTCTTTTGTGAGCATTTGGTGCATATGACTGGAAAGGGGGGGGGGGGGGAGGCCATGCAAATGAGCGTACACCATCCACTTAGTATTTATATTATAAGATATTATCAATTTATTTGATTCTTTCTAAGAAATCTTTCTTCTATAATTTTCAATGCACTTTTAAATGTACTCCTGACAAGTAAAATTTAACGAATTATTGATACTCCACAAGTTTCACTTTTAAATTTTAAAAATAGATTTTTGTCAGTATGTTGTTTGAAATTCACTAACATACAGTTAAACAAGGTTGATGAGAGGTAAGGGAAGAGTAAAGATTATAATATACTAAACAAGTGAATGATTAAATTGATATCCAAGAAAAAATATATTTTAAAGTCATAAAAGAAGGTAGCATGGGATTTCAGCAAATAGCTTCATAACATGAAACAATGGCAATAAAAGCACTATTCAGGAGCTAATACAATTGCATATAATTTGAGATCTTAAAGTCCTTGTCTTATTTTTAAAATCCCGCGCTAAGAGTGTGTGTGTGTGTGTGTGTCTCTACTTCTTTGCCTATCAATTGATGCCAATTAAATGTCACCAATATAACATGTGCCACACAGTCTTAATATTATACATATATGTGGTCATTTTTATTCCTGTTTTTATACAAAAAAAAAGTATCTGTTGTTTCTTGTTTTTTATTGTCTGTTGAAGAAGGCTTCTAGCCTAAATGTCCTTTTAATTGTTCGTTTTTTTTATCTTTTTAAGCCTAAATAAGTATTGTTTCACTATTTATTTAATTTTTCATCTTCTTTTTATTTATATATTTCTTTAAGTTCTGACATTTTATTGCCTTCAGGAGCACTTTATAAAATATTAACTTAAACAGTGTAACCAGGAATTAAACTAAGTGATCTTAGGACATCTATGTACACTGGCAAAGAGTTAAAAACAACAAATAAGTTCAGTGGCATCAAGATTAGTCCAGTCTTCAAAGACAGCAAACACTTTGCAGCAAAAAATGTGTTATATTGGTAACCGGAAAGACATAAACTGCATCTTGGAAGCAGGTAAAAACAAGTCATGTTGCCTTCAGCAGCAGAAGCTACACTCACGCACACACACTAAATGAAATTTACAGCAATTAACAAAATGGAAAGAAAAAAAAAGAAAATTATAATAGAGACAAAGTAAGGAACAGCCTCATTACTTACATTGACTTCTGCATAAATGATGTCAATAAAACTTCCCAGGACTATTATGAAATCAAAGACATTCCAAGCATCTCCAAAGTAGTTCTAGAGAACAAGAGGTAATAAAGAGGTTATAAAGAGGTTATAAAGAGGTTATAAAGAGGCCAAGTGCATTTGTTGAACTGCTACATCTTTGCATTTAAAACTTCCCCATTTAAAATTTTTTCTTATTCATAAATTAAGAACTACTCATTTAAAGAGCTAGGAAACAAAAAATATTTTCAAGCTAAATTATGTAAGTTAGTGCAGGCTGTGAATCTACTGCTTTAAACCCAGTTAACTATAAGTTGTCAACAGAATCATAAAGTTTTATAAAAATGTATGTATCATTAACTTCCACACCTTCCCTGACTTGTATATCAGACACCTGTTACTTGGATTAAAGATTAGCTTTTTTTCCAACACCATATTTCAGTGCCAGCATTTTACTGCTCATTTTAAAGTAAACAAGTACTGGACTTAAAAATAAACCACGTTATAGATAAGAACTATTTAACTAAGAAATGAGCTAAAACTTGTTATAAATTGGCGTTAACAAAATTTAACAAAAACATTTTTTTAATTTTCGACCTTAAGAAAAAAAGTGAATAAAATGATGGTTTGAAATATAACTATTACTGAAATCTGCTTATATTGATGTATCAAATTCATATAGAGTTGTGAAATATGATATTATGAAATATAAACGATTACAGACTTTAATAAAACAATCATGTATGCATTTGTATGGGGAAGAAATATTCCATTTACATTCTCAAATGAGTGTATGGTGCATGCATGTCTAAGGTTTACCTTTGGTTACCAAGAAGTAAATTGAATTTCAAAACATGCACTTTTCTATCCCCTGCATAAGTTATGAAACTTTCTTTTTGTTCTCCATTATTATGCTTTTTGAACTTTGAACTCTTAAGTGTAGTTTTCTCTACATAAAAATGTAAACTTCAACAATATTAAACTATGACCTTACTTTAATTTATTAAATTTATAATGTCAAATTAACATCTGTGAGTATATTTTTTTAATTTCAGGATGATTACAATTATGAATTATATTCCTGATCTGCAAAAAGACTACATCCAAATAACCAAGGTGTTCTCTTATAGTTGTGTGAGATGTGAAAGTGTATTGTGAAATGCTAAAAAATTCATGTTTGGTCATCTGTTGGTGCCCACTCACTTTGAATCTGAAAGCCGCCAATTTGAGAACAAACTCCACAGTAAATACACCAGTAAAGATAATGTTGAGGTAGTCCAAGGCATCTGAGTAGCTTGCACTTTGGCCATGGTACTTGATGAGTAAAAGAAATGAAAAAAGTAGATTAATTTAAGATACTCGTAAGTAATTTAGAGCTTATAAATTGCAGTTGAGAAGAATTGTAGAAATTCCTTACATTATAAGCTCTTGAAGAATCGGTGTGCTCTGCATACTTCCTTTTAAGGGAACGATTAATTTTACTCAAAATGTAAGTAATGCCATATTTAGTTACTGGACCACTATCTGTTTAATTGATTGAGACCTACTTTCATAGCCAGTGCCACTGTGTTGATCATGATGAGAACAAAAATGCCATATTCAAAGGCCTGTGACGTGACAAACCACCAAATCTTGTATTGCCAGCGTGCCTTGGGAATGTACCGGCGAATGGGCTTCACTTTTAAGGCAAACTCAATACACTTACGCTGAGGGAATAGAGATCCACAGTAAGTGATTTGGATAAAAGTAAAAAAAAACATCAAATTAAATTATTTTTCCTTTTGCTTCAAATTTATGTTTTGGAATAACCAATGGAAATAAATTTTATATAGAGTTTTTGTTTGTTTGTTTGTTTATTTAACTGTCCAGCTGATATGCAAAATCAGGTGTTGGCAACATGTGGAAGAAAAGGCACACAATAGAGGCAAATGTTTCTGAAACAGGTCAAAATATTTATATCCCCAGTATATATTTAAAAGGATTGATGATTTAAATAAGGGGTTTGACAACTTTATTTGTAAAGGCTAAATGGTTCATACTTAAGATGGTGTCGGCAAAGAGCCAACATTTTACCTTTTTCAATTGTTATGTTAATGGCAGGGAAAAAATCAGTTGTGGGTGACCCCTGATTAAATGAATGGCTTAATGATAAAATCTATGAAAATCATACCTGGTTTTTATCTAGCTCACAGTTTTTATACTCTTGTTCTCCTTCATTCTGAAATGTGACAATGACAAAACCTACGAAGATGTTCATCATAAAGAAAGCTATCACAATGATGAAGATGAAATAAAAGACAGCCACGGCAGGTTTGGAATTCTGTATAGGTCCCTTTCCCTCAGCATGTGAGTCTATAGACTTGTACAACAAGCTGAATTTGGGGAAAACAGTCAAAAGAATTAAATTAACCAAAAAATTGATTGTTTTTACTTGAACATGTTTTATTATACAATTACCTGGCTCTTAGTAATAGCTGTTAAAATGCATTATATTGAACTTAGCGATCAGGCTGTGCATAGTTGGAATTCAGTTTAAAATCGCTTTTTTTTTTTTTTTAAACAACAGAAAACTTACTAAAAGCATAAAAAAAACGATTCTTGATGAATTTAAAAAGCTTCTTGTCTCCAACTCCATAACCAGAGAGTAAAGTTGCAGTAACTACATCAATGTTAGAGAGATTCTCAACAATAAGCAGCAGCTGCCAATTTCTGTTTGCACCATTATGCACATTTTCAGTACCATATAATTTATAGAGCATTATTTGATAGCATTCTGTTATGTAAGACAAAAATAAATGCTCTTGAATACGTCAGCAGACTTACCCAGGCCAACCTTCAAATGTGGAAACCGTGAATAATGTCAACATGCCATTACTGACATCATCGAAGTTGAAGTCATTCTTCTTCCATTTGCGTTCCTCTATGTTTGGGGAGTTAAATTTCCCATCGTCATATATAATGAAATTTCCTCTGTAAAAAGCAGCGAATAAAATTTAAATTTATTTCATGCCCTGCCTGTGTTATTTTTGTAGGTGCAAAAAAATTCAACCATCTATCTTGTGAAATCTAACTATGATAAAGGTTATTTAAATATTTTGATGACAGACATGACTGATTTGTCAAGCTTTGTTCCTAACCATCCAATAATATGATGTCATGCTTGCATCTGGGGAAGGGTCACACATTAGTGATGATGTTATCACAAGGGTATCTAAATTGTGAACAAAATTGGTGACAGTGGGAGAAGGGAGTGGGGTCCATTTTGGGCAAAAAAGCATGACATATTTTTTGGATGGCCCCTAATGTTGATATTATTTAGATATTTCGAAAAGTAATACAACTTAATTTTTTTAATTGCACACGTGGCTTGAGAGAACACAAAGAAAAAAACAACTGTTTTATTACAAAACAGAAAATAAAGGTTTCTTACTTGCACTCATCTTCTGTTAGCTTTGATTCATCTGTACACATTGAAAACTTGCCCTAGGAAATAAATAATCTCCAGTCTGTATCACAAAAGCATTGTTTTTAAGTAGTTTAGACTTTTATCTAAAATGTATCAGCTCTTCAAATACTACATTTAAAGTAAAATTTGTTTAGGCCTAAAGTCTCCAAATTTTTTTTAAATAGTCACATCTGAAAATTAACCACTGCTAAAACTTATATTTTAAAAAGTAGCAATATTTTGAAATCTGGCACAACTGTGGATATTTATGATAACACAAGACTACCTTAAACAGTTGCACCCCCATGACAGAAAACATGAAGTTGAGTAAAAATGTCACAAGCATAATGTTGTAGATGGTCCTCAGAGCAACTATCACACACTGGACAACATGCTGTGGAAAACAAGCAAAAAATAAAATAAATAAATTTAAAATAAACTAAACAACATATTTATTAGTAAAATATAAAATTTTAAACTCTTTTGTTAGTGAATTATTGATTTTAGAAAAGCTATAAAAAAACAAGTTACTTCATATAAAATAATTCACATACCTTAAGGCCTTTGGCCCTGTTAATTGCCCTAAGAGGTCTGAGCACACGCAAAACTCTGAGAATCTTGACAACAGAAATAGCTTGGTTGCTGTGCAAGATTTATAAAAAGATGGATATAAAATAATTGAAAAGTATTTTTAAACTTCTGTCGTAACTATGGGAAATTCTTGATTTTTGGCTTCTGCAGTTAAGTTTCTAAAGACATAACTAAAAATATTTTACATTTAGTTCCCAATTAAATTTTTGTTTTTATCATAGTTGATATTTGAAGAAATCCATGAAACTAATTAATTTGAATGCTCAAAAACAAAAAGATGACTTACTCCAGTGGAAATGAAATTAGAGAAACTGCCACTACCACCAAGTCAAGTATACTAAACAAGCTGCGACAGAATGATCCCTTGTGCAGCATAAGGCCATATGTGATAATCTGAGAATCAATAACACTAGATGTTATTCAGAGGTTTTAAATTAGGAAAATATTGCAACAGTTTTCTACATTCTTTAAAAGTATTAGGCCAGTGGTCAACAAATCGCAGCTTGCAAGCCACTTGTTAGTGACCTGAATGCAGCTCAGCCAGAAATCAGTTTTGTCTCCAAAAAACATGGTTCTTGAATAAAATTTGGCTCTAAAATTTTTTAAAATCTTGCTGCTGATGTTGGACTGAGGTTGCCGACCACTAATCTAATCTACTTAAGAAAATCAGCAAACTATCGAGCCGAAGCTCATGAAGTCCTTCCCCAGCGCACCCCCGCCACTCCCAACTGGCATTCAACCACTTCCCCAGTGGTCTTCTATTCCAGTCAGGCTGCAAAGCAGCATGCCAGGGGCATTCCGCCCCTGAGACAGCCTCACCCACCTTTCCACTCAATTGACTATGTGAATAAGGCGGCTCCACAGAGGGAACGCCTGGCCGGCCGGGGTGCTCCTTTCCCACAGCAACCGGGCCAGACTTTCTTGCGCTGGGGTGGATATATTTTATGTCTCTAATGTCCCCCCTCCCACCCTGGGGAGACGCGCAGGTGTTTTACAAACGCCCTCCAATAGGTTTTACGTAGTTTTCTGCGGTGTGACTAACTCACACCACAGCTGGGAGAGAAAAGAGGTGGCCTATCAGCAGTACCCTCAAAGACACCATATTTAGAATCATCGGTGAGGGTCACTGCGTTCCCTCACCTCATACCCATATGGCAACTGTAATCATGTGCCGACCACTGTATTTGGCTAAAGATTGATGGGGAAATTTTTTCTGAAAGAGTAGGCCTATAAATTTTTTAAAAGGATTTTCCCCATTTATAGTGCCTTTAATAATTCTTAGATTTAAAAAAATGCAACCACTCACAGACTCAACCATCATTTTACACAGACTCAACCATCACTTGACACAGACTCAACGATCATTTTCTTGGGTTAACTTTAATAGAAAAAAGGTTCAAATTTCAATCAACAAACTTCCTTCTCACACAAACATTAAGTCTCCTTACTTTGATGATAATTTCTATGGTGAAAACTGAAGTGAAGAAGTAATCAAACTTATTAAGGATTTGGTTCCTAGGTGACTCGTTGCGCAGTGGATCTTCAGCAGCTAACATAGCACTGGAGATGAGGATGCATGCCAGCACCACATTGCCAAAGTAAGAGTGGTTGCAAATTTTGTGGCAGATGATGCGGAACCTGAAAAAAATTGACATGGATTTGATAGAAGAAATATTTTTAATGTAAAATTTTGCTGGCTTCTCCCCATTTTGGATACATTACTTTGAAAAACATAACATTTACTGAGATCTTGGTGAAAATGAAATACTGGTGTTGGATTTCAACGTTTTAGTACATCTATAAAACATAGAATTAAGTGCATTGAGAACAGAGAATTATTTTTTTTATGTCATAAGTTAAATTAAAATAGTTTTCTGAACAAGTTTTTAAAAAGCTGTTTTAAAAAAAATTATTGAAAATATCATTTCTGTATGGCTTAATGTTTTAAAAATATCATTATACCAACAGTAAGCTATAAAACTGAGCATACAATTTAGTTTGACCACATCTTTATGGCTAGCTCAAGTGCTAACAATGACTTACTTATTGGTAGCAGAGAAGATGAAGAGTGAAGTAAATGGTGGAATAGGCTTTACACGAGACGAGATGTGAAGTTCTGACATCCTCCTGGGACGTGCTGATGATGGTGTCTCATCCTCATCCTCTTCTTCATCTTCCTCATCTCCCTCTTCCTCCTCTTCTGTTCCTGTACCTTCTGTCCCTTCCTCTTCATCACTTTCCTCGTTGTTTTCATCTTCATCTTCATCTTCATCATCTAAGTACAAATTATTTAACAAAATTTAATATCAATTTTAAGAAAGACATTTTCAAGTAGTAACCAAATTGTTAAGAACTGGATTTGGGAGCGTAATTGCTTGTTTATGAAATTTGTTGATGGTGGGATGGTAGGATGGTGGGTTGGTAGGATGGTGAGATGGTAGGATGGTGGGATTGTAGGATGGTGAGAGGTTTTGTTAGGGCCAGTTGTTATTGGTCAGGTTATGTAAGTTGAGTTCATGGAGTTGGCTTGTGGAGTTCAGCTGTGTCGGCATGTTTAGTTATTGTTATAGTGAGAGAAGCTGCAAGCCCTCGTTGGTCAGTGAGATGAAAGTCATCGTACTGAAAGTGTCAGTGAAGTGAGGATTATATAGAGGACCCTTTGTGAACCGCCAGATGCTTTGAATAAAGAAGTGTTATAACTACTTTCATTGAGCCTTGCTGTTGGTATGGCCACGTGACCAGAAAACAAGGGCTCGCCAAAGAGATCTTGCAGGGCACTACTGGAGGAGGAAGAAGAAGAGGAAGACAAAGAAAAAGATGGGAAGATAATATCAAAGAATGGACGGGATTAAAACTAGGCGATGCTATGCGTAGGGCAGAAGACCGAGAGGAATGGAGAAGAATAGTGTACATGTCATCTGTGGCGCCCCAACGGTCGAATGACTACGGGACCTGATGATGATGTTGTTTTAAGAGTAGACCAAGTGTGGTTGTGTTGTAGTGACGTTAGACAACAGTGCCAGTGAAAAGAAATGTGAAAAGAAGATTGTAACATACGAAGCACTGCACGTCCTCAATAGAAAATATCGTAACACAAGGCTGCTGATTATGAATACAAAATATGTTATGACTCCAACTCTGGGTCTATGACTCAAGTTACAGATCTCCTGCAGGGTGTTGTTAATGTCACAAACATGAATGATATTAACAAAGAATACTACAGTGGAACCCCGCTATAACGCGCCCCGGCATAACGCGAATTCGGATATAACGCGGTTGTAGCATGGCTCCTGAAATTTTGTATATTCATTCACATGGAGAAAAAAAAAAATTGGAGTAATTGTAAAACCTAACTGGTGGAGTGAAAAAGTAGCAAAGATAACTGATAAGATTTGATTAAATAAAATAAACTAGAATACTGAATAAAAGCAACTGACCTCTTAGAGGAACCTTGTGGCTGTTTCTGTACTCTCCTGGCATGTTGTGGTCTGGGCTAATATCCAAACGAACATGATGATTAAGCTGAGTGCTTTCCTTTCTATAAGACCTAAACACATCGTAAAAAACAAATGATCCAAAATTTTAAAACTATATTCCGCCATTAATTTTTTAATTTATATGATATATATTGGTGTCAAGATATATCAAGAGATGACCTTGATAAGCTAAAGCAATGATAAAAATCTCTGTCACTTTTATACTGGTACAAATAAACTGTATTTTATTGGTACAAATAAACTGTATTTTACTGGTACAAATAAATGGTATTTTACTGGTACAAATAAAATGTATTTTACTGGTACAAATGAACTGTATTTTATTGGTACAAATAAACTCTATTATACTGGTACAAATAAAGTGTTGTTAGATGGAACAAATAAGGTGATGTTTTTAGTGTCTACAGAAACATTTCTGACTGCCATTAAATAACTCTTGTTTCTAATACCTTCTGCTTCTGGAGCTTGGCTGTCGGCTGAGATGATTAGATTCCTTCTCTCCAGCTTCACAGCTGTCATTACCATTGACATCAAGGCCTTCCTCTTCCCCAACCTGGTTGTTAAAACAACAAAAACAACAATATTGCTTTACCAGACAACTTTGTGGAAAAAGTAGAGAATTTTTTTTATATTAAGGTAAAAAATTAAGTTTTAACGAGTTTTTCCTTTTTGTCATTCATCAGCTTTTTAACTTTATCTATGAAGTCTATTGTCCCCCTACACCTCTAATCATTTCTCTGAAATACATTGTCAGTATTATTTTTATTATGTTGTGCGCTACAAAATGTTTGTTATAATTTTCTGAATGTATAAATTATGTTTATAAAATCTGGTAAAAGCTGAATGACCTTGAACAGTTCTAATTAATTAATTTTTTTTGCATTTCATTACCTCCTGCTCCTTGTTGGGGCTCCTGCTCTTTGACCTGCGTAAAGATCTGGTTCTCTCTTTCTCTTCTTCTTTCTCCTCCTCTATTTCTGTTAAGCTTTGTGCATCTGCCAGATTATCCACAGCAATGGCCAAGAACACATTCAGCAGAATATCTCGATATTGGTTAAGAATACCACCAGAAAAACAAAATTTCAAGAGCCGCAAAAGCCCAAAGCAGAATTATGAAATTTTTACCTACTTAAAACTGAAAAAAAAAATTTAATAAAAAACAGCATTGTCCTTCTGCTGTTAACTTCAGGTTCTGGCACTCAAAGCTAATGTATCACTTTAATCTATATTAACAAAACTGATAATATTATGTTGTTTGGAAACATTTATTACTCAGTTAAGAATTTTCATTGTTTTTTTGCAAGAAGATAATGTAAGATTCACTATACTGTGCAATGGTGCAAAGGATACAGTTTCCCACAATGAAGAGAACAACAAAATAAAGACAGACTAAAATTCCAGGAAACTTGACTCCATCATAAGCTCGTATTCCATCATACATTACAGCATTCCAATCTTCACCAGTCAGGATCTTAAATTGTAGAAAGAAAAATTGACCCATGAAAACTTGTCATTTCTATTTTCTGCACTGATAATTATTGAAATAAAAATATCTGCATAGCTAAACTTAACCTTTAAGCAAAGCCAAAATGAAATAATTTATTAATTAAAAAAGCATTGAAAATAGAAACACTTTTAAAATGATTAGAAAAAAGTTGCTTTTCAAAAACAACATTCTTAGTACATTATTAAAAAACAAAAAAAGACACTTGAGTGTCAAGGTAACTAAGATTTTTTCCCCCCAAAAAGTCAATTTTTAAAAACCAGTCTTTATAATAGGCAACTTTCTACCCTTTAACAGTTGCATTTAAACTTATTAGGTCTTGTGTATTATGTTCAAGATAAATAAAACAACACCAAAAAAACTGAAACTACAAAAAAAATACAAATTTAAATTAAATTCCATCCAACATAAAGCCTATACATATTCTTTTATGACCAAAACCAAAACTTGCAACAATTTTCAAGAGAAAACAAAAAAATATTTACTCTGAAAAGCTTTCAATGGCACAATGTAATGGAATAAGACAAACATGATTAAATGAATAATGTTGATTTCAAACATTCACACCCAAATCTGTTTACCTGAAACACAGTGAGCAGCGATGGCCAAAAGGTGTCAAAATTACTGCGTGGTTTTTCCCCTTGGGGAAAGTTAAACTTGCCACCAAAAAGCTGCATTCCTAACAGTGCAAAGATTACAATAAACAAAAAGAGCAGCAGCAACAAACTGGCAATTGAGCGCATACTGTTCAAGAGGGAGGCAACTAGGTTTCTGAGAGATGACCAGTATCTAAGGAAGAGAAATTAACACATTTTGATGTCAGTGTTTGAATATGGTCATGATGAGAATTTGTTAAAGGCAACAGACTTCAACTGAATCCACCGCTATATAATGTCCACACAAAAAAAAATGTTTGCCTTGAAAGCTGCAAGTAATATTCAATTTGATTTTTTTGTCAAAAACGTTTGGGGATACAATTGTTTATAAGGAAAGATGCAAATTTATTTTATTCATGGTGAATAACTGTAATGGCTTTAGAGCAGGGTTGGGGTAATCTGTGGTGGTGCGGCTACATGCAGGTTTCTGAATGAACAGGTCTTTGAATGAACGACAGTTGCTCTAGTTATTAAACATTTATTTGCGGCCTCAAAAGAGTGAATAAATAATTTAATTTCAATATTTGTTTTAAGGAAGTTGTTAATTTAAGGTGTGAGTTGTCATGTGCACATTTGCTCTCCCAAACCACTCCTGCCTGTAGCTCTTTAAATGTATCCTTTGCAGGTATAGTTAATAAAATGGCTCTTAATTCAAAAAAAATGTTACTGACCACTGGCTTTAGATAGTAAAAGAAAAATTCTTCAAATGTGTGGTCAATTTTGAAAATGAATAAGTGTGTCACTACAATGCTTAGACATAAAAAAATAATTTAAAAAAAGATTTCCATGTTTTTCTGAAAATGAATCTTAAGGAGCCAATTATTAAGCTTTCAATATATTATTAAAAACTCAAACCTGGTTGCCTTGAAAACCCTGAGCAGACGAGCACATCTGAGCACAGAAATACCCAAAGGTGGAAAGACATTGGTGTACTGCAGTATGACCTCTAGGATACTGCACACAACAACAAAGCTGTCAAAGCGATTGAAGAGTGAAACAAAATATCCTTGGAAACCCAGGCTGTACATCTTCACTAACATCTCCATTGTAAACAGCACAACAAAGAACAGATTGGCAATGGCTGTGGAGCAGAGGGTTGGAAAACTGTTGAAACTTCAAATCAAAATAACTTTGTGAGATGTAAGAGTTTCCCCATTTTGAATGGGATAATTTTAAAGAGAAAACTCTTATGAAAAATGTTTCCCTCACACAACGGCTAAACATCATAGGTATTTAAGAAGTAACTTCATACATATTATTTTAAGAAGATAAAAAAAATAAGCCCCCAATTCTTGAAGCATTCAGTTTCTAAACATCATTTAATTTAAAGGCTTACCTTGAAAGTCATCAAGCCAGACAGGCTGCTTATAATGTTCTGATGTGAGAACCACAGTGTTTAAGAATACAAGGACAATAACTCCCCAGTAGAATGCCTGGGACTTGACAATCCTGCGACAAAACCTTCTGTATCTCCTATTTAGTTTCTGTAAGTGCAGTCTGAAATCAAGACAAGAAGAAGATGTACAGGGATGAATTTTCTATCTACCATACCCAGAATTTAGTTTTCTCAACTAATTAGTAACAGATCCAGGGGTTTGTGAGGAGGGCTAAAGAACTGGCAACCAAGACTAGTGTCTCTTCTGTCAGTTCAAGCTCATCTCATCCATATGGGATGATTATTTTTATGGAAGGAATTCATCTAAAAACTTACTAATACCCTGGTGTACACAATGTCCACCAACAATTAGTTGGCTGGTGGCCTCATGGGTAGTGACAATATTTACAGTCTTATCATCTAATGCAGAAACATTTTAATGCTAACAACCTTTTCTGCTGGAGCCAAGACTGTTGAATCTCTACATTCTCTCCTTCCTCCACCTTGTCCTCTGAATCTATATCACTCGTAATTTTGGCTGAAACAGATTATGAAATATTCAAAGCTCATGGCAATTAATGTAATTGTTACAGCGTTACAAACAACCCTGGGAAAAAAAAATCACATTTCATTATTAATCTTGTCAATTTTAATTAAAGTCTTAAAGTCTGTGTAGGCTTAAGCTAAAATATTAGATTTTGATTCTTTGATCTGTTCAGAGATATAACTTACTATTAACACTGACAATAGTGTTTTTTCTACTTTGAAATGAAATATAAAAATGTAATTCTATGAAAGCTTGAAGCCAGATAAAGTTTTTTCAAAAGAGGCATAAGGCTAGCAAATTTGAAAATAGGTTGCTCTGAAGAATAGCCATGGAATTTAAGCATTGTAAAGTAAATGAAGTCATTTTGACAAGTGATCAATATTTATAACCCATTAGCGTCTCATTAATTTTTTTTCATAAAATCTAGGTGATTGCATGCAAATGTTAACAATGATAGAATGTAAAGATTTAGAGAAATGCTATGTAGTATCTATGTATGTAATACTGCCAAAAAAAAAAAAGATTAATTCAAATACTGGACAATGCATATGGCATTTTATAACTATTTAAATTGGAGGTGACCAAATTTCATTAGCACTCATTTATACAAATTGCCATTATATTTAAACATTTTGTAAAAAAAAAAAATTGATTGACTAATGTCAGTTTTACACACGTAATATTACAAATCAGGATCAAATATTGTGTGCAATCCATGTTGATGAGACAAGTTAAAAACAGCATGGTTAAATTTTGGGCTATATATGACAATATAATATATGTGTGTATATACAATACTGAAATTGCAGGTTATATACTCCATATACCAAGGATCATGCTAATATGGTGTTTATATACGTCAACCTTTCTCTTCATCACTAAGAAATACGGAATAAAAGAACAGAAGAGAGGAAGTCATACTAGAACTCAAATAACAACAACAAACAGTTGACTGTCATGTAATCTGATTAGGGAAAAAGATACAGTGGTGGCCATCATGAGAAAAGATGTCACATGATGCTAGGATGGGGTGACCATGCCATAATTTCAAGGCTGTTCTGGTAACAAGCTGTCATAGGTTGATGGTACCAAGGATGGTCAAAATGGTACAAAGTAATTCAGGTTAGTACAGAGTAATAACAGAACTATTCTGGGATTGGTCAGGATAAACTATCCCAAGAAACTATGTACAAACAGCAACAGAACAAAAATTCTATAATGTAACACAGAATTATAACCAAAAAATGTATTTATTTGTATTTGGAAAATAAGAGGACATCCTGCCAACAAACGAAATGCCGAAATATACCGAACTGATGTTATAGCTTGAGAGATTGGTCAGAACATTGTGTCTAAATAGTATAAATTCAACATCCCTTTCATTAATTTACTCTGAATAAAATTTCATATTTAGAAGGAAGGAAATTTAGAGTTGATGAGTTTTTGGTCCTTTTTTTTAAAAAATAATTTTTTCTCCACTAAGGCCAATATCAAATACAATCAGGCAAAAAAGTATTTATTGTCAAGAGATAATTCATGTAGTCCATAACCAAAGTATAAAGTATTAGCGTTATTATTATTGTTGTCCTTTTTTATTCTATAATTATCTATAAGGATTATAATTTAACTTTCAAAAACTCATAAAACATTGTTTAAAACTCATGGAAAATTGTTCTAAAACTCAAAGAATATTCTTTTAAAACTCATTTTAAAAATCTTTGGCATAAAATTTGCAAAAAAAATGAACCTTAACCACAAGCTTTTGCATGTACTACAACAAATGATTGTAAAATATTTAAGTGATTTAAGGATCTTCAGTAAAGACCTTTAAGGGAAACTTTATGTTGCTGAACTCAAATAATTCTTAGCTGCATTTTATTTAACAATGAATGAGATATTTAAAAACAGAATTCTTTTGGGGATCCTTTGCAACTTCATAAGGCAAAAATAGCTTTTTTAAAAATAGTTGTCAAAAATGAATTTAATTTATTGATGGTTCAGACTTATTTAGGTCATAACATTATCAATAAATAGAAAATTTGTAATTTTTCCTCAAATATAACTTGGTACCCTATTACACAATTACTTCCTTGTTTATCATGCATGTGCTTATATGAGCACAATACTGTGCCAAATTAAAAACAAGCTTACAAATTATAGGCAAGCAATTTATTATTTTGTAAAATAAGTGCACTATACAGTGTTTAAAAAACAAATTTTAATTTATTTAAATATTCCTAGTTATTAAACTAATTTTTTAATCATAATTTTCTTGAATTAAATCTTCCAAAACCAGTTATGAACCATCATTCTGCCTAAATTAATCGGATGTTTACCAGTTTTGACTAACTACTATTATAATTATTGGTTACCAACTCTGCACATGAAATCTAGCTCCAGTCCTGCTGGCTCTAACCACTGCTACCTTGTACCTTGTGTGGTGCTAGCCACCTACTTAAGAAGCTGAAATGAATGACTTACCAAATGAAAACTTCCAGCAAGCTTTAGAATAAGCAAAGAAAGAATGATAAAACAGACACGCAGTTCAGTTCGGCAAATCGTTTGTCAGTGCATGTTCCCTTTGCCACTTTATCTTTGCAGGCAAAACTTGGTGCAGCAAATAATTGTTTCACTTATAATTTCCCACCTGTAGCCTGCTCCACTTTAAATAGAGTTACAATGAAAGTGTTATCTGATTGAGGCACTGCTGAAGAATTAATTTAATAAAGATATCAAGAAATTTTAGTCATAGATTAGGAATTGAGTAGCAAAATAGATGTAGAAAAGCCTTGTTCTCTCTTGAGTCATCCTGGAGTGTAAAACAAATCAGTTCAGTTATCAAGCTTTTGAAACCAAACAGTTAACTCATTCATTATAAAATTAGTTTTTAACAACACACAACTAAACACTGGAGAAAAAAAAACTGTTAGTAATGTTATTAATTTTGTTTTTCATAATGCCCATCTTAAAAATGTTGAAAGAAAACAATGGCCTAGAGCAGTCAATTTTTTATGTTGCGATTCTCACTTGTTTATAAGTTTATATGATTTAATTAACATGTATTTTTACATTAGGAATAAATGGCTGAAACTTACAGTGTCTTGGTGTTGCTCCTTCTTCATTTTCATCCTCAACCTCCGGGTCTATGTCCTCTGTGAATAGAGCAGACAAAAAAAATTCATTTAAAAGAAATACAGTCAGAATGCAAGTCTTGTGTTTTGAACAAGTTGAAGAAAATTGAGAATAGGATTTTTGTAAATAATGTTTGAGGCTTTAAATTAAATGAGGCAAACCTAAGTTTTCCCCAAGGTAAATTTATGCTTGTGTGTGCCAAATTCAGTGGACATAAACTCTTTACTTTCCAGATTCAGTAGCCCAGTCACATATATCAATGTCATAGCACCTTGTGTAATGCAGTCAAATTAATCCATAAATAGCATTTCTGTCTTAATCTTAACAGGTTTAAAAAATCCAGTACATACCAGCTTGTGTAATCCAGTCTAAATAACCTCTAAGATCTTCTTCAAGCTGCTGTTTCTCTCTCAGTTTCTGAAAGTCACCTCTGGCTTTTGCTTTCTCTCTTTCTTTGGAAAACTCTCTGCAACAGATAGTTTGACATTGGTCATTTTTAGATGAGATTTTAAGGGGAAAGTAAGACATAAAAAAAGTAAATCTCTTTATTAAAAAAAAAAATAAAGAAATAATCTGTGAAATCTAATCCATTAAAAACTATTAATATTTGACAAAGCTTTTAATAATTCCATTTTAATGGTAATTTCAGCTCAATCCCTGCATTATAGATCCTTGCAGAATTTTAAAATAACCTTTGTTTTTACTCATTAAAAAATACAGTAAATTAACAATGACTTAATACATGAAAAAAATCATTTTTTTCAACTTGTAAAATCCTGCTGGTAAAAGTTAAGTAGTGATATAAGCAGTCCAATTTTTTAAAATGAATGCCTTAAAATAAAAATTATTGTTAAACATTCTGGCTGTTAAACAGTTAATTTAAAAAAAAAAAAAGAAGCTATTTTGCAAATTGACAATGCTTATAAACTTTTTACTCCTTTATTTCATTGAAATCTTCTCCCCCATGCCTTTCTGGCCAAATTCTAATGAGATGATAAAATCTCTAAAACAATAACTCAGTACTGACCCGCTGAGGACACCAAGAACAAGGTTAAGGACAAAAAATGAGCCAATGATGATGAGGCTAATAAAGTAAATCCACGGCCACTCATTGCCCAATGCGTTATTTACCTGAGGAGAGATGAGAAAATGACCCCAGTTATAAAGTCAGACTTTAATGTCCCGACTGTCAAGGCATGTTTGGAGAAGAATTTTGTTTGAATCATTTAAAATAACAATGCTCCTCAAGTTTTTTTTATGCCTTCTGATGAACAAACAACAGTAATGGTAAATAAATTTAGTTATAACTATAAGTGAAGGGTGACATCAGTAATGGACAGAGCAGCCATATTGTAGATCTCTGCATTAATATCTCTTAGTATAATGCTATAGGCACAACTTGACTGTTAAATTTTTAGTTACATTGAAATGTAGGCCAAAATAATTTCATTTTTATTTTTGAATAACACACGAGAACTTAGTCTTACATGAATGAGCACTAGAATTTGTTTTTCTTTTGTTTATTGTGTGGTGCCAAAGGGACCAATGTAACTATTTTAAAATGAAATTTTACACCTTAAGGGTCCTGTACGAGTTCAATAAATTAAAAACAATGGCAAATGGAATTTATTGATAGAAAAACAAAATGCAATTAAATTAAGCCAATTTTTTTTTCGATTAAATTTTAACAACACATTCTGTAACTCCTAATTCCTACCTGATTAATAAATAAAACAATAACATTTTTTAATAATGGTATCAATTTCAAGCAGGCTAAGTGTTCATTTGAGGACAATAAGGATATGTTTTCTTTAACCTAAGAATCAGGCATTATATTTTTTTTTTTGGTGCTAATAATGTGTACCCCAGAACTCAGTGAAAACTTGTTTATTGTGGCAGAGTTTCCTAAGTAGTGGTGTAGGCTGATGACATATTGACAAAGACTTTCCTTTGTCTGCAGTAAGATAAAATGTATCTACTGTGTTTAGTGGTGTTCACGGAGCTTAAAGCAAACATGTACAAATACATGCTTTAATTTAGTTTCTCTCAATCTTTCAAAGATGTTTAGCCTTTTTCAGCATACTTTCCAATCAGACATTATGTAACATTTGAGAATAATATAAATATCAGTCAATGACCCATCAAAGTTGACAGAAAGTGAATTTTTTTCAGAAAATATATTATTACATTTTCACATTACATTAATATTACTGCTAATATCATTTTTGAAAAACAAAGTTTGGCAAATAAATACTAAATTTTGTGCTTAAGTTAAAAGGTAGACAAATGCTACATTCATTTTACCACAGTTTAATTGTTTCTTTGGACCATATGTTGACTGTGGGAGTCACCAAACGCATGTTAAAAGAGTACAGTGTGACCCAACATTTTGCTTGAGATATTATGATATGGCAAATGCTATGTTTAATATGTGATAGATTATTCAATGACAGAAATAAAACAGGAATAATAAAGGAACCTGGTATATAATCAATATCTGTAATAGAATTGAAAATAAAATTAGTTTTTAGAGTTTCTTTTTAATTTGCAGATCCTTCAGTGCTGCATTAAATTTTTGAGGAAGACTCATTTAGTGTTTTTGCATGTTATTCTTATTTGTGTTTGTGTACTCACATCATAGAGCACTGTGGTCCACCCCTCCATGGTAATACACTGGAAGACAGTCAACATGGCCAGACCAAAATTATCAAAATTTGTTATTCCATAGTTTGGTCCTTCCCACCCCTCTCTGCACTCCCCTTTATCCCCTCCCGTTGCCGTCTCGTCACAACTGTAGCCTTGCCCACATATTCTTGGATCACCTGAAAACTCAGCTGTGGGGAACAAGTAAAAAACAACTTTATATTAATTTGCTAAATTAAAAAAAAAGAAATGTATGATATGAAGAAAAATAAGCAAGCAGACCCACGGGGATCTAATTAGTGATACATGAATTTCTAGATCTTTTTA
Organism: Omphiscola glabra; assembly: GCA_964017045.1. Lineage (NCBI taxonomy): Eukaryota > Metazoa > Mollusca > Gastropoda > Lymnaeidae > Omphiscola > Omphiscola glabra. The sequence continues at coordinate 34,112,933 of OZ024799.1, forward strand.
TAAACTAATGTGATGTTGTTACATGGATTTCTAGATCTTTTTATAAACTAGTAATGTGATGTTGTTACACAGATGGGGCATGTGTATGAAGAAATATTCATAAATTATTTCAAATCCCTGCGTATGGTTGAATTGTTTTCTTTAAAGGAAAGCTAAAATTGATTTTAATAATGAACATCTTTTGCAATGTTTAAAATAATCATCAAGAGTGTTTCTTCATGTCAGGAGATGAATTGAACATAAGAAAGAAAGAAAAAAAAAGCCAAAATTGGTTATCAGTAGTTCCAAAGATTTGTTAACATGTCAACAATAACTTCATACTTGAGCTTGGTAATTAGTTGGTGCAGAGTGAAAATAAATCTAGTAGAGCTGGGACTTTGAAAAAAAAAAACCACTTAATAATGACCTAATTAATATTTTAGGTAATATCCATTTTTGGTCAAGTCATCAACAAATTTGCATATATTGTATTTGTATATTTACATAAGAAAACAAATGACCCTTGATATTGATAACATGGGCTGTAGAATTCAAACATGATTTCTCCCCGCAACATGAATCATGTGGTTACAGTGCTTACATGATCACATGGTAAACAGATCTGCTTCGTTGGATACTACACAATGTTGGTTGCTTTCTCTCGCCACCCAGATGAATTTTAAAAAACGTTTGTTATTAGCTTAGCGTATAGAGAATTTGTAGTATAAAAAGATTGGAACGATTGCCATAGGAACAGGATTAAGTTTCACCCTATAAAACAAGTTTTCCTTTAAATCCCACCTAAGCCTTTAATTTCATTCTTTTCTGATATTTCTCCAATCACCTTTCCTCTTTCCTTCACGTGATTTGTTGATGCCCCCCCCCCTCCCCCTTTCTTCTCGCCGGATCTTCAAACAATTTGCTCAATTAAGTCATTTCATCAAGGTTTTCTTTACCTGGCAAACAGAGACAAATACCAAACATACTTTCCTTTACCCATCTCCCATGGCCCTGTACCACAATAAACACGGACGGGCGACCGGTGGCGCAACAAACGGCACACGTTATTTATAAGCCATTTCAAACCCCCTCACTAAAGGCCAGACACGATCCGTGCTGGCATTTAGCTACACCTATATTCTCAGGACTCTGGCCCAGAGAGACGGAATTTCATGAAAGCTGGTATGTAATAATGATCACCCCTGAGTGGAAATTCCTCCCGGTGCCGCACAGGTATTTTGCCGACGCCCACACTTAGGGTACCTTCACTAGTCTGTGGCCAGCCACTGTCTAAATTACCGAGCTGCTGTAGTCGGAAAATATTAGCTCCTACTCAATATAAAAAATCAGAGTTTGGAAATATTTTATACCCCTTCCCCAGTGGCATATGAAGAGATGTGCCACAGGTGGCACTTTGTTTTTCTTTAAATTCAGGGTTGGCCCTTCGGCCACAGTTTTTTTTTTCGTGGATGGGGAGGCTAAAATCTTTGCCCACCCCAAGCGACACCGAGCTAGCTAGGCCACTGCCCCCAATCTCCAACCCAAACTCCATCATAGTGCTCTATTTTTAAAAAAAATTACAATTCTAAAATAATATTTAAGTATAAATACACCTTTGTCATTGGGATATTTTCAATTTTTCATTCGAATTCAGATAAAGTTGAAATTTCCTCTCCTTCGCTCAACAATCCTGCTCAAAAGGATCGCCCGCAACAGAATTGCCCCACCTCACCTACCCACACACCCCAAGAAAGATCCAGGTCGTGTGTCTTCACGCCCACACTTAGGGCAGCCTTTGATATTCTATAAGCCACATTGTTAGTGCACTTTGAACCATGTTGTGCTTTCACTTGATGCCAATATCAGTCTGTGAAGATGTTATGTTATTTCAAGACATACACTCGGCTGTTCGGTCTGGATCTTGGAAAGGCAATAAAGCCTGCACACATTACATACCTGTCAAACGTTTTAACCTGTATGAATTCGAGTTTTTTTTCTATTTCTCTTTTTATTTCCATTTCAAGATTCCAGAATATATAATATTATATATATAATTTCCGGCTCTTTATTGATTTTATCGTTAAAGAAATTTCATACGTATGATATAAACTAGTACCATTTGGAAGTCTATGGTACATACATTAGCAGAATACGTGCAAGCTGTTTGAAAATATATATATATATATCTTATGGGAACTTCACTGTCTATGAAGGGATGGACAGAACGTCTCTTTGGTAACTTTATTTTATATTTTTTATAGATGTTATTGGTGATATACATTAATTGAGCTCTGATATAACATACATAAAAAAATATGGCAAAAATGTCCGGATTTCGTTACTGGACATGGTATGAATTGTGCAATCAGACACGTTTTGTTTTGCGTGTCTCACTGCCTTTGCCATGTTATAACTGGGTAACTCGGCACTTGCTCATCTATTGATATAGCAAAATGTGAGTGTGCGTATGAAACGAATTTTACAGTATTTTACTGCGTAACCATCTTTGTGTTTGGTATGAAACAAATTTTACAGTGTTTGACTGTTAAAGCATCTTAGTGTCTGGTAAGAAACACAATTTACAGTATTTGACTATTAAACCATTTTAGTATCTGGTAGGAAACACACTTTACAGTATTTTAATGTTAAACCGTCTCAGTATCTGGTACAATTTTTACTGTTAAACAATGCGTGTGTCTTTAAAAAAAAAGGTTATCAATTAATGAAATCAATGAACACTTGAAACCAGTGGTGAATCCAGTACATGGTGGCCCATGAGCAAGTGCTGCCCAGTGGCGTAGGGTGGGCTGCAAGGAACAAGGCAAGTAATGCGCGCCCTAATCCGTTGATAAGTTACAATTACCAAGTATTACACAATTCCAGTATTGAAATTCAACCACACGTAATATATTTTTTAAAAAAATACTCATTTATTTAAAGATTTAAAAAAAAAAAAGTTATTAAAATGAACGTTTCAATCTTTCTTGGTTTTCTTTTGAAATGTAGCACCCCAAAAACGTCTGCTCGGGTCAACGGTCAACGGCTCTTATTTCAACCCATACTACGCCACACATAAAAAAAAAGACTCTGCCAGCTGACTTTAAAAAATCCAACACATACATAAAGATGTATTAAGTACAATGCATAAAACTTAAATATGAGCATGTAATTTCTTAGCGACATTTACTCTTAGCACGACATATCTCCCTCAATCGGTTTATTTACTCCTAGCTCCACAAATCTCCCTTATTCGGTTTATTTACTCTTAGCTCCAATATCTCCCTTAATCGGTTTATTTACTCTTAGCTCCACATATCTCCCTTAATCGGGTGTGTTCTGTATCAGACAATGATAATAAAACCAGAGGATCAACTTACTTGAATTTATCTTATAGCAGGCGTTGTGAAGTTTTCCATAAAACAGCTCCAAACCGATGATAGCATAGATGATGATGACAAATATTACAAGAAGGGCAATGTGCAACAAAGGGACCATGGCACGTACAATAGAATTTAACACCACTTGGAGACCTGGAGAGATTCGGGGGAGAAAGTCATGAAATAGAATTACCAATGGTGAATTAATATGTCAGTGAAGAGAGCATGAGAATGAAAAAAAAAAGGGGGGGGGGGATAAATAAGACTAAAGATTGTCAGGTGTCATAAGTTGCAATGGTCGGAAACGTTCAAAGGGGTGGCGTGGGTAGGGTGGGTTGGCGTGGGTAGGATGGGTTGACGTGGGTAAGGTGGGTTGAAGTGGGTAGGGTGGGTTGGCGTCGCTAGGGTGGGTTGGCGTGGCTAGGGTGGGGTGGCGTGACTAGGGTGGGTGGCGTGACTAGGGCGGGGTGGCGTGACTAGGGTGGGTTGACGTGGGTAAGGTGGCTTGGCGTGGCTAGGGTGGGTTGGCGTGACTAGGGTGGGTTGACGTGGGTAGGGTGGGGTGGCGTGGCTAGGGTGGGTTGGCGTGGCTATGGTAGGGTTGCGTGGCTAGGGTGGGTTGGTGTGGCTAGGGTGGGGTAACTAGGGTGGGTTGGCGTGGCTAGGGTGGGTTGGCGTGTCTAGAGTGGGGTGACGTGGCTAGGGTGGGGTGACTAGGGTGGGCTGGCTAGAGCGGGTTGGGGTGGCTAGGGTGGGTTGGCGTGGCTAGGGTGGGTTGACGTGGCTAGGGTGGGTTGGCTAGGATGGGGTGGCGTGGATAGGGTGGGGTGGCGTGGCTAGGGTGGCGTGGCTAGGGTGGCGTGGCTAGGGTGGCGTGGCTAGGGTGGCGTGGCTAGGGTGGGGTGGCTAGGGTGGGGTGGCTAGGGTGGCATGGCTAGGGTGGCGTGGCTAGGGTGGGGTGGCGTGGTTAGGGTGGCGTGGCTAGGGTGGGGTGGCGTGGCTAGGGTGGCGTGGCTAGGGTGGCGTGGCTAGGGTGGCGTGGTTAAGGTGGCGTGGCTAGGGTGGGGTGGCGTGGCTAGGGTTGGGTGGCGTGGCTAGGGTGGCGTGGCTAGGGTGGCGTGGCGTGGCTAGGGTGGGGTACTCGTCGCGACTGACATTCAGCAGGAGGGTTGTTATTTCGGGAAATACGTTTGTTAAATGAATACATAAGTTTTGTTCAGTGGAAGATTCGGTTGTTACTTTGAGGGAGAGGGTTCGTACCAGCAACGTCAGGACATTGTGATCTTTCTTATTTCTTCTATTGCCAAGGTCCATTTGTAATAGAACCTACAAAGGATTGATTACAATATAATTGACACCCACGTCTCTCTGTTACTAACAATGGGGTCACAAAGAAAAACTATTCAAGCAGAGTCTAAAAGGATTGCTCTGGTCCGAGGCAAATATCTCCGTTTTTCCTTCAAGTTCCTATAAAGATGAAACATGAGACTCTGTGCATGTTGTTGACACAATACTACCTTTGCACCAACAAACCAATGGCACTGGCATCGTGCCATGATAACACGACGTCATATTTCAATGTTAAATGAGCAGCGATGATTGGAATTTATTGATTATTTCCTCCTTTTTTTATGAGCACAGCTGAAAAATATCCCAGAGGCGTTTCTTCACGTCTATTGTGACTTTTTCATCCTAGTTATATTAGGAGGGGGGGGGGGTGCCTTAAGGCTGGGTGGGTTTTTTTTCAATGCATCGCTTTACTGGCTGTATTTAAAAAAAAAAAGGTTCCAGGAGAGCAGTGTTACAAAAACTTAAAGTATAGTATATGATTTTATAATACATTCAGGCTTCAAATAGGAGCATTAGATAATGGTATAAATATTTTTGTAAAGATGGATAAACAAGAACAGAAGAAAAAGACTTACTTGGTGCCCTGGACACCAGTCTTAAAGGCCTCAGTACTCTGAACGCTCTCAGGGCTTTAACGTCAAACCCTTTTTCTTGGACGAAGGATAAAATCGAACTAATAATACTGAAATGAAAGGGAAAAGGACATCATCGTGAAAACAACGCTTCAAAATATTAATTTATTACAGAGTCAACCTATAGAAGATGTACAATGAGTGTAAATACATGACAGGTGACAATTTGACAGAAGTATGTGATTTTTAAATAAAGTATCCTATGTGTTAGTCTATATTTAATATATATTAGTGAGTGCGTGTCCGTGCCTAAAACATCATTAGGTGGTAGGTGAAGGGTGTGGCGTGCACTTCCAAGAATGTTCCTAAGATCACCCACTGGAAATAGGGGCGTAGACGATGTTTATCTTTCATTATTTATTGGTGGAAAAAGAAAAACTTGCGTTATTTTGTGAATTTTTAACCATAAATCTAAACTTTATTTGACATGTATCCCAGACAACACCTTATTCAGAAACAACAAAATCAGATATCAAAGAAAGATACAGAAAAACAATCTTATAAAAAATATTGACAAAGGAATATAATATGCGTGTGTGTGTTTGTGATAAAGAATTTAGGCACTTAATATTTTTAACCTGTTTTAAAATATTTAATGAAATGGGGTCAATGTGAACTTTTAGTTGATTAAACAAAAATAGCGGTAAATGATCAGTTGAATTAAAATGATTTTGGGTAGGCAGACAATCACATTAAATATATTGTGTTTAGAGTTGTTTACTAAATAAGATAGAGCTTTTCAGACTGAACATTTAAACTGAAATGATAAATGTCCTAAATGAGGGAGCGAGAGAAGGAGAGAGAGAGGAGAAAGAGAGAGGAGAGAGGGAGAAAGAGAAGGAGTGCGTAAGACAGAGAGAGGGAGAGAGCGATGAGGGAGAGAGAGAGAGAGAGAGAGAAAAGGCGTAGATACAAGATGGATAATGAAAAACATGAGTTCTCGGGTTTTAAAAAAGCAACGGCAGATAGATACCCAAATTAATAAAAAAACAACTAAAAGAATCTCTTTAAACTCTTTTGATATGTACACAAACAAAACATGGCCGCCTCATTATATTGGAACTCCGTAAGCGCCCACCCTCTTTTGTACAAAGCAGAGGAAAACATGTTTTGTATTGCAGCGTCTAACAAGATTATAGACAACTACCCTAAACCTTCTCTGTGCTATTCAAATATTGAAAACTACCCTAAACCTTTTCTGTGCTATTACAAATATTGACAACTAGCTCTAACCTTCTCTGTGCTATTACAAATAATGACATCTAGCTCAAACCTTATCTGCACTAATCAATATTATATTATACTGTTATACATGTTCAAATTTTGAAGTTCTTTTAAAGCAAATCATATCAGTGGATGCAATTAGTACTAAATAGCATTAAACATAAAACGTAGTGTTGCAGCCTGTGTGTTGACCTATATTTTGTTTACAACGAGCCGCGGCAAGCACCCCCCCCCCGCCCCCATGTTTTTCATATCACCAATTAACTTTTACACCCCCTTTCGCCCACCGCCCTTGATTGGAAAAGTTTGTTTACGTTTCCGTAAGAGTCTACCTTATACTACTGTACATAGAGAGAAGTACTACATGCTTTCTGTTCTGGAGGGTTCTGACTACTTCACTATAAATACGACGGTCGACTGTGACCGGCAGACTTAATTACGAGACTTACCAGACTTACAGAGGCCCTACAAGACTTACTCGAATTTCCAATGTTTTTGTGTAAATTAATATTGTTAGCTTTCTAATAATATTTTTTTTCACTTGCTGAGCTGTAAGTTAATAATATAGTTTTTACTTATGTATATTGTTTTGTGCTTTCATATGAACTTAATAGTATAATTAAATTGATTATTTATATCACTAGCTTTGGTATAGTTTTTTGTTCTAATTTAGTTTTCTGTTCTTTGTTACGTATTGTTCATCTAACGAACCGAATCTTAAAACGTAAAATTTTACAAACATATAACTGCACGTAACATGTAACATATTTACGTTTAACGTTACATTTGTAACAATTTTAGTTCTGTCTTAAAAAAAAATAATGTACTTGATTGTTTATCGGTCTTTTTAAAGTGCACACGGTGGTGGTGGAGAAATGGAAGATTATCTTATTGATCCGAGTCCTAATCTGTTGTGACATAATGCAACAAGTTTAATGCCGAGAGATCAGCCAACGGGCTGGCTCGGCCAAGCCCTGCGCTAATGTACAGCTATGACATGGATAATTCCCATTTATAGCTGAAGTCTAGCTCTGATGTAAGGCTTTTACAGTCCAAAAGTCGTATGTACCTTTCACGTGGCCAAAAACACTACCGACATGTACACATCTACAGAAGATCTGAAGCTATCTGATGTCTAGTGTCGTTCATCGTATACAACACTATTTCACTTGTACAACTTCTTTTAATGGGAATGTTTACAGTCCAAACGTCGTAAATGTAGCTTTCGCAAGGCCAAAAACACTCCAGTCATGTACACAGCCACAGTACATCTGGTGATATCTTATCTGATTTCTAGTGTCGTCCATCGTATACAACACTGTCTCGCTTGAACAACTGCTCTTAATGACACCGTTGACGCCAGAAATGTCTTTGACCAAGTTATTTAAACGTTTTTAACTATTGCCACACACTTAGACTGTTAGTATATCCGTAAACCTCATTTTTTTGGGAAAAACTATCCTCGAGACCTCATTATTTTCTGATACATTCCAGAACAATTTAAAGCTGTGAACTATTTTTTGTGATTTATCATTAAAACTAGAATTGTTTTTGCAGAAAAAGCTATTTTCCAAAAAAAAAATGATTGCACCAAAAGACAAGTACTTCAATGATCACTTCGACAAGACAACAAAAATTAAGGCTAATTCAGATAGATGGTACCTCATCATTAGGTTTAGGGATAGATTTAGGGTTCAGGTTAGGGTGAGGGATAGATTTAGGGTTCAGGTTAGGGTGAGGGATAGATTTAGGGTTCAGGTTAGAGTGAGGGATAAATTTAGGGTTCAGGCAACCAAGATGACGGCCATGGTAAAAAAACGCGGTACAATCTATACGAATTTACCAAAATAAAATAGCATGTTTGGATGTTTCGGCTTCAATTCTCAGTTGTCTTTTTAGTCACAATATCCTTAAAAAATATGGTCTTATTTAAACTGACAAGGCACTACGGACGAACGGATATCGCACCGAATTCAAGCGACTACAAATGGATTTTTAACACTTGCTAAGCAGTGTTAGACTTTGTGAAATCATTTCAAATCTGTATTCAGTTTGTAAACATTTGTCAGCTCAAACATATCTACTGTGCAGTCTTACGTAATAGTCTTACTGCCATCTCATTTTTCTTTTTTGTCAACTTACAAATACTTACAAAAGTCAAGACAAAAAATTAAATAACATTAACTAGTAAAAAGAAAATACGAAAACATTAGCAATAAAGTAAAAATGGTACACCTCCAGTTTCATTTTAATTCTACAGCTCGGATGATTTGTGATTACAACTCAGTCAGTTAAACTTTTTTTTTCGAAATGGGTAAGGTGAACGTTGGCAAGGAGAAGCCAGCATAAGAGGTTTGACCAGGAACAACAAAGATTTGTGGCGTGGCTCCTGTGACGCGCTTGCCATTGAAGTGATTTTAATTTTTCTTTCATCTGAGACGTTGTTTGTTCATTGCTAATGCAACTAATTTGCAGTTGGGATATTCGAGGGTTTGATATTAAAGTTTCTACTCTACTCTGCATGCAAACTGGCGGAAAGAAAATTGAAAAAAAAAATCGATTTGTATTTTTTATGCGCATTGGATGAAAACAGCTGCACGGGGAGCAGCTAATAGCAATTCATGCACGTGTTTTCTGTAAAATAATAATACAATTTTCTATTAAAGGAACGTCAGTTCTCTGACAGTGCGAATGTCTGTTGCGTTCTGACTGGACGCTGAGAATGACACTCAGAAATGCACCGCTGTCAAAAAAAAAAGTGATTAACGCTTTCGGACGTAACCAGCACGTGCAAGAGAATTTCAATATAAAAAAATTACGTTGGAAAATCTACGCAAGACAATTTTAAATTCAATTTCCTTATTATCAGAGAGTATGAATGGTCGAGTTGTCCAGTTCACTGTATAATATCTCCTGAAATTCTGTCGTAGATATATAGATTAATAAAAATTAGGACCAGGGAAGAGTCCATGAAAAAAAAATGCAAACCTGACACTAATACCGTCTTATAATTTATATTCATCTTTTCTGAAAGAAAACTTAGAAAAGAGAGAAGGGCTGGTGTAGAGATACACATCACTGACCCTGACAATACGGAGGGATCACAGCATTTCAATTTTAAAAAATAAAACTATTCACATTTCAGATCAAGACAAAAAATCAAATATATTTAACAAAACAAAAACACATTATTTTGAAAAGTACCCATTTAAACGGGATTCTGCCCAAAAGTTCTCACTCAATATGTGTCCCACATAACACGACCCTAGTTTTTTTTTTCAAAATCAGATTATTTCCATTATCCTTCACCATATGTGTCTCATACGGGTAACATTGGGTCCTCTTTCTGCGACTTTCTTTCTATTTGCCACAATCTCAGGCTCACGTTTAAAAAAAATATTTTTCTTCTTCTCCTCTTTCTCACTCCCTTCTATCCCTTTTTTACTATTCTTGGAGTCCCCAGCTCTCTTGATGGCACTCTCCAAATTTCTCTCCCCCACAGATGCCATTCTCTTTAACTCACTCACTATCTCTCTGTCGTCCTCAATCCATCCTCCTTCTCAGTCCATTTCTATTTGTCCGTCTACGACTTTATCTCGCCCTTCCTTTCAAGTAACTCATTTTTTCCAATCTGATCTCCACTGACCACGTCGATGCCTACAGCTGCCGTTGAACCTTATCTCGCGCCCCCCCCCCCCCACAATCTACACAGTTGCCAGCCAATTACATTCAATATTACTCGCTAATCAATGTTCAAACAAAACATCGGGATTTCAGTTGTCTATTGCTGGGAGAAAGGCAAGGGTATTGAATAATGCTTCAATATCCATGGCATGTTTCACTGATCAAAGTCAGAACAGAGACACTTGTGTGAGCCGCTCTTGTGCACGTAACAAAAGACAGAGAAGATCGAGCAGATATAAGAAGATCGCACGGAAGTAATGATCCCATACGACAGACGAAAAGTAAACAGTAGTTAATGGAAAAAAAAAGTATTCAAATTTGAATGTGCGCTTTTGGTATGGGGTCTCCTTCATTCATGAGCCTCGATTACCCGGCTTTAACGGCACTTTGCATTAAAGCTTAACAGGCTCGCACTCCACTTCTAAGTTTTAGAATCTGGTGTTGTTTTAACAGGCCTGGCTTTATTGTGAAACGCATACATGAATATGCTCCTGTAACCTTGTTATTTTGGGTTTCAGATGTGAGATCCGCAGCAATGATACAAAACTCATTTTTATGTCTAGCGTATGTTGTTTATTATATTTGGTAACAACGATCTAATTTATATAAAACAACTAGAATATATGACCCGATGTTATCGGGATAATAATGGGAGGCCCTTTGCAATAATTTCTACCTGCTATTGCAAAAACTCATTACAATTCCTAACTTTAAAAATAAGTATCTATGTAATGATATATACGTTTCTAACATCATTAAGTTCACATAAGTATTTATCTGCTACATATTATACGCCTTGCGTACTCCCTTTCACGCCCCTAATCTACTTTTTACACCTTTAAACATTACCTTAAATTACCCAATCTTAATTATCACTAATTATATTACTTTTGTCACTAAAGAAGTTAATTGAAGGACAATGTCTACGCTAGAGAAATACTTTAGATTTACCCCTGTTCGTGCCCTAGAACTACAACTTTTTTTCTCTAAAAATTGTAAAAACATAATCTTAAATTTACAACAAAAACTCTATATATGATGCAAATATAGTTTATATTAAAGGATTTGATATCTTCATCTAAAATTTAAAAAAACTTTTGTCTTTTTTTTTAAATTATATATTATCAGAAAATCGTAACACAAAAAAATCTTTTATATAAAGAAAAATCTCGCACCCCTTTTCCACGTATTTAAAAGACTTGAGTGTCTTTTTTTAAAAATAGTTAATCTGATAAAAATACGCACCCACTTTACTTTTAGCAAAGTGAAAACAAAAATATATTTTTATTATTTTGTCAGAAAATATTAACCTCCATTTTTCAAAATTAAATTTTCAAGTGTGTAATATGATTGGGTTTTCATATTCAAGTGTTAACTTACATAAATGTACCTACGTTTTGTTAACGCCGTTGATTTTATTAATTGGTAAACATATGTTTATTTGTAAAAAGAGAATGTAAGATCTCTCTTTTCACAAATGTAATACCAAAGGATTTAAATATATTGTCATCCACGTAAAAATGTGCACATTCTATTTCCTACCTCCGATATGTATATACCCAAGAAGGTTAATTATTTATAAAATCCATTCCTTTATTTTGAGACGTATATTGTACTGCCTTGGGCAAAATTACCAACCCCTCCCAGATATAAATAAAATGAATTTAATCTTCCACCAGATTTTAGTCTCTTCCATACCCAAACTAAAATATTTTGCACTTAATATAGTTTGTTCTTATTTGGATGAGTTATAAGTATATTTTTGTAATACAAAAAGAAAAATTTTAAAAATACAAAGCTAACATTTTTGTGCGTTTTATTAACAATTTAAAAAGCCATCAATTATATTGATTAATTTTACTTATTAGAAGGAGAAAATACATTATCAGTTTCGTAGAGTGCTGTTATAAAAAAAACTTAAGAGTTTTGGGTTAAAATAGGCTATTCGCGTTATGACGTCATTTGCGTGATTATTTAGAACAAATTAATTTTAATGTTATTTCGCAATATTAACAAAGCACTATAAAACGCACTAAAAGCAACTGATGTTTGGGTTTTCCCGATAAATGTGATTACGGTATTTTTCATAACTTTCAAACGCCTATAAAATGCTTTAGATAGTTCCTTAGTTGTTACTTTTAATGTATTTGCAATTTATAATAATAATACTTAAACATTTACTAAAATAAAAGCGGATACATACTATTTTTTTGCAAATTTAAATTTATTCGAATTCCGTAAAATAAATCGAAAATAACTATGATTGTTTTTAAGAATAGGAAAGTATCTAAATAATTTCGATTCTTTGGCGTTAAGTTCAGCACAGCTCATTCTTATATATATGCTAGAAGCCCATAACTCTGGTAGTAGCCCTGGCAATATTTCCATGTTACCAAATATTTCCGCAGAGTTCAGTGGAATTCGGGGTGGAAAAACCAATGAAATAACTTGACAGAAAAGGTGGGCTTCATATTACTAGGTATCAGCGTTTAAAAAAAAAACACATTTTGGTGTATTAAGATGCGTTTTATTATTATTATTCCAGGAGCTAACAATGAAAATGTGTGACATATTTTGTCATTTTTTTTAATCCATAATATAAAAATTTCACTCAGTGAGATATCACACGAGCAATCAACAAAGCGTTATTTAAATTATCCCTTTAAAACATTTTAAAAATTGTATGTTTTTTGTTTTAGAATTATGGAAACATCACCTTTTTGGCGTCTAACGAAGAATTTTATTTTCAAAGTTCAAAATCGTAAAAGATACCATAACAACCTCATCATCAGGTAATGTAAACCACATGATGTCCGCTTCTATGACATGACTGGTCTATAACATGACTGGTCTATGACATGACTGGTCTATGACATGACTGGTCTATGACATGCCTGAAATATCAGTATACCAACAACCAGTGACACACTGGGATTTTGCGATTATAAAGATGTTCACAAAACAGATTTATTATTTGAGAATTCATTTAAAGAATAATGATGTCGTTTGTTTCTGGGTGTGCAAATAAAAAAAAAAGTTTCATAAAAACCGAACCCAGCTCTAATTTCACTCCAAATTGCTGTCTCCTATCTCCCCGTAAACGTCTGAAGATTGACAGGAAGGGAATAGGACCCACCCCAGTGAAAGAGACCACTTGACATTTCATTGCCATTTAACTGTTACAAACACGCTTCTTTTGAAAATGTCAATTGTTTGTTTGATGCAACGTTTGATGCAAAGTTGGATGCAGTGTTTGATTCAATTCGAAGAGGACAGAAATAAGCTAAAGAACCTCTCGTACGTCAACAAATGAAAATACCAAACAAAAAAATAGCCATTGACATGCAGATAAGTTATTGTCTTCAAATCATTTTGGAACAACACTGACCAATACTATGAGCCAATAGAAGATACAAAAAACGCTATTCCTTTTCCAGCCATCGCAGATCAAATAATCATGACATTTGGACATCGACGGCATAAAAACTATCAAAGGTCAAGAATTAAATAAAACCCATGCACATATTCTTAGATTTGACATTTGAGATTTTTCTTATCTGAATTCTCTTACTCTCGACATCATTTTTTACACAGTCGACAAACACAACGAAAACATCATCTACATATTTTTTAAAGACGCCTTTGTAGCGTAGTATCTTCTTACAACGTTATGAATTTTTACATTTCTTTTTTTTTCAATACCTCTAAAATATTTATTACAAAATCAAAACATACATGTGACGAGGAAAGCTGCGATAAGGTCATCAGGACACTGCGATAAGGTCATTTGGAATAGAAGCTGCGATAAGGTCATCAGGACACTGTGATAAGGTCATTTGGAATAGAAGCTGCGATAAGGTCATTGGGACGATGCGATAAGGTCATTTGGAATGGAAGCTTTAGCGTTTAAAACTGTGTTCCACTAAATTTTAACTTACACGTCGCCCCAACCATCAACCCCGCAACCTTCATCGCCTGCCATTCACTTCCCGCCATCTGAACAACTATATATAAAAATCCAAAACTACCTCTCTTACCACACACTCATCACCTGCTATTCATTTCCCTCCATCTGAGCAACCATGAAAATCGAAAAACTAGCCTCCCTTACCACACCCTCCCTTTGATCTGTCTGACCGTATGACTAATTAACAACATGGGGCAGCAGATTTCCAATATGGCGCCATTCCAGTCTTGTTTAATCTCTGCTCGCTCTTTACAGACGTGATCCTTACATATCGCTCTCGTGTGCCCGCACGGTTCCTGAGGTCAGCTCAGAAAATTGGGAGGGTGGAGGGGAAAGGGGGGGGGGGTGGGGTAGTTTTAATGGGAAGCTTATCTAAAGATATATATATATATATACTGCTGAATTATAAAGCTGTCAACGCCATGTGCTTTATAGTCGTTTTAACAAATATTAAGTCAACACAAAAAAAGACAAGGGATTTTCACAAAGAAGACATTTTTCAATTCAAGAAGAGTTGGAACAGTTACCACGACTGACAATTGAAGGACTGGTTGGTTGCCATTCATTACAAAGTTTTGTGCCAGGGAGGAAAAATAGATGAACAATCCACATATAACAGTACTCGATTGAAGATAATAAATGAAGGACTGTGCTCAAGCTGTGTGGAGGAAGTCGTTGAACAAGGTACTTTGAAGCATGGGCTTCAAATTTTCCAGGGGGGGGGGGGCAAAATACATTCTCTTTATTTTCTCTTTACTTTAATAAATTTTTTGTCTAATTTTGTCTAAAAAATTTTTTTAATCAATCAATCCGGGGGGGGGGGGGGCAAGTGCCCCACCTTGCCACTATTTGCGGGCGCCCATGGCTTGAAGTGAAAGAACCGGGTGGAGGGTGGGGGAAGAGAACGTTTCTGATTTTTATTGTCCAGTTCTTTCACTAAAAACTTCAACATAACGATTTCATGCATTATGGAGTGTTTGCATTAGCGACAAGGGCGGCGCTAAAGTCTCTCTTAATGACAACTTGTGTATATACAGTAGCGATGCGAGCTCTTCGGTTTGATATTCCAAATGTTGAGCATCAAAGTTAAGCATCCTTAAAACAGCACCCAGGAGCTAACGAGGCGGGAGAGAGAATAGCGAGATTCATTGTTTCGGAGAAGTTGAGTGTGTAGACGCTAAAGATGATGTACAAGGTCAAAGGAAGATTGAAGAAGTTGATAATGTTGCTTACAATATAACGTAATGTACAACTAAGATTAAATTGTCCATCTCAGACAAGCAGCTTTGGAACAAGTGTTATCAGAAATCTTGAAAATTACAAGGAGAATATTGATTGATTTTTATTTCCTGAGGATACCCGTCTCGTGATTGAAAACTTACCCAATAGTTACTCGTTACATGCAAACCAAAAAGTCTTTGTTCTTTAAGTCTGCAATACATGTTGATAAATCTATACGCATTTTACAGAATCCCGCGGAACAAAAGTTTATTTTTGTGTTAAATTCACATGACACCAACACAGGAATTTTGGCGACGACCTTAAACCATGCCGAATGTTACCACGCACGTAAAGACAGGGAATTAATCAATAGACACCGCCGAGGGGTTGATTTACTTCTTAGTTAGCATTAAATATTAAGGTCTTAACATTTTGTCAACGCCTCGCGGAGACTCATCCCCCCCCCCAAATCCCCTTTCCACAGTTGATATTAACAAATGGCTGGTGGGTATAGCCTTAGGTGTGTAGATTCTAGAATAGGGACCCAGATTCTAGAATAGGGGCCCTCAACCTAGGGGCCCACGGGCCAGATCCGGCCCCTTTGGCCGCTGTATGGGTAACCGGGTCTAAGAACAAATATACAACCAGAAAGTGACCAGAAAGTGACCAGAAAGCAGACCCATACTTTCCATTGAAATACTAATCAGATTGTGTTTATTAAAACTGTTCTTCATTTTAAATATTTGTATTTTATTCATGTCTCTTAGCACTATACATGACATATGTGCAGTTCGCATGGAAGTCAAATCATACTTTAAACGACCCCCAACAGTGTATAATACATTTTTAAGGGCTCTGTTAGAGCATGGCCGTGGGCCCAGCCAGTATTATAGACGTTTGGCCACCCAAAAGATGTTAAATTTTCTAATGCTGCAATTATACAAACAAACAGCCCTTTAAAAAATCCGAGTCAAGTTGTTATTGGTTTAAACGCGTTTAGTATGTTCAATACCACAAGACCATCGTTATCATGATGGAATTTCTATTCCAGACATAATTTGACGTCATTAGTCCCCGGCATAAAAAATAAAATAGGCGTTCAGCAATTTTGCACCATCTGCCATCATGTGCTGCGAACACCACGCACTGGGATCAACAGAAGGGTGACTCGATGACGCTGGATTAAAACAATGACGCCAGTTGCGAAAGCTCTTCCCCCCTGAAGTAAAAGAGTTCAAATCAAGTGGTTTTATTTGTAGACTGCGCCCCGTGAAATCTAAACAAGAGGCTTAATTTCTATTTCTGTCAAGCATTTTCTCTGTCTCTCTCTTTCCCTCTCTCACTCTCTCTGCGTGTGTGTATGTACGTATGTGTATGTATGTATGTCTTTATTATATATATATATATACCGATATACTTCCCCCCAACCAAAAAAAAAACAACAAACAAACAAACCAACAACAAACTTTAACTTGAGAATTAAAGTTGAAGGTATAAAAAAAGTCTATTGAAAACTGATCCGAAGAGATCGGTTGCCCATAATCTGATCGTGAAAGATGGTTAGGCATATCCATGTTGATAAGTAGGCATACGAAGAGTTAAAGTGGGAAACCATTACTTTCACCTGGATATTACTTTTGTTGATATTTTAACAGGTCCGATTGCGCCAATCCGAGTTCACGTTTTCTCACGGGCCATCAATTGGAAGCTCTGGATCGCACAGTTAAAGATAAATACTTAAATGATTATAAAGGGGCCATTGTGTAAACATACCTATTATGCTAATTTACATTCTAGAAGAAATTTAAAGATCTTTTTAAAATATCATGACCAGGATGGCTGCTATGACATTTGGGTAGGTCTAATTTTAGCCACCACCACGTGTCACAAATGTGCTTTGTTTTCATATTGATGTCACCGTGTAAATGTCATCTGCCACTACTTTACCCCCCCCCCCCCCCCAAACCTTCATTGGGAAAAGGATACTTAAATTCGAAAACGTTCTATTTGTTCGAATACGTTCTATTTTTTCTAAAGAATGCTGTCTGGTAACGCAATTTCTAGAATTTATTTTCTACACGATTCTGATATTTAATCTCTATATATCAGACGGCAATCTTCCTAGCCGAGCTGCGATATTTTTTTCTAATTTTCCTAGACATTTACGAGACGCGATATAATTGCAAGAGTGCACTCTTTATGTGTGTGTGTAAATTAATATGTATTTTTCTAGGACTGTACCTTTTCACTTGCTGTGCTGCAAGTTGATTTTCTTTTTTTGTTTCCGTATATTTAAACTTTTATTTTTATAGCAATTTAAGAGAGTATAATTAAATTGAATATTAATAGTATCACTAGCTTTTGTTCCGTTTTTTTCTATGTATACTGGGTTTCAGTCCTTTATTACGCATTGTTCATTAAATATTGTCCAGTTAACGAGCCACATTTTAACATATATTACATTTTCAAAACCATATAACGGCATGTTACATTGGTAGATTACAAAAATGATTTTAAGACAAAAATATATTAATAAATTATGTAATAATGTAATTTTCATTTAGCCAAATTAAACTTGTTTTTATAAACGTAAAGGAACATTCAGTCTTATTTTTTTTAATCGGCCTGTTGGTGGCAGTAGTCTTTAAAGGTTAAATCTAATGATATCCTGTTAAAAGGTTTGGGACCACTGCGAACGGTGACTCCAATATTCAAATTTTTTTGTCTCAATGTTTTCTTAAACTTTACTTCAGCTCTGCTATCACAGATTTAGCCACCCCTCACCATCCAAACAAAATCATAAACAAACACAACAAACGTGCACAGGTGTCACAGGTGCCAAGTATTCCACACAGTTGAGATACGGACCAGTGAAACAGATGGCACGGGTAGAATTCAATGATTCTCAAACTGTGACCATTTGTGGTACGTCGCGTTTTTTCCAGTTGGTACATAGGCTTAATTGGTTCACAAAGCATTCGAGAACCCTAGTAAGGGCGTTAACTTAAATAAGTTTACTTTCAAAATATTGAACAGGTTTCCAATTTATTAATTATTATTCTTTTTTGGATCTTCTGACTGTTGTCACATTAACTGACTTGTGAATGAGTTGTTTTTTTTAACCAATCCCGGGTTTATGATCACCTCTTTGAGTACCTGCAGGCAGGAGTAGAAAATGCAGCAGGAGGACAGAAACGAATAAGGTTATTCAGAATAGTCCTATCCAAATCCCCCCCCCCCCCCCCCCATGGAAAGGTTAAAATCCAAACAAAAGACTATTTAAACGATAACTGACTTTAAACGATAACTGACACTAAACGATAACTGGCATTAAACGATAACTATCTATCGTAACTATTTTAACTGTAACAGTAATCAGTTCGGTTAAAATTCTATGATTTTTCCCATAAGAAATTTACCATCAAGGAAAATTCCCCAGGTAGAAGAATCAGCACTTGAATTATTTTTTTCTCCAAAATTTTACCTTTTTTTTTTGTTGTTGTTTATTTGTGATTACTGCAAGAGCATCCGGAGCATACGACTCAAAGAAAAGTATATTTTCGGGGCAGATTTCATCAATGAGATATACATTTTATACTTTTTAAAAAAGGAAATCACAGTCTGTGGAGTTGCGTACAGCAAGTTTTGCGTCGACGTTTTGGGTATAAATTTCATTAATAAATTCATTGGATTAACTTTAAATTTAAAAAATAGCAAAATATATCTTGTTTTTTCTGTACTTATTCTGACAGTATTCCTCTATTTTTCAAACAGTCTAGCACCCATGGGTCGGCTGAACGTCTTCTTTTCAAGACAAAACAGAAAACCACATCGCTTTTATTGGTATTTTTGATTTGGGTAGCCCCCACCATTTGGTCAGTACGTCTGCGCTGACGTCTGTACCGACAGATCTTAAGCGACGCTCACATAACCTGATTTGTGAAATGATTTCTGTTGTCGATCACTCCCCACAACTCCCGCTCTCGACCTTAAAAAAAGATCCACTCTCCCTCTTCCCTAATTCGTCAGGCGGATTCTGAAAATGTAATGGGGAGGGGGCAATTGGAAGGCGCCTACCGTATCTTGTGTCGGCTAACCTGTTGGTTTCTTCTGATTTGGACTTTAGCAAAATGCATGTACGCACATGCATATATAACCTATTCAGAAGGGAAATTTAACAATCTTTGTACATCGCTATCAATTTTGTTTCTCTTTTATTTCACGACAGTGTCCCAAATTATCAAACATATATATCCGCCACTGCACCCACCAAGCCCCTTTTGTTTAATGAGATCGGCCTATCCCGTTTCTCATAGGAGGAATCTGTGAGCCAGTCAGTCCTGCGATCGAATCTGTCAATATCGACAAAATACAAATAGAACGAGAAATAAAGAAAGATTTGGCCATGCGGACATCGCGGGTCTTCAAATAAAAGAGCAACGCAGCAGAAGGAAGAGAAGAATCAAGAAACAAATCACTAAAACACACCAAATCTGGACGGTGAGATCATAGTTTTAAAAAAACATGTACCTGACCTGGGCATCGACTGTAAACATTTCGGAATTTTAGTTTTTCTGCATCAAAGCTACAGTGGTATTAAGTCGGTGAAAGTTTAGCTCTTCCTTAATGACCAAAGGGTATAAACAAATTAGCTGACTGCCTTGCACGTTATTTAGAAGTGTGACAGTATGACAAAACAAGCCCACAACAGCAAGTCATAGCACTATTAGAAAATATTGGATTTAATTCCGAGAGTGGAAGTAAGTAGCGAATCGATTCGCGGTGGTGTGGTCGGGCCTCTTAAATGAATAAAAAAGACTCGTCATTTATTTCAACTAACCGTGTTTTCTTTATCAGAATAATTTTAAATAAGATTGCATCATTGATTTTTAGTTTAAAATAATTGATTTTGTTTTTAACGGATTCCGACTCGGTATGAAAAGCTTCAACTGTAACTTTCGGAGCTTTTTTTTTTTGGTAAAACAAAAAGGTTTTAAACGTAACCCCTTACAGCCACATAGCCACTTTATCATTGTGTCAGTAGCAATTCAATAGTAATTAGCCACAAAGGCACTAAGTCATTGTGTCAATAGTAGTAGAGAATGAACTGAAGATAGGAAGACTAGGAATGGGAAAAGATCCTTCTTCACAAGACAACCGAGAAACGCGTCAAGAGAACGTTCAGTTCTCAGCCGACAATGACAGAATAGGAGGTTTAACCGGTAACACGGTCAAGTAAGGCCTAATCTCTCGGCTGCTAGCTGGTGCTCCACAGCGGACTTAACACGAATTGCGGGGGTCAACGAGCTCACCAGTGGGGTCAGGAACGTCTGAACTTTCCTCAAAATTCATTGGGGACACCCTGAAATGTATTGGGGGTGGGGTGGGGGTCATTTCAATCCTAATAACATAAATAAAACAAAAAGATTTAAGCATGTTACAACTTTTGCACAAATGAGGATATATGATCATATCTGAAAGTTTTTTGCTGTAATTATCATACCGCATTTGATCATGACGAATCACATAGCCACTAACTTTCACAAAATATTGCAAACCACAATTTTTGTCTTCTCTTTCCTATTTTAGCCTTTCTTCCCAAGATCTTCTTTGCTCATTTTTAAATTACTTTTTGTCTAATAATGACATTGCTAGGAAAAGTTCACCATTTGTAATACAATAAAGCGTCACGATTTTTAGATAGAATTCTCAATAAGTTGACTTAAACAAAATTGAAGATTCGTCAACGATTTTAATTGTTATGTCGTAACTTTACAGAAAAATGGAGTGGAAGGATTCAAGATATACCCATCTAGAAGCGAATTGTCGGGGAGTGGAACCAAAACTGACACAGTGGCATTTACAACTAGCTTAATATGACATTGAGAAGAGGGGAGGAGGCCAAGTTTAAAATTTTCGGAAAAAAAATCAAGTTTGGTCAAATTAAAAATAAATAATAATAAAGTGAATGAGTGCTTCCCTTCCTTCAGAATTGACTACATTCCTGTACCGGAAAGGAATGCGCACCCTCTATGGGAATGGCAGGGGCGAAAAAAATGGGAAATCATCCAACAGTGTCATGTTGTAAAGTAACATCAACCAAACCAAATGTTGACTATAGCGATTGCGGCGTTTCTATGGAGACTCAACGATAAGGTCCCTTTTATATGAAACCAATCCATTTTATCCAGTGCCCCCCGAATACTAAAACAAGCAATCCTTTCAAACCCATAAGGCTTTGACCGCCTACCGCTGCATCTTCGCGACCGAAACGTCGGGATTTTTGGGCCAGTCTTGTCATTAGCCAAACACAGCAGTACAAAGCGCATCCTAGCATTCTCTTGCACACGCAGCGTTCGCCACGCGCATCAAGCATTGGGTTTTGGGTGTTTGTTTGACAAGCAAATAGAGCTGTACAAAAACAAAATTTAAAAATCCAGCGTTGCCACTAGTGCTGCAGAGTCTTGGCATTTTGGAGTGGAATAGGAGTCGAGTTTTTATTATTATTATTTTTTTAACATTTCGATGTTAACAATTTAAAGATTTCTTTCTGAAAAAAAACAAGAATATTATAAAATGCACAGACATTTCAGTATTTATAAGACCAAGAATTCGTTGGTATTTTTTCTTCTTCTACAAAGTAAAAATTCCACAATATCCTGGTCATTAATATCTTGTCAGAATACACTTCACGGACAGACAATTATTTATGATTTCAATTTACCTTTACTTTGATTATCGTTAAACTGCATATTTTTTAAACGGACCGAAAGTCAGAAATCGGAAATGTTTTGAGCGATTTCCAAGAAATTCGACCCAGCTACCAATCCGGAATTGATGTTTGCCGAGAAATACAAGGATTGTTGCTCTCCCCCCCTTCCCAACCCCAACCACTTTTTTTAAAAAAAAGCTCCTAACCGCACTTTTCCCCCAAAATTGAGCATTATTAATACTCTTAATGACCCACCCGCTTTTACACCCAAATTTATTTCACCGACTATTTCAGAAAAACAAAAGCAAGTATCACACATTAAAACGCACTTGACTTGCGATTTAAAAAAAAAAAAAGAATCTCATTAGTGCAGTTATCGGTAATTTTAATTCGGGAAATTAGAAGGTTTACATTTCGTTCATCTTCCCCTTGAAAAAAATATGAAAAACTGATTTTTGGGGGTGGGGGTTTGGGCAGAAAATTTGAATGAATGTGTTGTCATCGGCAACGAGTCTATGTGCCAAGTTTCAGCTCGATCGGTTGACGGGAAGTGGGTCAATTTGCCGTCCGAAGATCTTGCCTGCTAGCCAGCCAGCTATGAACAAAAGCGAAGATGAAATGAAGGATATAAAAAGACGATGACTTGCTTGAAAACTCTCTGTTCTCTGCTACAACTTTTTCTCGGATTCCTGCCCTTCCTATCTAACCGAAATTCTTTCTGTCTGTTCACCCCTTCAACAACTTCGCTCCTCCGCAGACATGCGTATTCTCTCTGTTCCCAAGACACGCACTAGAACATTCGGTGAATATGATCTTTCTCTTTCTGCACCCCCAAACAATGGAATTCTCTCCCACTACACATCCGCAATATACCGACCATCCAGGTCTTCAAAACGGCACTCTAGACACATTTCTTTAAACTCTACTATTCCGACTGATTCCCTCTCCCCTTCCAACTGATAAACAATGCTGCTGGGTGCCGTCCATGGCTTGACATGTCAAAGTTCTGGGGTGTTTTTGTTTTGTTTTTATACAGCTGTTTTGTAATTAAATAAATGTATGTTACTTTTTAATGTCATGGTTATGTTTGCTAATATTTTCATGTGCAGCGCGGTGAGCCCAGCCCTAGGCTTTGGTACCACGCTATATAAGACCAGTGTAATAATAAATAATAACACATAAGGCAATGGGCACCACGCTATATAAGACCAGTGTAATAATAATAACATATAAGGCAATGGGGATATTTGGACGACGGGCTCTAAATGTTAGAGCGTTAAACCTTTCAAATAACTCTTATAGATATGGTGGGAAAAAAAAGAAAACATAATAAAACTCATGAGTGCGGAGTCTTGATAGGAATAAACATAAAGAAAAGATGTGGTTTTTGTTCCTCCGCCTTTAATTCACGGTATGAGATGAAATAAAACCTCGTAGACTTTATTTAAAAAATCACTACATATTTTAAAACTATTCTTTAATCCATGCGATCGTTCATTACGAAATTAAACAGCAATAATTTTTTTTTTTTAATTTTAAATTACCCCTTCATGGGGACATCACTGTTCAATTATTAGAATGCTAAAAAAAATTAGAGAATGTTCATTGCCGAAAATATTGTTTGGAAAGTAGTCAACTCTGTGAATTTTTTTCAGTTAAGGATGTTTCAATAAGAAATATTAATTTAAACATTTTTAAATATAAATATTCTGGAGATTTCGAGGCAGTTTCAAATATGTGAGTGATAAAAACAATGTGAGGTCTACTGGTGTAATACAGCCATTATTAAAGATTCCAGAATTCATTGTCATTGAAGAAAGTATGCAACTTAACTATTTTATCTAGAAATTATAATTAATACATATGATTGGTGTCCGAATCCAACCCAGCCCCTAGTCACACTCCCCCACCCAAATTAAATTTAAAATGATTTTTAAAAAAAAAAACATGGGTATAAATTTAAAATAAAACGTTTAGGACATCTTGTCTAGCCAAGTGTGTACGTGAGAGTAGTTAAACGGGTGGAGGTCAAGTCTATAAATGAAGATTGAATAATGAGATGGACACTTGATGTGTTTTAACACGATGGCGTCAGGAGAAAGGAGGTTGGAACTCGGGACATTAATGGGTCATCGATCCATCTTTACTGGCCAACCAAAGCGGATGGCTGAAGTTACCGGTGGTCAGTGAAATACGGACATAGAACTTGAGAAGGAATATGGCCTGTCCAACTAAATTATCAGTTTCATGGGCAGTATTATTTTAAGGCATATTTCAGGATTTTTAGGGGGGGGGGGGCGATTTCAGCTTTATTGAGAGGCTGAAATTTGGAACTTACTTCTACAACTTTGAAAAAACAAATGATAAGCCTAACAACACGTGTAGTAGTAAATAATTGAACTAAATATGTTAAATCTCGATAAAATTAATATTAAGGCAGCACATGGTGAAATTGTATTACCCCTCATGGGACTTTATGGTCGAACTCATCCGTTTATAAAGGGATGTACACACTGCAAGATTGTTTCCTAAACAAGGTACACCTGGGCATTCTTAACTTGCGGTCCATTCAGGAGCGACTACTTAACTCATGGGTATCCGCGAACTAGCACAGGGGAATACATGATTCTTGTTCTCTTCTCCATTATTTTGGGAATCCCCGCTCCACTAAACAAAAGACTGTTCAAAGTTTTCGATGCGATTACAAATTAAAGTAAATATTTAAACAGTCGTTAACTTTCAGTTACTATTCCGTATTATTTAGGCCGAGATCAGTTAACTGGCACAGCCGCGGTTTTAATCCGAAGAAATTTAGTGAAGTTTTAAAAGATAAAGAGATAATAAATTCAGCTTTTATTTTTTTAAATGTATTATTTCACCAGTGTCTGGCCATAAATGATGTTTGAGTGTGGAGGGTCATATATTAAATCTTAAATAATAAAGGTACTTCAAATAAATATTACAAAACCTAATGGTGCCCTCCCCAAGTAATTTTCGCACATCATCTTGAAACTAAGGGCGCATTCACTATAATTTTTTGTTAGCTTGGTACCCTAGCCCCACACAGCGCACTGCTGGGGAGCAAAACAGCGGCACGTTATATGCTTTCAAAACAACAGCTTTGGGATGCCGGGTTTGACATGCGATGCCCATTTGCACAACCCGAAACCACGTGTCAAAAGCGAAAGGTGAGTACCTAAGCTGGGTACAAGGACAGTGCCTCTCCGGTACCTTCACAGAGGCCGGCCGGCGTCGAAATGAAGGGGAAAGATCCCAGCGAATACACGGGAGAGAATCAATAACATATGGCATGGCGTTCCTTGCATGTTACCTCCGGTAGCTTCAAGTTTTGATATAATAGACAGCCAGTCAGGCAGTAGTGCATTGCTTTGTAACAGTAGGCCCCGACTTGCAAAGAATCGTTTGGTTTCCTTGGCATTACCCTTTCGGTCCCTGAACACTATAAATATAAATCATCTATATGAAGTGAAAATCGAGGTGAGGACCACCATTCGTCGTCTTGAGAGAGATTATTCTGTTGTTTACATTTCATCTTTAAAAAAACATGTACATTTTTTATTGTAAAAAAAAAAATTAAAACTCGTCAAAGGATTCGGTTTTAAATTTGACAGTTATTCATGAATTGGAAATTTATTTCGTGTCAGATGGGTCCACCTTCCCTTTCCACTCGGGAATACCACACAAAAAGCGTTCCTGGGTTTTAAAATTTATGCGCATTTTGTGGTTTAAGCACTGATTAATTTATACTAAATGTTTTCTTTGTGAAAACGAATTTTTAAAACACACCTCAAAACAACAAGAACAACAAAAATCTCAAAATGTTCGAGTACTCTGAATGTCTGTACCAGGCCTGCACAACTCAAAATGTTCGAGTACTCTGAATGTCTGTACCAGGCCTGCACAGCTCAAAATGTTCAAGTACTCTGAATGTCCGTACCAGGCCTGCACAACTCAAAATGTTCAAGTACTCTGAATGTCTATACCAGGCTTGCACAACTCAAAATGTTCGAGTACTCTGAATGCACAACTCAAAATGTAAGGCGGGCCGTAATACATAATGGAAAACTTGTGCGGGACAAAAGAAAATGGGACAGGACTTGAGCGGGCCAAAAGAAAATAGGACAGGGGTTAAACTTTTAAGAAAATAATAAGAATAAAGAATATTTCGATACTTCGCGGGCCGCAAAATGGGTGCTGGTGGGCCGCATGCGGCCCGCGGGTAGAATGTTGTTCAGGCCTGGTCTATACCGTCGACTTCCTTAGTATTAATTATAGACAATTGGAAATACACTAGGACTCCAAAGTGGCTGACGTTTCACATTTATAGGGTTTCTTTGGCAACGAAAACACATCATCTTACATGCCAGCATCAGAGTAGGTAATGAATGAAGCCATATAGCGTAATGGGGATTAAACGGTATTGAGTTACACTTGTCTTGGGGGGAAATGTGTTTACTTTCTCTAGAATATATCTTTATGCAACTATCTATTTCATTTCCAAATAAGTATAATTCAATTAAAATAAAAATATCACGTATTGAAAAGGGGAACGCTATAATAAAGAAAACAATGGAGAAACAAAGTTTGTTAGTCTTCGACAAAGGTAAATATCCAACAATAAAAACTATCAGAAATACCCTTGATACCGTTTATAAAACTCGTAGTCTGCGGTCATAACCGTGTTTGCAAAATTATTGCTGCTTAGTCAATTGTGTACTAATTGCTGGATTTGAGCATAACCTGTATGATGAGTGATGTGAATGTATATATATACAGTCAGACTAACGACTCTAACCACCACCAGCCGTATCCTCACCACCCCATTCGCACCCCACCACGAACAACCGAACCATTGATCCTGCACTCCAGCTTGTTATGAGGACGGCGCGTGTAAATGTAATCGGGCGCAAGCAAAGTCATCGGTCATGGGTGGCGTTGGTGAGAAAGTGTCCAAACTTTCATTACTGCTTTCATCGCTGCTGCTTTTTCTGGCGTGTGGACTTGTGAGCGTAGAACATAAACTGGTGAAGTGTTCAGCAATTGGATTTTAACAACCGCTGAGCATGGATTTGAAACTACAATCGCTGAAGTCTTGGGCAGTCAGTGTCGTATTGAGATATGATGAAAGTAGGGCACATCAGTTAAAAATATATTGCTTCAAAATATCGGGTTATCATCTACTTATAATAATGGTAAAATCTTACTCCCACCCACCCCTCCGACGCATCTTGCGTGCACTGACTCCGATTGAACCTACACACAATGTTTAATTACTCTCTCATCATCTCAAGATTGTATCCTTCCAGTGCCACTAGTGTTTGTATTGCTATAATAACCCATTCTATATAATATGAAAAAGAAACATCGGAAATAAGTTGACTTCAGGAAAAAAATAATAAAATTCAGCCAGAAGGTGTTATTATAGCGATGCTCGCTTCATATGACGTCAAAATAACTCAATCAATATCAACCAATTGAGGAGTTTAATTTGGCTGATCATGTGACAAAGGCACTATCACTCGCTTTTCATTCATGTACTGTGAAATACTTTGACTAGGTGTTGAATGGTGGTTGTTTAAATATTTTTTCACTGAAAAATATAAACAAACCTACCAACAGAGCCCTGCATCATGTAGCCAGTGGTGGAGCACAGTTGGCGGCCGGTCTCCTGCAACCGTTTTTCTGAAAGTGGGGCCTTTTAAATAATATATATTTTTATTTTTCTGTTCGTCGAAAAGGATATTTTTGTGTAAAAAGTTGTCTTGAAAGTGGGGCAGCGAAAATCTTAAACTGCCCCGGGCGGCATTGTGGGAAGGGTCTTTGTTTAGCTTGAGGGAAAAAAGATTGAGGGGCGCTGGCCTAGAGCAGTTCGGCATTTCGAATGAAGTGTGTTTTACTTTACTTTAGAATACTTTTTATTTCACGCCCATGAACTATATTAAATATTCTGATGCCCCAACCACTTTTAAACCGAATATTTTTAATTTGAGACGATTTCAGTTCCAGAAAAGAAAATATGTACGCACCAAACGCAGTGGCGTTTTGTAAAAAAAAAAAACCAAAAAAAAAACCCATTTAGAGTAGTTATCGGGAATTACATTTTCCGCGCTATTGAACTTACTATTGAGCCGGAAATTGAAGTAGTAAATTATGACGCCATCCACGAGTCATACCAAAAGCGTAATATATATATATAAGAGATAATAGATAATGAGTTCACACGATTAAATTTTCTTCAAATTACTTTTTGAACGCTCTATGTTGTAACACGAAATAGTGCGTTCAAAAAGAAATTGACGCCGATTTGTTCGTGTAAACTGAGCATAAAGACATGATATTATAGCATAGATCGTGTACTTTGCAGCATTTTCATAAAAGTAGTAAACGAGTAATAAAATACGCAACGCCCTCGACATGCGCCTACAAAAAGCGTGCAGCGTGTGCTTATAATCAATCATCACTTTTATAATACCTACTACGGGCTAATATAGTACAGCTATTGTGATAACCAAGAGGCACGCTTACACACACAATCTCTAGTGCAGGGTTTCCCAGCCTATTCTGTTTGCTGTACCCCAACGACTTGCTTGACTAATCTGGCGCTTACCTTCAAAAGGAATAAGGCATTTTAAGATTGGAAGAAAAAAAATTAGATTTCAGTTTCTTTTAATTGAATTACAAAGAGATTAGAGAGCTTCAGAACTTAGAAAAGAAACTTGTGACCCATAAAATAATAAACGAAGGCCTGCGTTCGAGCTGTGTGAATGGTATAGTAGAATAGTAGTATGTTGAAGCTTGAATCAAAAGACAGAGCAATAAGATGTGAACGTTTCGGCTTAAAGCCTTCCTCGGTGAACAGGACAAAGGAAAATACGACAAGAAACAGAGCATAGTGGAAAAAAAAAAAACAACTTTAGAGATCCCCTTCGTTGTTGCAGGAAGTAACATTAAATAAAGTTTAATGTTAATAGAGAATTTAACATAAACATTTTTATCTTAACTGATAAGTCAGCTCAGGTAGATCTGTTCTTACAATCACTTTTCCACTGAAATGTTGACACACAGATTGGAAGCCCAGCTCATTGGTATTCATTGGAAAATACAAGACCGACGCCAGGTTGGTAGTGTGTGCGCTTAGTTATCATCATTCTCGCCAGGTTGGTAGTGTGCGCGCTGAGTTATCATCATTCTAAATGTAAGGTCGGGGACCACAATGGAACAGAGTGACACATCCACAAATATATACAAAATACGAAAGGACATCTTTTGTTTAACGCTCAGTGTCGTGGTCTGGCTACCCAGAACGCGGCGGAGGGTTATTAAACATACCACAAAAACATTCTTTTTCCGGATCCGCCCCCGACTAGCCCCAAAAAAGTTGCGAACTTTCGTCCATCTTCTGCCTCGCAGCAGCGGATCGGTTTTGTGGCTATTTAGGGCAGCTTGCTTCTCGTCTTCAATTCCCATCGTTACTAAGAGCCCCCGCCAGTTACCATTATTCCAGTTAGCGAGCGGGCAGACTACAGACATGTTATATCTAGCAGGCACTTCAGGGTCTCGTTTTTGATGAATCGTTTTCTTTCCGCACATAAATAACCCACGAGTTTCAAAAAATCTTTTTTCTACACCGATGAATGACTTTACGGCAACGTCGTGAACGTGTTGCTTAAAAGCCTCACACCCACGAAGTACTTTTACGATGACATAATATCTCTGATGTCAGTTAGAGAAGAGTTTACGACCGTAACTTCAAATTACATTGAGAAATGAAATTTGAAGTTACAATCGTATATATATATATATTTCTCTTCTTTAATATTTTAAGGGCCCACCATCCATGTATATGTATGTGGGGGTTTGTGTGTGTGTTTATGTTTGTGTGTGTGTCACTTTATTATTTTGGTTTTCTTCACATTTGATGCAGGAGTCTGTCATCACCGCTGCATACGAATAACATTTGAACGAGTACATCTATACTGATAGAGACATTTGTACTGATAGAGATATCTGTACAGATAAAGACATTTGTACTGATAGAGACATCTGTACTGATAGAGACATCTGTTCTGATAGAGACATTTGTACTGATAGAGACATTTGTACTGATAGAGACATTTGTACTGATGGAGACATTTGTACTGATAGAGACATCTGTACTGATAGAGACATTTGTACTGATAGAGAATTTGTATAGATGCAAAAGGAACACGGTGTTGGCAAGTCCTTTGATCTTTTTACCATTTCTCAGGAAATTACCCTTGCAGCAATTTCTGAATGCCTTTAGTCTAATATACATTTTATTGGATTACATATGTTTTCATATTTCCGTGTCTTCGGATTCAACACTTTCCGAGTATAGAGCCATAGAGTATCGTAAACTTGTTACTTCAATGATTATAGTTATAAGAGAAGGGTGCTTAGAAAAATGGAGAGCTGTTTTGACACGTTCAAGAGACGACGAAGCTGCAGCCATTACAGCTAATTTATTCTGAGGCTGTGTACTCGCCCACTGACAGGTAGAACCTGATTCTAGTGTAAGTGGCTGCATCAATCAAAACATGCCTGATTTCCTTCAACTGTTGTCTTTCGGAGCCTCGGTCTCCGAGAACAGGTTCCGCGAGCTATCTTCGTCGCTGTGCATCTCGGGGAAAAAATGGCGGGTTCCAAACTGTGGCGCACTCACTCATCGACTCGTTTTGTTTTTTTGTCCCCATTTTTTAAAAAGCTTCTGATGACGTTAAAAAATAAACAACTGAAAATTACGTATTTTATTTCAATCTCTAACCGAAATAAGCGAACTTATGTATTTATATAATAGTAATTTTACTGCTTCGTACTGCTTCCCACTGATGTGCACATGAAGAAAAAATATGATCTCAAGACTCCGAAAATGCGATGGAGCTTATTACACAACATTAAAAAGGAATTACAAACACGACATGCGGAGTCGCGGATATAGAATTTTAAGGGTCAGAAAAATTTAAAATATTGTCTTAAAAAAAATTCTGCGGTCTTCGTTTCTGTTATATTCAACAGTATTAGCAAAAAGTCACAAGGTAAGGCAAACAAAAGGTGACGCTGCTCGTACAGCCTGGTAATAAACATCATAGATAAAACAAAATGACAGGGGATACGAAGGACATGGACAAGGAAATGTGCTTTAAACGGGGTGCTTTCAGTTCTTGTTTAATCTTACAATTTTTTCTTTTCTCCGAGCGAGGTGTGCATCGCGTTCAGCCCATGGTGTTATTCATTGGAGTAGAATTTTGTTGCGTCGATGTGTAAGTCTGGGGGTGGGGGTGGAGGGTAAGCCATACAATAGAATATTATAACTAAGGGTAAGTGCTTGATGGACTCAATGTACTCGGTTCTTCGTGGCCGTATTAACATTTTAGTACGAATTACGATTGAATAATTGTACTTAAAAATATGCCGTTTTTGTTATGTTTATTTTTAAATTTCACATAAACAATTTGAAAAACTAAAATAGAGTAAGTTTATGTGTAAAAAAATTACACACATACACAGTCTTGTCATCAGTATTAGCAAAATAATTCGGATGAAGCTTATCTTTGTACTTTGCTGTAAATTAGTTCAATTGTATTTGACAGCCATTCAAATATAAAAACAGCACATTTTAAAAAAAGAAGCAACAAATAAAAGAATTCAACTAATGGATGTAAGAAGAAAACAATTACTACATTATTTCTTTTATGCTGAGTTTTTTTTTCCCCATTTACCTGCAATACAAAGCGTTACGAAGGGCAGATAGACAATACTGATTCATTCCACGCCAAATTGGCATCAGTCATCCTCGTCTCTAGGCGCGGGCATTGGCTGGCTGGCGAGTTCATCATATGACCCAGCTATTTCGCCATTATTACTAAGTCGACAACGGTCAGATTTTAACCCGCTAACTTTTGTTGTGCGATCTAACAATAATTTGTTCATGGCTTAAATAACTATTAATAGTTCCGATACACCATGAATAACATTATACTTTTTGGGGAAGGGGGGGGGGGGGTGTGGTGAATGAAAATAAGAGATAGGACGCTATATTTTTTCATGACTATACAAAATTCCGATTCAATTCAATGACACATTTTTCCAAAAATTAAACTGAAGACTTTGAGGAGAAAAGAAAATTCGGGCACAGGAAAGAATCAAACGAATAACTTAGTATTGAAGTACGCCAAGGTAAAGAAAACACATACAAAAAATGAAATAAAGTGGATAATTGCAAAAACGTCTAGACGACTCTCGAAAGGTAATGGGATATGTCACATCTCGATTCAAAATTTATTTTTACCATCAATCTTTTCGTACATGGCGTGAACTTACTTTACTTGAACTTACTTTACATGAACTTACTTTATTTGAACTTACTTTACTGAACTTACTTTACTTGAACTTACTTTACTTGAACTTACTTTATTTGAACTTACTTTACTGAACTTACTTTACTTGAACTTACTTTACTTGGCTTGAACTTGCTTTACTTTAACTTACTTTACCCAGCTTGAACTTACTTTACTTGAACTTACTTTACTAAGCTTGAACTTACTTTACCCAGCTTGAACTTACTTTCCTTGAACTTACTTTACTTGAACTTACTTTACCCAGCTTGAACTTACTTTACTTGAACTTACTTTACCCAGCTTGAACTTACTTTACCCAGCTTGAACTTACTTTACCCAGCTTGAACTTACTTTACCCAGCTTGAACTTACTTTACCCAGCTTGAACGCAGTCCCTTATATCTGATTATTTTCGTAATATATAAGACCTCGTAAGATTTTCGTGATTTCTAGATGGCCGAGTGGTCTAAACTGAGTAAATTCCAAGCTAGCGGACTCGAGTAGGCTGAGACGATGAAAATTCCGACAACTCCTGCGCATTAAGAACACAGCGCTGGTCATCTACTGCATCCTGGTCTATGTCCAGTAAGTCTTGCCACTGGATCAAACAGGCAAGGACGAGAGAGCGAGTCTGCCGAATTGAGCAACTCTCCCTCCTTTAAACTCAAGTCAATTGCCTCCGTCAACTTCGCTTGCGAAGGACACGAACAATATCTTTTTTTTTTTTTCGTACAACGTTTCTTCTTCCTAAGATGGTCGATTCTTTTATTGATCCAGAAGATAACAAGAGACTTAAAAGTTTTACTTTAGAAAATGTGATGCTGTTTATATTTAATGACGAAATGTCATGAAGCATATCTTCAGTATAACTTTGCTTCAATGTCATTATTAGAAGATAGAACAAAATATGTTGTGTTTATAGGAAATTTCAGAAAAAGGCCACAGTTTTAAATGTGTTTATTATGAAAGACAGAAAGTCTGCTACAGGATTTTACAACATTGCATAAGAATATAAGATTAAACAACGTTCAAAATGTTTGATGTATAGGTTCTACGTGCTCTAGTTAACAAAGACGACTATTTCGGTATACTTTTCAACAACATAACTTTTAATAGTCAATTTCGACTTGAAATAATTCATGGAAAAGCTCACGCCATCCACTGGGAGCAGTCAGCCAAATAAGAGCAACTAAGAGCAGTCAGCCAAAATAAGAGCAACTAAGAGCAGTCAGCTAAATAAGAGCAAAGCGCACATAACACGCGAGTACTCATCTTGTTGCTATTTATTGTTTTAAGAGAAATTTTAAAAAAAAACACAACCAATGCATCAATTTGAATTCTGTACCCACTTCTCTCGGCTTGACCACATTTTTGGACCACGTCTGGCAAGCAGTCATCGCTGAGCTGATGTAGACTTGTTGCCCCCCGAGGGTTTCCTCTTAATCTGCAGAAAACTTGCGCATGTGCAACGCACAAACGCCCGCAAAAATTGCATTCCTATTTTTTGTTAAACGTCTTTTATGTCATACCTCCTATTTGAATGTTTCTTTGATTCCCCGCATTGTTAAGTTTTACCAAGAAAATCCCCATAGTTCGACGTTTAAAAAAAAAATTCTGCTTTTTAATCATTATTTTTTTGTTGTATTAACATGTCCTGTCATACATATTTTGCCCTCATTAATTTCTTCTGCCAAGTGACACAATAAGACTTACAACCCCCCCACCCCACCCCGGGCATGCGATGATTCCATTATCTATCACGATGACTGGGCCTGGTCTTCTCTGGTTTCCTGCAAGGATCTGCTCCGTTCCTGTTGACTTTTACAAATGGCTGTGTCTCTGTAGCGGAGTGTGTTGCTGGAAGATTGTATCACGGCATTTGACGTAAACAGAACTTGATTACTTGTAGTTTAGTCACATGCATATGATTGGTGGCCTGCATTATAGACAGAACCACATTTTCCGTGGTGCTTTTTTTACTATCTTTTTTTTTGTGTGTGTATTATGTAAGACAAGCTTCAGGTTATTGTTTTTTTTTTTCATCTTCTTGTGGTAAATTACAGTACATAATAAATGTGTACTTCCAATTGGACCACATTGATCTTAGCAATACATATATTCTGAGAAAGCCCGTCTCCAACGTAAAACACCTTTAAATGGCTCATTCCCATCCACACAAAGCTGTGATAGATTATCGTGAACTTTATTTGCAGCGTTGCGGCACATCTATTCCGTAAAGTGTCATTCAGTTTATCGAGTAAGCTTCACAGCTTTTGTTAAGAAAGAATCATTTAGCACTCGCATCTGCCCGTAACAGCTCTCGCAGTTTAATGCTCATTAATACACGAGGCGGGTCGTTAATCCAGTTCGCGTATTTGGAGTTAATGAAGTTAATGGTTGTATTGCGTGCATCAGCCGCGAGACCCGCTCGACGAACTTTACCTTATCTGTTCCCCGCTTGTCGTTTATTCATGCGGTTGTCTGCCCGAGCACCAGTGTTTCTAAAACTGTTCGAGGGAGGGGGTCTCTTCCACCCCCACATTAGTAACAGACTTTTAATACTTAGTTCTGGATTCATCGGTTCCATTTAATTAGCAGAGCACTGAATGGTCAGAGCAAAATTAAATGGCAAACACCAATGGAATCGATACCTCACGGTATCACTTTAACAAAAAAGTGTCCACGTGTAGAGTATACGACTTTTTTTTTTTTTGAAGAAATCACCAAAGAAGGCTGAACGTGTTGACAGTAACGTTATATTTTGGAAACACTTCCCACCCCGACCACCCCCGCCCATTGTTTGTTCCTATGTTACGTGTCACAATCAATTCAGAGTTGTTGCTTTTTTTCCTCGTCGTTGTAATAAAATAAACATCACGAAATATTGCAATTAGCCCTCGAGATATCTGATATCCTGCATCAGATCCCAAATGAAGTGGGCTGGGCTCAAGCATCGGAGCCTTGTCGATGACATGATTCTGGTTCGGTCAGCAATAAAAGAGAATATCTTAGAATATTTTCACTTGACAACTTAGAGCTTGGTTTGTTGTGCTTTTGTGTGTGTGTGTGTGGCAATAAGTTGATTGAGAAAAAGATGGTAGGTGGGGCTGCACGTAAGTTAACCTTTTATTTTAGCGCGTGTGCTTTATAAAACCATTCATCATATAAAGCTCAGAGTGACTATCTTTGTTAATGGATCGATTGGAGAACCAAATATTTTAATTCGGTCATAATCCCGTAT
This sequence comes from Omphiscola glabra, assembly GCA_964017045.1. Taxonomy (NCBI): domain Eukaryota; kingdom Metazoa; phylum Mollusca; class Gastropoda; family Lymnaeidae; genus Omphiscola; species Omphiscola glabra. The sequence continues at coordinate 34,148,698 of OZ024799.1, forward strand.
CCCAAGAGCTCACATTTTTTAGAAATCTTAAAATTGAGAGGGTGAAGAGTGAAAAAAAAAAGTTATACTGGCGATACATACTTATAACACTTCATTATCCAGAAGGAGGTGCTGACGGGTTTGAATTTGATAAAAAATACCACGTTCAGGGCTGGGGAGTGAATTTCGAAAATGTATAGGGCCCTTACGTAAGTGACAACTATAGAATGTGTACAAAACGGGACATTTATTTTAACATTAAAGGGAAACGTCTAGAGTTGCGGTACTTTGTTTTGGGCGATTTAGTATTGAAATATTGATAACACAGAGGAGATTTTACAATTTATTTGAAAATTTAAAAAAAATAAATCGAATTTTACATAAATGTCTGTATAGTTCCATGTAGATATAAAGATTATAAAAAATGTCAATGGGAGGTCCATTTTTATGGAAAGTTTGGTTTAGTTTTATAGATTTCTATACTTTCCTGTGAATTTCATCGAGATTGGTGAACATATTTTTTAGAAGGTTTTTAAGACTATATAAATGCCCTTTTTTATGTTTCTAATGTTTCTATACTTTTCATTTTTCGCGTATATTTCTTATAAGTCTATATTTCTTTTCCTCAAATGTTATAAGATCAGATTTAAAGATATTTTTGACGTTTCTAGACAGTTCCAACTGAGTGTAGGAGGATCTACAATGTAATTCTTTTTATAGCAAAAGCGATGCACGAAGGCTTAGATTACAATGCTAGCTTCTACATGAATTGTTGCATTTAGGCTCAAATTTGGGAAACATATTTTCATCACTGTCAAAATATCGGTGGATATTAAAACTAATAATATCTACATCATTTTACGTATGGCTGCCGTTGTTGTTGCCGGAAGAGGATATCTCTAAAGTTGTTTATTTTACGGTGCTCTGTTTCTTGTTGTATTTTCGTTTGTCCTGTTCGCCGAAGAAGGCTCTAAGACGAAACGTTCACATCTTATTGTCCTGCCTATTGATTCAAGCTTCAACATACCTTGTCTACTATTTCATTTACACAGCTTGAATGCAGCCTTTCAATCATTATCATAAAATTTAACACCAAATGAAAGTTATTGATGTATTTTTATGATTTTTATAATAAAGTATTTTGTTGTTGTTTCAAGGCAGGATAAATTATCCTGGTTCGTTCAGTGTACTGGGTGACATGTCTAATACAAAAGTGTAGAGTTGGAAACAAGTATATATTGTTAAAATGCCGGATTGAGAAGGCAAAGCGATTGTCTTGGCCAAAGACTGTATACAGATAGTGGATGCTGAGTGTATAGCATTGAATTATTCTGTTGGTGCGAGTCAGTCATTTATAAAAGATATGGACAAAGTAAAATGATTTTAGACGTAGCAGCCTGTCCTTGTCACTCATCACTATTTTGAAGAGACTTTTAAAATTTAAATGAACCATTTTTGAAGCAATTTTGATAATGAAATACTTGGGACGAAAGTCTGGGAAGTGACAAGAAATCAACCCCAATGCAGCTCCAACCAAATAGGCCAACTGTTGACTTCGAGTATACTACTAGACAGCAGATTCTTTTCGCTATATCTCATATAATGTGCTGTATAAACTAATGGAAACTCTTCGTAAAACTTAACATAAAAAAAGTTATCATAATAAATCTCGAAAGGAGAACTAGAAAAGCGTCTAATTAACAAACTAAAGACTAGAGTGTAAGCGTCAGGTCACACGATCAAATTTCGCGTCAAATTGTTGTATGAACGCTCTATGTTGTGCGTGGTTTCTTTTTTGGGGAATTTATTTCAAATAGTAATTTGAAAGCTGTGACAAGGCTTCATACACGAACTGCATCAAATGCTTGAAGGAAAATTTGATTGTGTGAACCGACCCTAAAATTGACAGGGTGTTAAACACTCCAAAAGTCTAACTTGACAGGGCGTTAAACACTCCAAAAGTGTAACTTGACAGGGCGTTAAACACTCCAAAAGTGTAACTTGACAGGGCGTTAAACACTCCAAAAATGTAACTTGACAGGGCGTTAAACACTCCAAACGTGTAACTTGACAGGGCGTTAAACACTCCAAAAGTGTAACTTGACAGGGCGTTAAACACTCCAAAAGTGTAACTGTTCATCATACCGAACGTCTAAACGGAACCATTTGTAAGCACATAACAGCCTCACAACACTAACCATATTTATCGAGTACGAGAACTGATAGAATTGTACATTTCAAATGGGTTGTAATTTTACAAACTGGATTTTAAACAAACTCACGATATAGGCCCTAGGAAAAAAAAATCTTATTTGATTTCAATTGCATATTTGTAATCGTTTTAAAACGAAGCGTGATTTCGATGCCGTGACTAGACAAGAGAACTGAAAGCGTGGCGTAAACTGGGTTTTAAAGCAATTTTCTTGTGTTTATAATCCAATCAGTCCCAGGCTATTTCATCTTTACACCCATCGTTTCGTGAGCCGTGCTTACGGCTGCCAGAAAACAACATCTCAGCGAGCTTACAAGACGGCCGCTTGTTCCGAGATCTCATAACAATAACAATCCAGGCGAGCCTTTGAATGGGTGAGGTCTAAAATATATATAATATAAGAACCTTTTAAAACCTATTTATAAATAGTCTCGAGTAGAGGATACACCGTGACATGGGCGGCGCCAGTAATGAGAGGGGTGGGAGGCACAATAATATCAACGTTTCGTTTTTAAAGATCGTGATAAAAACGACCAGGATAATGCAAGATAGTGATTTTGTCCCTTCATATTTTTGCCACCACCAAGTCATCAATTTTAAATTTGTAGCATTACCATTTATCTATTTTTAAAAAAAAAGCATTGAAAAAATCAATAAGATCGCTGTCCCCCATATTGCCACACCTGTGTGTGAAGATCGCTGTCCCCCATGTTGCCACACCTATGTGTAATGTTAAAAGTATTTAAGCAACCAGCATCGTTATATTGGTATTTCGGTGCCACAACAATTGACGGTGGTCGACATGTTATCTTAGTAAAAAAAGTGAATGCGATACATTTTTACCCTTTAAATGTATATTAATTGCCTCTATATTATACTGTCAAGCAGTGGCGTAGCGAGCTTAACTCGCGCCCGGGGCACAATACCTTTTTAGCGCCCCCCCCCCAATACCTTTTTAGCGCCCCCCTTTATTCGAAAACCATACAATATATAGTAAAATATACCATTTGGCGCCCCTTTGTGAGTAGCGCCCGGGGCATGATCCCCCCCTTGCTCACCACTCACTGCGCCACTGCTGTCGATGGTGTAGGAGGCCTGAGTGCAAGAGACCTACCTCGCTGACTGCGCCCCCTTGGATGCCACCAAGAAAATGTCAAGGTTACATTAACCTATGGGCTTACTCACAAAACCAGAATCCGAAAACCCAACAACAATCCCCATACCAGTTCGTACACAAGCCCACTACAAGCCCTGCTCCACCCTAAGCCCACGCCAGTCGCGTCCCCTACCTATTCATTTCAATTGATGCGGAGCAGGCGTTTCTATTAATAAAACCCGACACCGGGCGAGACAGCCGCACGAATCTCTCAAGGCCAAAGTGTCGAATCTGTCAGGGACTGTCAGAATTTACTGGAGATGTTTCCATCTCGGTTTTTCTTTGGCTTATAAAATCACGAAACTCAGACGCATTCCACACACTATCCGATGTCGGATCGATGCACACTATCCGATGTCGGATCGATACACACTATCCGATGTCGGATCGATACACACTATCCGATGTCAGATCGACACACACTATCCGATGTCAGATCGATACACACTATCCGATGTCAGATCGATACACACTATCCGATGACGAATCGACATACACACTATCCGATGTCAGATCGATATACACTATCCTATGTCAGATCGATACACACGGACAACACTATTTAGTGGTCGATTCGCACCATTTTTAGTCGTTCTCAGCGTGATACACATTTCTATGATGATTGTTTTAAGATTAAGACGGTGACAGAGTGTGAACAATCTGCATACCGGCCTACTCTGAAGAAGCTCACCAATCTGGAGTCAAACTTTTGACATTGAGACAAACCATAGCTGGTGATATATAATGTTAATGTCTATATTTAATCAAGGATTTTCACGGTTTTTACATTATGACATGAACTAGAAAGCACCACACCTTTTTCTTTAATATATATATATATATATATATATATATATATAACCTGGATGTGTCAAGTCTAAAATGAAAAAGGTAAATCCATTCGTGTGGGATGTAACTCAAAAAATAAGTTCTCTTTCAAATAATCTATAATGTGTGCAAGACAAATTAAATCGTCAACAAGTTTCTAAAACGAAATGTTCATGTTAGATCTTCAACTTGTCCAATGGACGTGTTTTGTCAACATTTTCCAAATTCTCCTCGTTTCTTAGGTCTTCAACCTGCATAAAGTCTGCAGCAAGCACAAAAATAAAAGGATCCGAAGCGTACGAAGCCAGATTTAGGAGACAAAAACTCTACAACCGGGTATGAACCATTCAACAGACTATATCGTAGATACGTTAAACAGGTAAACTAAACTTGGCCAATGAGACATTAGTCATGCAGGCCATTCTATTAGACAGCAACCGTACACGGCCTGAAGGGAAAGCTGATCCGGAGACGGCAAGCGATGGTGAAACGGATGTCATTTGGATCAGGCCCGGTTCGATGACAAGGTCACGTCCAGGTGCCGGATAAATGCAGGATGCCCAGTAACTGGATACGACACTCTTTTTTCGCAAAATTTTCTTTCTTTCTTTTTTTTTTACACCTTCCTCTCTCATTGGTTTGCGATAAGCAAAGAAAATGTGGTGAATACAGGAACCAGATGCATACACTTTTAAAAGAGATCCCAGCTGTCAGAGTCGTCGGAGTGGGTGAGATGTTGGACCATACCACAAAACAAAAACAGTATGATGTCAATCAGGTGTTGTTGTTTTTTTTCAATGTAAATAGTTAAATGGCAAACCCCCCCCCCCCCCTTTTTTTTTTCTTCCATAAAAAATACTATTTAGATGTTTAGCCGGAGTTGAATAAATAGTTATGTCTCCAAATAATGCAGAATACGGACGGTCGTAGACCATCTTGGAAATCTCGATAATCTGTTATTTCCCCCACTGTAAGACGACGCCATTTAACGAACAAATGTGTGTGTCTCATGCGTATACCTGTAAATTGTATACCATCTACATATAAATCTGAAAGAGATATGACCGGAATGATTGTATCAATTACTAAATTTTGCGGAAAGTGGCCCGATTCTTTTTTTAAATATACATTAATGAATTTTCAACTTTCCAAGATGTATTTGCGATACTACCAAGCCGTCTCTATTGGAGTCTGAAGTTAGTTAATGTGGTCACGGTATTCTAAACCACGAATTGGAGGCAGTTCTATGTTGAGCCATTCAATATCTTCTGTTGTAAGCCATCACGTATATGTGAGGATAAATATAAATACATACCGTTCCTCATTGTTATCACTTTACTTTCAGATATACTGGGCAATATTGAATCGCGGCTGAGAATTTGAAATTTAAATACGGATACAAAGAATGAGCTTTCAAATTCGATTTCCGCTGAGAGATGAGTAGGTTAATATCAAATGGTTTAATGCCCCGCTCTTTCAAACGTTTCAGAGTTCTATAGTTGGTGGGCCTCGGTGGATAGTGCTTGGTTTGAGGTGGTCAGCGGAATTGAGTAACGTAAAACTTGATGTCGGCTATATTCGGCTACGATAGCAAACGAATTAAAGACCAACGGCGAGTAGGCAGGAGCAGGGCATGAGCAGGGCATGAGCAGGGCATGAGCAAGGCATGAGCAGGGCAGGAGCAGGGCAGGAGCAGGGCAGGAGCAGGACAGGAGCAGGACAGGAGCAGAGCATGAGCTGGGCATGAGCAGGACAGGAGCAGGGCATGAGCAGAAACCAGAGACGTCGAGGGTGGGGGTGAGACAAGCTGACTGAAATCTGGTTTCCATCAGGAGCCCGGACCTGCCAGGCAGCGAGGTTGACCAACCGTTATCGATTAGGATAATGCCCGCTGGTCACTGGTCATTTATTTTATTATCGGATTTATTTCATGCACGTGAGAGAGAGAGAGACAGAAAGTGTGTTTACATTGGGTCTCTATAACTCGGTTTTTACACGAATTTTATCTCTTGCTAGAGCTTGAGAAATAACTATTCTTATCTATTATACTTCAATAGAGTTTATAACGACGACAGGCAAATGTCTAATTCGTTCACAATAGAAAAACAAATTGAGTTGAGGAGGATGAAAAAAAATTGTGTGTGGGAAAAAAAAAGGGGGGGGGGGGTTAAATGATGAAGTTTACGATTTAAGAACAAGCGTGAGCAAGAAAGAATCCATCCTGTGTTATCGAACGATTCGTGGTTGACTGCTAAAATGTAACTGTCACGAGACTGCTGAGTGGTAAGGCCCAGAAGAAAAACAGTTGCTTCATGGAAAAGACATGGAATAATATGTGAATTGATAAAATTGCATAATCTGATTACTTTATTTGGCTGCTCGATAGGCAGGCACAAAAACTGTGCATTTAAAAATTTAAAAAAATGATTTGCCCCATGTGTATGAGAAAATATGTTCAATCAATGCTGGGCGGAACTTTGGTGGCTCCACGAAACACTTCAAGTGACTTTGGTGGCTCGCGAAAAAAATAACTACACAATTAAAATTAAATAAATGTAAAATCATTTGTGTATGGGATTGTAATCGGCGAACGCGAATGACGAGTACACTTTTGTGTCCATTTGCGCAATGGTGTGCCAGTGCGGTTCTCAATTGAATTCTGAGCAGTCAATGTGGTTTATTTCGTTGACTTCAAGTAATCGTTTCGATTTGATTTTTCTTTGAATGAAATAAATGTACGTGAATATGAAGTCGGACTGACTGGCTCAAGATTCTTTTGTCAAGGCTCTGCCAAAGTTTCAAGTTGTCTGGGACTTGGTACGTCTGTAACAAACTGGTTTGTTGCGCTAAAAAATATTTTCCGTAGAAAACAATTTGATTGGTTAAGAAATCTGTTTGTTTCTTCCAGTTTTACTCTGAATGAACAAGACGTCAATCTCTTCAGTACGTGGATTAAAATTGAAAATCATTGAAAAAATCTCTGAATTTTGTTTAAAGATGAATACACGGGTCAAGCTTAAAAAACAAAAATCCCTTAACACATGATTATTGTATGCCACGTCCTATCTTTGCGAAGCAGAATAATAAACAAAGGTTAAAATTAAAACAAAGACAAGAGACAGCCTGGGCAATTTATACGTGGAGATTTTGTAGAAAACTGCAGAGATCACCAAATTCACTTATTGCATTAAATTGAGGATTAAAAAACAGGCATTGTAATTTTAAGTAATTTTTAAAATAAGTATGTTTGCATCAATTAAAAGCGGTATTTTAATATTTATAAAAATAAAAATTTTAAGTAGGGGTGGCCAAAACTAAACTCTGCGCGGGACTTACAATGCACTATAATCTTTAAGCAGGGTTGGGCAACCAATTTTTAATCAGTGGCGCAATATGTTTATGAAAATAGAATAATACTGCATTGTAAGTGTTCCGTGCATAAATAAAAATCAGAATTTAGTGTTCCCGACTTAAAAAAGATTGACAACCACTGAGTTAGACCGTCTACAAAATTAACTACAACGTATATTTAGCATATATATTAATATAATAAAATCTTATTGATATGTAATATATTTCCACCAACCCCCTCACCCTTCAGGCTTAGCCTCCCCCGCTCACCAGTCATCCAATTTTCTCTTCCTTTAAGATCATCCAAACGACTTTCCAACATCCCCTCGGTTAACACCGATTATATCTCGGCTAAACCGGTCACTCTCCTCTTACTCCCACAGGAGACAAATTCCTCTGGTCAGCACTCCGTGATCAGAAAACGAAGCCTAATGGAACTCTGGCCACGACCAAAGCAGCGACTTGGAGTCCCGCATCAAATATTTCGTGACGCAGTCAAAGTAGTAGTCATTTCTCAAACAGCGACAGTGCAAATCTGACCAAATAGAATTGCTCTTTCATAGAAATACTTATTGTTAATATTGAAATGTCAATGAAATCGAAAAGAGCCAGGCTATATTAATTGAACAAAAGGTTGCAATTTATTAAGGTCGTGGTTTCTACAAGGAATTCAGTGCCATATCTTAGCTAGGCTGTAGCAGAAGTTGTTTTTTTTCTTTCTTTCCAAACGAAAATAATCTTGCAATAATTAAAAGTTCCCCGGTATAAAACGCCCAGCCCGAGAACCACTGGCGCATCCGCTTATTGTTATAACCTGGTCTGTCATACAGCTCCGATGGTCTAACGAAGGCCAATATGTCCATGTTTTGGTCTCCGAATTCCTTCCGCCCACTACAAGCCCCTCCGGCAACGCTAAAGATAGGCCTACCCAGAAGTTCACGCCACCAGCGACAGACGAGAAAGCTCGATCAATGATAGAACAGGCCGGCTATCATTAACCCAATCGGGCCCTCATCGAAACAGCGGCTAATTACAAGAATAAGGAATGAAGACGACACAAGAAAAAGATGAAGACAATTCAGGAAGCGGTCTGGCGTGTTGTGGGACCGCGACAAAAGGATTAACTCACTTACACACAATAGGACACAGTGCGAGCTTTAAGATCAGAGGTTCCAACAAGTTTGATTTATAACATATACAGTGGAAAAAAACAAGAGCAGAAATTACACGCACGTAGGGATTGTTGTTTTCTTTAAAGGAAAATATTGTACGAATAGTGTCTTTCTCGTGTTTAGCTATTGCTACGTTATTTCGTGAATATTTGGCCTTCAATACCTTTATTTTTCATTTTCTATCATAGTCACTACGAAAAAACAAATATTGTAAAGTAAACTGTGTTTTAAATAAATGTTTGAGTCATTTAAAATCATGGTTGTTAATTTCCCTGGCCATCGATGTGGAGAAAATTTAAATATTACACGTACGATTTTAACAGATAATAAAAGCGTAATTGTTATGTGAAATGAAAATCAAAATGGTCAAATGTCATATTGAGGTGCTTCAACTCTGAATTTAAGGACACCTCACCCTTCCTCCCTCCCATTGTCCCTCTGCCTTGCGATCCCCTCCCTCTCTCTCTCTCTTTTTCTCTGACCTACAGCCAATAAAATCATAACATTGTATTAAGAGCATTACTTAACATTGCCAGATATTTTTGTCAATATGGAAGCGTGACCTATGCAAATTTGCCAGGGCGAGGAGTAGAAAGAAGACAAATCATATTTTTGCTTTAAATCCGTTTCTTGGGGACTTTGAAAAATCTATTAGCCACATAAAATATGTTTTGTGGAAACTTGGTCGACCGGTCGCCTAACGTGATAGACTGGCCATTAAACAAGATGGCGAAAGGGCATATTAAATTTTTGTGCGGCCCTGTCCATCCTAAGGGCGTAATTATTGGATGGCGAGAAAAGATGGAGGGGATGGCGTGCAAAGGGAGGGGATGGGCGAGTATAGTGAGCGTATGGGTGGAGTGTGAAGATGATTGGGTATTATAAATGGATGCATGAAAGTAAAGGAGTGAGCTGGATGTATTAATGCTCATGAAACATATTTTATTTTTTTGCGGGGGAGGGGGGGGGGGCGGAGACATAACTGAGAACATGACAACACACATTATGATCAAAGTGACGGAAATGGTGGCATGCATTTGAAGAGTTCAAGTGAAAGTGGAGCAAAATAACTTCGGGCATCGAGAAGTAAAGACAGACTTGTCATAAAAGAACGATAGGAAGGACACGAGCATAATACTTTCAAGAAACTTACAGAATGAAGTAGTGAACTTGGCAAAATAAAGCAGTGAACTTGGCAAAATGAAGTAGTGAACTTGGCAAAATGAAGTAGTGAATTTGGCAAAATGAAGTAGTGAACTTGGCAAAATAAAGCAGTGAACTTGGCAAAATAAAGCAGTGAACTTAGCACCGATTTGAGTTCCGAGGATTAGAAGGGGTGGATAATCAGAAGACATTCATGAACGGGGTAACACATTGGGGGTGGTGTGGTTATGTTGTTCGTCCTTCCATACGCGAAGATTACCAAGGCTATAATCCACGGCGAGTTCGTACGTGGTCTGCCAGTGCTATTTGTGCCTGAAAAGCTTTCCCGCATGTAGGGGTTGGGTCCTAGTTGGATTTGAGTTGATTCTGCTTTTCTTTGATGTGCGCATTCTTTGGCGTAAGCGGCATGCTTATTCTCTAAGGATTTTGCTCCGACAGTGAGTCTGCCACGTCAGCTTGAACGATCCATGGCAAGTGTATCACATTAATCAAAGTCAACGTCCATGGATTTAAGTGAAGCTTTGGAAATACTTGATGCCCACCAGTTGAGCGTTTCCCACATTAGTTTGGGAAGTCTGCTGCCTGGCATTCTTGCAACACGCCCTGCCAAACTGGCTTGTCCCTTTTGTAGGACCTTTGTATCAGGGACGCTGTCCTTCCACCTTATACCAAGATGTTTACGCAGACAGCGTAGGTAGAGCTGTTTCAGCTATCTAGACTGTCTGCTGTAAACGGTCGACGTCTCGCTAGCACATAGGAAAGATGTTAACATGATTGCCCGGTATAATTTCAGTTTAGTGACAAAACTGAGACCCCTTCGCTCCCAGACACTCTTGCGGATCCTTCCAAATGCAGCATATGATTTGGAAATTCGGTTATTGATCTCATCATCTATTATTACTGACCTAGAGAGGGTGCTGCCTAAATATGTGAATTTTCTCACTGCTTGAGGATTCTGTACCTACACTGGTATGTTAGGCTCTTTGTAAGCTTTTCCCGGAGAAGACTGGTGCAATATCTCTGTTTTTTCCTCCAGTATCAATAGGGATGCCGTAGTCTAAGGCAGGCCTTAGCAAAGCGATCAATTATATGCTGTATTTTCAGTTACGAGCTTGCATTTAGGCCACAGTCATCAGCAAACAAGAGGGCTCGAATAACTGTTTCTTTAATATTCGTAATGATAGTGGCTCGCAGTCTCCTATGTTTAAATAGCCCTCCGTCTGTCCTGTATCTTATAGGAATGCCATCATTATTGTCAAGAAAACATCAGTCAGCATTGCTGAGCATACCATGCTAAAAGGTGTTGGGGCTAGAATACAGCCTTGTTCACGCCATTAGTAAAAAGCCACAAACTCACCGCCAGAATCCATTACCCTGGCCATCATATAGAGTTGATGCACTGTTGTAATAAATCTACTCGGGCAGTCAAATTTATCCATTATCTTGCACGGCTCATCTCTACTGACCGAGTCAAATGCTTTGGTCAGATCAACAATGGTGATGAACAGGTCGTTGTGTTGCTCTTGACATTTTTCCAGGCGCATGAGTGTTGCAAATATCATGTCAGCTGTGCCCGCTCTGGATGGAATAAAGGAAGTAGTCCCCGTTCAAGGTGTAGTTGTAAACGATTAAGTAGACATCTGTCCAAGATCTTCCCAGCTATGGAAAGGAGAGAAATGCCTCGATAGTCGTCACAGGTTGGGTGACTGTCCTTCCTGTTATATATGCGTATTATATTTGCATCCTTGAACTGCTGAGGGACTGTACCATCTTTCTATATCGACTCAAATCTCTCTCAGTCTTTTTGTCAGAACGGGGCCTCCTGCTTTATATATTTGAACAAGGATTGTCCCGGGGGGGGGGGGGGGGGGGGTTTATAGGAAAGTTATAAAAAAATGTAATATACGCGGTAAACCGTTTTATTAGATTTGATGGAAGTTTGATTTCATCAGTAGTTGCAGAATGTGGAATAGCTCCCTTGCCCTGGAACTACCCAGTGGCGTGACAGTGAGGCAATCAAATGTGGGGAAATGCATCGTGTTATCATTGGACTAGTACCAATATATAGTAACACTGAACTCGGTGTTGAAGAACTTGAACAGTACTTCTTAAAAATCCAAACGTCTGTTTCTTGAGAAAACCAGGGCTTTGTGAGATACTATTCATTGTGACGATCAACATTATTCTTAAAAACATTTGTGATTTTGTAATGATAAGGAATTTATGGTAACACAGGTGTTCGCAAAATTTAAAGATCTTGTAGCGCTGCGCACAATTTCTTCTTCCATTTTCATCTAAATGATTATTTTTTTTAAGTTATAATTTTCTTTACCCAAACTATTATTTCTATACCGATTCTCTAATCACAACACGGCTTTTTCTTTAAAAAAAAAAAAAAAAAAAAAAAAAAAAAAAAAAAAAAAAAAAAAAAAAGGTCAAAGATAAGAGTCTAAAGGCTTCCAGACAAAGACCAACAGCTCAAGCTATGGGGGCTCATCGTTTCAGATCCTTCGAGTGATTTCCCCGGAGGAATCTACGGGCTACAAATCTCCAGCGAGTCACTAATGGGGGGAAATCACAACAGAATAATGTGTCACAAATAGGATTTATTGGGGTTTAATACACATCCAAGAAAGTGATTATTGACCGAGAAATCGTGCGCATGATTACACATCTAAAAACAAAAACCACAAAAAGGTCCGGGAGAAGACAAAGCCTTTATGTTAAAAATATGTACTAGGATATAAAGCGGTCGGTGACTTATAATATGTAAGTACGAGTAATGAAGCTAAACGTGTACACAGACATAGAATGTTGTATCTTTTTGGTGCAATGTGTAGCTTTAAAATAACTTATATATAAGTGGGTTGAGTTCTTAATGTTAAAAAAAAGGTGGGGTGGGGGTGGACTGTCAATCAACAAAGTGTTGCACTCAACAACGTGTTGTTTTTTCTTCAGACTTTACAGTAAAGTGCTTTTACTTACTTTTAATAAGCCTTCTTCGGCAATTTATAATCTTTGTAAATTGTCGAAATATATCAATTGTCTTGACATTTAAAATAATTGAAAGACGTATCAAAAGTCACATGGGGGATTTTTAGGCACAACTGGAGTTTGAGATTTTGCTTGAAAATAAACCCACCAGAATCAATAAGAATGGCAAAGCTCCAGTGAGTTATTGTTAAATTACTGTAAAAAAAAAATAAAAAAAAAAAATTATTTCTAAACTGGCTACCGGCTGCCTTGATGCTGACGTGGAGCTTGCCTCATATTTGTTGTTTATTAGTTTTAAATTACCGGGGTATCAGCGCCGGGCGTCTGGGAATGTAACTCTGATACAGCATGTCAGCTCAGCAATAACTCCTTCGTCCCATTGTCTATCCATTCTACCCTTCCGCCGCTAAATCTTGCACCTTAACTGATTGTGTTTCATTACATTTGATTGGTTCGGGCTTTCATTTTCATGTCGTGTCTTGTTTTAATTGCTTTCATTGTTGGTGGGTGTTAAGAGGGTCATGCTACGATCATTTAATATGTTTTAATTAATATTATAATTATTAATGTAATTTATATTAATTTAATCGATGTGGTCCTTAACTAAGAGAAAGTATAATATTCATAAACGTGAAAAGCATTTATTTCTCTGTAAAATTATTCACAGGCAAATTGAGAACAAGCAGCTGGATATATGACACCTTTGATCATCGTTTTTAGATTTCGCCGCCCCACTCCCCACAATCTTTGAAATATTCCTTATCTCTGGTTCATCATTCGCCTCCAAGAGCCAAGAATAAACTATTGAAAAAAAAAAAGTAGAACATTGTTTTTTGTTTTTGTTTGGTTTGTTGTTAGTTTAGTTGTGTGTGTGACTATGTGTTTGTTTTGTTGTAGCTTTTTTTTTTCTCCTTTTCTTTTCAGAGGGCGGTTGTGTTGTTGAATGCGGAACTGTGTACAAAAGCCACGCTTTAACTCTAGAGATTAAATAATGGTCGCAGAGCTTAAACCCTTCGCCTGACAATGTGGGGTCGCAAGGCATTAGCTTTCTGGCTGAACTCGAAATCATCTTGGAGTACCACTAAACAAAATTTTAATGAAATATCCCGAGAAAAACACATACACACAAACTCTTTCGTTCATCTTTAATTTTTCACTATCAATGGGCAAATCATAACATCAATGACCAAACCCAGAATAATGCTCGGCCTCCCGGCCCTGTCATGACCTCTTAATAACCCTCCTCTTCACCAACCCGCGGCTAGGGATCCCTATTTGTGTGCATTCAGGCACGTGCCTGATACCAGCCCTTAGGGAAAGTCATCTTTAAGGCCTACGACCAGACGAGGGTGTTGTTTCCACTCACACCACACCGCACGCCCCAGAAGATGCGCCCGATAACAAAGGCCAGGTGCTTACGCAGACATCTAATCTGTGATACACGGAATGTTCTTCAAATTTCTTCAGCTCGTCCGTTCCATCCCAGCCCCACTTTCTCTAACAATTTGCTCAAAGCTTGCTTCTTTTTTTTCTTCTCTTTCTCCGACTCGCGCACTGTTGTTTTTCTCGCCCGAAGAAGAATACTGTTATGGCTTGCCGTTGGGGCTTCGTTGTTGAAAATCAAAATAACGACTCCTATCTTTGGAACACAAATCAAAGTCTATCACGAAAAACTACTTTTATGTTTTTCTGTAAGTTTTCTTTTTTTAAATAATTTTTGAAGTCTGAAGAATGAATGGCCATTTTTAATATTTTTTTGAAGTTGACCAAAAAATGTGTAGTGTTCTCTGTAAGTTGTAAGCATTCGACTTTAAGGGAATACCCGGTACAGCAATTACAACAGTCGGCATTGTACGCTCGTTACAAGCATTACAAGCACTATTATCACTGCCCGCAACATGTATTAGCATGGTGTTGTTTTTTAGTAGCCCAAACATTTTTCTCCTTACGAAGAATCCTTCCTACTATTCCCTAACGCCCTGTTCCCACTCGCTTCCTTAGCATCAGTCCCTATTAGACATATCTTATCGATTTTTCTCTCTTTAGCCTTCTTTTTTTTCTTTGGTTTGACATTTGGACAAATACTCTGCATTGAACACATCACGATAAACAGGGGAGGGGGAGGGGGGGAGTGAAAATTAATTAGAAGAAAAATAAAGTTAAATTTATGATTAAAAAATCTTCTAACAGAATGGTAAATACAGTTAAATTTATGATTAAAAAATCTTCTAACAGAATGGTAAATACAGTTAAATTTATGATTAAAAAATCTTCTAACAGAATGGTAAATAAAGTTAAATTTATGATTACAAAATCTTCTAACAGAATGGTAAATAAAGTTAAATTTATGATTAAAAAATCTTCTAACAGAATGGTTAATACAGTTAAAATACTGACCCATCATAAATCATTTTACAGCTAGAAGGATTAATCATACCTTGAAACATTATCCCCCCTCTTCCCCCAATTGCACACATGGTTTTATTTTATGACATGTGACTGAAGAAGGAAGCTGTGAGTCTACGTTCATGAGAAATATTAAATCGAGTTTAAAATAATAAATGAGAGAGCAAATGGAAGATAAAAAGGATATCAATAGAAATAAAGAGACTGAGGGAGAGGCGGGAGAGGAGGGGAGAGAGAGAGAAAGGGAGCGATAAAGAGGGATGGAGGGGGAGACAGAGAAGAGGATGAGAGAAATGGAATATTAACAGAGAGGAGGGGAAAGAGAGAAATGGACAGACGGGGTGGGGAGAGAGAGTTAAACCTTCCCATCTGCTTTAAAAAACATTAAAACTTGCTATAGAGTAGACATTCTAACAACTTTGACTTTGAAGCGAGCTCACGGTTAGAGATGTGAAAAGATCAGTTATGTGACTCCTTGATAGATGAAGGTGAGTTTTCGCACACCTGTCTCTATAGAAGTCTGTGTACTTGAAAACTCGGCAATTAAGCACGGTGTTTGACTACATTATTATAAGTCTCGCGAGTTTAATCTGATAGACCAGTGGTTCTCAACCTTCCTATTGCCGCGACCCTTTAATACAGTTCCTCATGTTGTGGCGACCCCCAACCACAAAATTATTTTGCTTGCTACCACATAACTGTAGAGTATATGTGTTTTCCGATAGTATTAGGCGACCCGTGGAAAAGGGTCATTCGACCCCCAAAGGGGTCGCGACCCACAGATTGAGAACCGCTGTGATAACCCATTAATATGGCAAAAGCGACAGAAGTTGAGAATTTACGTACGAGGGGAAAAAGCGAAAGGGTGAAACCACAACCAAGAAAATCACACGGACTTAAATATGACGTATTTTAAATAATAATTCTTCATTATACTAATTTAGGTGCTGGCTTGTGGAGTGAAAGTTTTAAAATTTGTCGCCCTAGTGGGTTTTGGCGACTTGGAAAAAATGATAAATGATAGTTGGGGCCTTCTCAGAAACTTGTGGGAAAATGCTTTTGAGAGAAAGTACACTATTCTTAAAGCGACATCAAATATTTAATAAAAGAGCAAGATAATTATTTTAATTTAAAAAAAACAAGAGTATCATTTTTTGACAACAATTATAAAATATAGCAATGAAAATATAGCAAAGATATTGTTTAATTAGGCGTCAGAGGCTAGCAAACAACCCAACAAATAAACAGAACACACACATACTTATAAATACAGCAATGAAATAGAGAAACTCAATGAGTAGGAAGTGTCATGGTTATCATAAGCTCATCTCTCTACTCTCTCAGTTACTTTGCGCTATAGACGGAGAAAGTGAAAGCAATCAGCACTAAAGGTTCAACTAACACAATTCCCCCTTTTCTGGGGGGTGGAAGGGTCGGGGGAATATGTTTAATGTGTTTCAGAAGAGTTGGTTACTGGTTAAAAGAATTTAACACAACAATTTTAATAAAATAATTATCGTTTGAGCACGAATGTGGTTTCATCAAAATATTTCTTCCCTCCAGTTTCATATATCGTCTTTTTTCAGCAGGTGCGTAAAATAAAATGTATTCTAATGTAAAAAAATCCTACTCAGTCCAAAATTTTCTGACATCGACAACTTAGCATTGTATCAATACACAATGCAATATCATCACACAGAATAGCACGCTACCATTCCATAATATGACCCCCATAGTACCGTGGACTCAGATTGTACATTATGGTGTTAATGCGTCTAGAATCGGCAGGATCAAAGTTTCGTCGGTTTCAAATATGTGTTTTACAGCAAGGCTTCGACATATAGACAGAGATAGATCCATAACCGACATTACCAATTTGCTGGCCCAACCATTTGGAACACCCTTCCTGACGCTCTCAGACACAGCCAGACGCTGGAGTCCTTCAAGAGAAATTTAAAAACTCATCTATTTCGCAAACACCTTATGGGGTGAAGTTGTCTACCATCTTTTTCAGCTAGTTATTAACTCCCAGCTTTGTTTTTGTACCGCGCTTCGAGCCTTTGGGGATGAAGCGTGATTTTTCAAATGAACTTTATTATTATTATTATTATTATTACCTATATACAACATTTTGTTTAAAAGGGATCAAGAGTATTTTATTATTTTTTGCAAAGGTTTGATTACACATAGATCTCAAAAGTTATCTGAAATTTAATGCAGACAACCCCTTGCAAAATGCGCCGACATCACGTCGTCGATAATATTGTACCGAAAGTTGGCAATCATGTTTCTCTTACCCTTCATAGCACCGAATCACTGTTCTATCTTCATTCTTCCCATCCCCATCACACTTTTTTTTCTCCTTTATCTTCTCTATCACCCATCTCATCTTTTCCCTTTTGTCGCCTTAATGCGGCACGGCATTGCAGAATATGCATTACTCTCTGTTACCCTATCAGCCAGTCTACACATAACGGCTCGCCACCCACCGATTTGTATAATACCACCATCACATTTGATCAATCGTTGCCATCTGTAGGACGGCCATCAAGGCCTCCCTCGGGGAGCCACGGCGCACGGATTGCGGAGAGAACGGGGAGAACATCACACACGTCTCAATCAGTGAGGTGAATATACCCCGCGTGTCGATTGAAAGGCGGATATCAAACGGGGAGCCCGAGTCGTATAGTGGAATATTTATTTCGTCATGCAGATCTGAAATTTTTGTGAATAAGATCGGAGTACGATACCCTAATTATGAACGAAACAAAGTATCTCTTCGTAAATTATTCCGTACGATATTTTTTTTTCTTCTTTTTGCATTAATCAATATTTGTATCTTCATCATACTTTGGAATCTAAGCGAGATACGGGGTGGAAGTTGTGGAGATTTAAGACGACACGGACACATTACAGCACTAATTAAAAGTAACATGTTGACTTTTTTAAAACATTGACGATAGTTATCAAATATAATATCTTTAACAAAATATTTTAACAACGAAACTTATCTTTCGAAATCGAGAGCATAATTGCTTCATCCTCTATCATTTGGGCAAAAAACGCCATATTGCGGTTTCAAATTACATATAACATAATTAAGTTTACTACACTTATTTCTTTTATATGTAAGATATTAAATGCTTACTATGCATTAATTTCTACAAAAGATTGATGGTTTCTAATTTTTAATTATTCGCTTTCAAAGATATAAATAAACATAAAGAAATAGGATGATAAAGATTGATTGATTGGATACTTCTATAGCGCTGGTATCCATGCTACTTTAGCATGCTCACTGCGCTCAGGTGTCATCAAATCTATTAAACAAAAAAGTCGTTAAATGTTTCCTAAATGATTTTCTGTCCTTTTCAGTACTCATAATATAAAGACACTCATCAGATAAAAAATTACGTCTAATCGCAAAGACTCATTAATAACGATGACATGTGAACCTCTGGTCTAATATATTCTCAGTCATAATGCAAAGTAAGATTCAGTGGTGTCTATCGGCATTGTTCCTCGCGTATTCATATAAGCAGGTCCGACGTGCCTTTGAGATGCATAGTACGTCAAGGAAAAACTCAAAAATAATGGTGGACCCAGCCAGCTCTTGGTCTGGAGGTATGAATAATTAATTGCCGTGAAACAGATTTCCCATATTGATTTACAAATTCCCAGGTCCCCCGTTGATGGTTGCTGAGTTGAAAATGATTTACCATGTAATCCAGCCGGGGGGGGGGGGGGTTGTAAAGAACTTGAGGTCAGCGAAACACGGCCCCGGGGGCCCAATGCGGAACATATACTCTGCTTAGCTATTCACTAAATATCGTCGCCACTGCATTCGAATTTTAAAAAAAAAACAAACAAACTTTGAACAACTAACTTCAATAGTATTTATTGTCAGTGAATGAAAGTTTATGTTTACTGATGCGTGTACAGTCGCTGTAGACTAAACTTGCCTTTGACTGAAGAGCTATTTATCTTATCAAATTTAAAATATACCATCAAATGGAACCGTGTTCCATAAAAAGTGTAATGTTATCTAAAACGGAAGTTCTTTTAACCTAATGCCGGTGGACACCTTGATTTTCCGTGGACAGATGTCAAGAAGTCAGTCAACTTATTGGTCAAGAGGTCGGTCAACAT
Organism: Omphiscola glabra; assembly: GCA_964017045.1. Lineage (NCBI taxonomy): Eukaryota > Metazoa > Mollusca > Gastropoda > Lymnaeidae > Omphiscola > Omphiscola glabra. Next base: position 34,168,109 of record OZ024799.1, read on the forward strand.
ATTGGTCAAGAGGTCAGTCAGCATATGGTTTTCAAACATAGGGATTCTTTTTAAAGTCAATCTTTAAAATGGGTCTTTAAAGCTTTAAGAGAAATTGAAATGATTTCAGGGCACCAGAAACTTTAATAAACTTTGAAAAATGTGTTTATTGTGTATTTCAAACAAAAATAAAAGGTTGACAGACCCCTGCTTTTATGCCAAATAATTAGTGGAACAAAATGTGCCCAGGCTTGAATATAATTCAAAACAATCTCAGGGACGTTTCGGCTCAACGCCTTCTTCAGCAGACAAGACAAAACAAGAAACAACAAACAACAAACATTTAGAAGTTTCAAACGTATGTTTTAGAACATTCTGATAGTTCTCAAACTATTTGATCCAGTTTGAGAAAAGGACCTGATAATTACAAACCAGCTGGTTACTTCGATTAGTACTAAGGAAGATCTTGTGGACAGTGGAGGCTGGAATAACAGCCTGATGTCTACCTTTTTTTAAAAAATGTATAATGGAAAATATAATCAACATAATGACATCAAAATAGTTTCTGGGGATTTGCTTTTCTAACATTGCCCAAATAATTTTGATTCCACAACTCTGAAGTCTATTATCATAACACCTAGAACAAAAAGCATGCACAAGCATCCAAGACATAAGTGATTGAAGTTCAATTTTGAGTTTAACAAGTTTTGGGCGAGGTAAAATAAAAACAATGTGTCCATATCGTGAATTTAAAAAAAAAAAATGTGTACACTTTAACTTTTTTTTAAACGAGTCATAAGCCCATTTCCTCCTTTACTTTATTTCTTCTCCGATCAGTTCAAACTATGGCATATGTACTGTTTCAGAGTGGGTATTGCCTGGATTGCTCCTAACGTGAACAATCGAGATTTAGCGTGAACGATAAACAAACAGTTATAGATCCATTATTCTTAAACTCTTTCCATTGTCCTAAAGTAGCGACAAGAGGTGAGGACTATGCTTTTATATTACCATCATCTGGTATCTTTACTATTTTTTTTGTTGGTTCATTGTTCCCAGATATTGATTTTTGCGGCAGACGGCACGCACTCTACCGTTACTACAGACAAAACAGACGTGTTGGAGCGGACTACAGACAACACATACACTTACATGCCAAAACGGAAAACTGACACAGAAGTTAAACAAGAAAAAAGAGTACACACAGCACAGCAGAAACAAACGCATATGTGTCAGAGAAGACACCCTACGTATGCACTGCGTCAGAAAAGGCACGACAAATACGGACTGTGTCAGGGAAGACATCACACGTAAGCACTGTGTCATTAAAGACTGGACACTTACGCACTGGTTGTCAATGTAGAAAACGGATACAGAAAAGGAAACAAAAAGAAAGAAAACACATGCGATATGAAACAACAAAAACGCACAAAGGTATTAACCTTATGTGATGCAGTGTTTGTTGTTTTGTTTTTGTTGTTGTTTTTTTTTAGCATTTAACCAATGAAACCGTCAGCGATAATACTTTTTCAGCCGACCATCTATGAAACAATCATGAGCAGCAACGTGGTGGTAAGCCGTTAAAAGCTATAGCGTATGGTTCATCGGCACGGTGTAGTTTGGTCAATATAGTGTGGGGAAAAAACATTACCATCTCTAAGACCGCCTCTACAATTCTTCATCAGGTTTCTAGCTCACCGACTTAAGATATTTATCCAATGATACTAAATATGAAACAAAAATGATGTCACATTGTTACGTACCGTCAAATAGTTTTGAAAAGTTTAAACTGTTTTAAAATTTGGCTCGTTAAATGCACAATACATATCTAAGAACCGAAAAACTTGTTTGCATAGAAAAAAACGATACCAAAGCTAGTGATACTAACAATATTCATTTAATTAAACTATTTTTATATATATTTATTTAAAAAAATACAAAATCAAATAGAAAAAAAAATTAACTTACAGCATAGCAAGTGAACAAGTATAATCTACGAAAGATTCACAACTTAATACACACACATAACGAGTACAACCATGGACGTTATTTTAAGACTTGTAAATGTCTAGGAAAAATAGCAAAAGTCTAAATCTGTCGAGAAAGCTGCCGCCTTAAATTTAGGGAGAAAGTTATAACGCTCCAGAAAAGAAATCCTAGACATTGCGTCACCCAATAGCATCTTTAGAACAAAATAGAACGTATTCGAACGTAAACAACTTTTTCCCGATCCAGGGAGGGGGTGGGGTCGATACAACGCTACACATTTAATCGGTGACCTTAATTTATAAAAAAAAAAAAGGAGGGAGGGGACTGGTGGATGCTTTAGCTTTACGTTGAAGGAAACTTGGGTCAAGACCGAAGCTGTAAAACACATTTCACAGCAGTTTTAGATAAACTGGAGGAAGATGTTATGATATAATCTAGTTCAGAGGGCTACTTTTATGTATTTTTTTAAAAGTGCGATGTGCGCATAATCTTAAAATTATAGTATAGATCTGAGTGAGCGGATCGCAAGAGGGTACTGAGTGCACTCACGTATGGAAATTTAAGATTTAATTGTTTCGGTATTTCTGAAAAAAAAAATACTTGAAATTATTTCTTCCTCTCAGCTTGTGATAAAAATGTCAAACATCAAAATTGACTATTCCATAAATAAACGAACGTCCAAACAAGAATTTCTATTAGAATCGCCAGACAAAACAACATTAATACAATAACAATTGACAAAATATAGCCCCACCCACAAACCACCACCTTCTTTTTTTTATTTTTCATATTAAGAAAGAGACAGACACAAACAGAATTGTAGAGGCGACCATGGCCTGTCGTATTTACAATAGAAGGTTATCGTTCGGCGTTTCAAAAATAAGAATGCACTCTTATCGGGTTTGGTGAATTATTAAAAACAAATGGAAAACATAAATTCACAACAGCATGAACTTTTTTAAAAGGGCGTGTTTTTGCTAATGTGAGCAGCTTGTGCTGGTGAGGCCGCACGAGTGAAGTGTGCTTGAGAGAGTCAATAAAAGCCTTACAGACTTCCACACAGATCATGTTCCCGTTCGCTTCTTTTCCGGGCGAGATACATAATGCCTCGCGTAACGTTATCATCTGTAAACAACTGTAAACAAACGCTTAGACACGTCCAGGCTCCTCGTCACACGCTTAATACGAATGGACATTTTTTTAAAGAATTCGAAATACACAACATTTATTTTGCTATCAAACAAAAGATCGGAGAAAAAGACAAAGGTTGTTTGGGGTATTTCTTAAGTAACACTAAAAGATAATATCCGACTTATAGAGCATTTTAACAAACCAAAGACTCCCGATATGCACCATTCTCCTAATAATCGTATAAATAAATGTAGTTGGCTCTAGGCAGACAAGTTGAAAAAAAAGGATTCTTCCTTAGATTACAAAAGTGAAAATACTTTTTACTGGTTATGTATTGCTTTAAAAGCGTTTAAAACTTAAGGGAAATCTGTGAAAATAATGAAATAGTGAGGTGATATTGAAGGCATCAAGTTAATTGGTTTACAATACCTATAAAGTCTACAACTAAGAAAGCGAGCTTCGAAATTATTTATGTTTTGCGCCCAAATAATTCTCAAAGAAAACCAACGGACCTTTTAATTGCTCACTAAGAAGGGTTGAGAACCTCTAAACTGGGTGTTAAAAGCGATTTGTTCATGGGTCTAACTCCGTGCTAGAAAAGGGCACGCGATTGCCACTTGAGATCGATGTACGGGAGAGGTCGGGCAGAAAATCACTTCCCCTAATAAATACATGTTCAGTGTGTTTAAGTGTTGGGTGAGCGTGAATGTTTGACTGCACGTGTTGTTGAGGGATGCGGGTACAGGGAGGGGGGGTGCGCTCTTGATCTCGGTTCGGGTTTAATTTGGGCGCTTTCTGTGTGTGCTCGTGAGCGTCTTGAACAAATGTTTGGTTACGTAATGGTTCGTTCGAAGGGTTAGTTCGAAAGCGAAACACAGGCATCTACACACGGGTGAAGACAATTTGTATAATATTTGCGAGAAAATTCAATTTGACTTTCATTATCCAGAGTTCTTAATTTAGCTTGACCCTTCACAATCTAGGGACTAAGACTAGGACTTGAATAATAAAGTGTTATTGTTATGCCATGAAGACTGTTAAAATACCTCGGTTAAAGAGACGATATTGTAATTTTCTTTAGCACTAATCTGTTAACCGACTATTGGGTAAGGACTAGCCAATAGGCGGAAGAGATCGGGTTAGAGCAGCGGTTCTCAACATATTTCACGAAACGACGCACTATTGCGAATTATTAAAGTTACGCGACATATCAAACATTGAAATTTATAAATAAAATATGTGATCGTTTGGTTAAGGAGCATCGCCCAAGGAAATCATTAATATATTAGAGTGTATTTTATATATGTATATATGTTCATCTTCATTTATGGATAAAATGACCAATAATAACTCTGTTCTTCGGTGAACATTTCTTTATATAAAAAAGCTTGCATGCGACACACCTGTGAACTACAGCAACACACCTGTGAACTACAGCAACACCACTGTGTTAGAGATATCAAGCGCATTGCTTACATATTAAGACAGTTTTACAACTTTAAAAGAAAATGTTCTTACTCGGGTATTAGATCAGGACTCGGGGCCAAGATGCTTACCATATAAAGATGACTTGTCCGTTGCAGATTAATTTATTACAGTATATCTGTTTCGAGTAAGGATTGATAGGGAACCTAATATCATCTATGCAACTTTAGTGTGAGCCGGGCAGTGGTCCAGAACTAATGTTATTTCTTTTGTTATCTATTCAACTCATTATGTCATTTAAAAAAAAAAGATTATCCTTGAATAGCAGACCTGTTTACCCTCAAACTCTTAAAATCGTACAATATCATCACAAATGATTCAATGCATTATCTTAATAGTAAATAATAAACATACAGTATATATATAATGCATACTCCTCAAAATCGTACACTGTACGCCAAAATCGTAAGAGTAAACAGGTCTGGAAGAGTGATTACAAAAATAAACACTTAGTTTTGTTGCTGTTGTATTCTTTACTTCTTTAAAGCACGCGCGAGGTTTCATTTTGCCGACAACTGATTGCTTTAACTAAATCTTTCCCGTCAACGTTACATGTTAGATTCATGATTTATAACGTCCGTTCGCTTCGGGAAATCGATCCTAATATTCGAAAGTGTGATTCTATTGCACGAAAAAAAAAACTGCTTTTGTTTTGAAACGGTCTTTCATGTTTAATTCTATAAAGCGGCTGATTTCAATAACCAGTGAGTGATAACAATAAACGGCACAGACCGTATTTACATAACGGGCCGTCCCCTCTTAATCTACCTTCGTCCACGAACAGTTCTTATCTTAACTTATGACCAACAGCGGTTAACGATTGTCTAAGCCGTCTAAACCAAACGTCCGTTTGGTTGGAGTGGGTTGTTGCTGTTTGTTTGTTTTAAGGCAAGCGTTTGCTCTGAATTGATAGCCACCAAACATGCAGGCAGAGGATGCACAAGAGATGTCAAATGTAGCGATGTGTAGATGATTAGGTGTATGCCCTATAAATTGTGTTGTACAATTGTCTTCCTATCACAGAAGCAGTCTCATCCGTGAGCATTCTTATAGGGTTTGTCGTTTCAGACATCGGAAAACGTCACATCGCATTGCGTAATGTTCCTATTTTTAGACAAGGTTTTCGTAAAACATGGCTGCTAACAATTATTTCAGCATATCTTAAGAGCAGTAGCAATTTGTAAAATATTTTGTGGAATAAAGTTATAAACACGTTTTCACTATGTTGACTAACATTAATTTGGAAGTACTAAACAGCTGTTGAGAGATTGCCAAACCGGAATTCCCCGATGTTATATTAATATCTTTCCGCTATTTAATGGCATTGGCCAAAATAAATACCCGGATGTTCTATAGATAGACCCCCCCCCCCCCAAAAAAAAATCAAATGACAAACCCTCTTAATCGAGACGCTTATTAAAACTCTATGCACATTTTCTGACTTGTATATTCTTAATACACGAAGAAAATAATTATTTTATACCAATTATTGAAACATTGGACATCATCCACTATTGTCATATGTGTAAGATATAGTCTGCTATTTCAGATTACAACATGTGCAAGAGATACAATGTTTCAACATTTGTGTAAAAGATACTAGTAGCCCCATCCGTTGCAGAGATACCATTCTGGATCTCACCTTGAGTGTACAATTGTTTATGTCAGCGCAATGTTTAAGCATTCTGGGAAAAGGTAATCTTCACCATGACTTAGAAGACACGTCTGCTGCACGTTTCTCCCTAGGTGCGTACTAGCACATGTGCGCACAATGAGCAGCGTTGAATGTGTTAACAACACAGAATAAACTATGACTTCTGTGCATCGAAGACTCGGAGCTAATAGAAATATGGCGCGCACCATATTGACATCTATTGGCTGAAATTGGCAATAAATGCCTACCTATTTACATCAGTTCCACGCTGTCTCTCTCTCTCTCCATTTTTTTGTTCATTTAGCATTTTAAACAACAAAATATTTGCATTGGTCTCAAAGCTCACAATATTTATGGTTCCAAAAATTTCAAAAACAGCAAGGGAAATGTTTAAAAAATCGAGCTGCAATTATAAGCACGGCTTTATAAATAATTCATAATTTCAGTTCTAGGTAAATTAATGATAGGACGTAAAAATACATTTTGTAAACAAACTTGAGCAAGACAACGTGACAAAGTGGTTCCACAACTAGTAACATTCAAATCTACTTGGGTATATCATCCTCAACAAACAACACCACCCCCAACCCCACCAAAAAAAAAAAGAAAAAAAAAGTTAACATCGAATTATTAATTAGTTACCCAAATTTGTGTCTTAAACTTCTGTCAAGCACTAGAGATGGATTCACAGGGGTAACAAACAAAAAGGTAAGGAAACGCAATAGAACTATACTTATTAGAATGCGCAATATTATTGTGCGAATAAAATGATCTTATAAATGACCAGGGAAAGAACGAAGCTAACTGCGGACTATGAAATCGACCTGCAGCAGGTCCGTGGGGAGCAGACAGGAGGAAAGTTGACGATTGGGAATTCCGTAACTCTATTCGATAAACCAACTACCGGGCGCCTTCTCGGTATGCGCTGCACATCCGAAATACACTTCCGAAAGCGATGAGATTCAGATTTAAGCAAGCAGATCATCACATCGTATGGAAATCCCCACCCAACCAGAGATCTGTCCAGTAGCATAATTTAGGAGCTTCCATGAACTATCATTGATCATTTACAATTAACCATGACACTCAATTCAGACTCTTGCTTTTTTTTTTTGGTCCAATGACATTGCTAAGATTATTAATTTTTTTTACTATTTCAAAAACTTTTGTAATCTGTGGTTTAAAATGATCCCAGTGCATTACGAACTTTATGTATCCCCGGGTTGTGAAATGTGCCCGCACTGGACCATTAGTCTTGTTCCAAACCTCATGCGATAGATGCCCTGAGTTTACCGCGAAAAGGCCTTTCACCGACACGTTGCAGGGAAAGCATGATGTCGGACGCACGTTAAGGGCCATGATGAGAGATGTGGTTCTTGCGTTCCAGGTGTCGACTGGGCGCATCGCATCAATGATAAAAACTAACAAATTATTTAAGGGGGTATTCAGTGGAAACCGTTTCATCCCCGCTTACATCACACTAGCAAAAAGGGCAATCAATCTTAAAGGGGATCTCTTGAAAACCTCTGCTACACAATAGTGTTTCCATTTAGGTTTTTTTTTTTTTTTATTTCTTAATCTGCATCCGCTCACTGTATCCTTGGGGAAAGTTCATATTATATACATTTTGTTTTCTCCATTGTTAAGTATATCGGAATAATAAACAATTGTAATTCTAGCCATGTGACAGTAAAAGCTTTGTGTCATGTCTTCACAATCAATGAAGTCAATGGCAGCCTTATATTCCATCATTCCCCAACCACTTTTTAAAAAGATAAATGCGATGACCGATCAGCGATCGCCAGAAGATCGAGAATAAGTTCCGGAGTGCACCAAATGTGTTGGGAGATTAGTCCGGACACGTTATATTATTGTTTAGCCGGGTGATTATCTGATTTCCAGCATCATCCGACGGTGTTGACATGCTAAAAGCATCTCCGAAAATATTTAAAGTAAGCAGAGAATGTTGCAGAGTTTTAAATTTGATAACCGGTAGAGCCAGACTCCAAGGTAGAGCCAGACTCTAGTGTAGAGCCAGACTCCAAGGTGGAGCCAGACTCTAGGGTAGAGCCAGACTCCAAGGTAGAGCCAGACTCTAGGGTAGAGCTAGACTCCAAGGTAGAGCCAGACTCCAGGGTAGAGCCAGACTCCAGGGTAGAGCCAGACTCCAGGGTAGAGCCAGACTCCAGGGTAGAGCCAGACTCCAGGGTAGAGCCAGACTCCAAGGTAGAGCCAGACTTCAGGGTGGAGCCAGACTCTAGGGTAGAGCCAGACTCTAGGGTAGAGCCAGACTCCAGGGTAGAGCCAGACTCCAGGGATTTCAAAATTTTATTTTTAACCAGCTGTTCGATCAGCTGTGTTCATTAATAATTGGTAGAAATCCATCAATGAGCCCAAGTTATTGTTGTGAAGCATGAAAGTTTACATTCTCTCCCTCTTTCTGTCTCTCTATCTCTCCACTCTCTATCTCGACCCGCCTCTCTCCCTCCCTCCATATATCTCTCCCCTCTCTCTCTCCCCCTTCTCTCTCTCCCTCTCTCTCTCTCTCTCTATCCTACTTCTCTCTCCCCCTCGCTCTCAATCTCGATCTCCTTCTCTTTCGCTATATCTCTCCCCCTTCTCTCTTTTAGCAATCAGATCAAGCATTCACGTCTCCAAACTTACTACTATGATAAACCTAGTTGATTAATAATCCAAGCCCAAATACTTTTTTCAAAAAAAAAAAAAAATTAGTTCTCACGAATAGAAAAGCGAAACAGAAACGATATATCGTCTTGAATTATTTATATTCTATAGATATTTTAAAAGAGAGTATATAATTTATTTACATTTTCTGGCTAGTGGGTGCTTAACCATAAATTAATTTTACTCTACAGACCGAGAGGCGTGTCATTAATATAAATTACATTTATTACAAAACTTGGGCAATTAATGCATTCGATTTCCAAGCCCCTTTTATGAATGAGCTCACACTCGTGAGGGTTCTGCGTTATAAGAATAGCATGAGAAATTACACCCGAAACAATAACAAATGCTTCACTGTGCCTCGGAGTAACACAGTGCAACATAAGCAGTCATTTTTTCCACGCACCATAATTGCTTGGAACAACCTGGACAATACCGCCGTCGAAAGCTTCAAGGCCGCCCTGGCATCTGCTAGGGGCCGTTAGATTGGCAACATCGCTTCCCCAAACGTTGCACATATGCCAGTATATGGATGCAGCAACGTACCGAACCAGAACCAGAACCAGAACTTTTTAACGAAAATCTTGTTTCCATATAATATCGTCGTATTTCGTACCAATAACCATGTTTGCTTAGCGCTTGTGCCTTACCTATGTATGCCTAATGGCATCAACGCTTACACTTGATAACACCAAAATGAGGACACTCCAATCAGTGTGTGCCCATGCATTGCAGATTGCATGTCTTCAGTATGACAAGCACACGCAACAGATGTCTAGCGTACAGCACACACACAGAGACACACACACACAGTTACAAACAGGAACACATTCAAAACTTGACACATGGCTTTGTTTTCTCGGCGGTCTTCCATTTTTACCGAGGCCTGTCAGGAATATCAATAAACTCAAGGCAGCAGACGAGACAAGACAACATGGACACCGCATGCAACCGGAGAGCCGTTGAGTCGGAATCGCATATTTATTTATTTTAAATACGACTCTAGAATATCCATACACAAATCGATCACCCTGGAATACTTATTCTTAATAAAACCCAACAAAGTATCAGCTAAAACAAAATAATAACGATTTCTTGGAGTGTTTTTTAAAGTTGTTTTAAATGTGTGATCGTACGCAGGAATCGATGTCCTAGATTCGAAGCTATAATAACCATTTTACCGACTCCTCGCCCCGGATATGAGGAATTCGTTTGGATGAGTTTTGACCGCTTAGCTCCCACATGCTGCTGTGAAGTTTTCCCTCATAAACAACTCAGGTAGAGGCCGGCGATACAGGTGTACACCCACGCGAGCTAATGGGTGGACTTCGTTTGTCGGTTCGTTTGATCACGAGAACCAAGGCCGAAACCAGGGTTTGCCCCCCCCCCCCTCTTTTTTTTTTTCATTATTGCTTTTCCTGTTTCTGGCATCAGCGCCTTAAACTATTTTAATGTATGTGCGCCAAGACCTGATTTTTTGGTAACCAGTTCATGCACCACTCAATGTAGATTAATGTGGCTCAATAATAATGTAGCGCAAATAAAGATCATATTGTCATATTATAGCTGTTTTATGATCATGTTTAAAATGTTGGGGATGACTCAGATGCGTAGCTAAAGGGGGGGGGGGGCAGGAGGAGACAGACATCCCAGGGCGCCAGGCTAGTTATGGGAGCCAAAATGTGCTTTGATATTATTATATTGATGAAAATAATGGGTTTGAGAGTTGAAAAAAGAAAGATAGGCTCTTTAAAATGAATCTTGTCCTCGGGCGCCAAACATTCTAGCTACGCCTCTGGGACGACTATTTAATTATCAACTCTGCGTCAGTAGGTAGGTCTACAAGGGAAATGTATCATGATAAGAGAAATTGTTTATATTTTTTAACGATAAGTGACTGTCAAAATTCAAATTGAATAGTCAGACATTTAAAAAAAAATAAAAAATAATCAGTTTAATTAAATTTATGGGCATCGGTTATTCCGTATTGCATTGTTAGAATAGTACTCTAAGATTCGTGTTCGATAACCTGTCGATACAATGTTTTTTCCCCTCTTGTTTTGCATGTTTTCTTCCAATTTCTTCGAATATTATCCTATATGTGAAGTAAACTTTTAAAGTTTCATCTTCAATTAAATGTAAAAAAAAATATAATTAATATATTGAAACAAAATATTATGATTATTAGAAAATAATGTTCCTCGTCTTTTTGAAGTGGTAACAACTGCTTAGTTAATCATCATTATTTTAAAGGATAATGACACTACTAAAAGGTTCTTTACAGGGATATAGAAACTTGATTATCATTTTCATCGGCCCGAATCAAGATATCTTGCAAAGCACTAACTTCTGAAGAGATTTCTGCTTTCAAAGTATGCCCGTATGACAAATATCATCATATCGAATTTTCGTGATCATCTATAAATTTTCTTGGGGATAAATAAAAAAGAAATATTGTTGCTGGGCCATTTAACTATGAGCCCCACTTCCAACAAAAAAAAAATCAAAAAAATCTGCTGTCTATGACAATGAATCTCTATGACCAACACAATCCTCTGACAAATATAATTTACTGCCTTTTTTTTCTTCTGTTTTTATCTGTTGAAGGATTTCAGAAATGGCGAATCTTAAAATACCACAAAATTTAAAGTTGGAATGACGGTTCACAACAGTGGTTCTCAACCTTCCTAATACCGCGACCCTTTAACACAGTTCTTCATGTTGTGGCGACCCCTTTCCACAAAATTATTATCGTTTCTGCTTCATTACTGTAGAGTATATGTGTTTTCCGATGGTCTTAGGCGACCACTCGGAAAGGTCCGTTCGACCCCCAAAGGGGTCGCGACGCGACCCACAGGTTGAGAACCGCTGGTTCACAAGGTAAGACGTCGGGATCGGCTACCGGTACTTGGCGTGCCTCGGATGCCGATCAGTGAATGCATCAGACACACTGCAGACTGATCAAGCCTGGCACACAAATGCAAACAAAATGTGTTTTAAACAAAAAGCAATTAATTTAACTTTACCGAATGTGAGATGAAAAGTAATGACGAATCGGTGGTTTACACGCAATTGCCACAAAACACCCCCGTCCCCATAAAATGAAACACACACCCACGGAAAGACATATAAGTGTGATTTATATAGAGATAAATAGATATCAAATGATTACTTTTTATTCTCAAGAGTCATATCCCTGAACTTGATCGATATTATGTAGGATGTCCCGTGTGCCATTAAGGGGGCATTGTCTCTAGCTATAATTCATATGGGATACTTTCTGGGGGAAAAAATTATTTTTTGCCATCAGCGAATTAAATTAAAAACTTATAGTAATGATCATTTAAACTCTCGAGGACTCTTCTTCTCGAAAACGACCACATTTTACATAAAGAAAACCATAAGAGAAAAACAAGTCAACTATGAACGAGAGCTCACGAGACTTATAAGCTGAACGTTAGAAAGACGACTCATTTATTTCATCGGCATATTTGAGATAGTTCACCACTTCCAAGCGCCTGGCCATGGAGGTCTGTCTGAATAGTTGGACTGGGGCGCAGGAACCCATATCAACAGTGGTAACACTACTCTGGGACTGTGGTGCAGTAACCCATATCAACAGTGGTAACACTTCTCTGGGACTGGGGCGCAGGAACCCATATTAACAGTGGTAACACTACTCTGGGACTGTGGCGCAGGAACTCATATCAACAGTGGTAACACTACTCTGGGACTGGGGCGCAGGAACCCATATTAAGAGTGGTAACACTACACTGGGACTGTGGTGCAGTAACCCATATCAACAGTGGTAACACTACTCTGGGACTGGGGCGCAGGAACCCATATTAACAGTGGTAACACTACTCTGGGACTGTGGTGCAGTAACCCATATCAACAGTGGTAACACTACTCTGGGACTGTGGCGCAGGAACTCATATCAACAGTGGTAACACTACTCTGGGACTGTGGCGCAGTAACCCATATCAACAGTGGTAACACTACTCTGGGACTGTGGCGCAGGAACTCATATCAACAGTGGTAACACTACTCTGGGACTGGGGCGCAGGAACCCATGTCAACAGTGGTAACACTATTCAGAGCATTTAGCCTTCTTTTCCTGTTTCCATCGACCACTCCAGACCCACTATGCTTTTTTAAAAACATTTGTAAAAACTAACAAAACAAAAAAAGAGTTTATAAAATAAACGTTTATCATGCATTTTTGAGAAGACTAGAAATTAAATGATAAAAAAACTTTAACGTCTATGTTGACCTTTACAAACACAAGACAAGCGATGCAATCCACCAGTGCACCCCGGGTAGCCAGTTTTAGAAATGGCTGCTGTGTGTAAAACTTGAAAATCGAATTTCAGGGTTTGACGCAGAGTTGCGGCCATGTGTGTTATAGAGGCAATAAAATAATGGCTTACATCTGTGGTAAGGAGTTTAAGGAAGATGCGATTATGGGGAAAGATTAGGAGCACCAGGTAAAAGTCAAATGAAGTGCCCTTATCAAATTTAAAAAAAACTTGTGGGTTAATGTGGAATAAGTTCATCCCTTTTTTTAAAAAATGAATGGTTCTTAAGCAGATGATTTTTTGGTCCGCTTTGAGAGCATTGTTTATCAATATATAAGGATAATAAATGAAGGACTGCGTTCAAGATGTGTGATTGAAATAGTAGAACATGGTACGTGGAAGCTGAAAACAAAAGACAGGTCAATAAGATATGAACGTGTCGGCTAAGAGCCTTCCACGGCAGACATCCATCCATCCATGCCTGTGGCGCTACAGCCCGTGTTGGGCCTTGGCCCGCCTCACAACTTTCTTCCACTCAGACCAATCATCCATGCCTGTGGCGCTACAGCCCGTGTTGGGCCTTGGCTCGCCTCACCACTTCCTTCCACTCAGACCTAACTAACGCTTTTCTTTTCCATGCTAGGATTCCCGTGTTGTTGTAGGTCCTTTTTCCACATCATCCATTTATCTAAGCCCAGGTCTGACTTTGAGCCTCAGCAGACAGGACAAATGAAAATACGACGAGAAAGAGAGGATAGTTAAAAACGTATCAATATGTTCAGTATATACTCACTGAATAACAAGTAAACCGCTATGAATCGAAACAAAAATATTAATCACTTCCTAAAACTTTGTAAATAGCGTTTCTCTCCCGATATATTCCCATCCCAATTTTTTTTTTAAAATAAAGAAACAAAGTATCCGTAATTCGAAAGTCATAAGATGTATCAATATCGTTGCAGTAAATGTGTTTGAAATAGAATCATCATTTTTATAATCACGAAGCCCATGTTTAAATTAAATTTCACGTACAACATTTGTTCAAAGTTAAAATATGGATTTATTTACAACATGCAGTTCGGGGGAAAGTGCAAACATTTGAGCACGTGCCTATCAATCCATCCTAATCCCCTATATAATCTATTTTTTTCTCAGGGAACATACAATGGATCAAACACATTTTAATGAACTAAATTTTAACATATCCCGTATCTGTATCACGAAGCCAAGAGCATACATCGAATTTTAACCTTATTAATATTTTTCATGGATCCGCCTATGGCAACAATTATTACTATAAGACTCTTCAAAATAAAATAGGAAAGGCTTAGTCATCACAAAGTTATAAACGCATGAATATATCCTACAGCATATTCACAACTCATCATAAGATAAAGATGCGCATCGATTTTTTTAAAATGTATATTCAGATAGTGATCACGTCGACACAGCCAACGATAGCCGATAATTCAGTGATTCACATGACGAGATATGGTCCAGCAGATGAGGTTGCCGATTGTACTGACCGAGGCATTTCGAAAGCAAACAGTTCGCCCCCCCCCCCACCCCCCAAAAAAATAATTTGAACTGGTTTCGCGATTATTTGTTATTGCAAAGTTTTACGGTACATGAAAGACGAGATATACATCCCTGCTCTTTGGCGATCGCTTACACAACACGGCAAATTGGACGAGTTCAAAGATCAACATAGAACCGCCCAAAAGCTTGCAGTGTCTCTTTGTAACGTTATATAGTTGCTTAACTTTGAATTGAAAGAAGAAGAAAAAAAAGGCACCCGTGTTTAACACCCGTTCGTATATATCGAAATTCCTGAACATATGACAACGGGCGAATACTGTAAACAAAGTTTCAGTGGTTATTTATAGATATTTTTTTTTTTAAATACATCCTTCGTCAAAATATTTAGTCCAAATTCTTATTGCAAAGTTTCGTACATAACAATACTTTTTATATGTTTATAATTAGTTAGATTTAACTTGATGCTCTAGTTTTTCTGATTTATTCATTTCGTTCATAGGCGTCTTATGATTTATCAGATGTAACATGATTTATCCGCAGTCAGTTTGAGTTCCATGAATCCGACGCCAGACGCTTGCTTCGACACACCACCATTTCCGACCGAGCAGCGCTGTATGGATGTGGCACGTGAGGTAAGATGAATGGGTGCCACGGAAAGTAAAAGTACAGTCATTTAATACCTGCAGAACGCCGACTCTGGATTATTTTAATCAGACAAAACACGAGAAAATGAGCGAAGCACTAAAAAAAGATAGGAAATGATAATGGGAAGATGGGGAGAAGTGGGGCATGGGGGCAGGGCAGGGCGTTGAATACCTGTATTTATGACAAGGTCAAGGCTGGTGAAAGTTTAGTCAATGCAGGAAAACATGTTCCATGTGTGAACCAGTGAGAACATACATAAATTTGAATGGTTTTAACAGGGCTACGCAGACAGACAAAATCTAACTGACCCCCCCCCCTTTTCCCCCAACGCCCCCCCCCCCCAAACTAGAAAGACAACACCGACAATTTCAAAAAAATGAAGTCGTTTGAGGTTTCTATTTGTCTTTTTTTAGTTTTTAAAAAAATGACACAATTTCAATATTCTGGATATGTTCTCTATATTTGCGTAATCAAAAAAGATTAACGACTCGGACGTTCAATATCCCTAGTGTTTGATATTGAATATGAGGCTCAAAAAGGTGTGTGTGTTCTTTTAATTTAAAAGCTATATCGTTCTTATTATCAAACAACCGTTAGGTATTTAACCATCAAAGGTGGCTAGCGGTTTGACATTTTCAGGATGATGTGCCTGGTTGTTATTCTATCCCTTTTTCCCTTTCTGGCTTCACCACTGGTTTCCCGTTTCAGTAATGAGAAAGAGGCGATAATACTCCAATAAATCAATGTGAACTATGTATATTATATTAACGTATATGTTATAAATGCAACGATATGCAAGCAAGCGAAACCTTTCAAAAGCGGCTCTTTGGGTTTGAGATCCCTCATATAACTTTTAAATAATGTTAATGTTTAAAATCAAAATTTAGCGCACAACATTTATTTCCTTTTGATGTTAAATTTTTTTTTTTTTTGCGCCACTGAATGGAGATAAGACGTATGCCGGTAAGGTAAAATGTAACGTTCATGTGTTGTTGATGTATAGACATACGCAACACGTTCAACGATAATCGACATATTGAAACATGTTTGGCCAATGTTAACAAAATTAAACTACGAATCTCGCCTTCCAAGAAGCTGCAAGTGCACACGCTTTAAAAAAAATGTTTTGGGGATTGGTAGGGGGGAGGTGGTGGGATCGGGTGGGGGGAGATGGTGGGAGTGGGGGGTGAAAGAAACCGGATTAATCTGAGGAAACAGTCTGATATAGCGGAGCTAGGCATCTGTCTACCTGGGGTCAGGTGAGAGATGCAGGTTTGAGGCAATCCACACCCAACGTGTTACACAGCTTACGGTGCTAGGCGAGGCATAACATGGAAAAACACTCATCATCTCTTATCCCATCCCCCTCACTGGCGAACAGTTACTGAGGAACTAACCATCCTTGTCTCTAAACTTCCCCCCCCCCCCAACCCTGGGCAAGCCCCGTAACAAAACTCCCCAACGACTGGATCGTGATGGTAAACAGTACTTAAATTATGCAGACTACCACAGGCTTGTAATCCGGTTCCGGAGTCGATTAAAACAGTAATGTAGGTCAAGCAGGGCAATTATTTTAAACACTGATATAATTGTAATAATTTTTGGACACACTAAATCGATAATACGATGAACCATTTTCGTCATTACATTAAAAACATCCAACATTTAGTTTGTAACTTTTTTATTTTTACCATAAAGTCACCATACAGAAAAAACAACTCTGAAGGCGAAGATTTTCTTCAAATTAAAACTTTAACGAATAGAGAGCTTGCACCAGCAGGTGAATTTTGCGTACACGCCAATGTCCACAAACATGGCTGGGAAATTTAAATATCAGGGGCTTGAAAGCTGGAGTTTTTATAGGTGTTTCAATACGCATCTAGTTGCATTCAGGAATGCTTTACAATCATAGAACATTCAGGAATGCTTTACGATCATAGAACATCCAGGAATGCTTTACGATCATAGAACATTCAGGAATGCTTCACAGTCATGTAACATTCATGAATGCTTTACAATCATAGAACATTCAGGAATGCTTTACAATCATACAACATTCAGGAATGCTTTACAATCATAGAACTGTATGCATGGCTCTTTTGAAAAATGATCCTCCTGATATTAGGATGTACGCATAATGAAGGGCCAAACATCACTCACCGCCTCATTAACTATTTCGTTTCATCAAAATATTTTCTTTTTTGGCTAACAAGTAAATATTTATTACAAAAGCTATCATCTGGTTACAAGATCTCGTTGTACTAACAGGATCAAATTAATAGTTTCTGAAATGAATAGAACAAACTCTTTAAAAATGCAAAATTTAAATTTATATTAAAAAAAATATTTGTTTAAATTTAAATAGAGATTTTAACTTAAACATTTTTGAAGCTGTGTTCTGAATTTCAGTCCCATGCTTGGTCAGGTGCTCATACTGGATAGTGCGACATAGCTTCATAGTACATCCATTTTTATTTCTCATACGGGATAGTGTGACATAGATTCATAGTACATCCATTTTTATTTCTCATACGGGATAGTGTGACATAGCTTCATAGTACATCCATTTTTATTTCTCATATGGGATAGTACGACATAGCTTCATAGTACATCCATTTTTATTTCTCATACGGGATAGTGTGACATAGATTTATAGTACATCCCTTTTTATTTCTCATACGGGATAGTGTGACATAGATTCATAGTACATCCCTTTTTATTTCTCATACGGGATAGTGTGACATAGCTTCATAGTACATCCCTTTTTATTTCTCATACGGGATAGTGTGACATAGATTCATAGTACATCCCTTTTTATTTCTCATACGGGATAGTGTGACATAGATTCATAGTACATCCCTTTTTATTTCGCATACGGGATAGTGTGACATAGCTTCATAGTACATCCATTTTTATTTCTCATACGGGATAGTGTGACATAGCTTCATAGTACATCCCTTTTTATTTCTCATACGGGATAGTGTGACATAGCTTCATAGTACATCCCTTTTTATTTCTCATACGGGATAGTGTGACATAGATTCATAGTACATCCCTTTTTATTTCTCATACGGGATAGTGTGACATAGATTCATAGTACATCCCTTTTTATTTCTCATACGGGATAGTGTGACATAGATTCATAGTACATCCCTTTTTATTTCTCATACGGGATAGTGTGACATAGCTTCATAGTACATCCATTTTTATTTCTCATATGGGATAGTACGACATAGCTTCATAGTACATCCATTTTTATTTCTCATACGGGATAGTGTGACATAGATTTATAGTACATCCCTTTTTATTTCTCATACGGGATAGTGTGACATAGATTCATAGTACATCCATTTTTATTTCTCATACGGGATAGTGTGACATAGCTTTATAGTACATCCCTTTTTATTTCTCATACGGGATAGTGTGACATAGCTTCATAGTACATCCATTTTTATTTCTCATACGGGATAGTGTGACATAGCTTCATAGTACATCCATTTTTATTTCTCATACGGGATAGTGTGACATAGCTTTATAGTACATCCCTTTTTATTTCTCATACGGGATAGTGTGACATAGCTTCATAGTACATCCATTTTTATTTCTCATACGGGATAGTGTGACATAGCTTCATAGTACATCCATTTTTATTTCTCATACGGGATAGTGTGACATAGCTTCATAGTACATCTTTTTTTATTTGGATAGCATCAAAAATGAGTGCTTGTGTGAGTGTATTTAAACTTTAATCTTTACTACTTTCTTTTCGTCTCCCCCACTCTCTCTCTCCTTCTCTCTCTTCTACCTCTCTCTCTCTCTTCTAACCCCCCTCTCTCTCTCTCTTCTCTCCCCCTCTCTCTCTTCTCTTCTCCTCTCCCTCTATATCCTATTGCCCTCTCTTCTCTCTCTTCTCTCTCTTATATGACTTATGCTTTTTTTTGGAGTAGAACGATTAATTTTGACATTTTATTTACCGTTGCTCTCTGCAGTTGCATGTAATATGAATATAATTCTTAAATCATGCGGAATTGAATATGAATTCCTAGACTACTTTACATGTCATCTGAATATTAATTTATTTTAATTTAAAAAATTAACAAGTTGAGGTTGGCTTTTTTGTTGTTTTTTTAAAAATCAATGACATAACTATATTGTGTGTGTGTGTGTGGTGCAAGAGAACGCGTGTGCTAACATAAAGATAATAAATCAAGTGATTGCATGTACTGCCTACAACAGCGGTGTCCAAAATGTGATGCGTGAACTCCCAATAATCTATAAATTCCATTGGAGTTCATAAGTTGATCTTTTTAGTGCGTGAACATTTTGTAACGATATATAAAATATATCTTAGTCTTTTTTTTTCTTTGCTCTTCTTTTAATCTTGGTTGCGCTCTTTTTTTCAACATAAATTTAGGAAGCACGACCGTGAATAGTTGGAGACCTACTGTCTACTGCCACATGACGTAGGCGTTAATGAATGAACTGCTCAGGGGCATTCACCTATGACGTCAAAGTAGTTTTATTATGATAGTTCGGGTGAACTTTTTCTGTGAGACACTAGGTGCAGACACACAAAAAATTGTTACCAGGAGGCGCAAAAAATAAGGAGAAAAAGAACGGTTTTTGGTTAAATGTGTCGATATTTTCATGAATGGGGGCCAATTAACATACGCCACAGATAGATACTGGCGTAGAATCGTCTCGACATATTTTTTTCTCTCCCCACAACTTATCACAAATTTTGTTTTGAATAGACCAGCAAATTTGATAGGTCAATCAACGAAGCCCGTTTTGAAATGGTACTTTGGTTACAGTGAGACAGAGCGAATCAAACAGTGGATCGACTTATCTGCCCTTTGTTCTAACGACCAGGGGTTTCATACACATGCCGTGGACACGCTTCAAGTGGCATGCGTAAAGTTGCATGTGAATTCAGCGTTTAATTCCCGATAAACGGACCTCTGTGTATCACGGCTCTTTGAAATGAGCGTGACAGTATCCACAAAAAATTCTGAACAAAAAAAAAAGTATGATAATGAATACGAGATTTCTACCTCAGAAAAGAAGTTCATCGACCCCGACAGTTAGACCCATCATATTATAATAAGGACGGGTTGTTTCTAGGAACCAACATTTTATTTGATTCCAGTCTTAGCTTAAAATCTAGTACCAGTTTGAAAAATACGATGTCTATCTACTCAAAGGGTCTCAAGACCCAGCTCGCCTATAAAACCTCTTTCTAACTTTGTTACACATTCCTAAGAAAATTCATCGGGCGCTAACGAAAGAGCCCTTAAGACGTCGTCAGCATTCACATTCTCCCCCCCCCCCCTTTTTTTAACCCGCGGTGCCGATGTCGATTCTCTTTGTGGTGCTGCAAAGAAATGTGAAGAGGTGTCTTAAATTGGAATGAAAAAGAAGTAAGCAGGGCTTATTGTGTGTTCGGGTGTCAGTTCAGTGCATTAGACCGCATGCCAAGGAGCGGTGGTTTATCTCTAGTGGTCTATTTCTAGGTAAGTAATAATGCTGGTCACGGTGGAGGCAAGATTTTGATGGTGAGCGAGGTCGTGTGGTTCAAGTGATCTGCGAGCTCTCCCAAGTATGAACGTTGCCTTGTAGAAATATGCGCTTCGATTGAGCACGGTTTTTATTTTGTTTCATTACAGCACGAGGGCGTGATTTTTAAAGATTCTTGACTTTTTTTTTTTTTTTTTTACTACAGTTAAAACCTATCTCAGTCATTTTTTACCCACTTAATATTACATTTGATACGTTTGATGTCGAAGAAAATTGTAATGCCAAAAATGTGAGCGTGTCATTAATGTTGTAGTTTGTTGAAAAGGGCAAAACATTGATGAAAGATAAGCTTTTCATCTATTCAAAATAACATACGGCACACTGTAACGTATCTAAATAAGAATTACACGGGAACCATAAGATACAAAGGCCTAAACACTAAACATATAGTGTGACCATTAGGGAGCCATCATATAAAACAGAGATTAGGTTGACTCTGATGTTATTATAATGCACATTTTTTTTGTGTGTAAATATGTGTGGTAAATATATTAGTAATAAATTGTTGACTTTTATTTTTGTTTTTTAATTGTCTTTGTAATTTCCTGCCATGCTTAATAATGAAATAAATATTGCGGTCTCAAAATGTTATAGAAGATCTATGATCATGCTCTGTTTTCATTGATTGAAATTACCATAGAAAAATATTTTATATATTATAGCTGAAAATCTATATTAGATGAACTATATACGTTGTTTTAAAAAAAAATACTTTTTAAAGGATCTGCTAAATTGTTCTTATTTTTTCTCACCGTTTAACGCGTGTCAAATGATTGACGTCTTCTGGGCTAGACTGAATTAATAATTGCCCAGCTCAAAGAGGTAAACCACTCACTTCCAAGTACATTTAGTTAACGTCTTGCATCATGAGCCTATCACTAGAAACCTTTAAATAGGCAACAGAAATGCGCCGATGTATACCTGAAAATTAAACTTCTA
Organism: Omphiscola glabra; assembly: GCA_964017045.1. Classification (NCBI taxonomy): domain Eukaryota; kingdom Metazoa; phylum Mollusca; class Gastropoda; family Lymnaeidae; genus Omphiscola; species Omphiscola glabra. The sequence goes on from OZ024799.1 coordinate 34,190,030, forward strand.
AATTTAAATGTTGCATTTGTCTTTGAAAGCAATGCAGTAATGGAAATGTTGGGGCTCGGAGTCGGGTCCACGTTAATTAAATTCAACTTTGTAAATACGTCATGCAGGGGATCGGCAAAATGCGGAAGTAATGCAGTCGAGGTTCATTTTATTTCTGCATTCATTAAAGTCATTGCAGAGGTCATTAAAATGCCAACTCCAGGAATTCATTTAGTCGAAGCTGATTGCATTATCCGGTACAGTTGCTGATGCTCTACAGCTGTGATGGAGAAACTGAAAGTTACTGTGAGAATATTTCGAATGTGTGTATTTTATTGGCACATTAAAGGATAATAAATTAAATACAAAGGTAAAAAATATATGTACACTATGTTGCACTATAGTGATTGACACCGTTCGAGCATCCCCAGTTTGGGAAGCACTGGTGTTCAGTAAGTTTCCAGTACTGCTAACTTGCTTAAAATCGGATAACACAGGATATGGGTGAGCCACGAGAGACCAGATAACCATCTCGGTTCTACAAAATCTCCACAGGTAGGCTACTCGTTATCCAGAGGACGAGCTTAAACCCCCAGGCATCGAGTGCGGGCAACAGTTTTGTGAATGAATTTAAGAAGCTCAGGTCTTACGACTGTACATTCCGAGGGTAGGATGTGTGTGGGTGTGTGCAAGGAAAAACTTTTGTCTTAACTTCTTGTCTGCGTGCATTCTCATAAGGTTGAGCAGAATAAACTTAGTAGCCGTTACACCCTTTTGGTCAAACTCTTTAAACATCGGAAAATAGTTCCAAAAACATGTGTCGACCAATTCAATTAATATTCGATGGAAAAACAACCCTGTCGTAATAAGTCTCAATCAACATCTATTCTAAGACTTCATTTAACTCTATAAAATTTTACCAGCCGTTTATAAAAGGTAGAGTATTTTACCAACAACAACAAAATATTTCAATAATAAAAAAAAAATATTTAAAAAAATGTGCTCCATTTTGCCTCTCGTCTCATCCCCGCCGGACATTCGTTCATCTCCTACGATTGCTCGCATGACTAGGAAACGAGAGCTCTTATTTGATGTGAACGTTCCAAGGGTACAAGCTTCACGTAATTGCTTTTCTTCATTTGTATTTTACCATAGCGAGAAAAGAATTGCACTTTTGAGAGTTCTTTTTTTTTTTGGTTAACTTCTCACGTGTACATTTGAACATCTTAATGCGAGGACACATTCTAAATGTTGCTAGAGATTTTGTGTCACTTTTAGATCATTAGATATTTTAAACGAGAATATATAGATGCAAACGGTAAATTTTATATCTATTAAGTGAGGCGATCCAAATCTCTGGCGACGTGCCACTTTTTTTAAAGTAGTTAACTTTAGCCATCTTTATTACAAGTTATCTTTGAAGCTCTTCTCTGCAAGTATGCATTTAATTTATGTTGACACGTGAGAACATTACCCCCCCCCCCCACACACACATACACTTTTTAAAAAATTAACCACATTCACCAACCTCGTATGTCAGGGTGTATGAAAGTAACAAATAAAATAAGTTGAATAACACACGTTAAACCAATTATTCGAAAGTAATTTTCACGAGATAAAATTATAAAATACTGGTGACAAGTAAATGACCATGCGCAATTATTAGAGTCTCGTGATTAATTTTTAAGCATTTAATCCCTCTACACAGTCTCGGGTTTTTCTCCATCTTTATTCAGACGACAGTGGCCTAGGGTTTCAGCGTTTAACCATGCCTTTTAAGCTCCGCCAGTTCAGATAATGGGGTGAGGGGGGTTGTGTTGTGTGTGTGGGGGTGTTGTGTGTGGGGGTGTTGTGTGTGGGGGGTGTTGTGTGTGGTGTGTGTGTATGTGGCGTTTTGTGTGTGTGGGGGTGAAATGGGGCGAGGACTGTGTTAGCTACCGGTGCGAGTAGAGTGAGTTAGGGTGTTTCATTCTTTCAACTACAAAACAACAAACAAAAAAAAGGGGGGACAGACTAAATAAAAACACACACAATTACTGGGTTGGGAGAACAAAAATGTAAAGAAGGGGGGGGGGGGGGAACCGGCATCATCAATATGCATGCCAGTCTCCAAGAAAGCGGTGTGTGGGAACAAATTGATGAGCGTCTTTGGGAGAGTGCACGAGTCCTCATTTATTAGTTATGAGTTGGGAGTGCACTGGTGGCTGCGGTTATTTCGCCCATTGTCTGGATACTATCGCGATAATCTCCTTTAATTTAATCTTATAAGCCCATTTCCGTAAAATGATACACTCAATACACTCTCAGTTCCTTATAATTGTCGGAAATATTGCCCTCCAGGCAGTTAGAATGTCTCACATGTTCCATAATTTCTTTCCATCAAAACTGCCATCTTTCTTACATTGGATGAATCGGAATCATGATCTCAAGCCGACACAACTGTACCTCAACACCTCATCTTAGGCCTCCCACACATTTATCTTCGAAACCCATGGGTTCTCAAACGTTTAAAATGATAAACCACGTATATAAAATCCTGAAAATGTATGTAGCACCATGCCGATGTTTCGTCATTTATCCTGACTGTATGAATATGTATTTGTCTTGTGTTCAATCTCATTGCGTGCGCGACCTTGATAAATATAATGCATCGCTAGTAGCGCGCGTGCCGCAGTTTAAGAATCACTCCTTTAAACAACAGTAATTCATAGAAGAGGACAAACTCAAGCTCCACATATTGTGTCCCTTGGGGGAATCACGAAGGTAGATCAGCGGGTCTCCAACACCGCTTCTCATCTACCCCATAACACCAATCTCAACGTCTGTTTATTGCCACATACGAGAAGTATTGCCTAAAGGAAGTGATCGGCATTCCTTTCTATAAACGACTCTTACTGGCTGCAGGCACAGATTCGGGAAAGCTCTGCCCCCCATGGGGTGTATGCATCCCTCGGATTTAGAGCCTGTGGGGGTAGATCAACTCGTGAAGCGGGCGTTGTTGTAACCAGGTGAGTTTGATTCGAGAGCAAACACGGTGTCTTCCAAGTCAAATAAAAATCGAGGCGAAAAGAATTTGAGAACGTTGAAAGACACTGACAACAATATTGTGCTCCGGTGGCTTTCAAAGCCCCCCCGGCACCGAACGGAGGTGTTTAGTACCTGAAGCACTGGCTCCTAATTATCCGAGGAGGTCGCGGGAGTAGAGAAAAGATGTCATTCAAACTGAAGATTTCTTCATAAGCTCAAGTAGTACATCATTCAAGTAGTACATCATTCAAGTAGTACATCATTCAAGTAGTACATCATACAAGTAGTACATCATACAAGTAGTAGATCATACAAGTAGTACATCATACAAGTAGTACATCATACAAGTAGTGCATCAGTTTAGTAGTACATCATTCAAGTAGTGCATCATACAAGAAGTACATCATACAAGTAGTACATCATTCAAGTAGTGCATCATACAAGAAGTACATCATACAAGTAGTAAATCATACAAGTAGTGCATCATACAAGTAGTGCATCATACAAGTAGTACATCATACAAGTAGTACATCATACAGGAAATTGAATGATAAGCTCAAGTAGTATTGCATACAGGAAATTGAATTATAAGCTCAAGTAGTATTGCATACAGGAAATTGAATGATAAACTCAAGTAGTATTGCATACAGGAAATTGAATGATAAGCTCAAGTAGTATTGCATACAGGAAATTGAATGATAAGCTCAAGTAGTACTGCATACATGAGATTGAATGATAAGCTCAAGTAGTACTGCATACATGAGATTGAATGATAAGCTCAAGTAGTATTGCATACAGGAAATTGAATGATAAGCTCAAGTAGTATTGCATACCGGAAATTGAATGTTAAGCTCAAGTAGTATCAGTGGCGTAGCGAGGGGGGGCAAGGGGGGCATCATGCCCCGGGCGCTACTCACAAAGGGGCGCCAAATGGTATATTTTACATATAATATTGTATGGTTTTCGGATGGGGGGGGCGCTAAAAAGGTATTGTGCCCCGGGCGCGAGTTAAGCTCGCTACGCCACTGAGTAGTATTGCATACAGGAAATTGTTCTTAATTGATAACAAGAAATGATAATTAAAGAATGAATGTATAATATATTTTCATTTGTGCCTGTCTAGTGTTGGAAAGAAAAGTCTATTTTATAAATCTGGATAAAGTTTTATAACTAATGTCCCCTGGAAGACTTTCAGCCGCAACAATGCTGAAATGTATTCAATTGCTTAGATAAGCAGATGTATTTCTCATTTTACAAAATAAATGTACAGGGCAAAATGTTTAAAAGATTATTAATCTTCTTAGTTGAAAAAAAAAAATATATAATTAAACAGTTCTAAACAGGGGCACCTGACTGACACATGATTCCGTACATTTTAATTATTTGTTTTGACCATCACATACATTTAAAAAAAACAAAACTAAACGAGCTGATCTGTTCACAGTTGTACCAGGCAACTGGTGCGTTACAATGATTACATCTCTTGATTGTATCTTAAAATCTGTCTCCCATGTTACAGTGAATCCACAGATGAGGTATGCAATGCGGTGCGCTTAGTGTGCGGCATTACATTTTGGAGCGCACCTCCATCCAGAAACGCGGTACAGGAGATAAAGGTCACTAGTGGCAGGTCGAATATTCGTTTATTCTTTTATCGTGCCAGAATTGTCTGTGAGTTTGTGTAAGTGTGTTTTGCTTTGGCATTAGCGAATTCAAGAGATTGATCGCCTGGTATTAGCAAATTAAAATACTTGATAGCTTACCATTAAATACACAATTTAAATGATAGGTTAGCTTATTTTTTTTTTAAAATGTTGCTAAAATTAATATCTATTTTAATTTTCTAAGTTCACACTTTAGAAAGACTTTCATTTCGTTATCGGTGCAAAAGTTAAACATTACAGTTAAACCAGCGCCCTGGTTCTGTACACACACAAAACGGCGTTTTGTAATGAATGAAAAGCAATGCACGAATTAGTTTCCTTGATATAATTCTTATAAAGACTTCTGGTTGATTACATAATAGATACATAAAGAATAAGAAAGAAAAAAGAGACTTTTCGCCTACACAAGATGATTTAATGAGACTTCATTCAAGTGCTCTTAACTGACTGTGTACGACCGGAAGTCTCCGGCTTTCTTTTTATTACGGCCATTGTGCATTAAATGTTAATGGTTTATTAAAATACGGAATCATCAGAGGTACTATTTAGAAGATGTGGAGACAAATGGAGCAATGTAGTCTTCTCTGTGGGTAATATTATTTTTGAAAGGAGTGAAAATGAATTGGAATAATTTAAAACTTCTCGGAGGTACTGGTTTGTTCGAGGTTAGGCACATAGGAGGGATGAGGAATGATTTTTTCAAATACATTAGATTATAACATGGAGAAGACCACACTAGAATGGACAATTTAAATATTATCAATAGCACAAGTTGTCCACCCCAAGCCCCACCCCAAAAGGTAGTTTGACCACAATATGTGTTAAGCCTCTTGCTAGATCATTAGCAATGCGGTCCCCACCCCAGAAGGTATTTTGACCACAATATGTGTTAAGTCTCTAGCTGGATCATTAGCAATGCCGTCCCCACCCCAGAAGATAGTTTGACCACAATATGTGTTAAGTCTCTTGCTAGATCATTAGCAATGCGGAAACTTACACGCACACTTTTCGGGTCTGTTTAAAGCTGTTAGTGGATAAAAGAGAACTTGAACCAAAAAAAAATAATAATATATATGTTACGACCAAAACCCGAAGTCGGCAATTTCGGGACCTTACCGGGCAAATCGGGCAATGGCTAGTGTCGCTGTAAATTAACCGGCCACAATAAAACTCAAGATTATCAGTCTAAACGCAGATTTTTACAAATGTACCATTCACTAAACCCCAAAGAAAACATTTTAAAAAAGCAACTCAAAACTAGTACAAAAGCTGAACAAATAAGCACATCAGGAGGTTAAGAATTGAGCCATGGATCGATTTTTTGATATAAGATTTTTCACAAGTTCTCTAACGTTTTTGAAGAACAACCCCATTTTATACATGCAAAGTGACCCACAAACCCACTTTAATGAAGCAAAGTAACCCACAAACCCAATATATATAAAATAAATTAAAATGATGCGTGACAACACAACAAAAAGTAGATGCAGTGCTATGAACTTATTCAAACTTGACTATGACCCTGATTACAAAATGAATACTTCTTTTAAAAACTATATTTTTTTCGCTTACTATTTTAGCCGTCGACCCTACTGAAAACCCTCCGCGACCCCAAATGGGAACCATGGGACTGTGCATAGCTCTAAGAGGTAATTCAATATTCTTAATATAATTATTAACGCAGGTTTCCATGCTATAATCGTAACCGGAATTCATTGGAGACTGGAGACACTTTTTTGTGTGTTGTGTTTAATGAAATTAAACAAACAGCTCGTGAAGTATATCAATAATATTATAGGCTGTAGTGAAAGGTCCACACATGAACACACGACTGGTTGAAGGATTACCGGGTTTTGAGAACTGACTTACGAAAGTGCGGTTGTTTAATGTATGAGAACTTGTGTAAAAAACAACCCGGGCCGCCAGCCCATGCCAACAACCCAGGCCGCGAACCCCAGCTTCTTGGCTTATAAATTATGTTTCCAACACAACGTCACAATGGCTTAGCGACGGTCAAGGTCAGACAAAACCTCAACTTTCTAATTACGTTAAACTTTTTTTGTTTTCTTCTTCATATATCCAATTTTGAATCCCTAGTGGTTTCCAGTCCACTGCTGTCAATAATTTCCCGATAAACAGAAATAGGAAAAAGGGTGGGGGGGGGGGGAGTTTTCCAGTATGGCCATATTCGGATTTTCATTTAACAAGCATCTCTCGTAAAATTGCATTACATTATGCATCTCATGAACAACCCACCAACCCCCTTCTTTCCATTAACAGTGTTTCCCCGGTACTTGAGTTAAATATATGATATATTTAGGAACCAGTGTGGGTTCAATGTTCTGCCCAGGGCTCATGGCAAGAAATGTCAGGTTAGTCGTGATCATATCGACCTAGACAGAAGAGTCTCAAACAAAGACATACTATTAGCGATGATAATAACAGCTAAGACTGGAACGAAACCAAGAAAGAAAACCGGTCGACACGATCCCATTACGTGTGAAGCATGCCCGGAAATATCCCATATCACGGGTCGTATTAAAAGAATACTTGGATAGTATCGTAATAATCCAAGACGAAAGAAGTGTCCGCATTGTTTTCCGTTCTGGCACAGTCTGGCCGAGAGGTCTGAAAGTTTGAGTAAAACTTTCCAGACTGATTGATAAAAAAATTGGCTCATATCCTGCACAATTGAATGTCGCAGTACTTCTGTGTACATACGGAAGTTTTCACTGCAATCCTGACCCTCATTTAATTTGCGATAAAAAACGTGAACCATCCGCAAGTACTCCCACGCGTGTCCCAGTTTAACCCCATATGTCTTCTCTTCACCCGTCAAAACACTTTTCTACCTACTATCCCGACGTGGTTATTTTGATTTTTTTTTTTGGTACCGCGTTGGTGAATTTTGTAAAATAAAAAAATAAAAAATAAAAAAAAATAAATAAAAAAAAATAAACTAAAACAAATTCATCTTCCACTTTTGATCGGTTACCGGAAATTTGATAAAAAGAAATTTCGTCGACGGAAAATTGATCGACGGAAATTTGATCGAACGGAAATTTGGTAGAATCTTTTTTTCTGTTCAGACGTTCGTCAAATTTCTTTTTGAACGCACTATACTTTATAGTAAAAAAAGAATAATGCGTTCAAAAAGAAATTTGACGCAAAATTTTAACGTGTAAACTAAAAAAAAGATTCGACCAAATTTCCGTTCGATCAAATTTCCGTCGATCAATTTTCCGTCGACGAAATTTCTTTCGATCAAATTTCAGGATACGCTTTTGATCACCAACATTTTTCATAGCATGTCAATACTACAATCCCACCACCATCACATTCTCCCACCAAATTTCCACCACCACTTCTCAAAAAAAGATTTAAAAAAAAAAACACTTGTTTTACAAAAGTCCTTAAAAAAGCAGACACGATTGACGAGAGAATGAGCGCCAGAAACTTGCCTCGCATGGATGCTCAAGTCATTAAAGACGTCAAAGGCCGGGAATTCAAGTGCTTCAGGGGCAAGACACGCGTTCCTGCACTTCCTTTCCTTATCATAGTCGTAGGGTAAAACACGAACTTTTGTTTGTTTTCAGAACTAAGCAGGAACAATTTCTTCTATAGAGAGGGTAAACACGTGTACGAAACGTCTGCTCTGGGTTAAAAACAGTTGAACCAATTCTGTTTAGTGATATTGAATTTCAATGACTGAGCAAGAAATTTATTTTAAGACTGGGTTAAATCTCTAAACATATACTTTTTTCCCCTCATCTTCAGTACGTGTGGTAACATGTTTAAAAACTTTGGATAAGATCAATGCAAAGTAATCGCTGATACACGAATCAAATCATAATTATCACGATGCTCACATGTGAGTCCCGTCGTTGCTCTATAGTTACAAAGAAATGCTCTTGAAGTTTTTCTTTTTCTTTTATTTTATGGTCATTTTTTAAAAATACGTTAAATTAAGACTTTAAAAAAAAATAAAAAATTGTTCAAATTGCATCAATGTATATATATATATATTATTTCCAGATGCTCTGACGGGAAAACTCCAAAAGTTGTACACGCGAAAGTCAGACGGATCTATATGCAAGTATGTTGGTGATGGGGGAAAGTTGGTTTCTCCCTTCCCTTTACGCATTCGACTTCTCCTCGTCTTCTGACATGTCAAGTTGTGCTAATTCTGGCCACGAGATCAATTACACGTGCATTCGGTTTACAAGTACATTGTGTTAGGTTCGTCCAAACTTTAAAACAAAACAAAACAAAAAATGTAAAATGGCATTAATCAACATTTGCGTGACAAATGAGCGCCGTGTTGTGTATGTGAGTTGAGTCCCATGACACACTGCCATGACACACTGCCATGACACACTGCCCCGTCAATCGCCTACCTATTTATTCTCGTATCCGGAAATTTGATCGAAAGAAATTTTGTCGACGGAAAATTGATCGACGGAAAATTGATCGAACGGAAATTTGGTCGAATCTTTTTTTTTTAGTTTACACGTTAAAGTTTTGCGTCAAATTTATTTTTGAACGCATTATTTTGTTTTACTGTACAGTATATTGCGTTCAAAAATAAATTTGGCAAATATTTTAACGTGTGTACTGAAAAAAAGATTCGACCAAATTTCCGTACGATCAAATTTCCGTCGATCAATTTTCTGTCGACGAAATGTCTTTGGATCAAATTTCTGGTAACCATTTATTCTAGTATACATTTAAGGTCATCATCACTATCTTGACTCAAGGGCACTGACGTATCCAGTGAATGGCTGCTAAAGTGCAGATCTTCACCCCTAAATAGTCAACTAGTGTATCGTATGTTCGCCCCTATATGTCCAGTATTATATTGTATCTTCGCCCCATAAATGGACCACTATTATATTGTATCTCCTCCCCTAAATGGTCAACTATTATATTGTACCTTCGCCCCATAAATGGTCCACTATTATAATGTTTCTTCGCCTCTAAATGGTCCACTATTACATTGTATCTTCGCCCCATAAATGCTCCACTATTATAATGTTTCTTCGCCTCTAAATGGTCCACTATTACATTGTATCTTCGCCCCATAAATGGTCCACTATTATCTTGTATTACACTAAATTATTTTACTGTCTATTACATACGTTCAAATATATTAAAATATATTTAATTCAATCTACACACGGTGCTATTGACCTGGCGGTAACGCTTCACCCAATAGATCTAGTATGGTTACATTTTCTTTTGGAAGCTGCATAATGAAGAAACTCCTGAATTTTACTGCTAAATCGACTTCGTCACTTCACACCCAATCATCAAAAAGTCAATACAAGCTCTTGGACTCTAATCGAAGAATATTATTTTGAAATAAGCTGACCAATCACATACCTCAGGTCTATGTAAACTAAAGAATGACATGCCAAGATTCAGCTTACAGCCTCCACACCCCAGTTAGAGGAGCGGGGGTAGGTGGGGGCAAGTTTGAGTTTGAACACAGATTGCTCTATTTGCGTATCTCTAATTATACTCAGCTCACGAGATGGAGATAAGAGACAACAAGGAATAGCTGTGACTGTATTTTTAGACCGGATCTCGCACGCGGTAACCTTGTCTTTTGTTAAGGAAATGACAGAAAGACAGTTGGATTGTTCTCAGCGGCTTTTGTTTTTGTTTGGGGCGTGGGTGAAGGGGTTCAGCACGGCCGGGCCGTTAGCAGGTCTGCGGGGAGAATTTTTATTTTATGAGTCCAGCAAAAATAATCTTATCATCTTTATTTGAAAACGAATTATAAAATGGTTAAACGTAATTTTTTATTATGACTTTACTACATTATCATATAAGCGTAGTTACCTTTTGACTGATCAGAAAAGATTGTTTGCATTTTGCATCAGCTGTCACACATTCTATTAGAAAGAAAATTTATTGAGATATCACGGTACCAGTGCGGGTACTGAAATAGAGTAAAATGATTCGACTCCGAATCCTGCACTGACTATAAATGGTAAACTGTGGTGGCGCCATTCTGATTTCTCATACCCTGGTTTTCTTTGGTGTTACATATTTGTTCTTGTTTCCTTTTGCTACTGGGCACACACCCGAGATTGTTGTAAGTCTCATCACATTATCCAGCGCCAAAGTAAAAGGTGTATCTGTATAGCCGTTTCAGTTTCCTCCATCGCGATAAACGTGCATCTTAAAGGGAATAGGAAATAGTTTTTGTGCTGACCAGGAGATCACATTTAACCTCGGGCATTTTCCATACATGTCGTATACAATGTATCACATTCAGCGTGGGAGAAGTAGTGAGAAATGGCGTGGGGAGTGAGAGATGACATGGGAATTGACAGGGGAATTGGCGAATGGCGTGAGATTTGGAGAATGGCGTGAGATTTGGAGAATGGCGTAGGATTTGGAGAATGGCGTGAGATTTGGAGAATGGCGTGGGATTTGGAGAATGGCGTGAGATTTGGAGAATGGCGTGAGATTTGGAGAATGGCGTGGGATTTGGAGAATGGCGTGGGATTTGGGAAATGGCGTGTGGGAGTGAGTAGAGTGAGATCTAGATTTGTATAGTAAAAGGCGTGCGAAATGCGATTTCGCTTCGAAGAAGATGGTGTGAGGAAGACGTATTAAAATAATGGGCAGGAGAGACGCGTGTCAAATGTAAAAACACTTTACGATTAACTTGCATCAAAAATTTACATTTAAATTTGATTAGTATGTTTCTTTGCAGAATGGCTGATAAGCAGTGGTGCCTTTAAAACACTGATAATTAAAATTTAAGTTAAGTAGCCATCATGAAAATAATATTAAAAGTGTTTTTGTGTGTGTTAATTATATTAGTGGCTTAACGTTGTTAAAACAATTACGATTTTTGTTCATCATAGTGCCCCATATCCGGCACGTCCTAGCATTAAAATAACGACTATCATCGCGTTATACCGCAACGTTAACATCAGCGATCTATCGTTTTCTATCATAGCTCTTTGGGGGGACCTCCGTGGCAGGGTGGTGTCAAGAAATGTCTCGCTCCAGGAGCACAAATGATGAATGAGTGATTATGAATGAAGTGTACCGGCCTCATCCTGACAAGCATCAACAAACAGACAGATCAGTCAACGCTGGGGTAGCCGATAACGAGACCAAAGCACACACAGATCAATGGACGATCGAGGTTAAAGATCACGACTCGGCGAGGGCACTGACACTGCTGTGAACTCGCTGTGAGCGGAATATTACTCCTGTTTATTGATGTGCACCACAATCTGATAAAATCAATAACAGGTGACGCCATTTTTGGAATTTCATGACGGTCGGCAAACTTAAAGTTTGGCGTATCCAATATTTCAGTCCTTATCTAACTTTTCAGTATGACGGACGTGCAGGAATAGTTCAAAATGCAGAAAAAAAGGAGGGTGGGGGTGGGGCTGGTGTCCAACCTACTGGTTACTGTTAATTTTCGGTCTCCTTAATTTTGTTCACCGTTAGCAGACCAGCAACTGGGAACTGCGGGACTGGTATTGTTCCGCAGACCACGACTTTGAGTAGCGCTGCTATCTCCTATAATACGATTTTTAAGGCAATCAATCTAACGCGACTTTGAGTAACGCGACTTTGAGTAGCGCTGCTATCTCTTATAATACGATTTTTAAGGCAATCAATCTAACGCGACTTTGAGTAGCGCTGCTATCTCCTGTAATACGATTTTTAAGGCAATCATTCTAACGCGACTTTGAGTAACGCGACTTTGAGTAGCGCTGCTCTCTCCTATAATACGATTTTAAGGCAATCATTCTAACGCGACTTTGAGTAACGCGACTTTGAGTAGCGCTGCTCTCTCCTATAATAAGATTTTTAAGGCAATCATTCCAACCTTGATTAAAATTGTTCTCATATTGTTGGCATCATAGCCCGTAAAATATCATATATGTTCCACGAACTAGCATTTTCTCACCGTCATAAAGGGACTAAATGACGAAACACACAGATATGTTACGGAGAAGCTGTGTTACTTGTAAATTGAAATCGAGTATAACGAAGTAGAAGAAGGCCTAACGTAATGTAATGGTGCATAATGAATTAACTTAAAAGAAATGTTATGAAGTAAATGTAAAACTATGTATAGTGCATTGATTGATTTTTTAAATGAATATTTTAGAAAATGAAGTTATAATCACTAGTAATGGTTTCAAAACAGAGAGCTACACAATGTGAACTAGATATCGTAAAGTGAACGCTATAGTATACATTTGTTGTTGTAGTTTATAAACATGGTAACATGCCGTTGACAGTTGTCACGATCCACACATTTTTTTCGTCACCCCTTTTAAAAATATAAACATAAATTTTGAACAAAACCCTGGTGATTATAGGCCTACCCAGTGCAACACAAGACATTAGAATACATCCCTAGTGATTATAGGCCTATCCAGTCCAACACAAGACATTAGAACACATCCCTAGTGATTATAGGCCTATCCAGTCCAACACAAGACATTAGAACACACCCCTGGAGATTATAGGCCTATCCAGTCCAACACAAGACATTAGAACACATCCCTAGTGATTATAGGCCTATCCAGTCCAACACAAGACATTAGAACACATCCCTAATGATTATAGGCCTATCCAGTCCAACACAAGACATTAGAACACACCCCTGGAGATTATAGGCCTATCCAGTCCAACACAAGACATTAGAACAACACACACCCGTGATTATAGGCCTATCCAGTCCAACACAAGACATTAGAAAAACGTAGACAAATAAACATGTCCAGGAAGAACTTTTGAACGTGAAGAAGTAAATTAGATGTAACAAATGTACTCTTTAAACACTATTCATTTAAAGAAGATGCGTTAATAAACATTGATGGATCCATGGGAGGAGAAGGCTTAACTATGCAACACCCCCCCCCCCCAAACCCAGTCATTGTTCGAAATCATAGGGGGGGGGGGTGTGTGTGTGTTAAAATATACTTATTTTAAAAATGCCATACTCCCAGTTGATGTTAAAGCCAATTGTAATCATGTTGTTGTTGTTTTTTTTGTTTTTTTTTGGATCAGTCAAAGATAAAATAAAGAAATAAATTTTGTTGGTACTCACCCTATGACAACAATGGTAAAATCTAATGCATTCCATCCATTTCGTAAATAAGCTCCTTGGTGCATCACGAAGCCGTACGCTATGATTTTCAGTATTCCCTCCAATAAGAATATCACTAAGAAGACATATTCAATCCGATCCTGGTGAGAGACAAATGAAAAGAGAACAAACGCATTAGCAAAAAGGACAAATCACAATACAGCTAAACAGAACGTACATGCACTAATCAGACCTAGTTTCAATACAATATGTTGCTGTGAAAATACATTTCTAAAAAGGGAAATGTCAAAGTTACACGGCTTTATTAAAAATACACTAAACAGTACAACATATTGTTCGCAGCTATGACAACGCTTTTGGTAATAATAAGCATCGGTTCACACGATCAAATTAGCTTCAAATTTCGCGTCAAATTTGTGCATGAACGCACTATTTTGTACGTGTTTTCTTTCTTTAGACAAAAATTTGAATTTGAACAAATAGTAATTTGAAAGTTGTGACAAGGCTTCATACAATAATCAAATGCGTGATCGAAAATTTGATCGTGTGAACTGGCGCTTAAGAGACAAGAATAAAATTGTGGGCTGCCAATGATGAAGTAAAAGGGTTCATGGAGAATGAAGTATACAAATTATTTAAAAGGATTAATGTTAAAATGTAAATAAGTCTTAAATTGAATTTAAGAAAGGACTAAAACAAAAGTTGTATGGATAATTATTTTGAAATTATTGGGAACTACAATTTGTGACTATTGTGAAACGCTGAAATGTTTGCGTTAAATTGGTCATTCCAAGCCCCCCACCCACTTTCTCGGTCGCTTAAAAATTACACTGTATGTAGTGAAACGGTAAATATTTTAACTATATGTAATTTATATATATATATGTCAATGTTTATATAATGGTGCGCCGTGTCATTTTTTGTGGATCCGCCAATTACTGCAAATATTGTTCCTTTTTTTTCTAAAATATACGTCTACTGAATCTTCTTTTTCTTCGTTTCTTTTTTAATTGTTTTTTTTTTTCGTGTTAATTTTTTTCTTTCTGTGATGGTGGTTTGGTTAAAGTTAAAGATAAAAATTCAGATCGTGTAGTGGAAGTCCTTTTTTTATTTTATGCTATCGGTTTTTTTGTCCGCTAATTTAAATGGAAGAATAAGATATTAAAATTATTGAGATATTCCGAGGGAAGACAGAAAAAGAATCGTTACTGCTGGTTCTGGTTGGCGAGATTGACAAGAGGAAACCAAATGTAGGTCTTAAGTTTAAAGAAAAAAAAATAGAAATAGAGCCACAGAGGTGGTAAAAATAATAACATCTGAGAATGTTTTAAAGAAAGTGACACTCGGCTTCTATTGTTACCGATTATTACCGAATTTCAAATAAAAATTAGAGATTTGTTGAATCACATTCATGAAAAATAAACAAAAACTTAAAATTGTTGCCGGATCTCTTAAAAGGAAGTAATGTTTTGAAACTTAAAATAGCCGCATAGATATCTAGGCAAGCGGAGATTTCTGTTAATAGCAAACAGTTTACATGAAAACTATTTGTAGTGACGACTCGGAGTATATCTACCAAATAAATATATCTTCATTCAGAAAAAGCCTTGAAACGCTTGTTATTAAAAAAAATACTCGAATGATGTCAATACATTTAATGATTAAAGCGTTTCTAAGTTTTACCGTGGTCATTTACAATGGTTACCGGAAATTTGATCAAAAGAAATTTCGTCGACGGAAAATTGATCGACGGTAATTTGATCGGACGGAAATTTTGTCGAATCTTTTTTTCAGTCGAGACGTTAAAATTTTCGTCAAATTTCATTTTGAACGCACTATACTATATGGTAAAACAAAATAATGCGTTCAAAAAGAAATTTGACGCAAAATTTTAACGTATAAACTAAAAAAAAAACGATTCGACCAAATTTCCGTTCGATCAAATTTCCGTCGATCAATTTTCCGTCGACCAAATTTCTTTCGATCAAATTTCCGGATACGATTTACAATATTGTATGACTCCCGGGGACTCCGTAACAGCAAAATTCCTCTAGACATCTGACATTCGGTTCACGTGAGACGGGTTGTGGCCTCGTTTCTTAATCATTTCTTATATCTATCGATCCAAACCTTAAAACACAACAATCATTATTTATACCAACTACTGTGGCCCAAACAATGTATGCCTATCTGTTGCTATCTCTACGATTGCATTGCGCCGACACTAATACACACACAGTGGCCGGTATTAAAAATGTATAATAAAAGACATATTTGATGTGGACTTTTTAAGCAAAACAAGTTTTTTTTTCGTCTTTCAGTGTTCTGCTTTTAGGATATAAAATGTCAGAATTTAAAACTCACTTGGCTGTTGTTGTTTTAATTTTGGATAATCACAGACAACTCATTGAAAATAAAGTAATGGTTAACAGTGCATGCTATTTTTGGAGGTGGTCAGATTTTTTCAGTTACTAAACAAGGCAGAGCTCTAAAGGACGACAACTCCCAAAGCTATAAGCACGCTATTTTAATCTTTGTCGCTTGTTCGCTATCCTATTTTCAGTATCTGCTAAAACATTACAGGAAAGATGTAAAAAAATAATAATAATAAATAAATCTATAGTAACAACGCCTAACAAAGTGATACACGTAGTGACGATTCATCCATTCATCCGCGTATCCGGAAATTTGATCGAAAGAAATTTGGTCGACGGAAAATTGATCGACGGAAATTTGATCGAACGGAAATTTGGTCGAATCGTTTTTTTTATTTATACGTTAAAATGTTGCGTCAAATTTCTTTTTGAACGCATTGTTTTGTTTTACTATATAGTATAGTGCGTTCAAAAAGAAATTTGACGAAAAATTTAACGTCTTGACTGAAAAAAAGATTCGATCAAATTACCGTCGATCAATTTTCCGTCGACGAAATTTCTTTCGATCAAATTTCCGGTAACCATTCATCCGCCATGGCGGAAGCTCCTGGGGGCGGTATTGTCGTTCCACTTCACATAGCTTTTTTTTTTTTTTTAATGTGCACTTCTTTGTTTGGTGGTTTTAGTCAAATATTGGGGTTAAGTCAATATTAAACACACACAGTTACATTAATGTAATATCGATTATTTTAGAAGACCTAAAACAGGTATTACATACAGCTCTTTATTTTATAACCAACAAACAAAGCAGTAAATTAAGCTAGATTACTAATCAAAGGGAAGGATAGTGAGGTTACAAAACATAACAACCAATAAATTACACACAGCTGTTTGGCACGTCAACTAAATCGGTGCTAAATAAAATAGAGCTCGATTGAAGGAATTACAGCAATGAAACTAGATATATGTACTTCAATTGCATGTGTTGTTAATAATCAGTAAATACATATTCCATTGTTGTTTTTTTACATTATAAACTAGTTTTCGCTTAAGGAATGTCATTAAATTCGTTACATGTCCCCCTACATGTAAGGCGTTCAGACTCAGAGGGGCTAACACCCCACCCTTACATTAAGCTCAAAGTTACGCTTCTGAGTTCAATAGCAATGCTGTTGTTTGTCCTTCGAATGCCAAGATGACCAAAGCTATATTACACGGTGAGTACGCAGGTGGCCTGCCAAGATGACCAAGGATATATTACACGGTGAGTACGCAGGTGGCCTGCCAAGATGACCAAGGATATATTATACGGTGAGTACTCAGGTGGCCTGCCAATATTATTTATGCCCTGAAAGCTTTCCCGCACGTGCACCTCACGTTGTTTATGGGCCTAGCAGGATTTTAGTCGATTTAGCTTTTTCTTCCCGTGCGCTTTCAGTGTGTGTGAGCGGTGCTCTCATACTCTGAGAATTAAAAGCAAAGCTAGACCACCATTATAAACTGATTCCAAAGAAAGCCGCATCACAAGCCCCGTCGTGTCTTCTATCAAGTCACCCGATATGATTCCAGACAAAAGAGGAGGCGACTCGGGGTTTCCCCGATAATATTTTTTATTAAGGATAATATATGAGGGACAACGTTCAAGTCGTCAGAATGAAACAATAAATAGTGGAGCAATAGATATGTTTGGGATTTAGAAATCAGTACAATTAAAGGGACCCAATGGCGTAGCGAGCTTAACTCGCGCCCGGGGCACAATACCTTTTTAGCGCCACCCCCTAATCGAAAACCATACAATATTATATGTAAAATATACAATTTAGCGCCCCTTTGTGAGTAGCGCCCGGGGCATGATACCCCCCTTGATCCTCCTCGCTACGCCACTGGACGTTTCGGCTTAACGCCTTCTTCAGCAGACAAGACAAAACAAGAAATATTAGATTAATTGAAATTTAAAACTTATGCGTTCGAAGATTCTGATCAAAACGTTCTCAAAGTCTCTGTTTAGATACCGAAACGCTTTATTAGAAACTGAAGTAAGTTGTTCAAAGCGTGCGTCCCAAATAAATACGTGGTGCGCACTATCAAAGAAATAGAAATGTTTTGAAGTATTATTAACGTAAAGTTTAATGTTTTATGCAACAAAAAATGAGAATAGAAATGGAGGGAAATTGAGGGCGACTAATAAAAGAGTATTTATTTGATTGATTCCATATGGCGTAAGGGCGGCGAAAATCTGAATTAATTTGTTGTCATTCTTCACTCAACGCTGCTTTATTAGTGCAAGAAATTGGAGCCGTGATTGAAACATCTGATGTGCCTCCTAGGTTAACCTCCGTTCAAATGGGATGAGACCCAGGACGGCTTGCTTTGTTCAATATCCCGAAGATGCTCACTGAGCCTATCAGATGGCGTTCTTCCCGTCTCATATATATAACACGAGTTACATCTTCGGGAAACAGTCACATAGGGCACATTTCGACTATTAGAAGTGAAGCCAATGTGTTTAATTTCCAGAACGTTGGGGCACGTCCTATACATAATCTGAGTCGAGCCTAATCTGATGTCAGGATATCTAAATGTATCAAGTGATAAGAAAGGCTGAATAATATAATATAATCTCATAACAGTTCATTTTCACATCATATGATATTATGATCTAAGCTATGTTTTTTTTTGCATCTACATTAAATTGATAACCCACAACATGTAGACTATGTAACACCCAGCGCTTTAACCCACAAATTCTAGACTATGTAACACCCAGCGCTTTAACCCACAAATTCTAGACTATGCAACGCCCAGCGCTTTAACCCACAAATTCTAGACTATGTAACACCCAGCTCTTTAACCCACAAATTCTAGACTATGTAACACCCAGCGCTTTAACCCACAAATTCTAGACTATGTAATACCCAGCGCTTTAACCCACAAATGCTAGACTATGTAACACCTAGCCCTTTAACCCACAAATTCTAGACTATTTAACACCCTGCGCTTTAACCCACAAATTCTAGACTATGTAACACCCAGCCCTTTAACCCACAAATTCTAGACTATGTAACACCCAGCCCTTTAACCCACAAATTCTAGACTATGTAACACCCTGCGCTTTAACCCACAAATTCTAGACTATTTAACACCCTGCGCTTTAACCCACAAATTCTAGACTATGTAACACCCAGCCCTTTAACCCACAAACTCTAGACTATGTAACACCCATCCCTTTAAGCCACAAATTCTAGACTTTGTAACACCCAGCGCTTAGACCTAACTTTACGTGACCTATGCTGGGGCTGGATTTAATCACACGGGTATGGAAAATAAATGGACGACAACCCAAAACTGAATTATAATAGCATTCTAGTCCATGTAGACTACAAGATGTAGGTAGGTGGATGAGTTGGTGATTTCTGAGATTTACTCTATGATATTTTATTATGTTACGAGGCGTGTACTTAAATAGCGTTGTTATAGACATACTTGATAATCAACCACAACATGAGTTTGACAAGATCGTATGAAAATAATAAGAGAATCCCTTAACCGAGATAGGCACGAACGCTATAGACGACCCATCAGCAAAAACAAATTACATATGAGACCAACCCCCGTGGGATGGACGCCACGAGCCATAACTCTTTTTCTTCATCTTGGACTAGTTACATTTCCTCTTCCAGATCAGCAAGCAAAGTCGTCTCTTCTATAATTACCTCTATTATCTCGAGCTGATGCATCATGGACCAGTGGGCCCACATCTTAATGCTTGACAAAACAGTTTTTTTCCCTCCATTCACTTATGTTATCCTAGCATGCTGACATACGCCATGATGGCTCTGTACAAAATTAACCCCCGAGAATCTAATTGATTTACACTAAGAAAATAGTTAATTCTCCGTTGTTAGTGTATTTATATACTACTTGCTAAATTTTAAGTTTGGGTAGGGCGACGGTACAGTAGTGCAACTCCCCAACTCCGGCGTTGTTATCCATAGGCGAGAGAAATAAAAGGGAGAATGCCGTTACAAATTCAATTAGGGATTTACGTTTATCTCATTATAATACATTTTTAAGTCGCTGTGCCTTTACACAATGCATTCGTGTTTGTCAATATTTACGTAAGATTTCTAGCGAAATTATAAAAGTATATTGATGCATTTCACAATCGTTAACAAAATTCATGAATTATTTCTAATTGGAAAAACAAGTAGAGAAAGCTCAGACCTAAACATTCATATTGATTGTGCTATTATTATTTATATATATATATATATATTTTTATTTTTTTTTAATGGGTGAGATTTCTAATGGCTATTGAAGTTTTAAATACATTATTATATGTATACATGCATACATCACTGTATATATAAAATATGTATATATATATATAAATATATATATGTATACATTTATATCTATATCTAAGTGGGGTTAAAGGGGGAATCATATTTAAATTAAAAATTGATATAGCTATCGCTGGATCAACTGACAGTACAGATTTGCCAGAAGAATGTCTGAAAGTTTTACGTCTTTTCATTATCGCAATGTTAAATTCGAATCTTTGCCTAGGACACGTGTGCCTAGAGGGCCTAGGACCCTCGCCACCTAACCGGCTACCTGCGTCTCTGCCAAGGATAATACTAGAACACTTAGCAAAGCTGATAACTCGGTTGTGGCATTGGTGTATATCACCCAGCACATTACCTAACGTCGGCACTAACGTTATTGGACGAGTCGTAACGAAGGAAAAGCACAAAGATTTTTATTCGAGCATAAATTTGCCTACGCCGATCTCCGTCTTCGTTAGAACACGCTTCCGTGACATTATAATACTTCTGGCATGATAGCTCGTGTCAAGTTAAGATAAAAGCCTGTCTGGGTTTTCAAAGGATTACAGCGCTAATTCCCGTTTCAATAATACAGAGACAGACGTGCAGAACATGAAATATGATAAGGGTACGGGAAACGGGTTTGAGAAAATCATCATTGTTTACGAACCAAAGAAAGATGGCGTATACGACACGACGCCATTTCGTGGTATCTACTACATACTGCAGAAAACTGCTGCATAATGCAGCAGACTTACTCAAATTCTCTCGAGTTGTTCAGTCGATCGATTTTAACTTGGTATCTTTTTTTTTGTTTTTTGTTTTTTTGTTAGCCGAAATTTCAAACATTTTGTGAATTATAAGGGTCAAGAACGTTATTTTTAAGAAACTAAGTTTAGGGCAGTAGTCTTTTTTTTTTAAAAATCCGTCATGAGAACCACGAGGATGTAAAGTATGTCGGAGGGCTTGCGATGTCAAGGGTACGTTAAGGTAATTTAATAAATATTATTTGTGTGGGTATGGGTGGGAAAACGCCGATTTTTACAAGGCACACTATAATTTATGTCGACGTCACGGGATTCTGCAACGATATTTTCTTCATATCCTCGGCTATGGATTTTTATGAGCTTTTGCCTTGATCGAAATATCCCACTAGAGCTCTGGGTTAGGCCTACTCATAGGGCTGATTGAGTAGTACAGGGACTCCAACTACGGGCCAGGGGCCACATCCGGCACGCCATGGGTCCTTAACAGCCTGGTTGCCGTACGGGTATCTAGGTAACAGAGACGAATGCGGATACGGGGGATTGACAAAAACCATTTTCCACAGTCAGGCCCATACTTCTAATTGATCTAAGTAGTTTTATGTTGATTGAAATTGCTCTTCGTTATAAATATTGTACTGTTTTTTTCTGGGTTTTTTTTCATTACAAATAAGATATGTGCAGTGTGCATTGGGATTCGTTCATAGTTTTTATCAAAATATAGTCTAGCCCAGGGGTGGGCAAACTACGGCCCGCGGGCCGCATGCGGCCCGGCAACTGATATTATGTGGCCCTCGAAGGCATTTAGAAATTTTAAAAAATTAATATGTTTTTAAGTTATTTTGTTGAATTTTACAGAATTTCATGCACCGTTATGATTTTTAAAACATTTTTGATCAAATTTCTTTCTAATTTTCTATTTTTTAAAACAGTCCTTGACCTTTGTCATGTAATGCTAAAATGCGAAACTACCAATTTTAATATAGGGAAATGTTTATCGATATTTAAAAATTGGACATAATATACATGCTGCCCCCCAATAGCTTTACCTTTGTCAATGTGGCCCTCCGCACAAAAAGTTTGCCCACCCCTGGTCTAGCCCCTAACAGGGTTTGAGGGATAGTGAGTCGGTCCCTCTGTTTAAAAGTTTAAAATACCCTGGAGAAGAATGTTACTGGCACATAGTCTTAGGGTAGAGTGCATAAATGTTGTTGTGTTTTTTTTAATTATTTAAATATAAGAGTTTAACAGCAAGGAAGTTGCTTTTTGACCAAATATACTATAGCTTACGTCACCCACTGGTGTACAGTCTAGACAATCGTACCTCAATTGCTGGCCCACAGACCGACACAGGTCCACGAGCCTTACATTGCCGGTCCGCAAAACATAAATATTTATGGTCAATTAAAAAGACAATTTAAATGACACCCGCCCCTACTGCAAATTCGAAACTTCTCCACAGGTCACACAAACTTAAAAGTTTTGGAAACCTGGTCTGGACCATTCTTGGATTCATTATTGAATTTTTATGCGCATTTCGTGACTACCAATAATTTATTGTTGCTTTTTTCCTCTATTAAATATCCCCTTATTATAAGCTTATACGGGTATGCCGTCTTTTTTAAACTTGACCTGAGTGATGTTTGCATTGATTCAAATGAGACTAAAAACGGTCGAACACATCGTTTGATAGAAAATATCGCAAAAAGCCTTTAATTGGAAATACTTGTCTATCAATCAAGACGTGTGTAATTAATTTTTGGTTTTCAAAACCCCGCATTTTATTGTAATGTAAAACAATAATTCGGTTAAGTTGTGCTTTGTAAAATATGAAATTGAATAATTACAGGCTAACAGAGAATTTTAGACAAAAAATATTTCGGCTGTATTTCTTCTACGCCTTTTGGAAATCTCCATCGAGCATATGGCAAGTTTTGAAGATATATTTTTTTTCCCCCTGGTTTGAGTAGGGGAGGGAGGGAAGGGGGGCATGTTTGGATTGGGTGGATGTTCTATTTTCATAGATCCAAACTACGAAGAAAGTGGCCGTGAAACGAAACTGTGATAATCGACATGACGTAGGTTTTCTTTTTAAAGACCAACTAATAGAACTTTACCGTCTGGTCATTTCCTTTTATTTCAGGACTGACACGGTAATTGGGGTCAGATTTGTCTGGTGTGGAAATAATCAATAGTCTGATTTTTTTAAAAGAAATTGTAAGCACCCCTTTCTCATCAGTGGATGGTGGTTTGCTTTTCCAGCATGTGCATTATGCCATTTCATGGTGGTGTACTATTGGAGGATGTCATTCAAAAATATAAAGATATAAAGTTGCCTTTCCACTGAACATTTTTTTTAAATATCCCAATAGGATGTCTAAAACGAAAATTTATCATGTTATATAAACTAATTAAAAAGGGAGTTTTGTTTTGGCCTTAGATTTGCTTGCGGTTTTTGTTTCTGTGTTTTCCACAACTGGAAATGCGCCCCCTTACCACCTATGGAAATTTGCCCCCTTACCACCTATGGAAATGTGCCCCCTTACCACCTATGGAAATGTGCCCCCTTACCACCTATGTTTGTGCCCCCTTACCACCTATGGAATGTGCCCCCTTACCACCTATGGAATGTGCCCCCTTACCACATATGGAATGTGCCCCCTTACCACCTATGGAAATGTGCCCTCTTACCACCTATGGAATGTGCCCCCTTACCACCTATGGAATTGTGCCCCCTTACCACCTATGGAATGTGCCCCCTTACCATCTATGGAATGTGCCCCCTTACCACCTATGGAAATGTGCCCCCTTACCACCTATGGAATGTGCCCCCTTACCACCTATGGAATGTGCCCCCTTACCACCAATGGAATGTGCCCCCTTACCACCTATGGAATGTGCCCCCTTACCACCTATGGAAATGTGCCCCCTTACGACCTATGGAATGTGCCCCCTTACCACCTATGGAATGTGCCCCCTTACCACCTATGGAATGTGCCCCCTTACCACCTTTGGAAATGTGCCCCCTTACCACCTATGGAATGTGCCCCTTACCACCTATGGAATGTGCCCCCTTACCACCTATGGAATGTGCCCCCTTACCACCTATGGAATGTGTCCCTTTACCGCCTATGGAATGTGCCCCCTTTAAACCTATTGTATGTGCCGCCTTACCACTTGTTGAATGTGCCCACTGATTACCTATTGAATGTAATCACTCACTGCCCATTTAATGTTCCCACTCATTACCAATTGAAGGTGCCCATGCATCACAATTACACTATGCCCACTCACCATCTATTGAAAGTTCCCACTCATCACCTATTGAATATAACTAATGTAACACAACCCACAGGTTATTCTAGGTTATCTCAGATATTTGTTTTCTTTCCCCTCCCCAAACAATTGTTGGGTGTTGAAGTACTTTGTTTTCATTAGCCCCCCCACCCCCGCCCCCACCCCCACTCCCAAGTTCTGTTTGAAGTGACAAGTTGAGCATTTAGCTGTTAAACGTTGAGCTGCTCCTTGTTTTCCTCAATTTTCTTTTTTAAGGTGATGCACTTTTGCCAAATTTGATGCTGTCTTAACCTAACATTTCATCATACTGATTATGCAATGACTGCCACACTGGACAAACTGCAGATCATCGTAATCAAAGAGTCATGAGGGTTTACTATTTATTTGGTGATAATTGCTAAATCATTTTTCACAGGGGTCGCAGCGATACAAAAAAAATTCAGGCCTTTCAAAAAAATAATAAAAACACTTTAGGTTAAAGAGAATGTCATCTTCCAAAAACTGACTAATACTTTCTAATATGTAAAAAAAAAATTTGAATAATTTAACTATAAAATGTAGAATGAATTTTATAAATATGTTTTTTTT
Source organism: Omphiscola glabra (assembly GCA_964017045.1). Lineage (NCBI taxonomy): Eukaryota > Metazoa > Mollusca > Gastropoda > Lymnaeidae > Omphiscola > Omphiscola glabra. Next base: position 34,215,152 of record OZ024799.1, read on the forward strand.
TGGTAAATACATCTATGGCTTTAATTGAAAATTACTTGTCCTTGTGGCGAAACCATCATGATATTTTTGTGCTCCTGGCAAACCAAGTGTGTGATGGCTGTATGAACATTTAAACCAGTTTCACAATAACTATATGCTTCAAGTCTCACAACAACAGAAAGGGGCTTACAATCTAACACTTAATTAACAAAGTGACAACTTTTGCAACTCTAAATCGTCTTGTAATGTTTTGTCCTGCATAGGCAATAAGCATAGTTTGCACTTAAATGAACAGTCAACACAGAACAAAATTCAAATATCAAATTTACTAAACATCTTACTGGTAAGAAGTTAAAAAAAAATGTAAAATGTTTACTCACCAGTGCAGAGTTAACTTCATTGGAGTCAGACATTGGATATGGTGTATAAATAGCAAGAGCAACACAATTGGCAAAAATGGTGATCAATACCAAGAATTCAAATGCTGTTATATTGGTTAGGGAAAGTATACCATTGTCTTGTAAGAAAAGAAAAATAGTTTCAGTCCTATTTTCAGCTCGGGATTGTTGGTTGGGGAATGAATAGAATTTTGGGCCTTAAAAGTTTAAATACATTTTCATCTACTATATAATTCTTATAATGAGTCAATCATTTTAGTCTTTCTGAAAAATGACTGAATGCAATAAGAGCCTTTTAGTTGTTCTTTAATTTTTTCAATCAAAATGGCTCAGTCCAGAAATATTCTTATTATAGAAATAAGGCTTATTTGAAAAATTAGCAATGCTTTTAAAAATAATGATAACTCTTTGTTATAAAGTCTCAAGATAATAATTAAGTGCTGAAAGAAAAAAAGACATATTTCTTGATTTATGCTGAAATGTTTCTGTTACAATGTATATTTGTTTTTCTATGTTTTGTTTATTATGGGTTTAAAACATTTAAAAACTTTAAAAAAGGTCATTTACAATTAGATAGTGTCCATATTAGTTTTTGCCCTCAATTTGTGATTGGCATTAATATTCTGAAGACTTGTGATTCCTGACATTAGATCATAATAAAGACCTAAGCATTACAGATTATTTGAAGAAGGTCAGATGTGATGTTAATTCTTTTAAATAATTGTTACCTCCACTTTAAAAAAAACAAAAAACAGTGCAAACTGCCTTTCATACAATTGGAAAATAATAAATTATTCAACTAATGAGAAATAAGTAACAGTAAAAAAATGAAATGGTTCCAACTAAGCAAGTAATGAACCTCTTACTATAATATTAAGAAAATTTATTCGATTTCCCCTCCCCTTCCTTTCCACCGAAAACCAGCATCTCCATTCAGAGTAAATTATCTTAATACAGGTTTTCGAAAAATTCTATTCCACTTTTAAATTTTCTCTGTGGGTTACATATTTTAAACACTGTTGCACAGTTCCACACAAAGTTTTAAAAGGATATTTGTATTCTGCAACCTGTATACAAAATTTGCGTATGGGATTTTTCAGAGTCAAGCAAAAAAGTGCCCTAGCTGGCCGCACATTTTGGTTTTGTTGCTTCCTCATGTTGGCTCGTTTTCGTACAGTGGCAGCACCTTGCGCAGCTGCTAAGGCAGTGCTCCAACCTGTACTTAGAGCTCTACCAGAGTCTGTTGTATTCAGAGACAAGCCACTGACTACAGTGGCAAGCGCTGTAGTGTTCTGCGGGACGAGGGGTTTGTATCCACTACCTCCGCCCGTACCACCAGGGTCCTCCCCTCCTCCTCCTCCTCTACCTCCACCACCTCCTGCTCCAGAAGGTGAGTTGACAGCGCCACCTGGATTGTGTCCCCCTCCTCCTCCAATCTCACGATGTTGACCAGTGGGCTGGTCATTGTGAACCCCTGGAAAAAAAAAAAAAGATAGATCAAGGATTGCAATGCCTATTCAAAATTGTATTGTTTAAATATTTTTCCTTTACATAAGTTTTTTTAACATTTTTACTTGTATCGGTGAAAACAATTGTGTAGTTTTTTTAAGCAGTGGAAACTTGAACTATATTGACAACCTCTGTTAAGAAGGCTGTATTCAGATTATAACTATGATTCAGTATGCTCTTACATCTTTCATATGTTACACACCATCTTATCAATATCTTTCATATGTTACACACCATCTTATCAATATCTTTCATATGTTACACACCATCTTATCAATATCTTTCATATGTTACACACCATCTTATCAATATCTTTCATATGTTACACACCATCTTATCAATATCTTTCATATGTTACACACCATCTTATCAATATCTTTCATATGTTACACACCATCTTATCAATAAGTTAAGAAGAATGCAGCTTATGTGTGCTTTGTCTACATATTTGATCTTATACTATCACTATTATTATTATTACTTTTTTTTAGAGAATGGAATATGTGCTAGTTATTCATAACCGTAAGGGATGTAAGTTTTATATAACTTGTGTGTGATATAGCCAGGTTTAATTATGTTTATTTTATTTATTTTTTATGTTTTAAGCAAGTGATAGTTGACCTTAATGAATTTTTAACCATTTGAAACATTCCTTTGGCAATATGACTAAAAACTGGTCCAATTGAGACTTTCTAGTTTGTTTTCAGCAACAAAGATTGTGGCAAAAAAGTATTGTACTTTGAAACAGATGCTGATCCTCAGTATCTTCAGTGCCATTTTTGCCCTAAGGGGCCATCCATAAATGATATCACACTATATAGGAAGATTTTTATCCCCACCATTATGGTTAAAAATTATCCACAAACATTAGACACCCTTATCATGCACCTTCATAAATTCATGATGCCCTTTCCCCTCTAAGATGTGTGAATGAGCATTTCAGTTTGAAATTGCTTCATGACAGACTTGTCTTTCCAGAGCTTTGGATCTTTTAAGTTGACATTAAATTTAATCATTACAAATCCATCAAGAAATATAATGTGTACATTTGTTTAATAAAATTTAATCTCATTTAGGGCTTTCTTAAATTATATTTGAAAATAAAAGTAAGAGCATTGTCAGTGTGACAGTAGTCGTCATCGTAATGTGGCCCATAATGCAATAACGTTTTTGAACCTTTGATTATATTTGTTTTGTTATTGTTCCTTTTACTGTGATGTCCTTCCAGCCCACCATAACAAATTGAATAGATGATCATAATCATCATTCAGATCCAGTGGTAATTTGAGCACATAACAGACTGTACTTTTATTTTCTATCTTTACAACTATGTCTGTTTTATATAAGAAGTTTTTAAATGCTGGTTTGGAGAAAGGTTTTTCAATGAACTGGAAATAAATCAAATTAAATTTTAAAATTATTAGTTAAGTGGGTGGAATAAATTATTAAAATTAAAAGGTACCAGTGTCTAAGAAGAGGTTTACAGAGGTTTATAATTTAGGTCAATCAAGGTAACACCATCACTGGGCGACAAGTAACTACATTTTTTTAAAATATTTTTTTCATTAGGCTAATAACATTATAAGGAACATGATTGAATAAACATATATTATTGAGTTTAGATTAAATATTATGGCTTTAAATTTTGTATACTAGGCTTAAATTTTTTTCCCTCTATAAAAATTAGACTAGACGCTTAAAATAGTAATTAATTATTAACACATTTTAATTGGTAAAGATAGTTATCAAAGTTAAATATTAAATTTAAGGTGTGGCCCTTTAAAATTAAATAAATCAAATACTAAAGTCAACTTGAGAATTTTTAGAAATGGAATTATATGTGTTTACAACTCAGAATATTAAATATTAATCAGTACCTTAGTATACTACAGTATAGTGACCCTGTTTTAGTAAAAGTAAATTTCAGGAATGTTAATGTTATAGTGTATAGTATTAGTCTGCTGTACTTTAATAGTAATATCATAATAGTAATAATATTACAACAATTCATTCATTAAAAAATAAAGTGTAGGACCACTTTCACTGAGGTTTTCAGTCCCAAAACATTTTTGCTTTTCATTATATTATATTAAATTATAATAAATTAATTTATTTAATTAATTACAAGTTATATAGCTAAAATATAACTTATAAGTGATAATCTTATCATTCAAATTATATTTCTTCTTTAATACTTATTCACTTTCTTCTTTCCTTTTTTTAAAAAAAAAAACTACTTTTTCTTTTCTTTTTTTTTTTTTTTTTTAAATATCGGAAAAAAACGTCTTTGTAGCCCACTTGTCACAACTTGTGTGAACAAGAATGTTTAAATAAATTATTAATTTCTGTCCAAAAATAATTTTAAAAAATGTTGGGACGTAAATCGTTAATTAATTATGGGAATCTTTGCTTGTTTAAAAGAAGCAAAAGAACACTTAAGGGTTTATGCGTACAAGACTAAGGTGTGTGACCTAATTTTGAATTATGGCCTCCGAAAACGCCCGTCTGAAGCAAACAACATAAAATAAATCGATAAAACCGATTCAGCCGCTCATACTTAATCTCCAAGGAAGTAAGCCACAAATGATCCAAAGGATCTTTTACAAAAAAATATATATATAGTATTTTTTATATAGCAGTATAAAATTTAAGCATTAATAATACAAACCAAATAACCCATTCGAAATACTATAAGTGTTTTTAGATTCCATTTTCCTTTTCTGTTCACAGACATTATCGCAAACTGCTGACGCGAGGGTCACTCGTCTCACGTTTTGTTCATGCATGCATGTGTAAGAAGTGTGAGTACTCAACAAGACGAGCCTGCGAGTGCGAGTTAGGAAATTGACCAACCACAAGCACAAATTAATTACTGGTACAAACCTGTTGGCGAACTCGCCATTATTAGGGGTTATTCCTAAAGAAATGAATCCTATCGCATGTTTTCATCCATTTTTTCATCACAAATACATCCCAAAATAAAACATTTTTTTATTTTTTTTTAAAATCCCAACTAGCATCCGGGCATCTCTCTGTGCCGACTCGATCTTCGATAAGTTTCACTTTACCAAAGCTTAGGATGCGATCGATAGACAGTCTTGTAAGCTCTAAAAAAATAAGTGATGGCAATAATAAAGTTACACAAGGGTTAAGCGCGGAGACTTTTCTCGACAATTATAATGTTTCGTAAACGACAATAGCGCATCACGCGAGTGTCGATAGACAACTCAGAAATAGAGCTATTAGATCGAACTGGAGGTAAATCTAGCAGACGATAAGTAAAATAAGGTCAATACATTGCATGTTTACGGTAAATATTATTTTTTAAATCGTTTGAATAAATATATAATATAATGATAACTATGATTATTTTTACAAAATATAATTTAATTAAGCAATGGAAATATTATTTTGAACATCAATTCATTTAATTTAAATTGTCATAGCAATGCCGCAGTTAGCATCGCATTCTCCCCGTTACTTACTCACAAGCTAAGATGGCGGAGGAAAGCCGTATGAATCTAGCTGCACTACAGCAGAGAGATCCCTACATAACCGAAATCATCGATAAAGCCGTCAAAGTGACATTATACAAGTTTTCACAGCAGATGTCAAAATGGGTAAAAATTAGGATATAAATTTCCTTATGATTAACTTGCTCATAATAAGGATTTTGATGAAGCCTGTGTCTAAACTGTCTTGTCTGTAAAGTACTGTACAGTGGACGTGGTATCAGTATCAGTTGTATTCAGTGTATAGTCAGAGTGAGGATATCATCAGTGTCTGTACTGGAAAGTGGGGAATAAGAGAGACAGAGTGATGTGCAGTGTAACTGTAGATTGTGTTGACACTTTCGCCATGTAGTTCAGTTACAGTAGATTGTAGTAAATTATTTTAGCAGATGATAATGTTATATTTATATGACTGAGTAGGCGAGTAAGTATTTTGGTGACACAAGGGAGACTACTATGTAATTTGTATTGGTAATGGGCATCAGCGCAATAGAATCCGGGTTTTTAATTTTTTCATGTGAGAAATTTTAATAATACATGAGACCTTTTGACCCATAATTAAGGTCTGACTCCGTCCTTTCACATTATTATAAGTAGGTACTTCGGTAAAGCAGGGACACTCATAGAAAATTTGTATCGGAAATGAGCGTCAGCGCAATGGAATCCGAGTTTTTAATTTTTTTTATGTTAGTGTAATTAGAATGATACGATACACATACAGGAGTCCTTTTTGCTCATGATTTAAGTCTGACTCCGCCCATGCACATTAGGAGAAATGTTAATCTACATTCCCATTGAGTTATTTTGTTCTTCATATCAACTTTAAGTGAGGAAAATTGTATGTCAATATAAGGCATCTTTCCCTCAAAATTTCTTTATGAAATTCAAAGATAACGTCTTTTATATTAAAACTGTTAAAGCATTGTATATTGATGATTATGTGTTCCAATTCTCATTGATGTAGGTCATGTCCTACGTTCGCTATGCTTGTACAAGTTAGGTACTCCAACTCAAATTTTCAAATACATCTGACACAGACAAAGTGCATATCATTGGAAAGAGCTGGCTTTAAGTTTTCCAATGACACCAAGATAACCTTTCTATCTTTTATAGGAGAAAAGTTATGAATTTTTTAGTGATTTATTTTCCCCCACTATTTGGCTTTGTATTTAATTATTAAAACTGTGATCGCATTATTACTCTTTTGGTACTATTTTGCTTGTATCTTTTTGGCTATTAAAGTTAGAGCTATCAAATTTGCAGGAGACATTTACAATACAATGTTTAACAAAATAAAACACATGAATTGTGAATTAACTTATTATATTTTATTAAATATGACTTTATGAGCATATGGCGTGGATAACGACAATTGGCGAAAAATTTAATTTTTCAAAAATTGACATAATTACTAAACTAATAAAGCTACTGCTATACAATTTTCAATACAAACAGATAATGTCCATCTAAAAGTAAGGCACATTTAAAATAAATGAAATACAGATCAGAAAAATGTATGCAATTTTAGAAAAAATATGTCATGAAAAGCAACCACGGCCAAGATTTTTTTACATTAAAATACATAACTTTTAAACTAATAAAGCTACTGCTATTAAATTTTCAATACAAACAGATAATGTCCATCTAAAAGTAAGGCACGTTTAAAATAAATGAAATACAGATCAGAAAAATTTATGCAATTTTAGAAAAAATATGTCATGAAAAGCAACCACGGCCGAGACTTTTTTACATTAAAATACATTACTTTTAAACTAATAAATAAAGCTACTGCAATCAAATTTTCAGTAATAATAGTTTGTGACAATCCAAATGTAACAGAATATTCAAATATTGCAGTCCACAGCAACAGATAGTGTCCTAGTCCACAGCAACAGATCGTATCCTTGACCACCTGAAAATGTTAAAAAAATTAAACTTTAAAATGAGTGAGCTGAAAATTCAAATGAATTTCATCATAACACTCAATTAAACAAAATGAAAATCTCCTATAAGAACATCAGAAATTAATTGTGAGAAACTTGACCACCTGAAAGTATACCGGTACAAAATGTTAAAATATTAACTTGGGCATCGACAAAAAATCGTGGACATGGTTCGCGGCTCCGGAGCTCCAGCAACACTTCATCCCCATCGATTGGTAGATTAAAAACATCTTCCTCCATCATCAATATCAATTAGGGTTGTTTGTTGATCAGGAAATGATAATCAGTAATTCTGAAAAAAACCCAGATCAGGAGAACTATTTAGGATTATTATGAATACATATAAATAATAATTAAATCATTTTAGATAGGCCACACAATGTTCTTTAGTTTATGTACATTTATAGTTCTTTAATAAATTAGTACTACAGGGTAGTCTATCTTTCTTACTAATTCATTGCTCATCGCATGTCAGCACACCTTGATCTCTTTTTGTCTTTGTTGTCTTATTTACTTGTATTATTGACCCAAAGCATGCTCTTATATATGAATTATTAGGCCTAAAGTGTAATTAATAAAAACCAGTTATTAAAAGTGTATAATCTATTAAAGTTATAATGCAGGATTTATTAATTAAGTCATTTAAGTTGTTTCAAAAGACTTTGTGTAATTATTAACTATTATTCAAAATTTTTTACCCAAAGCCTATTCTTATATATTAATTATATTCCCCTGAAAGTAAAAATATTATTAAAAATCGTGTTAAAATTGTATTTTTATAATAAAACTAGTAAGTTATAATACAGGAATCATTTATTAAGTTGTTTGAACAACGTTTCTATTAATATTAATAATAAGAAATGACTGTTTACATTGACGATATACCACTTCCGGTAGATCCAGAGGAAAAAAATGGCCGCGACTTGGCTGCCGAAATTTTTAGTCACATAACTAAAGCTCTCATTAAGTTATTAGATAAGCAGTACTCTTTTAAATAAGTGATTTATTTTTAGAAACATATAAACTATGCAACAAAGTATTTGCCAGGTCCAATAAAGCTTTAAAAAAAATAATTACGGAGCTCTCACTTACCCAACGTCGACTTTCCAACTGATTGTCTCAGCGTGGTCGGATTTCCACTTTATTTATAACCCCCGTGACCGGCATGCATCGAGGATTTGAATGAAAACAAGAAAAGTCCTCTATTTTTAGAAATGACGCAAAACAACGCTAAATTCCGACACATACCGAAAACGAATAGCGCCGGCTGATCACAGCGATCAGCCCGCGCTTTTCTTCGCGTCGCGTCGCTGGTTTGGAGTGCCTATACAAGTAACCTGCATTACGATAAGATTGCTCAGCCTAATCTTGACATGGCGTGGGCCACGTCCCCTTTTTAATGGAGGAAGATGCTGATACTTAGGACTTAGGAAATATTTAATTATTACCGTACCTTTATTTACATCAAAATATTTGATAATTATGTTTTAGAATGAACTTAAATGTTAGTGAAAGAATAATATTTTAATTTGAGGTTAAAAACCTGGTAGAGTCCATGTTACAAATGATCATAATTTGCAGTGTGCAAAATGTCATGGGCATGGGCAGCCATTCACAGTCACTTGCATAATGGCTATACTATAGTTCTATCTCAGAGTTTCATTCATAAGGGTTTGCCATGTGCAAAAACTATTAAATCACGGGTCAGGGAAAGCTTAATTGATTAGTCATGTGCCAAAGTTGAAAGTTCAAAATAAGTAGTCACTAAACAGTATTTAGTAATAAAGGGATGCGTTGCCTTACATAGACAATATAGTATATACAGGGATAATGGATGGCATGGACTTGGTAAACAGATTAACCATATATTAAATTTACTGATGTACTTAGTGCATAGTTAGACAAGTTCCAATTTATTTAAAATTGTATAACATTATTAAAATTACATTTTTACAGCAAAAATTCTGAACATAAATATCATAAAAAATTATCATTAAAACAAGAGTTTTAGCTCATGACTCAAATAGTGGAATGGGCTCACAGAATGTGGACATGCAGTCCATGTTAGAAAAGGACAAACGAAGTCATACATTGAAAATTCATAGCTCAGAAACTACTAAAGATAGAAAGTTGGTTTCATTTTAAAAATTAAAGTTGGCTATACTATACTATATCAAAGTACATATATATGGCACAACCCAGCTGATGGAGCTGCTGTGAATGTACTAGCCAGGACTTTAAGAGTGTAAGCTCAAGCCCCGACCAGAATATGTGTGTTAGTAGTGTTAATCCCAATTAATCCCAATGGCCCAATGTAGTCTAGCTAATCCGTATCGTCACAGTTTTGGTTGAGTGTTAGTACTATCCTACTTATTTGAAATAAATGAAGTCTTATTTAAAACTTATTAGGCTCAGTTTTTAATTTTAGGCCTACTTTTATTTTTATGACACTGAACAGATAAATTACTAAGTAGCAAAGACCAGGAGCATTGCCAAAGGAGAGACATTATGACATTATAAACAGCCTAATTTTTGTCTTGGTTAGGTGCTTTGGCTGGGGGATTTATTCATGTTAGGTTCAAGGTGAAAAAAAAACCAGCAATCTTTTAGTAGTTAAAAAAGTGTGTTGCCCCACCCCTGAAAATTTCATTTAAGGGAGAGAAAAAAGGTAAACATGTTTGTTTTACTGGTCTAGATCTGGCAGATGGTTTTCATTTTTTAACATTCTTTATCTTATAAAAATTAAAAGCTTTCTGCTGAAAGTACATTTATTTCCACAGTAAAACTAACGCACTAAAAAGCCCCAACACAAAGCTTGTTATAAGTCATGATACTACCAACCCAAATTATAAAACTTGAAAATCTTTTACTCCTAGTTTACTATAATGTTGAAAGTAGCAAGATCATGCACACAAAAATATGTTACGGCCTAAGCATACAAAAGATTTTGAAGTTTTGTAATTTGGGTTGGTAGTATCATGAGTTATAAGAAAGTTAATTTATGGAACATAAGTCATGTAAAAATGTACAAAGAATAAGTCAGCCTTATTTTACACACAAGGAGACATATCATTCGAATTTTTTCTATAAGTCTCCAATAAAAAAAATGTGTCAGTTTTGAGGATTTAAAATAATTATGATACATTTTAATCTTTGATGCCAAAATATGTTTATTAATGTATACTTTATTGGGAAGTGGGTGCCAAAATACAGGTTTGCCAAATACAAAGCCTATGCATGCCTTTGCTTGCCCTGTCATTAAAACTATGAAAATTCATTTTCTAAGTTTTCGTAATTTTAAAGAGTTACATGAATTGCACCATTTCTTTAAATTAAAATTTTAAAAGTTTATTGTTACTGTGATTTTTGAGGCCCCATAATTTTGGTGCATGACGACAAAACAAAAGCACAATTTATATCTCAAAATTTTAGAAGGGTGGATAATCACCTTATGAGTTACCTAATCTGTATTCAATTAGTCCTTAAGATCTTATATTTTAGGTCAAGAACAGATAATCCTGGAATAAAAGGAAAAAATCAGTATTTTAAACATTGCTTCCCTTAGAATGTTTCCTTATTTTAATATATGAATACATTTTAATTTCATATAACTTTTAATATGTTAACTTGAAGGCTTCTGCTATCATTAATTTGTTTTGATTGCAAGTTATAAGATTTTGCTTGGATTGCAAGTTATATGAGTGAATTCATTTCAAAATAGTTCATGGGAATAAGTAGGGTGCTAGCTTATAAGCAGGTCAAAGAACCTGCTTATAAAAATTAACTCCTCTTACAATCATTCTAACATTCATGACAAAAGTAGTTAATGAACATACAGCTGCATGCAAAATTGTCTGTGTCCTGAATTGGGGCACACATTTTTTTCAGTTTGCTTCTGCCATGATGGCTATCAAAGTAACTGGATTGAATAATGTAGATCAGAACTCCGCAACAAGTGAGCCGCTGCACACTGGTGTGCTGTGAGACGATGCTATGTGTGCAGTGGAACAATTTATCCATAGGGATAAAACGGAACAATTCCTCCATAGGGATAAAAAAAACTTTTGAAAATATAAATTAGTTTAAACAAAAGGTACAATGATTGGCTATAATTAACAAACTGTCATCTGAATTTTTAAATTTTGCTGTTCACAGGACAATATATTATTTCAATGTGTTTGAAAATATGTCACTGTCACTCAGGCATTTGATGGCACTATGTAATACTTCAAGTAGGTTTTGATTTTGCTGGTTGCTCATAATTCGCGCTCTGGAATAACATATTTTAAGTCAATGTTTTTATAAATGAGTTATGGCCCTCGGGCTATAAACATCCCCTCTATCATGGTAAAAAAAAAAAAGGAAAATGTATAATTAGCCAATTTTGCAGAAGGTACAAAATAACAAGGTTCTAATTCCAAATTGGCCTTTCAACAAAAGATAACAAAGTTCTTGTGTACATTATTATTTTAACAAGGTTCTATTTATAATTTAAGGTTTGTCACTGATAATAAGGCTTTAAAATTGAGTTGGGTATCTGCTGCCAATCATAAGGCTTGTTATGTACATCTAATACCCAGTTTTTTTTACATTCAAAATGGTGGAAATCTCAATACAGAGTAGTTTTTCAAGCTCCTCTTTGAGTGAATATGAAACTGATAGCAGTGACTGCTATTATCCACTGCCATGCAACAGTTCATCTAACATATGGAATGATGATAACATGTAAGTACATTTTAAAAAAACATTTTTTTTTTAGGATGAGATCAGTTGGGTAAACCTTCCCCTTAAACAGCTGAGCCTAAAATAATGATATTAAAAAGTTAATGGTGCTTATACTGCTAAAGATAATTTAATATAAAGCTTTTAAAAGTAACTTTAGGGTATATAAGTTTATTTTCCTTTTTTTTAATTAAGCTATTGAATTTCATGTTTTAACATTTTTCCCCCCTTTATTTCATTTTATCATCCCAGGCTCAGCCTCACTTACACCTCATGCTGCCTGCACTGCAACCATTCAGTGCTAATGAACCTGAGTCTGGACAGCAGACCCCAAACTCCCGTTACACACCTTTTGTAATACATTTAATAATACATTTAAGAGAGACCAACAAACCTTTTATATCTCTTAGTATTGTATCAGCTTCAAACAGTGAAATGGACACCTGTGAGAAGCTGACAAGGAAGAGACTATGCAGTCCTGATAATTGGAAATGTAATAAAATAAAAATGTTGTCTGAATCTGTAGTCAACATTCGTAAATATGAGAAATAACATTGTACCTGCCAAGAAAATGCAAGATCTAAAGTACTTACAAAAAAGTTTCATATGAAATTAAAATTTCAGCAAAATGGGCATTGATCACATCAATAGTTTTCCTCTGCACTGTAGAAAATGAACACAATTAGAGTTCTTACAGATCGAACTTATGATAAAAAAAATATATATGATCTCTTTGTAGATCAGGTCACATGAACTTTGCCGGACATCTGTAAAAGTTTCTTAATGAGGATACATTTGAACACAGAGTTTTATATCAACTTTCATCTCAGAAAGATAGACGGCTGTGACCACTGTGAAAGTGTTCAAGAAGCTAAAACAAAGAAGCACCCTAACAGTGCCAGAAGCAGAAAAGTATGCTACTCACATTGGGTGCTGAGAAAGTATGCTACTCACATTGGGTGCTGAGAAAGTATGCTACTCACATTGGGTGCTGAGAAAGTATGCTACTCACATTGGGTGCTGAGAAAGTATGCTACTCACATTGGGTGCTGAGAAAGTATGCTACTCACATTGGGTGCTGAGAAAGTATGCTACTCACATTGGGTGCTGAGAAAGTATGCTACTCACATTGGGTGCTGAGAAAGTATGCTACTCACATTGGGTGCTGAGAATGATCTGGACAAGCTTATTGATGTTTTTGTTTTGTTTTTTTTTCAATTTCCAAAATGCCATTGGCTGCACCAGGCTGACATCAGTTCATTTTTTTACCAGAGAAAGTTAAATTCTTACAACTTGACTCGATATTTATCTAAGAATAAACAATTTTATTGTGTTATATGGCCCGAGAGTTCATCTAAGAGTAAACCATGTTACTGTGTTATATGGCCCGAGAGTTTATCTGGAAGAGAAGGCTTCAGCTTTTTTTTAAATTTTAGAAAGAGTAATTGAATCAGATAGGAACCATAAGAACATTACATCATGGACTGACTCATGTGTACCCCTTTAACCTAGCCTATCAGATTACCACCTACCAGGAAGGGTGACACGTCGTTGGCCCGATCAACATCTATTAAAGCAAACGTTGACCCACATTGAGGTCAAGCCGAGTGAAATCTTTCACTATAAGTACTGTGTATTTTCCCTATAGTTGGAGAGAGATACGAGTTGAGCATATTGATGCGTGACTAGCTTTCCGTTGCATTTGCTAAGTACTAGATAGGGCCATCCAATAGTTAGCAGAAATTGTAATTCCAGGAACTTAGATTGGTGATAGTATTGTTTATATTACTGTGAGATTTAGATATTGCTAGTGTTAGACCTTCATTCACCTTTTTATATGTAGATTTTATGTATCTTTGTTCACATTATAGCCCATGTAATAAAGTACATTTATATAGAGCACTGATTGTCTTTATTTTAGCCAATATTGTGTCTAAAATCTACCTATGTTAGCCCCCTTTCAAATCTCCTAGACCATGAGCTTGTTCAAATTCATTGAACACAATAAGGGGCGTAACAGTAACATATGCAGTTTATTGGTTTTTTTAAATACACACACATTGACTCAGTCACCATAAATTTTAGTATTCATGGTCACTTTGGTGTTCAAGTTGTTGAAAATGCGCATTCACAAATTGTGAAAGCCCTAAAAGCACAAGAAGTGCTTCCCATTTTAGAGTCCTTAAAACTCTAAACAAGAGAGAACCTTATAGAATTATACAGATGAGGCTAAATGACTTTAAAATGATTTTAAAACATGTGCTCATCAGTTTTGATACCGTAATGTCAAATTTTCCAAAGTATCTATACTTAAAATTTACAAGTGAGCCATTGGCTTTTTGTAAATGTAACCATAAGGACATAGCATTTGAAAACATCAATTTAACAAAGTCTAATAGCACTAAAAGTTGTGTCCCAACCAGAACCATCTTAAGGATTTTTTCTTGAACCAAAGATAGCAATCTCAACTAATAAACTGTCTGAAAGAAATCAGACTTTAGAGACATGCTTAAATTCATGCCTGAGTCAATGTTATTGTTACAGTAACTGATTATGTAGCTTGTTTGTTGGCTGCTTTTGAAATTTGAAAGGAAATAATTCAGAATTTTGTGTAGAACATGTTATTGTCTAATGAAAGTATTCATTAAAGTAATAATAAATTTTTGAAATGAAAAACTGTACACAGAAATATTGTCTGTTTCTTTTAAATATAATTGTTGAATGTTTTTGTCTTGTTTATATATGTGATCTGTGTTATAAAATATGTATTTAGTCTTGAAAGAACCTGCTTAAAACCAAGTATTAAATAAATAGAACCTTGTTATACTATGTGAAATTGTATTTTCAGAATTACAAGTTTCTATAAAAAATTTCAAAAATGTATTTGAAATCAAAATCATTACCTAGAACTATCATCTTAATCATAATCATTGTATTGAAAAAATATTTAAAGTTTATAGAAACGAGGCATCATATTTTCAAACTGGAATATCTCTAAAAGGTCACATACACATAGAACACAATAGCAATGTTATTCTAGGGGAAGGAATTCTATCACTGATGAATGTAAACAAACCCAACACAAGCTCCTTCCTGTCAGCAGATTGGCTACTGTTACCAAAAATCTTTCATCTGATTTGTTTTTAAGAAAGTCATTTCAAATTCATATATTTTTTCCCTTAGCTTTTTTTATCATTGAAATTGAAATAAAATTGTAACTTTACACATTTCTGAATGCCACAAGTAAAGCATGGTTCACTGCTTGTAATTGTATCAAAAGATCTTTTAAATTATGGCTTTGAATGGGATTGGTTCTTTGTGTGAACTAAGTATGCATACAAGTTGGTTTTTTTAATGATAAAATTGCCACTTTAAACTGGATACAAGCAGTTTTAAAAAAGAAGACTTGGAAGGCTTTACAATTTCTACCCCCATGTTAATTTCAAGTCTATAAGATAAGAAATGAAAAAAAAAATTAATAGTTGGTACATGTAGGCAAAAGTTGAGCAGGTTTTTTTTTCATGTTTTAATTGATGTGTGCCCTGTAAATCGGGAAGTTTGAGGTGTGTAATGAGGGAATAACGTTTGGTGAGCACTGATGTAGATTTATAAGGTTACCATATATACCAGTAGATACGTGGTTACCATATATACCAGTAGACACGTGAAGTGGATATATGTGTTATAAATAATATGTAATGTATTTTAAATCTCTTTTACTTACAAGATACTTTTTTTTAATTTTTTTTTTTTTTTTAAATCTATATTTTCTTTAGGACAGTAGTATACCCAGTCAAAACTAAGGATGTTGGTTTATAAGCAAATGGGCATATGAATGCTATATAAGATATGGTAATCTATTGTTAGAAATATTTTTTTCTATGCAAACTATTTGTCTAATGAAATAAATATTTCTTTTAATTGCAGAGTGTCACTGATATTGAAGGCTCCCTCTTTGTTTACAGGAGGTAAGTTTTAAATGAATGTCTATTTTTGGTTTTCTGTTGTTTCAATTTAAACATTTATGAAACATTAATGTAAAGAAACTTAGCAACTTTGCGTTGATAATAGCATTACCAGTTAATATTCTTTATATTAGACACATTTTTAAAAATCTTTTTAGAAGACTTTTTTGTGTGGATTTAAATACAGATACTTTAAAAAAAAGGGCTATTGAAAAATGGCTTTCATTTCATATATATTTTTTTTCTACATTAAAAATGTCAAAAAAAACTTCTTACACACAGAAATATATACTTCAGTAAATAAAAAGCCTACATAATAATTTTATTTCTCCTTTTTAACATTTCAACTATGGCCTTTAATTGTAGACCTTTATTTTATAATTATTTTGAGGAATATATGTATTAATACAGAGGCTCCCTAATGGCACCACAGCACAGTGTGAGTCGGTCTTCCTCACAGGGGTGCTTGTTTGGTACTTTGTCTTTATATGTATTTATGAGTCTCATGTGGTCTTTACTAAACAGTGAACGTTGGGCATTGTTTTAAAAATATCACTGTTTCACAGTGCACTTGTTTGAGTTTGACATAGAGGGCCCTGAGAAAATATGGCCACAGCAAGGGCGCCGTGACTCAAAAAAGGTGTAAGAACCTCTGTTAAGTTATTGATTTAACAGCAATATTCAATAGAAGATATTATTGAACCAACCAAATAAGAGTCACCACCCAAAACGTTCTAAACATTTGCCTTAGGAACAATACAGGTGAATGCATGCCAGCACATGTTGACAATGCATGCTCAGAAGGTGTTTCTGCTAGGCCTGTGTTTTCCCCACTCCTGACCTATATATGTATCACCTGTTCCTAAGATGAGATCGTGAGAAGGGGTGAGCAATGGTTCATAAAATAAAATAAAAAACATTCTAGATAATTTTGAGAGGCAGTTGCATATACCCCGTAAAAAGGTGAGGATAACTTGAATAAAAACGTCATGAACTTTGGTGAAGGTTTTATAAACGTCCTTTACAAACAAAAAATGGACTAAATTGTTTTTTTGTTTTTTTTTTCGATCTAATCTTTACTCGTGTAAGTGCACCAAAAATATTTCTGTTGGTTTTATTTTTTTTTTAAATATCATTGATCTCACCAGCTCTGAGTTTGAGTGCCAAGTAAATATGATTAAGTGCGCTAATACTATCAAATTGTGTCACATAAATTATCATTTTCTCCTTGGTTCCATAAAAAAGATGTGCTAGCCGCCCTTTCCCCCCCACCACCCCCCCCCCCTTTTTTTTTCCACAAGGCGGTTAGCTATGAGTTTAATGTATCACTGATGATCACCTACCTGGTATCTATGATTAAAATAGCAAGGTCATTGGTATCCTAGCTCTGGTGTATGCCAAGTACTAATAAAACCCCAAACCTTTGCCATATAAAACAAATCGGTTCATCTCTAAATATCGTCATTGGTGCGGTAATCATTTCTCATAAGTAGCAATAGTAGATATCCCCTGTCTCAGTCAGTCACTACTGTTCATCCCCGATTGTCTACCGTGCACCAAAAGTTCCATGCCTGCATTATTCCAGGCCTGGCTCGTGCCATTCAGCAGTTTGTAAGCACTCGAGGAGCCGTTTGGTTGCTGCCTGCATTGTAGCAATTTAGCGAGTACTTGTTGGATGGAGCAGGCATTCACGGGCTCTAGACTGACGCGTGCATCAAAAGGCCCCGAGCCCCAAGTGCTCACAAAAGCAGGTTGCAGGGTGTGCAGTGTTACAAGTGAAAGGGGGTACGTCACCATGTCAATGAACTTATGGTTGCCCTCACTTTTTTTTCTTCTTTTCGGTTCGGGGTCTGGGGTTGTAGGTGATGTTAAGTTGGGTCTCTAATATGGTGCTAGACTTACGTTCAAATATCAACTTACGAATAAAGTGGAATAGTAGTAATGATGGATATTTAACTTAATTTCGCAAATTAGTCAGAACTCTATCAATCAGTGATGTATTTGTGTACAGTATAAATGTATTAACTTGCAAATTCAGCATGTGATTCTAGTACATAATTTGCTAACTAACTTACTTAAGAAAATCAGCAAACTATCGAGCCGAGGCTCATAAAGTTTTCCCCAGCACACCTCCGTCGCCCCCAACCGGCATTCAACCACTCCCCCAGTGGTCTCTATTCCAGTCAGGCCGCGAAGCGGAATGCCGGGGGCTCCCTGCCCCTGAGACAGCCTCACCCACCCTTCCACTCGATTGACTATGCGAGTGAGACCGCACCAGAGAAGGGACGCCTGGCCAGCCGGGATGATGCTTACACAGCAACCGGGCCGGACTTCCCGGTACATAATTTGCTATATTTTTGGATTTGTCGGAGTTTTCGCAAGGGGCTAAATCGAATCAGATGTCCAAATATAAAAAGGGACAGTGCAATAGAAAACGATTGACACCACTATTTGTTATCCCCTCTCTCTCTCGCTCCTTCCTTCCTTCCCTCTCTCCATTTCCTCTCAATGTCTATCTCCTCCCTTCCCTCTCTGTCTCTTTCCTTCCCTCTCACTGTCTTCTTCCTTACCTCTCCTTTGTTCTCTTCTTCATCTTTCTCCCCCACTCTCACTCCATCTTCTCTCTCGCTCTCTCTCTCTCTCTCTCTCTCTAATAATCCGTCACCCTCTCACTCTCGCCATAATTATTATAATTGAGGATATAGATAAAAAAAAAGTTCCATATCTTGCTTTGGTTCCCGACAACCCTTTTCGTTGAGACCGTGGTGGAAAACACTGTTGTAAATCTTTTTTATTGACCTTTCTACAAAAAAAAATTATGCAAACGCTTAGTGTTAGAGGCACACTCAACTGTTTGTTAATCTGTTGTCTGTATTTTGTAAGAAAATGCTGAAGGGTAACTAGCGTCATCTCGGGGAAGTGACGCCGTTGTTTACATGTAAATCTTTTGAAACCACTCATTAAAAACTCTTTCCCTTTAGGATACGTTCAGTTATATGTATCGTTATGTGCATGTATATGTAGATATTTTGTTTAATATATTTTGTGTGTGTTTATTTAATCTACACCCGCCTGTTAAAACCTATGTAACTGCCTCTTGTTTCCGGGGTCTTCATTCGCTCTCGTCACTGTGTGCATTTAGTATCTGTCAGCTTTTGGCAGGGGTTCAAAGTAGGCGCCACTCTCAAAACTACCTCTTTTTGTGCTCCCCCCTCCCCCCCCCCATGTTGTTATTAAGCAAGGTTGAACACCTCATTGACACCCCAGTTCGTTATTAGAAGAAATAGGGTGGGATCTGTACCCTGTAGCAAGCTAAGCGGTTTGGTTAACTTTCAATACCCGGTACTATTAATTTTTTTCAACTGCTGCACCAAATACTATATCAGGTGAATTCTCTTACATACATTTTTTGTTTGCCGTCCTCAAAATGATTTTAGAAAATTGTTGAACAATGAAATTGAGAAAAGCGCAACTGGTATGTGAATACACCCAGAGGTTGAGTCACTTACCCTTCACTCATTTGATTAAAGGCTTTAAGATTTTACTAATTCGCAAGATAAAAAACCACCTAAAGAGAACAATGTATTGGTGTTTTTTTTGTTCCTTGTGTTTTTTTTTTTAAATTTAATTAAATTTTTTTTTATTAAATTGATTATTTTTTTTAGGGGTGGGGTTGTAGTCGTTGGTGTTATTGCCCCTCATCAGTAAAAAAAAAAAAAAAAAAAGCGCAAAATAATCGTTAATGTAAACACATGATATTTGTGTTCCCAAGAATCTCTCTCTCTTTCTGTCTCTCTCTTTCTGTCTCTCTCTTTCTGTCTCTCTTTCTGTCTCTCTCTTTCTGTCTCTCTCTTTCTGTCTCTCTCTTTCTGTCTCTCTCTTTCTGTCTCTCTCTTTCTGTCTCTCTTTCTGTCTCTCTCTTTCTGTCTCTCTCTTTCTGTCTCTCTCTTTCTGTCTCTCTCTTTCTGTCTCTCTCTTTCTGTCTATCTCTGTCTGTCTCTCTCTTTCTGTCTCTCTCTTTCTGTCTCTCTCTTTCTGTCTCTCTCTTTCTGTCTCTCTCTTTCTGTCTCTCTCTTTCTGTCTCTCTTTCTGTCTCTCTCTTTCTGTCTCTCTCTGTCTGTCTCTCTCTTTCTGTCTCTCTCTTTCTGTCTCTCTCTTTCTGTCTCTCTCTCTGTCTGTCTCTCTCTGTCTGTCTCTCTCTTTCTGTCTCTCTCTTTCTGTATCTCTCTTTCTGTCTCTCTCTTTCTGTCTCTCTCTTTCTGTCTCTCTCTTTCTGTCTCTCTCTTTCTGTCTCTCTCTTTCTGTCTCTCTCTTTCTGTCTCTCTCTTTCTGTCTCTCTCTTTCTGTCTCTCTCTTTCTGTCTCTCTCTTTCTGTCTCTCTCTTTCTGTCTCTCTCTGTCTGTCTCTCTCTTTCTGTCTCTCTCTTTCTGTCTCTCTCTTTCTGTCTCTCTCTCTGTCTGTCTCTCTCTGTCTGTCTCTCTCTTTCTGTCTCTCTCTTTCTGTATCTCTCTTTCTGTCTCTCTCTTTCTGTCTCTCTCTTTCTGTCTCTCTCTTTCTGTCTCTCTCTTTCTGTCTCTCTCTTTCTGTCTCTCTATTTCTGTCTCTCTCTTTCTGTCTCTCTCTTTCTGTCTCTCTCTTTCTGTCTCTCTTTCTGTCTCTCTCTTTCTGTCTCTCTCTTTCTGTCTCTATTTCTGTCTCTCTCTCTTTCTGTCTCTCTCTTTCTGTCTCTCTCTTTCTGTCTCTCTCTTTCTGTCTCTCTCTTTCTGTCTCTCTCTTTCTGTCTCTCTCTTTCTGTCTCTCTCTTTCTGTCTCTCTCTTTCTGTCTCTCTCTTTCTGTCTCTCTCTTTCTGTCTCTCTCTTTCTGTCTCTCTCTTTCTGTCTCTCTCTTTCTGTCTCTCTCTTTCTGTCTCTCTCTTTCTGTCTCTCTCTTTCTGTCTCTCTCTTTCTGTCTCTCTCTTTCTGTCTCTCTCTCTTTCTGTCTCTCTCTTTCTGTCTCTCTCTTTCTGTCTCTCTCTTTCTGTCTCTCTCTTTCTGTCTCTCTCTTTCTGTCTCTCTCTTTCTGTCTCTCTCTTTCTGTCTCTCTCTTTCTGTCTCTCTATTTCTGTCTCTCTCTCTTTCTGTCTCTCTCTTCTGTCTCTCTCTTTCTGTCTCTCTCTTTCTGTCTCTCTCTTTCTGTCTCTCTCTTTCTGTCTCTCTCTTTCTGTCTCTCTCTTTCTGTCTCTCTCTTTCTGTCTCTCTCTTTCTGTCTCTCTCTTTCTGTCTCTCTCTTTCTGTCTCTCTCCCTTTCTGTCTCTCTCTTTCTGTCTCTCTCTTTCTGTCTCTCTCTTTCTGTCTCTCTCTTTCTGTCTCTCTCTTTCTGTCTCTCTCTTTCTTTCTCTCTCTTTCCCTCCCTGCCTTCTCTGCGTGTGTGTGTATTTTAACGTCTCTGACAAGGGTGATAAATTGAAACACTGCTATGCTTTATAGTTCCAACGATGGTGGTATATGAAATTCACTCTATGATATATGAAATTCACTCTATGATATATAAAATTCACAAATTTTGTATAAATACGGAATATATTTAGATATTTAAGATCAGTGTCATTTGAAGGAATATGAATGACATGAAAATATGTTACCGGTATAAAATGACAAGCTGAACTGGAGGAGAGCCGTACATACGGGCATTTAGTTGTTAATATTGCATATGTTAGGTCGGCTGGTTTGTATAGGACTATGCTCGTGATTACCAATGCACCGCATCGATCAGCTATTCCCTACAGATAAGCTCTGTTGTAGCTCTATATTTCATCTCTACAGTATCCTATGCTTTGCTCACTAGGTGCGATTCCACAAAGAACGGAAAGCCAAGGTAGTGTGCTTGGTTGTACAGAAAACGTGCGCCGTGGAAAATACCGCTGTCCTATGCTATAGAATCTTGATGGCAGCCTGGAGAATGTGTTAATAAACCATATGATCATTGCACTTTGTTCAGAAAAACGCCGATTTAATTTATTTTCATAAAAGTTATAGATAGAAATTATATACTTCTGCGTGGGTGAATATTCTGTATACAACTTTTGAAATCTGGCATGTTGATCTCCCACTCTGCACTAAAACTCAATAATCTTAGTATTACACAGCTGATTAAAAATATATAGCTATATCCTCACGTCATTTTAAATATCCGATTTAACATAAAATAAGATTTACATACACTTTAAATGATAGTGAATGTATCACATTTTCGAGTTACCATTAATGGAATTGATTCTCTAATTATGCCTATCTTGCAATCATTCCAAATCAAGTTGTTTAAAAATTGAACCTTAGTGCTTTCCGGAATAATTCTCACTGGACGAGTTAACGTTCCTTTAAAAGATGTGTCCATGTTTTAATGAATAAATATTGTGGTTAGCTGCGAATGAGTCTTTTTATCTCTGTGGTCAGATAGCGATCTGACAGCCTAGCATTAGCATTGCTCATTGGCTATTTGGTTTTGTTTCTATTGAAGATGGTTAAGATACAAGGATTCTTCATTGCTGTTTACAACTTCTGATTCCATCGGTATTTTCTGTCTCGTTCCTGTGACCGTCTGATAAGGCACGTGTCGTGGTCCTGTGTATAGGCAAGTATTTCTAGGATCGTTTGACGCAGAATGTTTAACAAGCCGGAGAGTTTAAAAAAACGCAACATAGAAAAAGGCATAGAACATGCAATGAAACTAATTCTTGTTAAAAGTGCCATATTTGCTTCAATTGTATTCAATGTAGTAAAAGTTTAATGATGAGCACTGCGTTATTGATTCAATAAAAATAAGGTGTTTTTTTATAAACGTACATCACATTCTGCTCCCTATCGGAATTCAAAATTTCTAAATGGATATCAAGAGAAATAAAGACATCACAGTATGTATTGGCACCAGTTCAATTAATTGACTGCCTCTGCTAAAACGATGACATTGAAACACCTTTGTTCTATAAAATATTACACTTGGCAGAGAAATCCAATAAACAATACATAAAAAATAAAAATGCTACACTAAAATATAAATATGTTAATTCTAGGGTCATAGGCTAAAAAACAATTTCGCACCCAGGTTTTGATGTGGTTTAACTGGACAATCAAGGCTACCATTATTACATTGTTCGAAATGGTACTATCAAACCATAGTTAAATATATTGATAGGCCTAACCTAAATTATCAGCAAAGTATTCTATATAGAAATAGTGAGACATACGTTTCATGTGGTCTTTTCCTAACATGGATATGATTACAGTACAGAGGCTCAAGAGGACAAACAAAATGTTTACATTAGTTCTCAGGAATGTGGAATACCTAATTTTAAATGAAATTTTAAAAATGGCTTTGCCTAAAGTCAATTTAGCTTGTGTGCAGATGTTTGGACTGTTCCTTTTGAGAAGCACTTCATTTAGAGCAGGCTATATGAGAATATGAGGGTGTTTATGTTTTACCATATATGAGCCAGTAACTGTGGGAGTTTTACACGGTGTTACTCTTTTGGCTGTACTAATTTCTAGCTCTCTGTAGGCTCATAGGCTATTAGATTCGACAGCCTTCTCCAGTGGGTCATTGTTCAAAGGAAAGCACCATAGAAGAAATTTTTTTTCCACTTCTCTTTGGACGGAATTTGTTAGCACGCCCTAGTCCTCTGAGGTTACAGAAGGGGAAAAGCCCTATTATGTTATTGTTCTAGGAAACGTGATTCGCCTACTGAAATGCTAATGAAGATTGTCATGTCCATCATGTCAGGAAGTATTGGTGGTGGGGTGTCTACACCTTTTGGCTGAGCTGACGAGATACGGTTCGCTTCAGTGCCAAGATGTTCTATCGGTTTACCTCTTGGCCTTTATCGAGTGTTGGGAACGGTGCACTAATGTCAAAAGTTTAAATTGGGAAGATTGCTTTGTTTATATAAGAATCCATGCCAACAGCTGCTACACCGTGAAAGACTTTTGGTTCATTTATTGACCATGTTCTTAGCTGTTACCGCATTAAGAAAGGTGTCTGGGAAACGATTGTTAGTACTGAGATCACCCAGTGAAAAGAATGACAGAATTTGCTAGATGTTTTCTTTTCCTGGCAATATTTGATCTTTGTAAGATTGCGAGTCTTTGTTGTTTTGGTTTCCTTTTTAAAATATTGCAATATCAGTGTTTGGAGTTTTATAGTTTTTCCTTCACTTATGAGACATACTTTGAATACTATTTGGGAAAGAATTTCGGAAATTTTGAATTATGATAGAGTGATGCTGAGAAAGTTGGCTTCCGTGTGTATGGGGGGGGGGATGACGTGGGGGTTGGGTTTCTGCCTAAATTGTAAGATGAATATGAATAACCGAAGGGGTTTGGGATACTTACTCAACTAATATTTACGCTATTATTGTTTACTGGGGCACTTGTCATCAGAATTAATCAGGTAATCATTTCTGACATGGGGGGGGGGGGGCACTAATTCAGGAGAACATCATACAGCCACCTATAGCTAGCCAGGTAAACTGTGTGTGTCTGACAATGTGTGCACATTCAGGGACCTCATTTCTAAATTAACCTCAGGAGGTTGGTGGAAGAAAAAATAAGCTGGAGGGAAAAATTTTTAAAGTGATGTTTTTTGCTGGGGTGGGGGGGGGGGCGTCTACTACACCAATGAACACACAAACTTTAAAATATTGTTACTTTGGGGATGAAAGAGAGTAAGATTAAGTCATGTATTTGGGTTAAATAATGACATAATTTTCTAACTGCATATAAATTAATTAGAGCGTAGCCTGTTGGAATGTCTGGTTTGCTCTAATGACCCCCATTTGCCGACCCCGTCAGATATTTGTATCCCATGTATCCGTTTTATTTTCAACAAGAGCAAGCTGTACCATGTAGACTCGTGGTGCATTGTGCAACATACAATTAAAACAATTTGTCTTACGTGCAGTGCCCCAATCAGCTCTTTGGACGACCTTTGTCAATGGCTCCTAAAAACGAATTTCACTCCTTTCCAAATGTTAAACCAGGAACCGTGCCCAAACTGGGAATTCATTTTGAAGTGAATATAGAACCGGTGGGGTGGAAGGAAAATAAGGTCAGTAAAGCAAGACATGGGGAGAAAAAAAAGTGGAGGTGGGGTGGAATCAAGCCTCACAGCCCTGTTTTTGACACGCTAAGACTTCATAGAGAATAAGTGAATGACATCGATTTCTTTGTTAATGAATGTAATACGGTTGTTTGCAGTAAAGCAAATGGTTTGGATGGGGCCCGATGTCTTCATGACAATAACTAACATGCGCTAAAATAAAATAGTGAATATTATATTGTATTAAATTGGAAACAAAAGAATTCAGCTCTAAATAAATGGTCATTTCACTAGTAAGCTATATTCAAATTGAACTGTATTCGATTAAATTACTTGTGTGTTCTTGCCTAAGTAACAAATGGTGATATGTGTTTGTAGTCCGTTAAAAGCGGCTATTGTGAAGCAACGGGGATGTTCGTATATTGAGCTTATAGTAACGGGGATAATTGTTTGGAGAGGTTAAATTTGATTGGCATTAGATTAAGTTTGTATTAATGATAAATTTATGTATGAAAATATTGAATCACAAAGAAGGGGGTATTTCTTGTTAGAACTGTGTCATAAAGATCACCACAATTAACTTTGCACATTTTAAAATTACATTTATACCTTATTATTCCGCTCCTCCCTCAGTTCAACCCAACGCATGCATAGTTAAAATGTGTAACAGTACATACAGACCATACGTGTCTAATTGCCATTTAACGATACCATACTAACCATGAGTGTCTAATTGCAATGTAACATTGACATAAATAAATTTATGTCAAATTGCAAATGGAAAGAAATAAATGTTGCTTACTAAAGATATTTTTCACTTTGATACATCGGCTCCCAAAACCAGGTAAAAAGTCCTGTCCCAAGTTCCAGTATTCTACTACTACTATTACTCCCTCATCCTGCAGGGCTACTGTCCCAAGTTCCAATATTCTACTACTTCCTCGTCTTGCAGTGCTACTTCCAAAGTTCCAATATTCTACTTCTCCCTCGGCTTCCAGTGGTAACGTCCAAAGTTCAAATATTCTTCTACTCCCTCGACTTTCTGTGCTACGTCTCATTACAGTCAAAGTTGTAACATATTTATTTGTTATTGTACATGACATAATTTCTCATTCTCATGCATCTAACGTTCTAGACGTTGAGCCACGTTTACAATGTTAAAATGGCGTCTTTCGTTTGTTCAAGTGAAGATAAAGCCCTGTGTCCCTATTGTATTATTGAAAGGCGTGTAATATCGGTTTATCTACAGCACTGCTGTAAACTCACATAGTTATACAATGTTGCATTCCTAAGTTATACAATGTTGCATTCCTAAGCTATACAATGTTCATTCCCAAGTTATACAATGTTGCATTCCTAAGTTATACAATGTTGCATTCCTAAGTTATACAATGTTGCATTCCTAAGTTATACAATGTTGCATTCCTAAGTTATACAATTTTGCATTCCTAAGTTATAAAATGTTGCATTCCTAAGCTATACAATGTTCATTCCCAAGTTATACAATGTTGCATTCCTAAGTTATACAATGTTGCATTCCTAAGTTATTCAATGTTGCATTCCCAAGTTATACAATGTTGCATTCCTAAGTTATAAAATGTTGCATTCCTAAGTTATACAATGTTGCATTCCCAAGTTATACAATGTTTCATTCCCAAGTTATACAATGTTGCATTCCTAAGTTATACAATGTTGCATTCCTAAGTTATAAAATGTTGCATTCCTAAGTTATAAAATGTTGCATTCCTAAGTTATACAATGTTGCATTCCCAAGTTATACAATGTTTCATTCCCAAGTTATACAATGTTGCATTCCTAAGTTATACAATGTTGCATTCCTAAGTTATACAATGTTGCATTCCTAAGCTATACAATGTTCATTCCCAAGTTATACAATGTTTCATTCCCAAGTTATACAATGTTTCATTCCCAAGTTGTAAAATGTTGCATTCATAAGTTATACAATGTTGCATTCCCAAGTTATACAATGTTTCATTCCCAAGTTATAAAATGTTGCATTCCTAAGTTATACAATGTTGCATTCCTAAGCTATACAATGTTCATTCCCAAGTTATACAATGTTTCATTCCCAAGTTATACAATGTTTCATTCCCAAGTTATAAAATGTTGCATTCCTAAGTTATACAATGTTACATTCCCAAGTTATACAGTGTTTCATTCCCAAGTTATACAATGTTTCATTCCCAAGTTATACAATGTTTCATTCCCAAGTATACAATGTTTCATTCCTAAGTTATGAAATGTTGCATTCCTAAGTTATACAATGTTGCATTCCTAAGTTATAAAATGTTGCATTCCTAAGTTATACAATGTTGCATTCCCAAGTTATACAATGTTTCATTCCCAAGTTATAAAATGTTGCATTCCTAAGTTATACAATGTTGCATTCCTAAGCTATACAATGTTCATTCCCAAGTTATACAATGTTTCATTCCCAAGTTATACAATGTTTCATTCCCAAGTTATAAAATGTTGCATTCCTAAGTTATACAATGTTACATTCCCAAGTTATACAGTGTTTCATTCCCAAGTTATACAATGTTTCATTCCCAAGTTATACAATGTTTCATTCCCAAGTATACAATGTTTCATTCCTAAGTTATACAATGTTGCATTCCTAAGTTATAAAATGTTGCATTCTTAAGCTATACAATGTTCATTCCCAAGTTATACAATGTTGCATTCCTAAGTTATACAATGTATTCCTAAGTTATAAAATGTTGCATTCCTAAGTTATACAATGTTGCATTCCCAAGTTATACAATGTTTCATTCCCAAGTTATACAATGTTGCATTCCTAAGTTATACAATGTTGCATTCCTAAGTTATAAAATGTTGCATTCCTAAGTTATAAAATGTTGCATTCCTAAGCTATACAATGTTGCATTCCTAAGTTATACAATGTTGCATTCCTAAGTTATACAATGTTGCATTCCTAAGTTATACAATGTTGCATTCCCAAGTTATACAATGTTGCATGCCTAAGTTATAAAATGTTGCATTCCTAAGTTATAAAATGTTGCATTCCTAAGTTATACAATGTTGCATTCCTAAGTTATAAAATGTTGCATTCCCAAGTTATACAATGTTGCATTCCTAAGTTATAAAATGTTGCATTCCCAAGTTATACAATGTTGCATTCCTAAGTTATAAAATGTTGCATTCCTAAAATTGAGAAGCCGCTTCGTTTTTTATACTGTATATAATCCGATATTAGCGCATGTGACAATGAAATATATAGTCCGGCTACTGTTTTTAAACAATGAACATGGTGAAATTAAAATTATTATATGGTATATTTAAAAATGTTATTATGATAAGAAATGTGATCACGTTTTAACATTTAAAATATATCAGATTTCTTTTAAATAATCCCCTTAATTTGAACCTTATAAGTAACCATAGATACTTGCTATTCTATCCCCTTATTATGAGTACGTTTATTTTAGTAACAATATTCAGCGGTGATGTTCGTACTGGTAAGTAATTCATGGTGAAACAAATAAAAACAGATTGAGTCCATGGTTGAGAGAGAAATCAGAACACGCCAATGCCCTTGATTACCGTTTCTCCGTTAAATCTTTATATTCTGATTGAGTTTTTACAAGCTTTTTTTTTTTTTTTTCCCTTTTTTGACTTGACATGAGCGGCCAAGGTCAATCCTTGGAGCCATTCATTAGATAGGTTTCTTATGAAGCACACGGTTAAAACTAAACACGTGTAGCTTCAACGTAGAGACAATTGTAATCAATCAAAGTTTGACAAGTCTAGAATCTAAAATTTTAATGGTTTGTATAAAAATAAACCTGAATCATGCTTTTAAAAAAAAGTTGTATTCCCCGTATAAGAAATTGATTATTTAATTGTATCTCTACCTTGCATTGTAGCGATCTTTTAATTCAGCCCCAAATATGATTCTATCTTCTGCAAAAAATGCTCATTTAATATTGTCTTTGCACAAATTAAAAGCTTGTAGTAATAAAAAAAAACCCACCAAAAATCCCCACTTAATTAATTTTAACGATTGACATGGTTAACTGAAGTGTTAAATATTCATGTATACCCCTTTAACTCTCCCATCTCCACGAGTGCTAGTCAACGGTCAATAGAAGTAAAATTTTGTTTTTTTAATAATTCATCAAGGTGGTACGTTAACTTGCATAGCTTAAGTATATTTGACTTCAAATTTTGTCTAGTTGTACTCAAAAGTTAACTCCATAGCAGCTATTTGCCTTTTTAAAAAAAAATATTCTGAAAATAACTGTGTTCTTCTTCTTCTACATATTAAGGGGCCCACGATCAATTTACTGATCATTCTGGCTCCTACGCATGTAGATGGGATTTGCAATGTTTCTGTGCCGGGTTTTGAAGAGGATATTTCACTGGCTGTATCTTGGTTTAAGACGCTGAATGCATGTTCACTTTAACCATTAGAGACTGTTAGGTAATTTTAAGTAGCTTTTTTTAATACACCTTTTCCTCACTGCTTCTTTGGGAATCACTTTGTTGCGAACTGATATCACGTTTATGCGTTGAACTTGTAACATTTTAAAACTTACTTTATTCAACTGCGTCCCACCCAAATGTGCCATGAACCATTTTCAGAGTAGTAACGTGTTAAAGGTGTTTATTTTTTAAATAGTGAATTTGGTAGAATACTGACAGTTTAATGTCAGCATCACGAGTTTTAGCCCAGATATTAAAATGTTTATTCCTAAATAGTGTCTTTCACATGTTCTGGTAAGACGTTGTTACAAAGTTATGTTTTATTTAAGTTGTTTGCTGACTATATTTTCTTTTTTGGACACGCACTAAGGGATAGGAATAGATCACAGGGGAACGTGGGGGCATGAGGGAAGGGTCAAGAAATTGTAATTTCACCTCCTGGCCTCGCTATTTTAAGAGATTGTACAGACTGATATATATTAGCCAGTCCTGCACATTTTAGTCGGATTTCTCGCGTTGTAAAAATAAGGAAACTTTAGACATAAACTCAATCTGTATTGACCAAACCATGGCACGTCTTATGGTTTTATAAGCCTCTTATACTCATCTCTATGTTGACTTTAAAGGTTAAAGTCTTTGTCAGGGTGGAGTTCTAAAACTGTACTAACATACACAATTTTAAAAGCCATGCAATGCCATATTATTGATATACTCACCCCATAAAGTGTTCGTTCTCCATCTCCGCTAAGATGAGAAGAACTCCAGCGATAGTCGTCAGAAAAGGACTGAAGAATGTGACTTAATTGTGTTAAGTCCAGTATCTCCAGATTCAGTTGTTAAAATCTCAGAATTGTTAAGAATCTCACTTATATATCCTCGCTCCTAAGTGTGACAGCACAAAGCACACGGAATACTCCCTGGTTGGTACACTTGAATATATCCAAGCATTGAAACGCTAAACACCTCCACACTTCGGAATGGTACCTGTTAATTAGAAATAAACACACCGAGTTCACATATGTATATTGTAGTAGACCCACGTTCCGCAGGTAAGAAGAAAACTATGAAAAGAGACAGAGAGAAGAAAAAGTAGAGAATTAGCTGAGTAGAAGATAGCTACGAGGTAGAGCAAATAAAAAGGTCCTCGTGATTTACGGTGAGAAGCTCCCTCCCCTGCCCCATCTCTTTCGCGTGTGTGCACGTCCGACATTATCATAGAATAGAGAGCAGCGCCTCTTGTTCCCTTGTTGTGTTTCCTGTGCGACTCGTGTTAAACACAAAGTTTATCCTGTGCATGCCTTTGAACTCCCGATTCGCCCATCTAGCTCCCCCCTCACATAATAGATTTGTCTATCGAATCTGAAATCTATCTCTCGCCTTTCTGTTTATGCACAAATGTGTATTATCAAAGGGCCCCTCCTCCTTCGGCCCTCATGGGACCCACAAATCAATACGAGTTCGTTTCATTTTTTTTAAACGGCTGTATTTTTTTTTCTCTGTGTCGTTTTTCGTTTCGTTCACCCCCGGCTAAGTTGCTATACAGAGTAAGCTGTTGTATAATTAGTTTAAAGACCAGCTTTTCTCCATTGATGTGGTTGGAACCTCAAAGATAAGTACGTAGCTCTTGGTTT
Organism: Omphiscola glabra; assembly: GCA_964017045.1. Taxonomy (NCBI): domain Eukaryota; kingdom Metazoa; phylum Mollusca; class Gastropoda; family Lymnaeidae; genus Omphiscola; species Omphiscola glabra. The sequence goes on from OZ024799.1 coordinate 34,246,348, forward strand.
TCGATGGTGACGGAGGTTAAAAACATAGATCATTGCTTGATTTGCTTGTATTTCCCCCATTTAAACATTGATATTGTTAGTTTCGGGTGTGGAGTTGAAAACTTATGCCCCATAATTGATTCGTAGTAAACAGCTTCTCATATGTCCATGAAAGTTGTAAGTGCCACAACACATTTTTAAGTTAGGAGGCTTTATCAGAAGATCCATTTTTACCCAACTGACTAGGTTTAAAAGTAAAAAGGAATGGTAGTTAATGAAATAATGTAATGCATCTGATACTGGTCATAGGGGCTGTTTGAAATGTTAAAAACATTGGGACGCACGACGAAAAACTTTATCTCTTCAGTTACATTTGCAAGATTTCTTTGGTTTATTCATAAGAGGTCGACCCCCAAAAATGGATGTTCACGACTCCTAAATGGCAGAGCCGTGCTCCTCGATGTATCGGTAAGAAAAAAATTATAACAAAGGGCGCAACAATTTTTGTTTGTCATGGAAACTCCCCACCCCACCTTTTTTTCGTTTGGGGCAACACTGGCTCGGCGCTCTAAATTGATTGTGAAGTACTGGTCTAGACATAGGAAATGCCCTTTCTTTAAACGTATCAGTTATTAAAAAATAACTGAATTGTCAATTTGTAAAAAAAGATCATTATTGTTTCAAATAGCAGGTGTAAAGTCTCAATATATTTTTTTGTGGATTGTTTCTAAAAGATTTAACCCACAAGGTTATGAAGTACAGCTCACCGTAAGGTTCAATCAGGTATCGCAGATCCTATTTTGACAGGTTTGAGCAATAACAGGGGACATGGGATAGGTCGTATCCGGAAATTTGATCGAAAGAAATTTCGTCGATGGAAATTTGATCGAACGGAAATTTGGTCGAATCTTTTTTTAGTTTACACGTTAAAATGTTGCGTCAAATTTCTTTTGAACGCATTATTTTGTTTTACAATATAGTATAGTACGTTCAAGACGAAATTTGACGAAAATTTTAACGTGTGAACTAAAAAAAAGATTCGACCAAATTTCCGTTCGATCAAATTTCCGTCGATCAATTTTCCTTCGACGAAATTTCTTTCGATCAAATTTCCGGTAACCGGGATAGGTCAGTGGTTGAGATCCATGTTGTAAAGAATGAAAGTTTGAAAAGCTTACGCGAGTGAGGGTGACAATGGTATACATTTTAACTCATGCGTATTGGGGGTTCATTTTCTTTGCTTTTTCTAGAAATCATTTGCTGTTCCGTGTGTGTGACGTCACTTACTTTTACCATAATGACTGTGTGATGAGATTTGAGTTAAGAGGAAGTTTGGAATTAAATGCTAATTTTCCGTTATTATTCTTTTACCTACAATCTTTTAAAGACTTTGTCAAGGCGGCTTCACTGTTCAAACGGTTTAATGACTTTGTTATTACGGTTAAAAATGAATGCGTACCACTTAGTGGCACACCCGTTCAACTTTCTCTTTTGGTTTTCGCATCTTCTATGTTTTTTCCTATCACAAAGTACTGCTGAATTTATCTCCTTTTGTGCTTTCAGGGAGTGTAGTTTTATTTGAAGGATGGGGTTGGATTTACTCTGGATCTAAATTTTACCGAATTATCCCTATAGCAATGGTTGCTTTTTCACTTAAGACACCGGGTCACCACAAGAGCTTAGTTCAGTGCCGCACGTGTCTGGCGTTGCTGCGTGTGACGCCGCCTCACGAGTCAGTCTTGCGTGTATTGCGATAATAGTTTCGCATTTCTTTCAATAACCGAATCGCTATTCTAACCTTTAGAACTCCGTCTTTTCCCAATCGGCTACCAACCAAAAGTAATAAACAATGCTGCCGCTGTTTACGGGAATTCATATTGTTGGACGCTCTTTGGGTTTTTGCAAATGTCTGTGCTTCATGACGACACACATCTTGGTGGATATCTAATAATAGATGCTGCTTAAAAATATATATTATTTTTATAAAGTAAATTACTACTTTAATTCTGGAAGTTGAATGCATTTCTCGCGAACAGTTAAGAATAAGCTTAAATGTTCTCACATATCCATATATATAATTTATTACAAGCTGAGTAACACTGACTTTACATGGAACCATGCTTGTCAACATATTAGAAATGCTTGTAATGAGAAGCGGGGAATATACTTTTATTAAGGTTAGACTCCTCGGCATACGTCGAATTACTGGATCAACGAATGCAGTTTAAGTTTAAGGAGGCGGTGTTTGGGGTTATTTTTCTTATAAATGTCACGTCTGCGTTAGAATAATGTTTGGGGAATGGGGGCGTTAAGAATAGCGTGATGCGTGATAAGATTACTTTGTAAGGCTGTGGGTAAATCCAAACACATAAAGATTGCCGATTGCTGTGTGGAGAGACATAATTGAAGAGCTCGAGTTTTACCCTCTTCTTATCGTCAATGCGGTAGCTAAAAATACGTTCATTCTTGTTTTGGGTCCCATGTACCAAATAACAAAGAAAATGGCGAAACGTTGATGAATTTATTAATGTGAGAGAAATAACTATATCTATGTACGGCGTCGTTTACGGAAGTCGTGTGAGGCACCTCTGATTTCCCGTGATTATTTCACACTGCGTGCTGTGTTGATATTTCTTTCGTGTATCGTCATACCCTGCTCAGAACTCTGGCTGCTGAAACTCACGCTAGATCCTAATCTTGACTTTGACATGATGACTAGGATACATGTGCCATTCACTGCCAGACTACAATTTTTTGCTCTTAATGACGAGACCGGTGTTAATTTTCTGTGAAGTAACAACCTCCATCCATATCCCTTAAAAAATAAACACACAAATTAACAGGTATTTAAAGTCCCTGAGCCTGAGACAACGTACAATACATCAATTTTATGCACTGACCCTGATGTTTCATATTTTGCTTATTAGATGATCTTAATTATGGATCATCTTATGAGCAGCTGCTTGCCAAGCTAGGTTTGAGAAGATTCCGATCAATTCGCTGAAGAAATGGAAAGATCGTGACCAGTTTGATTATCTTTAAGATAATTCTAACCAACGAATATTAAATAAGCTCAAATCATTGGATTTAGCTCTAATTACAATTGGAAAGAAAAAAATAGAATACTTGAATGTTTGTATGGGTAAACAATAACATAAGTCTTGTCATGTCTGTTGGGCCAAGAGAGACAAACATACAATTTATCCTATTTTTTAAAAGCATTTTTACAACTGTCATTGCAGAAATATGTCATGCAGACTTACCTGGGACCACTCAGTGCTACACCAAAACAATTGTAGTGGGGTTTTTTTTAGGAACCCTGTGTTGGTTTATAGTGATTCGATCAGTTTGTAAACCAAACGCCTAGAAAGTGTGTTAAATAGCTCTATCATATTCTCCCTGCTTGAAACACACATGTTTGACACACTATCACAGATAGATCTTTATTGTTGGGTCACTTCCTTGATAATTAGATGGTTCTCTTTATATTTTCAATAATGGGGATTTAACACATTTAGAAACCCTCTCACAAACAACCACTATCACACCAGTTCAGTGATGTCTATATGTGTTAATTTAGTCATGTGAGGGAATTCCGAAGCCTTTGATATTGGAACCAAAGTCACAAAAAGAAATTCATGTAAAAAAAATTAAAGGAAAATTCATTCGAACTAATTAGAGGGTTAGAATGCTATAAAGTTTTTACGTAGACACAAAGTCTTAAATTTGTATCTTGTCTAAAGCTATCCTCTGTTTTATTTGCACAAATTGCTTGTGTACATTTAATGTACCATTATTTAGGAGCTCATTCCAATGGTATTATTAAATCATTTTTGAAAGTGTTACCTTTGCCCTTTTCTTAAATTTCTGTTAAATATATAGTGTGTATGTTAGAATGATTCCGGGCAATGCAACTACAGAGTCGATGATTTTTTGGAAAGACCGTCTGATTAGTTTAACTTAATTTCAAAGAAGGTTATATATTACAATCGATTTTAATTATAAGTCCTTGAGCACGTAATGCACCTCCGTCTTCACTGGCGTCGAACTAATTTGATTTTTATATGGCACCAATAAAAGGTAAAACAACACAATCTTCTTTGTTAAATCCCAGGCCCGCTCTCGTCACCCTAGAACTGAATAACTAGGCAAATTCAAGTGGCTCTCAATTATGTTCAGCATTAAAAGTGTGCACGTAGTTAACTATATCAATTGACGAAAGGTAGGCTACAGTACGAACCGTAGTTAAAATAACAGGATGGTCTTTTGGTTAGAGCTTGGCAATAATCTGATTGTTTGAAAGCTTTTTGGGTAAAGTGAGGTACGCTAGAAACCAATGACGTATATGGGACATGGATATGATTGTAGTCATTAAAACGCTGACCAACACTTTAGGTTTGCTTAAAATGATAGAATGTGTACTCTAAATCTTTGTTACCTAAATGTTATGGGAGTGGGGGGATATAATAATGTTAAATCCTTCATGTAATAGATTAGGTGGGCGGTCTTGCTACAAACAAACGTTCTTAAAAGCTCGATATATGGTAAATGAGTACATTGACTATTGGTTTTAAAAAATTGTTTGCGCCCTGGTTAGTGTTGACCGAACCTATATCCAAATCCAAAATCACCACCATAAGTTCCAACTATAACTCTCTATCATTGTTATTTTCAATAGTCACATTTGAGGGGGGTCTTTCCCAGGTGCAGCGCGCCTGTAAACAATATGTCCCTGCTGGGCCGCCTGCTTGCGATGAAGGTCCTTTCCATCGTCAGCCAAGGTTTCAGAGACCCGTTTTTTTTTAGAGAAACTCAGTAACTGAATCCATGATTCAAACAGCACGTTGTTCACTTGATACTGATTGTGTTTTAAGTGGATGAACCACAAGCAATCCTAAATGTTGATTTTGGTTTTAATTAAACAAGTCCTAAAAACAAAGTTGTTTGTATAAGTCCAAATCCTTTATAAAAAGTAATTTCGAACTGGGGGGGGGGGGGGGGGGGCTGAACATTTGAAGAAAAAAAGATGCATACGGGTAACATTACCCACGCCCCCACCCCAAAAAAAAACAACAAAAAAACTCACAACCGCACATTTTCTTTATGCTCCTGAACTATATTAATATTCTAATGACCCACCCTCTTTTAAAACGCAGATTTATTTCACCAACAATTTCAGAAAAAAAAAGGAAAATATTATGCACCAAACGCACTTGCGATTTTTAAAAGAAAAAAAAAAGAATCTCATTTAGCGCAATTATCAGGCATTTTATTTCGTGAAATCAGTGTCATCGTATTTGCTTATCCTTCCTCTTGAAAAACAGGGAAACTGATTTTCGGGGGTTGGGCTTAAATTTTGATAGAGTGTGTTGTCATGGGCAACGACTCTATGTGTCAAGTTTCAGCTTGATAATATTAACGGGAAGTGGGTCAATTAGCCGTCTGAATATTTTGCCAAGCAAAAAGCGAAGTTAATTTAAAGGATTTAAAAAGATTAATATTAGAACAAGAAATATTTAAATTTTACACAGTTCATATATTTGGATAACATCGTTTTACTAATGTCATTTTTTAAAACATGTATTTCTCCACGGTATAGATCTCCCGTTAACGTTTTGGTTATACATTGATGAAGTAGCCATTTAGAATAAATCTAAATAGTTAATGCTGGTAAAACAATAGAAAATTATACGACGAATACGATGTCTGTAGGGTTCAGTGATGGGGTTAGAAGTGGGGGCTGAATAAACGTCATTGATTCTCAATTTCAAATCGATCTCGTGCTTCTATGTTAATTTTTCATGGATTCGCATATCCACTTCCACAATACGTTGATAGTAACCCTGCTCTCTGCCCATTAACAGAATACATCAATAAACGACAGCACAACTCTATATTTTTTATTTTTTTTTTAACTTGAGCCCATCGATATCAACCACCACCTTTTAAATTCAATTAACAGACCATTGCGTTGGTGGTGAAAGTCTTCTCTTTTCTTTTGCATAATCTAACTATTCTTCTCTTGTTCTCGCGTGTTTGTGTGTGAGTAAACATTCCGTCACGATCATTGGGGCCGTTCTGTATGCGGTGTGTATAGATTGGTGAGCGGATTTATAGGCTACGCTCGTGCACAATGGGCCTTGGGTTTCTAATTTAGAAGCTTTGTTAGCAGCCCATGGACCGACAGCGCTTTGAGTCTTTTTGTTGTTGGTCAATCGAGATTATTAGGGAAGATAGTGGAAACAGTTGGTTTTGTTGTTTGTTGTATATTAAGTGTTTTTGTATGAACGCAGTCCAGTGTCTTCAGTCTGAGCAACGAAAGTATGATGACTGGATAGTAAGTAAGCCAAGATAGCAATATAATTAATGTCGGGACAACTCAGTCGACTTTGTATTCCTTTTCGCGCTAAATAGTAAACAACTACTTGAGCGAGACGTCATATCTTGATTTTATTTTTTACAAAAATTAGTTGTATACGCCTGAAGGTGAGAGTTGGACTTACAATTCAATGTCAGTTTATGCTCTCGAGGGGCAGATATACCAAAAATACAGTAGTCGTGCCGCCCCCTTTTTTCCTCAATCCATTGAGTTACTATAATGACATGGCCTGTATATGTGGTACGTTGCTATTCAAATTCCGCTAAACGACCACGACAAAAACAAGGGGATGGGGGATGAGCCCACGTGCGTGCTCAAAAGTCCACTGTTTACTACAGAATTTAAAATTCAAAAAATCAATACTCACTCGGTATGTGACAATGTCCTGTGAAATTACTCTCTTGAATGATTTCTCTCTATTCCTGTCTTACTCTCACTTACACCGCATCTCAACGTTCTGCCTGATACCCCACATTAGGACACATGTCTAGTTGACTTATTCCAACTCATGTCCCTATACCTAATATTTTTAATATCTCTCTCCCTCCCTCTCTCTCTCTCTCTCTCTCTCACACACACTTTCTCTCACTCGATCTCTCTCTCTCTCACACACACACATACTTTTTCTCTCTCTCTCGATCTCTCTCTCTCTCTCTCACTTTCTCTCTCTCGATCTCTCTCTCTCTCTCACACACTTTCTCTCACTCGATCTCTCTCTCTCACACACACTTTCTCTCACTCGATCTCTCTCTCTCTCTCTCTCACACACTTTCTCTCACTCGACTTATTAAGAGGAGCATTTCGTTTGAGGTCGTAATGATAGTAGAGGAAGTACAAACATTTGTTTGTGGCCGGCTGTTTACAAGTGAAAACTGACATCAAACAAGTAACGCGACGTTTCTTATAGTTAGTGTTCGATAAATGTGGCAACATTGTGGGTTGTTGTTTTTGTAACACACATCAAGATGCTACCCAATTCTACTTTATTTCAATATATTAAATATGTATAATACTTGATATTGTCATTGCTATTAATTTCAAAGTATTTTTTTAAAACATAAAGAAGATAGGTTGGTCCCCTGTGGAACCAAGACTGACTAGCTTACCACACACAAACATCCTGGCTATGTTGAAAGTGTCTAACCCTTGCTACTGGTCGATGGTATTGCTCAGACCTGACTAATTTCTGTGGGTTCTGCAACCTAATTATGCTCATCCCCCATAAAGGCCCCGTGACGTAATCACTCGATTTTCCGAACTCCTTTAATGGACATGCATCTTGGTTTGTGTCATTATAAGCTACTTAAATGTAAGTTTGGCTGTAAGAAACTATTGAGGGACTAGAACAGCGGTAGACAACTTTGTGCAGGGCGCCACATGGATTTTTTTTTTTTTTTTTTTTTTGAAGGCCGCATAATCTTTTTTAGGAACATAAAGTTCTTGTTTAAATATAATTTCAGGCGGGCTGTAAAAAATCACTAGAAATTTCAGTTCTAAAACAGCAGTGGAATAAGTTGTACACTTGCGTTATTTTTATTATAATAGATGGACAATTTTATTAATGTTCAAAAGCTTTCATAGATAATATACAACAATTTAAAATAACGAAAACAATAATCACATGTAGCCCGAGGGTCGCAGCTTGCCTACCCTTGTTCTAGTTTGACCTACATACCCGTAAACTCGTGCACTTTTCTCTACACCTAACACGTCATAAAACTAATAAAGATACGAGCACTAGTATTTAGGGCTAGTGGTTCTAAACTTGTTAAGTGTTGCTAAAGCTTCTAGATGCTACATAAGATTACTTTCTATACGACTCTACCAACGCTGCAACTTGGCACATAATGAAGACCCTACCCTAGGTAGTTTAACGGCACCGATGACACTTGTTACCTTAAATGAATATACATACATCTCTTTATTCTTACTACTTTTATTCCAAATCTTGTTTGCATGACTTACATGTTTATTCATACGGCTCGTAATATCCCACTTTAGCAATACTCATTCAAGACTATGTCTCGTAATGGCAAGCTAGTTTTTACACGCAACCGTTTAGTAACCACAAAAAACATAAAGGGGACAGAACAAGTATATTAGGATATTTGACATACTGGCCTTACAACCATGGACTTTTATGTTGCCTTTAAATACATCGCAAAGTTAAGAACTAAGTGTGCGAGAGGACTGTTTGAGAGATCCCCACGTACGTTACCAGAATTACCTGGATCATATGATGAAAACAAGATACAAGACGCTGAACTGTAATCGTCCAATAACAGAAGCTAAATAGTTTTAATTCGACTTCCTCATTTTATACCATATAATTATACAGCCATTATAGCATTAACAGGTAATCACCCCAGTACAGAAATAACTATGAATCAACTTAAATAGAATTAACCGGGACTCATTGGTATGGGATTTTATCAGCGAATTTGTACATTTTGTTGTAAATGCTTGTGTTTCATCAACAATTAAATGCTTGGGCTACATCAACCATCTATAGTAAAATGATTGGGTTACATCAACCGTCAACAATAAAATGCTTGGGTTACATCAACCATCTACAATAAAATGATTGGGTTACATCAACCATCTACAATAAAATGATTGGGCTACATCAACCATCTACAATAAAATGATTGGGCTACATCAACCATCTACAATAAAATGATTGGGTTACATCAACCATCTACAATAAAATGCTTGGGTTACATCAACCATCTACAATAAAATGATTGGGTTACATCAACCATCAACAATAAAATGCTTGGGTTACATCAACCATCTACAATAAAATGATTGGGTTACATCAACCATCTACAATAAAATGCTTGTGTTTGTAACCTCTAGGGTTGATGGGGCATTGATTGGGTAACAAATTACGGAGTTTTTGCTAGTTTTAAGAAACAAAATCAAGAGTAAAGAAGTAAGTCTCGTTAAATAATATTTCCCAAAGAAGATAAACAAGACACACAAACCTCCACTACACTATGATTTACTTTGATTTAAAATTCAACTATCTCAAAATCTATTCCGTGGAATGAATTAACCTATGAAATTCGCTTAGTCAATGGCGTTAACATTTTTGGAGGCTAATTTACGTTATGGATGCTCTATTCAGAAAGTACACGTGCACTTTGTCCCTTCAGTTGCGCCGAGAGCACTTCACGTTTGTAAAGTCGAATATATTTATTTTAGAAAAGAAAGTCGTTGTTAATGGTTTCTCTCGTTAACCTGCAAGCACAACTATTCCAAGGAGAATCAATAAACCATCTTGAGCGTATCAATGTCACGTGGTGTAAAGGATGATCACCGGTCTTTGGTACTGTCTCGCCGATTCTTTTTTAACAAGAAAATAACTTAATTTTTTATTTCTTGAATTTAAAAATCAGAGAATAACTAATGCTGGTAAATAATTTTTCTCTATATATATATATATACTATTATTTTTATTTTAAAATTCATTGTTTCTTTAAAAGGTCGAAATATTAGATTTTAGTTTCAGTAGGACTACCACTCGTATAATTATTTTCTTACTTGACCCCAGCAATAAATGAAGCGGTGTATAATGATTATAATTCATCACCCAGCCGATATGCTGCCAGTATGCTCATCTCTATAACTTTGACTTGTGCTGCTGAAGCACGTGAAGAGGCTCTTGTCATTTTTCTTTCATTTATGGATATGGTAGCGGCTAAATCTTACCGTTCTGTTATTAACTTGCGGTAATGTAATAACATCAGCTTATTTATATACATGCAATGGAGTCGATCAGATTGCCTTTCTCACCCACCCCTTCTTTCTCTCTCTCTCTCTCTCTGTCTCTCTCTCACACACACACACACTATCCACCCCTTCACCCACCGCTCTCTATCACAAAATATGTATGAGCTCTCTCTGTCTCTTCCCCCCTCCCCCCGTTCCTCTGTCTCTCCGTCTCACTCTTCACCCTCACCCACCGCTCTATATCAAAAACTATTTATGAGAAAACGTGTGCGGCATTAGTTGGGCTGCTCTTGCCAACCCGAGTACCGGCACGTGCACGTGTCTATATGATCTTATACAACCACAAAACACGATGAACAATTAGAACAGTGTTTTTTGTTTTTCAAAAATCGTTTCAGTAAAAATTAATTTAATCGTTTCACGAAAATCGTTTGTCCTAAACTTTGACACGTAGGTGCTTCCGTGTATCTTCTGTTCTCTTTGCGCCCCCCTGCACTAATGCTGTTAGCCCACATGGTAAACCATGTTAAACAATAAGGGTAACATTAGTAATTTAGACTTACGATACTTAGAACTTGTGACAATCATTGAATCATTGCTTTACTCCTATTAGTATTTCTTTATCGTTATGAGCAATCGCTATACCCAACCCCGATATCAACGGTTTCATGTTATTTATTGATAGGCTATGGTGCTAGGAAGCGTCCATGATCAGCCTTTTAAGAAAGAAACATTTATTCTTTACGTGCTCTGGAGGTTTATTGGGTTAATTAGGTCAGCAAATATTGATCCAACAGCGTTCAATTGGATGGTAAACATGGCGCTTATATAGGTATGCATTTGAAAGGTCAAAGGTTGGGGTATGGGTTGGGGATCTCATTGTCTTCTCACCAACTTAGCCTTTGTCATAATTGGAAAGAAAAATCGGATTTTAAATCAAAAATTAGTTTAACCGTCAAATTGGTAGGAAAGACATATTGAAGGAAGTTTTCTTGTTTTTTAACATTAATTGGCAATTTTTAAAAAAAATTAGGACTTTTTTTTTATAAACACTTTTCATAATGTCCAAGAAAATTTATTAGTTTTCAGCCCACATAATGTTATTTTTACATGCCTTGTAAAAAGTTCATAAGAGTTAAGATATCAAAATGGCAGATGATAACAAAGTACGAAAGGGTAAGAAAGTGATAAGATGCTTATTTAGATCGCGCTGAGTGGAATTGTAGTGAGTCGATGCGTCAGAAAATTTACTGGAAAAGGGATTCTACTTTAATAGTTCGTGGAAAATGTGTGCATACCTTATACGGGTTCGTTGTATCTCTTTTGAATGTTTTCATCGGACATAGTTCAATTTTAGATCCACGTCTTATACGGGCATCCCAATGGTTTGAACTAGAAAACATTATCGCTATAAATTATTGTACTTGACCGAATGTAATGAGGTTCATTTATTCTAGTTTATCATCATGGGTGCATGAACTGTAAGATTGACCGTGTAGCTGTGTTACCATAGCTGAAGTTAGTTAGCAAACCCTCGCATATATAAATTCACGTTTTTACACGCCGTACCTCGCCGGATTAAAAATGCAATGCAGTTGTGTCGACCCAGGGAGAAAGGAATGTTAACCAAATGTTTAAAAAGAGGGGGGGGGGGGGTGGAAGCAGCCACAATATAAAATATCAGAGGACCATTTTATCATCGAAACGGAACAATTCATTTGGCCAGAGTTAACGAGAGAGAGTGATACAATTTACTTGTTGATTGTAGATTTTTAAAAACATGTTTTGTTTTTTTTATTTCTTTTTATTTTAGTAAAAACAAATGTATGGAAATTAATAATTAAAAAGTTATTTCCATTTATTTCAAGTTTTCTTTACAAAGACTAGACGACCGCTTTATTGTGAAATTATTATTATTATTAGATGTCTTATATAGCGCGGTACCCCAGTCTAGGGCTTTAGTAAAAATGTAACTTAACCTAATATAAATAATTGTGCCGTCACTAGTGTCTTCAATTGCAAGTGTATACATCAGTGATCGTTAATTTGTGAACAAGACGGGGACCAACTTAGGTTCATAAATTATAACAGTTTATGAATATTTTTTAAAAATAAGAACCTTTCATTTTCTCTTAATCACTGAAGTGATCACAACATCTTCCTTTATATGCGCGCCAATGATGACTTGGGGAAATAAGACAAGTTGGCTGTACACACTCCTCGTCAGTTGTCTTATCAGTGTTTTTACACGTAGGTTTATACCAATGAAAGAATGCATCGTCCTCTCCAGTAACACGCACCAGCAACAAGAATGACAGCCCGTACGACAGAACCATATTATGTTGCTGACACTGCAATGGAAACATGGAAACTAACTTATATTTATATACATAGTCGAGGAATGTTGTCACGAGGTCCAGTTGTCTGATTTCGAGAGGTGCCAAGCAACATAAGTTTACAGAATCCAAACTTGTTTTGGACTAAACTTGACATATATAGTGTATACTGTAATCGTGGGTAAAAAAGTATTGATTGGGGGGGTGGGGGTGTTAAAGTCAAGTTTCAAAACTGCCTCGTTAGGGTGCATCATCTGAGTGATATTTGAGATAATAAACTACTTTTCAGTTGACGGCCCCGCAGATGGCGTATTCTTGTTGGGATGTTATTATTGATTATTGATGTGTATCGGTTGTTTGAAACATGGCAGACCTTGGCAAAGTTAGAATTGTACTAGTGCAAGCCTGTATAAGTACCTCTGCAGCGGTTCCCAAATTGGCTGGTGGTATTATGTGTGGGCATTAGTTTATTTGTAAAACGTAGGGGCAAAGATTTGCATAAATCAAATTTCCCCCCCCCCCCCCCCCCCCCCCCGATTTAATCTCTTAATTCAATTTTTTCTGTGTTTAATTTATTAAATATGAATTGAACTGTTCAATTTATCACTATTTGAGTTGTGTGTATAGTATATAGTGATTTGTGTATATAGTGTATAGTGAGTTATGTTTACAATGAGGTGTGTGTAAAGTGTGTTGTGTATATAGTGTATAGTGAGTTGTGTGTATAGTAAGTTTTGATTATAGTGAGGTCTATATAGAGTGAGTTGTGATTATAGTGAGGTCTATATAGATTGAGTTGTGTTTATAGTGAGGTGTGTGTATAGTGAGTTGTGTTTATAGTGTATAGTTAGTTATGTTTATAGTGTATAGTGAATTGTGTGTATAGTGTATAGTGAGTTGTGTTTATAGTGAGTTGTGTTTATAGTGAGTTGTGTGTATAGTGAGTTGTGTGTGTATAGTGAGTTGTTTGTATAGTGTATAGTGAATTGTGTGTATAGTGTATAGTGTGTTGTGTATAGTGAGTTGTGTTTATAGTGTATAGTGAGTTGTGTGTGCCTGTACGGTAATCGGGACAAAAACTGTTTATAATGGTTTTATTTCCACGTAGGCGGTGGGCCGCAAAGATTGTGGTAACGCTGTTGTAATTGGAAGAAATCTTGTGACTGATTACCAAACACAAAATATGACCATTATAATTTGGTTATATTCCTGAGTCACGTGGGATAACCAATAGTACCACAAAAGATTTTTTTTAAATAGTCTTTTTTTAAAGTATATTTTTTTAATTGTATGCTTATTTGTTTTATTATTATTATCATTAAATTTTCGGTTTATCCTTTAATATTCGATATTAAGAAGAAAGTCTTGACCTATCGGTATCATCCTCAATGTTCCTATGCCCACGTGACACATGCACATTTCTGGTTGGCTTGGATTTTTAGAAAACTCTTGGTCAACACTCACTCGAAAAGCTCGCCTACTTCTGTTATTTGTGAAAGGAAAATTTAGAAAATTATTTGTTGTGTATAGAACTCTGAACGGTTTACACTTGGTAGTTACGCTAGGAGCTCATTTGAGAATGATTCCCCTTTTTAAATATTTGTAACAATTTCATATGATTCTACGATAAAATTAAATTCCTTGCAGTTGAGAAGCAGAATCTTTGTTGAAAATAATATCGTTGGCAGCAATGACCTTACAATATAAACAGATCTCACATTTGACAACATAGTTAGCTTGAGCGTAATTCATCTCTTTTATATTTGCTTAGTTTTTCTGATATTTTGAGATTTTAATTTGGCTCACTCAAACAGAAACCTTGAAATACGAGCATCTAAGTGCTAAGGTCATCTTTCTGGGGATGGAACAATGGCCTTTATGGGCCGTTTGACATTTGACTTAGTTTTGTTGCTGTTTTAACGCTAGGTGCTCAATGGCGTAACGAGATCGGGAGGTAGGAATATGTTCTCATTTTAAGGTCGCTGTTACCTGTTTTTTCGCTGTCTTAACTGCTCCACGTCATGGGGGCTAGAATCATTGGCGGATACGGAAATAAAATCGCTGTGGGTATTTAAAGAAGTTACTGGATGAGCGAGGCACCCATGCTAGCTATGTGTGATAAAATAATGAAATAACAACTTATTATTTTAATATGAATTGTTTTCTTGCTTCTGTGCCTTTTTTTCCGAGAAAGAAAAATATTGTATAAGGTACAGTACCGTTCGTAAAGATGCCTTTGAAAATTGATTGACAGTATCGCACGTTTTTTTTCTAAAAACCCGGTTCTTGACATTAAACTACTGTCTAAATTTGTTTAATGAACATCTCAAGTTTGATTTTGTGAGCTCTGAATGATTTGGTTCAAACTTAAGGCCGGAGTTAAAATGTATGCTGGGGCTTTCCGGCTTTCCATTGGTTAATAGTATCGTAGCTAACCCTGTTCGTTTGATTTTTAAAGGATAATAAGACGTTTTATAAACTTACATGTCCGAATAATTGTTCAGTGACAAAATGACACTTTATGCAACTCTTTATACAACACATTCGTTCAAATCTGATTGTTGACAATTTGACACTTTATGTAAATCTTTATGCAACATATACGTTCAAATCTTATACAGTGGCAATTTGACACTTTTGCAACTCTTTATACCAAACATACTCTCACATCTTGTACGGTGACAATTTGAAACTTTATGCAACAAATACGTTCAAATCTTATACCGTAACAATTTACACTTTACGCAACTCTTGGTGATTATTTGAGGCTTTATGCAACACATACGTTCAAATCTTATATCAAATCTCATACGGTGACAATTAGATACTTTAAACAACACATACATTCAAATCTGTTGTGGTAACAGTTTGACACTTTATGCAACTCTTTATGCAACACATGCGTTCAAATTTGTATGGTGACAATTTTAGCCTTTATACAACACATGCGTTCAAACCTTTTACAGTGAAAATATGTTGTTACTTTATGTAACGCATCATACAACACACACTGACAAATATTATACAGTGATAATTTGACACGAAAATGCAACTCTTACAACTCTTTAAGTTCAAATGAGTTTGCTTTCAATCATTCTGGACGCATGAATTTCTCTCAAATATTTACTGTAAAACGTGAATACGTGATAAGAGTGGCGATGATACAGCAAATACGTCATTGCTATTATGATTTTACTTTATTTTTTGGCTTATGTTAAAAACGAGATCATACATTCACAGATCACGTGATCTTACCTTGATTTGATTCTCAAATCATCTTCACCCCCATACCACATTAACTCTAAACATTCACTCCTTTGATTGCTAATCACATACTCACTTCAGCATTCTTTACCTATTATTATCCGCGTTTACGTGTGCTGCTGATGTCATCCATGAAATTAGGTTGATCTAATATTCTGGGAAAACTTTGTAGGCAATACGCTTTCAGAACTACGTGGTAGGATAGCGGTATATTTAAGCGTGTCCGATGCATTTTTAACATTTATGTCGGACTTTTTTTTTTCGGAGTCGTGACCGACAGTTATTAAAATTCCATCATTGAACTGTAATTATTTCGATTAACATTTCTGAAGAGAAATCGTCATCATCACCAGGGGCACTGCAGTCCATGTTGGACCCTGGCCTTCTCCACCACATCCTTCATTTCAGACATCATCATCAGTGGCACTGCAGTCCATGTTGGGCCCTGGCGTGCTCCGCCACATCCTTCATTTTAGACATCATCATCAGTGGCACTGCAGTCCATGTTGGGCCCTGGCCTGCTCCACCACATCCGTCATTTCAGACATCATCATCAGTGGCGCTACAGCCCCTGTAGAGCCCTTGCCTACTCCACCACATCCTTCATTTCAGACATTATCGTCAGTGGTGCTAATCCATGTAGGGCTCTGGCTTGCTCCACCATATTCTTCCATTCGGATCGATCCATGGCGATTTCGCTTCCTCCTACTCTAGGTTCCTGCCTGTAGATCACTTATGCTGCTATACAATTCGGCATCCTCTTGCGGGGTACTGTCCAGCCTTTTTTATTATTGAATAGAGTTAGGGTTCTTTGTAGAGGAATCATTTGTATAATTTCCTTTCTTTTTTAAAATAATCCTTACATGAAGACAAATCCCGCACGACGCTATGAGATCAAGTTCAAATAGCAGTCCGTGGAATATGACAACAACCACTGCACTCGAATTCATATGTTGTGCTTTTCTCTACTGTTTCTATCTCTGGTGGTCTACCTTGTCGGGTTGAAAATGATCTGTCACCTCAACAGTTTTTCTCTATTATTTGTATATGTCGTTTTTTAGCATTATGGCCATGTAACACATCGTAAGGACATTGCAACTAATATTTAGAAATAATGTGAACATGAAAGACTATTGTCTGTCCTTCCTGTCAATTTGTCTTATTTTATCTTATAGAATTTGGATTTTTTTTTTTAACTTGTGTGGAAGGAAATTTCATGAGTATACTAAAATTATGTTTGTTGTAACTCTAATGTTTTATAAACTAGTAGTTTCAAACTGTTCTAAAAGCATACTACTATTAATAGCAGTGTGTCATAAGTTTATGCGTTCTTACATCACATACCATAGCTGTTACCGTTTTTTTAAAATATATTTATATATGTATTTATATTATTTTACATTCAATGGCGCTTAAGGTCAACATATTTTTTAAATTATTCATTTTGGTCAACGTGACTTGACCACTCCTTGGCTTAAAGGCTTAATGTCCTTATTTCAAGATGAGTATTAATTTCGCGAATAGTATTTGACAAGTTAGTGTATTTATGGAACATTCGATGTTGTTATTTTATTTTTTTTTACATTTTGACTACGTATATAGGAGATAAAAAAAAATTGCAACTAAATACTATAACGCATGCTCTCTAGACTGATAGAGCCATCAAACAGAGCGTATCTTTGGATTGATTGATTGATTGGAGTGCTTATATAGCGATCATTCCATGCTATGATAGCATGCTCACGGCGCTCCTATGTTCGATGTTGGATGCTTAATTTCAACACGCAAAAGATGAGGATAAAAGTCAAGAAACGTTTATGTGTGATTTGTCATGTGCTCAAAGCCTTGCAACTCACATGGGATTCGCGTGTTTGCCCTGACCTGCGATCAATAGCGTGGCCACGTGTGCGCGGTCAACATTTTTACTAGTATTTTTATGGCAACCAATTTTTCAAATGTTCATTTGAAAATTGATCAATTCTCAGCTTGTTTTCTCCGCCATTCCTATCCCCCCATTTCAGCATCCCTTGCTTGACATTTTTGTTCCCCAGTTAGCTGCACATGTTTTTATCCTGGCATTTGAACCTTATCTACGCTCAGTTTTATATACTACTATCGGCGAAGGTAATAAAAACGTTCAACTAAAGCAATTTTTTTTAAACCAAAAGGAAAAAAAAAAACAGCTGTTCTATTCTACCTGTTTTAATATTATTATTTTTTTTTTTTTCAATTTTAAGAATTCAGTTTGATTTAATATTCAGGTCTTGGGGTTTTTTTGGGGTTCTTTTATTCTTCTTTTTTTTTTATTCACGTTTTTTATCCTATTTCACTTTAGAAAAGCACTTTGATGTTTTGACATACACAGAGATTCTCAAAAATCCCCCCCCCCCCCCCCAGATTGCTATCTTGGATTTGCTTTTGAAAAAAAAAGCCCAGTTCCCTTTTTCAATAGATTGTATAACATTAATATAGATTAATAATTTCAATAGATTGTATAACATTAACATAGATTAATAATTTCAATAGATTGTATAACATTAATATAGATTAATAATTTCAATAGATTGTATAACATTAACATAGATTAATAATTTCAATAGATTGTATAACATTAACATAGATTAATAATTTCAATAGATTGTATAACATTAACATAGATTAATAATTTCAATAGATTGTATAACATTAACATAGATTAATAATTTCAATAGATTGTATAACATTAACATTTAACACAATCAAAAAAATGATGTAGCAATTTCACCATCACTGAGACGTAGTGGTCATTTGGTCATGTGCCCTTCGGCCTGAATAGTAATTTAATTTCGATTCCATCGCTAAAGGCATTGCCTTATGAAGCCCCTTTTCTCTCAATCTTTTTTTTTAGATATTGAGATACACAAAAGAAAAACATTAGATGTGATGTCTTCTGATTATTTTTGTCTTTAGTAAATGTCTAAGACTTTTTTATTTGGTAATGGTTTAAATAATGGGTCTGTTTGTAAGCTTTGCAGAGGGTAGTACACAGTGCTGAGCTCTTCACCCCATAGAGTCAACTCCAGCACTTGTTAAAACTAATAGAAAGCAAAGACTTTGGACAACTTCCTTTAACGATTTCTGTACACAAGTAATCTTAATATGACTAAGGAGTTGATCATTATCCGTATTCCGCAGTCAGGCATTTAATTCGTGATCATAAATTACTTAATTTATTAGAAATATTGTCACAGTTGGGTAATCGCCGAATCCAACAAACAGTTGGGTAATCGCTGAATCCAACAAACAGTTGGGTAATCGCTGAATCCAACAAACAGTTGGTTTATCGCTGAATCCAACAAACAGTTGGGTAATCGCTGAATCCAACAAACAGTTGGGTAATCGCTGAATCCAACAAACAGTTGGGTAATCGCTGAATCCAACAAACAGTTGGTTTATCGCTGAATCCAACAAATAGTTGGGTAATCGCTGAATCCGGCAGCATGAAATGGGTGGCTCGAGACACGGTTTTCTTTCTTTCTTTTTCTTTTTTCTTTAGTAGTGTCGTTAAAAAGTTAGCATATCGGAAACGTACTGCGATTGCTGCTAGGTGAAGGGAGAGGTGTGTGTGGTGAGGTTATGGCAGTAAAGGGGGGTGGGGTGGGATAGATGAAGATAGATGTACTTTAGTTGCGTGATGTGCATGTCGAAAATGTAAGAGGTAACGTGATACTTATCTAAGCGTGAGCCAAATTTCTTCTCTTGCTTTAACACAAATAAACATTGGTCTGAAAGTTACAGCACCGTAAATGAGTTAGAATGCTGTAAGAAAAATTCTTACGTGTGTAATGTGCTTTAAGGCGTGTGAGTAATGTTTATATAGCTTGAATGATATGAGGTTTCCTATGAATTATTGGCACGTCCATTGTATCCCATTCAATGGTGGTTCACGCTACACAATTTTAACAACCTTATTGATTGTGGGTCAAGTTCTCGCTCATAGATCAAACTATTGAAATTTTTCAAGGTAGTTAATGAAGGTAACCTTCCTGAAATAGGTCAACCCTTTGAACATGAGTGAAATTATTTGCCCGCAAGATGTATTGATTGCCGGTCAAATTATTGATATTGGCTCACGCTACAAACTGGGGTGTAAGCTGTAAAAGCAGCTCTGCTAATATCGATGTGCCAGTCTTATCATGGTGACCAGGTTAATTGTTTGTATCTAATGTTTTGTTTGTTGCGAATATCGAATTCAATGAAGCAAAGACATCTGAGGTGTTTCGGTGCTTTATGGACGTTCTCGGGTACGCCAGACAGGAATCATTATTTATGACAACAAAATCGTCAGATTACTTTCAGGAATCCTTAAATCAAATATACAAATTGTTAAAACCTGTAGACTTTATAAATCTCCAACACACATATATTAAGTGTGTCCCAATTCATTAAAAAAATTTAACATGAGAGCCTTTCCATATTTTATAATTATCAAAAGGATTATGTTTTAAACTATGACACATTCGCTTTTACTGATTACTGACGTTTTGTCATTAATCCCTATGGTACTAGTGTTAAGACAATTGTACTGGTACCCAATACTTGTTTCTTTAATGTATAGCATTTGATTGGGCCAAAGATCCTTTTGCATAAAAATAAATGCTACATGGACTATTTGAAAGGTTTCATCTATACCAACTACACCCAACCACAGTTACCTAGAGTTGTGAAATCGTGAGAACCTCTCATGAAGATATCTTTTGTTGTAAATTTTAGCCTTAAACTTTGGAAATAAGATCTCAAATAGTGTTTAACGTGTAAGTTATAGTAGTATTCACAATATCCCGTTGTACTCGTTCTCCTTAAATAGACATTTCAAGAGATATAGAGTATCTTCCCAAAAGTACAAAAGATGTAAGTGAGATATTACCATACACATTGTGCTCGAATTCTACGTAGCAGCCATCAATAATTCATCACGTGGGACCACTCAGTAGGGAGTGCTATAGTGCAAGGGTAGACCACTCTTTAACTAAAACCAACACACTTTGTTATTTCTTTTCTTGGATCCTTTCGGAGGGGGAGAACATGTTAATTACAGTGCTATTTTGATGATAATACTAAAGAGAGAGACAGAAAGATGAACTGCGCGACCAACTGTTCAGGAAACAAATTGAATGGAACTCTGGTTGAACCATTACAAAAAACTTTGTTTAGAACCAGTTTTATCCATCTGTCCACCCACCCGTTGGTTTGTCTGTACATGCATCATCTATCACCCAATCTGTCTGAAGTTTCTGTCCTATATACAAGGACACACGCCCTCCCTCGTCAACTCACTCTACTTAATGATACTACTAAAGTATTCGTAGCACTGGGTGTAATGAAAAGAAAGTTGACTAGTCCGCCCTTAAAATCTAGTCAACCCCTTAAAATATATAGACATCAAGAAGTGGGAATCAGAAAATGTATAGATAACATGTAGTGGGGATCTTAAAATGTATAAATAACATATTGTGGGGATCATAAAATATATAGATAACATGTAGTGGGGATCATAAAATGTATAGATACCACGTAGTGGGGATCATAAAATGTATAGATAACATGTAGTGGGGATCATAAAATGTATAGATAACATGTAGTGGGGATCATAAAATGTATAGATAACATGTAGTGGGGATCATAAAATGTATAGATACCATGTAGTGGGGATCATAAAATGTATAGATAACATGTAGTGGGGATCATAAAATGTATAGATAACATGTAATGGGGATCATAAAATGTATGAACTGCATGAAGTGGGGATCTATCTGGGGAAGGCTAATGGAAAGGTATAACTGAATCCTCGATATAAACCAATTTTGATGTTTAAATACAAGTATAGTACAAGAGGGGGGCTCGTTGACATTAAAGGCGCCAAAAATGATATGAAACGCTCCCGGTCAATTAATGCAACACTGAGTTGGCAATTACACACCGTGTTATTCTTATACTCTCTCAATTATTGATGTGCACTGTGTAGTACCGTTATAGCACAGTGTGAAAGTTTTACTCGCGATGCTTAGTGCGCTATACCATCAACACAACCCGTGCTTGTCAAGTTATCAGGTAGTGTAGATAGTGGTGTGTATAGTAACACTATTTTGCTGAGGGTGGTGCGACAATGAGAGCGTATGCTAGTGGCGGTGAGCAGTTTAATAAAAGCGTGTATAGTCAGTGGCCCAGGGCCTCACGCTTCTAGGGGGCCTCGAGCTTCTATGAGACTCAATCTTTTAGTTTTAGAGGCATCATGCTTAACTTATTGTTAATAAATATTTAACTATTTTGGCAATTTAATCTTATTTAAAAATCGGTGGGCAGCGCATTTACCCAAGATATTATCGGCACATTCCAAAATTAATATTTTTAATGCAAATCCCAAGTTGGACACTTCTTAAAGGGGAACAACTCTCGTCAAGGTTGACTTCCCTTAGATTTTAATCGAAAAAAATAAAAGCCCATCTTAGGACAATTTTGCCGCCCTCTACTGGCTCCAGGGGTGATTGGTCCTCTAGCCCCCTCCTCCCTGAGTAGAAAGAGGGACGGGGGCCTCAGTGCAATACTGTGCACAGGGCCTCCGCTGCTGTAAAGAAGGCCCTGGATATAGTGAGTGTTCGATATTTTTAGTTATAGGTAGTAGGAAAACAAAATTCCAACATTCATTTAATTCGGTAACCAACTAATACAATGCGATCTAATAACGTGTTCTGTTAGGTCTTATGTAGGGTAAAATCTTTGCTATTAAACATTTGATGTAGGTAATTTTCCAAAATAATTAATTTATTGTCAAAGTGGCGCACCATACTGTTACAATAAAGGTTATTCATCTAATTTTCATTTAATATTCTCCGGTAAACATGAAACTATTAAACCATTGTGTGTAAGAGACAGTGAGGATGGCGTCATTTACCAATCTATTTCTAAGACAAAACAAGCTTTTCGTTGGTGCCAAAATTGTATAGTCAGTATGTCTAAAAGCAAATCCTTTGAAAATATATATATTTGATATGTTTTAAGTTGTAACGGAATGCACATGTGTTGCCCGAAAACATGAACATGCGTCTGTATGACGAGAACGCGATTGCAGCTAGCACCAAGTTCCAGAGTAAAACTACACACCCAGTGTTAAAGTGAACATGAGCGGTTTGGTGTTCTTACCTGTCTCCTACACCTTCACTCAACGTTTATACTCCACTGGGAAACCCGATGGCTTCTGAACATATTCTTTATTTAAAAGATATTTCCTTTTCCAGTGAATTTAACGTACGATGGTTTGTACACACATATAGTGATATAGCACATGAATGAGGGTGTGTTGGAAGCACACCGAATGAATGAACCGAGACTAGCGATCACATGGGCTGTGGAAGGCATGAGCCACTTGTTGTGTATGTACTCACGGCTAGGCCCTACTTTGACTCTACGTTTGTTATGCGGACTCGTCTCTGCACCTCTGCTTAAAGGGAAGGGGGAATAAAAGCTCTTACAGCTTGGTTCTCATTTCCCTTCGTTTTCATGGGAATATGTCACTTGAATCTTCTCATATTACGACCCAGCTCTATTGCGTTTGACTTGACACATTGGCGTACTTGGATTATGGTACTGGGGGCAGCTGTGAGGTTAAAAATGTCATTGGGGGACTATATACAATAATATCAAGGGGACATATATATTTTTTTAAATAGTTTTTTTATTGTATTATTTCTTAATCGTTGTATCTCTATTAAAAGGGTCACGGTAAATGCACATGCAGCACTCTTCTTAAATAGGCCGCAGTCTTAATGTTCTCGTCAGGATTTGGCGCCTTGACTACATTTTCATATGGTGACACCCTAATGTTTCCCTCTTCGTCACCCGCAGCACGGTCCACCTAACCATTACGATTAGACATTTTCCTAGCTGTCCCACTTTGGCTTTCCAAATGCTGATAGGTAAAGCGTTCAAGTACTGTAAACTTCGTTGAATGTCTTTATAGTACGAAACTTTCAAGTTGGATGGATCCGTTCTGTCACTTAATGTTCGATATTCTTAAATTATTGATTGGCTTTGGTGTGGGAGCCTTCGGTTGTAACAAATTTCGCTTACAGCCATCTCTGGTTAGAAAATGTAGTCCTAGTCCATGTCCGCCTCTGTCTCATGCATGAGTGTGTAGAAAGATTATGTTGGCGACAGTTGGTTGAATTTTTGTAGCAGCACTCCTCGCGTGTCAGTACGTATTAAGCACACTTTGAACGCAATTGATTTCACGGGGTGCGCTGTGGGGAGTACGTGTGTTGTGATGCTCGCAGCAAGGGCCATGTAAAATAACATGGTCAATGGAAAGGCATTGGTTGTCATTTAGTTGTTATTGTTTTGGTTTGCGCTGTTTGTGTTGGCAGGGAGCCAAATCAAACTCAACTTCTTTTTTTTTTTTTTTTTTTGCTGTTCCCTATCGTTTTGGTCCATATGCCCGGAAATGTTTCAGTGCTTTAGTTTTACTTGGGATCGTTGTTAACCGGGTTAGTGAGCAGTGAGCGTTTTAGTTGGGGGAAATGTTTCGAGGTTGAGTGGAGCTAACAGTTGTGGGGAGAGGAGGTGTGTGTGTCTGTGGATTAGTTTTATAGGAACAGCTGCTGTGTATTTGGTAGCTTAAGTGTAGAGAACTTAATAAGTTCGTATGGATGAATTTTCAGTACGCATTAAGGAGAAAATTGTTGAATACTTTACCAGGGATTCTCAAAATCTGACGTTCGACATCCATATAAAAAAAAGAGATTATTATAATTATAGTACATGTTTTTTTTTTTTATATCTAAAATTCTGAAACCAAAGTTTAAGAAATATTTACAGGGTGAAATATTTTTGTTAGGATATTGAAACTGTATTGAACATGTGACCTTCAGTTAGGTGTTTCGTTGTTCTCTTTAGTTAAGGAATAATTATATTGCATTATTTTTAGTATATCAAATACATATTGGTGGATGTAACTCTTTAGAACAAAAAAATATATCGACGCAAGAATTTACCAGTGGAATGGAAACCAAATACTTTAGACCTTGTTTCAATTTATTATCTTTACGGAAGTTACAAAAATTCGTAGGAGCTCCCTAGAACGCACGACACACACACACACAACGATTATTTTGTTAAATTTTTAAAAAATTAAAAAATCTGTACGTCTTGGTTTTAATATAGCGCAAAACATAACATGCTTTTACTCAATGAAAATGGCATAGCCAAATTTAAAAGTATGTGGTGCTTTAGCAGCGTCGGTATATTTGCCTTTGCAGAGTCTCTCCGATACCAAGTACAGTAGTGTAATATAAAATGCCCGTGTCTTGTGGGGTGATTCATCATGACTCGTCAGTAATGTCCTGGCACTCTTTCTTTCATGGTGTCCATTGTTTGCGAGATGGCACCTAATTGCGCATTGTTTATGACATGTTTGGATGACATCACAGCCTTCAATAGTGCCAGATCGATCAGGGCATCTGATGTTAGCACAGCCATCTGCAAGGAAGGGGCGTGGTGTTGTGGACAGTTGGAGAATAAGTGCAGGGAACGGTTTAAATAGACCGGTGATTCTCAACCGGTACAACGAAAGTAATTATATATAATACAGAATATAATAAGTATGCAATTGACATGTTACCGTAATCTGAACTTTAAAGAGTATTTTTCTCCAGCTGTCAACAGTACATTTATAGATGAGAGTTCAATGCATGAATTTCATTTTGATTTACTTTAAGGGGGAGATTTAATTTTGTTTAAATAATAAAATTGCGAATGGTGCCTTTAACAAAAGTTTGAGAAACACTGTTTAGACGTTGTTATAAATGAATGACGAACAATTTTTTTTTTCAATCTTCAAGCATTTATTGCTTCACCGAGTTCTCGATTGTTCACTGTAAATAATGAATGTCTGCAATCAACACCAGACACGACCTTAAGTCTGTCACGTTTATACTTCTGTTTTTATTTCCCCTTTTAACAAATAATGTTTGTAAAGTTGTTCCTAACACTTTCCAGATCATAGAAATTCCACACCCTATCTTTCCACGCAAATATATATATTATCGTAATAGTATATTCGAAATCAATTTCTTTATTTAAAAAGTAATGAATGAAAATATAGTTTTTTTAATCCAAAGTTTATATATATGGATAATTAATTTAACGCTTTTTTTTTACTTCAAACTCTTTTTGTTAACCAAACAAGATATCAAATTAATCCATGGTTATACCATTTGCTGAATACTTAAAGAATTAAAATTCCTCATAACTCATAGCCTCGGAGTGGCTCCTTTTCCGGCCTGACTCGTAGCCTCCTTATGATGCAATTTCTTGATAGTAAACCATATTTGGAGCGCGACATGGTTTCATCGTTATTCATCGGTAACACCAAACACCAGCTAATGAAATGATAATCGTAGTGTCGGCGCTTGAGGCAAACGGGTCTGCAATGATTTGAGCCATTTCCTTTAGTGCAGTGGTTCTCAACCTTCCTAATGCCGTGACCCTTTAATACTTTCCTCATGTCGTGGCGACCCCCAACCACAAAATTATTTTCGTAGCTACTTCATAACTGTATAGTATATGTGTTTTCCGATGGTCTTAGGCGACCGCTGGGACTGGGTCGTTCGACCCCCAAATAGGTCTCGACCCACAGGCTGAGAACCGCTGCTTTATTGCTTCTAACCGTGCTCACTGCTAAGAACTCGTCGTAAGTTCATTACTGTTCTCTGTACACCCTATCCACGGCGCCGGTTTAACTTGTAAATACCCATTAAGCTCTATTACACCGAGTTCCATTCTGCTGAAATGGTTCTCAATCTTTTTATGTGTAGGCCCAGGCTTACATTCATTGGCAGCAATATACGCTGCGTAATTTACAACAAAAAGGTGTCGTTTGAGAGATGATCCCTTAACCAAGCATTTCCTCAATGCTAAGAAAATTATCATTGAGTTACTTAGTAGAGTCTTAAGAGCGAGCGAATTGAAGAAACAGCACCACCACAACTCATTATCATTACTTTTAGTTTTATTTATGTTTGTTTCATTTAGTTTTAGTTTTTTTCTGAGGTAGGAAACGAGGAGAAATTTAGAGAGAGCTCCGCATTAAGCGATGTGAAAAGTTTTCGGACTCACCAATTTTAACCTATACTAAATGTACGAACGTTTTTTAATGCTTTGGTTAATTTTTTGTAATTTAATTTTTAAATTTTTTTATTTATGGTCACTTTATTTTCCAATTAAAGCAACAGTGTTGCCATTTACTATCTCAACCTCCATTTCTTAACATCAGATCCCTTTAAAGGTTTCCCTCTGTAAACAAATGATACTTTTGTATGAGGACCGCTGAAAATTTTCGGATTTTGAACTAACATATTTTGTGGTTTAAAAAAACAAAACAATGTTAAGCTTCATTTCATTTTCTGTCTCTGCCATTATTATTTTCTTGTTTATTGACAGTTTACAAAACATCTCTTCCCCCAAACCATTACTTTCTCCCTTAAGTGATGCTCTCGGTGATAACCTTGAGCAAGACGCTTGAAACTTGATTTCTTTCAGGGTTTCAGTCTGGTATCGGTGAAGTTTAAGTGGAACGTTCATGGGACCCAGTCATTACGTTTTAGGCTCTTTTTTCTCAAAACACGTCAGCAACACCAAAAATTAAAGTTTGAATTATTGAGTACTAAAGGTGGTTATAATTGTAAATTATTTGTCGATAATAATATGTATACAAGGGTACACAGACGAGGGCCATCATCTATCACTGTAAAAACACACCCTTAAGGTTTGCTATCCTGGGGTCACAATCTGAGGGTTTTTCGTATTAAGTCTAATGGTGGTTCTTTTTTAATGCATAATTTATGTGTACTCGGAGTGATATACAGTTTCCTAGCATAACGTTAACATAAAACATACAGGAAACATACTTTTTGGGGGGATTTTACTTGTGATAGCTTTTTTTTTATCCGCATTGCATAAAGCAAACGCTGTTTGACGTCATGGTAAATAAAGCCGTGTAAATCATCCCACTAGTCATTCCTCATAAAGTAGATGTAGGTTAGATAAGAACAAAGGCGGTAAGGGAGGTATATAGTTAATGCTAATACAAGGTGAGCGTTTAAGAAACACAATATGAGGTTATATAGTAAACATTTGGGAAGGGGTGGTAAGTGCGTCATTAGACGTCCGCCATCGTCTTTCTCCTTCGCTTAACACATTTTCTCACCAAAAGCTGGTTGCCTGGAAATATGCTGTGTGGGCTATGTTTAGTACTCACGCCAGACAGACTTCGAACAGACAAACGTTTCTCATAGCTCATCTGTCTGTCACTCACTAGGCACAGCGGTCTGACATAATAAACCTGGATCAAGCCAAGGTTCTTCTAGGGGTTTATCCCTTTATCGATCTTCGTATCACTCTTTGCCTCTCTCCTCTCCTTCCCTCCTCTACTATTATAGGCCTACCTGCAGTGGCGTATCTATTAGGGTGTATCAAGCATGATAAATACTACTTCATTAAAACACATTTTCGCTAATTTTCTTTTGAGATATGAGTAGATATTAACTGTTTTTAGCTAATGCGATCCTTTTACCGATGAGGATAAAAATACGTTTGACAGAGAATTCACTCGCGGTTCATTAAAACTCAAATTTTTCTTGGCTAAAGTCTGTATTTTTTTTAAAATTTATGCTAATTTTTCTGATGAGAACTTCTAAATTGTGCTCAATAACTGTACATGAACATGTGTTGTTTAAGGATCCACGCCAATGTTCTTATCACTTTGGCACGCCACTGTTTTTTTATTTATTTTTTTTTATTCAGCCCTCCTTCCGCCTCACCCATATCGTACGTCGACGACTCGACTCATCGTAAAGAAGGTGTTTCTTTGAAACATGGACTAACACCTGTGTGGTCTACCTATAACTTCTCCCCTCCCCATCAATCGACCTTCCATGTAACATACATTCCTTAGGATCTGTTCCTGTCTTTCCTACCATACAAGGGAAACTTTCTTATCACCACAAAATGATATCGATTGACCCTCTCTTTCGTGTACGCATGAATACTTACCACTGATGTCTGATTTCATAACTTTCCCAACTGAGCCATTGTTCTATACCTAGGACATTTTAATTTATTCATGCCCCTTCTGCATTGTTCTGCAGCCAACTCGCTATCGTTTTATCCGAAATAAAATCTCGTTTACACTAATTCGGGAGAAAACATACATATCAAAGGTCGCAATCTACCATTACTATTTAACCAGTTTTTGACTAACATCGACAACACTACACCACTCAAAACAAAAGAAATCCCTTTTCATGTCAAATTAAACTTAACCAAATACAAGGCCCGGTCACGATACCGAGAAGACACTCTCTAATATTTATACGAACACCTCCCAACAGGAATGCCTAAGATGATGATTAGTTCATTTCAAGAAATATCTCTAATATTTATATGAACACCTCCCAACAGGAATGCCTAAGATGATGATTAGTTCATTTCAAGAAATATCTCTAATATTTATATGAACATCTCCCAACAGGAATGCCTAATATGATTATTAGTTCATTTTAAGAAATCAAATATAACCGATTGCGAGATCAAAATTCTTATTATATAAACTCGCTATTTAAAATGCTGGAAATTAATTATTGATTGAAATTAAAGATCGAAATAGTTCTCCAAGCAAACAAGTTATAATAAAAGCTTTTCGCATGCTACTTCTTGCAACCATGTATCAACTCTATAATGTATTTGCATTTCCCGACACAATACAATGTTTCCTTTGATGTGAAATGGTCACACCATCACAATGGTAAAATGTCGATAAACAGCCGTCGAGTTAAAGCGTCCACGTTCAATTTTAATACTGTAGCCTATGCTGTGTAACAAATTGAGCAGATGCATCGCAAAACTGGATCTTTAAGTATAAGTTAAGGGTAAATTACTTATGGCTGATGTGAGTCACACTAATGTAGTAACCGCCTCGTCTGCCGTTCTCATACAAAAACTACACATTTTCTCTGAGATAAAAACAACAAACTGACAATCTTTTTTAGCATTTAACCTGTTGTGCATTTTCAGCTTTCCTATTTTCTCCCCAGTTTTGTCGTTGGTTGTCTTTTCTAAGCGAGCTCACCTTACACCTCCCGCCGAACGGTTTGAACTTTGCCTGGAAATAATGGGGTCTCGTTCTAGTGGTATAAGTTTATTGCGTCTCCCTGCCCAGCCTATGCGAAACACACGGTGCTTAGCAGAGTACATTTCCATATTGTACTCATTTCCATGCTTTCCTAGTCCGTGCCTCTTTTCTCTGTAGGGCAGTGGTTCTCAACCTTTATAATGCTGCGACCCTTTAATACAATTAATCATGTTGTAGCGACCCCCAACCACAAATTTGTTTTCGTTGCTACTTCATAACTGTAGCGTATATGTATTTTCCGATGGTCTTAGGCGACCCCTGGGAAAGGGTCATTCGACCCCCAAAAGGGTCGCGACCCACAGGGTGAGAACCGCTGCTGTAGGCAATGCCATGAGAGGTTCTGCATACGATGTTAGAGTTTATCCTGACAGACTATATGTGTAGCATTTAATTACAGTATGTATGTCCAGGGCCGGCCTAAGGCCACTGCAACCTATGCGGCCGCAGTGGGCCCCGCACTTTCATAGGCCCCGCGTGAATTTATTTTCTAATACAAAATCTTAATTTTCACTTATTATCCTTATCCCTACCCAGACTGGGCCCCGCGCAATCCATTTGGCATAGGGCCCCGCAATTGTTAGGGCCGGCCCTGTGTATGTCTTATTATTTCTGATAAGGTTAATGTATGTGTCTAACTTTAGGCTTACACTTGATTGGGCAGGATCGTACAACAATTTCACAAACTACTGATATGTCTTGAAATAAATGTCCGGATATTAACGTGTGTTTTAAATGCAGTCTTTTAACCCAGAACATTAGAGAACTGTTCAGATAGGAACTCTCGTTTTTCCCCCTGTGCACATGCTTAAAGTCCCCACCTACCTACCGTCTGTTACTTCATGTAGTAAACTACGAGCTGCAATGTCAAGGGAAAGACAAAACCATGGAGTATGTGGGTCGAAATTATTAGTCGGCAATCAAAATGTATAGTTTTGGCATTCACCGCGACTGTGTATACACTGACCCCAGCACTGGCTCCGAAGGATGTAATTATTATTCATGCATATTTTTAGATGTTGAAACAAGAGACCAACTTTGTTGTAGCAGTACTTCGTCTATTTTGTGTCCTCGTTTTCCAGGCATTAATACATTGCGGACAACATAAACTAGTGTATTGTGGATCAATTAACATAATTTTTTTTTTTTACTTTAGGCAAAGTTTCTTAAATACAAGCCACCAGAGCCAGTGTCTTAACTAGGGTTAGTGCCGTCCTTGGCGAGCCGCACCCCTCCACAATCCCCTTCCTGCGCCACTGGCCAGAAGAAAGGGTCTATTTGACCTTTGGGCTACATTAACTACAATAAAGTTAAGACACATTTCTAATATATCCCCCACTTACGCAAGACAGAAAGCCACTATGTGAAGTACCCAAAGGGATCTATGCATGAATTTTCCGAATTTGATTATTGAGACTTTAAGAAGAACCGAAGTTCACTGTTAAAAATATTCCTATCTTGTACATCATTTACTCCTAATATCTCTTCGATTACCTGAGAATTATTTTAATCGTTTTTTTTATCTTCGTGTACTTACTATCCTTCTCTGCGGTATATTATACAGTCCCTTCGTGTCGTAGACAGATTTCACTTATTTCTAATGGACCCACTCTCTGCTTTCTTTTTATCAGATCTGCCAGTCCATCCTACGGGCTGATGATTCTCAACAGAAAGGATCTAAACAACCTCGTCCAGCCATTGACAAGTCAGGTGGAATTTCACCTCAACACGCCCTTTTTGCTCTTCAAAAAGCTTTCTGACGACATAGAAGATGGTAAGTTCCAAATGTTTCGTAAGAAGAGGATAATACAGAGTATACTACATACCATATCCGGGTGAAGGACACTTATGCCACTATAAAAAGTTGCAAATTAATGAAGTAATTTTTGTTTGCTTTAAAGTGACAGTGCGCGCCAGTTTGATGGTAATCAAGGTACAAAGCAAATACAAGTTTTTAAACACGTCCCTGGAGACGAAGGGGTTGTTTTAGTGTTGGGGAGATGTTCCACGTCAACTTGATTGTTAGCCTACTTTTGTGTGTCCTAGAAATAAAATCAATTAATGTATTTTGTAAAAAACTGAGTGTTTACCTGAGATTGTTGAGATTATACAGCATTAAATCCAGGTCAGTTATCTTGGCGCCTAGGATGTAGGGGGAGCTTGGGTGTGAGAAAGAGTTCAAACGTTACATGGTACCAACTTTCTTTACACTTAATAAGATCTTATCTAAAGTACATGCCAGTGATTTTGCTTCATAAGTTGTTGCCCAGAAACCATGTTTCATAACTATTCCCTGGATACGAAGAAACATTAGTGATCTCGGTATAAACGAGATAAGTTCTGGTATTTAAAAAAAAAAATACAGTCTAGAGCTTTACTCCCGAAAATGTTATTGGATCATGTATGTTTTGCAGATTTAGACTTTGCCGGTTGTCTTGCAAACTAATTGTAAAAACAATCTCTACTCGAGATCCTCCGTGTAGGTGTATCAATGACAGTCTCATCATCAGTACACAGCACCACTCAGCCGGCATGTTGTTCCAGTTAATAACAATTTCATGTGGTTGTTGATCAGTGGAAACAAGATGCTTCTGTGATTGGGTTTTGTCTGGAATAAGGTTGGGATTTGATAGCCCTGATAGAGTGTACTTAACGGGGAAATCTTTGTTGTAACGTAGATTTCAGTGCTTAGAGCAATGTTGAAATGAACCAAACTACGAAATAAAGAAATCATAATACTAATCAAACTTAAATAACTCTTAGGGGTATATAATTGTTATGTAACAGATAGGAATTTTTTATCTGAAATTTGAGGTATGACTTAGCTCTACGGTAATTTGTCGATCTTATTTCATATGCCAAACTCATTAAAAGAACTTGATCCTACCCGCAGCGTCCATTGTGCATTATTTCAATCTTATGAAAAGAAAGTTTGCTGTATGTGTTATAAAATGCCAACTTACCTTTTACTACGTTTGAGTGTCAATTTTTTTTCTAAATTGTTGAAGCAAAAAAATGTAGACTATGAGTATTCTGCGATGGCAGATTCGCGTGTTTAAATGTGAAGGTCAAAGTGTTTTGTGGGCACGTAACTCAGCTCTCTATCCACTCCAGTTGACTATAGCAATATAATAATTCCCTCTAATCCAACTAGTGATATATCTTCTGCCTTATTTAGCATTTTTGTAGATGTTTCTATTGATGTGTGGTCTCTGGGCTTTGAAATTCTAAAAAAAAAATTTTTTTAAAAATTTAACATCACATGCTCTATGTAGAAAAAGCTTAAGGCATAACTCCACTAAAACACACCATCATCAAGCCAAACTCCACCAAGACACACCATCATCAAGCCAAACTCCACCAAGATACACCATCATCAAGCCAAACTCCACCAAGATACACCATCATCAAGCCAAACTCCACCAAGACACACCATCATCAAGCCAAACTCCACCAAGACACACCATCATCAAGCCAAACTCCACCAAGACACACCATCATCAAGCCAAACTCCACCAAGACACGCCATCATCAAGCCAAACTCCACCAAGACACACCATCGTCAAGCCAAACTCCACCAAGACACACCATCATCAAGCCAAACTCCACCAAGACACACCATCATCAAGCCAGTCAGTTTTGGGCGAGACATGGTGTTTGTTTCCCAGGTGGGAGTTTAGTGAAAGAAAACGTAACCAACAATATATCAGGTTTTTATCGATGCATCGCCTTGTGTCCTATTTCAATTTTCTGATATCTTGTACAATAAAGTCCTATGTCTTTTGTTGCTTCTTTCTTTTTTTTCTTTTTTTTTCTTTTCTTTTTTTTTTTTTTTTTTTTTTAAATCTCACCTATGAGGTATTCTGTAAACATGACCCACATGTCACCACTTCAAGAGAACACCTTTATTGTCTCAGCCGGTAATGGTGGGACCCTTTGAGCGCTCCAAAACCCTGAACAAGCCGTTTTCCTGCACTTGTGTTGAGTCTATGCAGGGTGCAAGTTTTTTCCTGCTCTCTCTCTCTCTCTCTCTCTCTCTTTTGGCCGGTACTTTGTACTGGGCACCCCAACACCAGCTCCCGAAATATTCGTATGTTTTTGAAGTTTAATAAATCACTCTCCGGCTTGTGCAGCATACTCCTCTTTCATCTGTAGAGCCCGAGTGCCAGTGGTTCAAAACCTAGACCACGATCATGGAGGGTAAGGTCATAGCCTTCGTTTTGTTTTCTCTTTGCCGTCATCATATGTCTTTATTATTTACCTAGGTTATTTACTGCCTGACCTAATCCTTAATGGTTCCCGTTATATCCTTTTAGCACCAGGCGCTCTCTCATTCTCACCATCTCTCATTGTCTCTCCCTTTCTTTTCCTCTCTCTCTCCCTTTCACTCTCTCCCTCTCGCTCTCTCTCTCTCACTCTTTTCTCCCACTCTAGCTCTCTCTCATTCTCTCCATCTTTCTCTCGTTCTCTCCCTCACACTCTCCCTCACTCTCTTTCAATCTCTCTATCTCACTCTGTCTATCGTATTCACTCCTTCTCTATCCCTCTTTCTATCTCTTCCCCTCTCTACTTCTTTCTCTCACACTCTCTCAATCTCTCTATCTCAACTTCTCTACCTCACTCTCTCCCTCTTTCTCTCTCCCTCTTTCTCTCTCTCTCTCCTCTCACACTCTATGTCTATCTCAATCTCACTCTCCCTTCTTCTCTCTCACTCTCCCTCCTTCTCTCTCACTCTCATTTTCCCTCTCTCTCTCATTTTCCCTCTCTCTCTCTCTCTCTCTCTCTCACTCCTTCTGTATCTCTCTATCTCTTACTCTCCCTATTTCTCTCACTCTCTATCTCTCCCTCTTTCTCTCGATATCTCACACTTTCTGAATTTCTCTAGCTCTCTCTATCTCTCTCACACAGTCACTTTCATACATTGATTTTTCTCGCTGACTTATGTCATACGTAATGATTGCTCTGCAAAAAAGTAGAGAAAGCAGCATGATACATTTTTAAGTTGCTTCTAAAACTAGTTTGTATATCTCTGTATCTGAATCCTCTTTGTTGATTTTGGATCCTTTGTTGATTTTGGATCCTTTGTTGATTTTGGATCATTTTTTTATTTTGGATCCTTTGTTGATTTTGGATCCTTTGTTGATTTTGGATCCTTTGTTCATTTTGGATCCTTTGTTGATTTTGGATCCTTTGTTCATTTTGGATCCTTTGTTGATTTTGGATCCTTTGTTGATTTTGGATCCTTTGTTGATTTTGGATCATTTTTTTTATTTTGGATCCTTTGTTGATTTTGGATCCTTTGTTGATTTTGGATCATTTTTTTATTTTGGATCCTTTGTTGATTTTGGATCCTTTGTTGATTTTGAATCCTTTGTTGATTTTAAAGACACGTGCCCCTTTCACGTAATTTAAAAAAAAAACGCAACTTATCGTATCTCCTTTTGACAAGTATGTCTGTGCGGAAGAGTTCAGTTTCCGATTGGCCTTTTGTGATCCCTACCCCTATCAGGAACACTCAGCCAAGTGTATAGTAGAAGTACACAACAGTTCAGGTAAACTGTGGCAGTACGTTGATTCCATTAGTCAGTGTGGGCTTAGGCTCTCTGTGTTAGTGTAAGCTCAAGCATATGCCGAGTACTGGCTTCTAATGGGTTTATTTGCTGTGGGAGTCCATCTGGTCGGGGATTCTCAAAAGTGTACTTTTTCATCAGTATTATACTTTGTTTTTTAATACCGTCACGTATCAGCACATCTTTTCGTCCCAGGCTGTTCAAACAACAAACGTATCAATGATCAGTAGTTATGATATCAACAAGTAAATTGATATAGTGAGCGAGTTCTGGCTGCAGAATATATAATCCTGATTGTAGTAATGCGATGTGGTTTTTCATAAGTGATGAGATGTCGGTAATTATGAAGGATGTTGTGAAATGTTTTTTGATAGATGTGTTCTTAAGATTGTTACTGTGTATAGTGGAAGAAACGCATTTCGGGTCATGGGAAATGCCTGGATCCGAAGACCCGGGTGGTCCAAGGAAAGTGTTTGGGATGTGACAATGTTTAAAGAGATGGCGCGTGTTGTTTGTGTTCCATCCCGAAATCACTGAGACACAACTTATGCATCATTAGTCATAAGATCAACGCACCACGGTGTGGCCCTTTGCGGGGACGTAGTACGCTGTTAAAGAACGTCCATTCAGACATGTGTCTGCTTTTACAAAAAGAATATGGCCCTAGATGTAGATTTTCCCAGACTGCTCTCAAATGTTCTTATATTGCCAACTTGACGCCCCATGAGAGTAAATGCCGCCGAATGCGGCGCCTCTGCTGATCCCTTTGAAAAAGAATCTAAAATGTACCAGTTTCAAACAGTAGGCCCAGTCTTTAAGTATAGTGTGGCATTGAATTGGGAACAATAACAAAAGCATTTCATGTTGGTTATCATTATACTTTGTCTATTTGTCATATCACTCCATTCATTTTTCTTTTCTTATGACATGGTTTACCCTTTCATTTTCTTTTTTAAATTCTGTTGAGTGACATTGAGTTATCCTTTTGTACTGTATTCGGCATTCATTCGGCCATCTTCTTAATTCACAGCCTTAAGCAGTTCCATTTTTTCCTATCAATATTTTTACCTTGTACTCCGTCAAAGGAAGACAAGCAGGGAGCGTTCACCCTTATACGTCATTAGTTGCCTTGATTTCTTGGCACATCTGGCCTGCCATTTATTCTTCTTCTCTAACACTCACAGGGCTCTACTTAAAAGCTACGATCATCAAAAAAGTGCATGTTTCTACTGAACTTAATGCTGTTTGTGCTTATATCTCAGACCTTTTGTTACATGCATACGCTGACGTTTCAAGCCGGTAATTTGAGTGGACTCGTGCAAATAACATTATTATTTTTTTTTTTTTAAATTAAGGTCGTTTGAATTATTTTTTTAAATTGTATTTGATACGAAAAGTAATAAATCTTGAACACAATTAGCAAGTGTCCTAGCCCATCTAAAATAGCTTAACTCTACTCATCAGCCATGCAATATTCCTGGTTTGAGTTTACACACTAATGCTATTTGAGAAAGCAAATGGCAAAATAACGATCTTAATTATTTCGTTTTCTGTTCAGTATTAGTTTTATCGATGTTATCTAACCAATGGGACATGGTGATATATTGTGTCCTGTGTGGTTTCCTAAAAATCTATATAGGATGAATGTTTACATGCCGTACAGCAGTTATGAAAAAAAAAAAACGATTGAATTATAAATGACCCGTTATTGAATTGTGTTTAAGTGCATGTGCCACCAAGCATGAAGATCTGCCCCATAAAATGTTTACAATGAAACAATCGATGATGGCAATGCTACCCTATCCAGCGGATGCAGAGCACACCTTTATGCATCCAATCGTTACCAGGGTCTGACATGCTGTGCTTGCTTTGGTATTGCTGGTATTCCCCGACACGAGCAGGCTTTTGTGCCGTTGTCAACGTTTTTAAGGTCGAAAGTGCTGTGGTTGTAGTACCTCGATATTGACTGTTTGTTGTAGTACCTGGATGTTGACAATGTGTTGTAGTACCTCAATGTTGACAGTTTGTTGTATTACCTCGATGTTTACAGTTTGTTGTAGTACCTGGATGTTGACAGTTTGTTGTATTGCCTCGATGTTGACAGTTTGTTGTATTGCCTCGATGTTGACAGTTTGTTTTCAAGACAAATTTCGAGAAAACACCCCCACACTCACACATACTGAATAATAATGGGCTACTCTACTGAATAATAATGGGCTGCTCTACTGAATATTAATGGGCTACTCTACTGAATAATAATGGGCTACTCTACTGAATAATAATGGGCTGCTCTACTGAATATTAATGGGCTACTCTACTGAATATTAATGGGCTACTCTACTGAATATTAATGGGCTACTCTACTGAATCTACATTCTCAAAAACTCAATAACAAAAATTTGTTTTATTTCCTTAATGTTCCCTTTTCAACCAACATCCGTGCTTTCGAATTGTGAACTCTTTATGCTTTCATTTTGTATTGACTATAAATATGTCATCACTTGAAATGAATGAGCTTTCTATCTTCACCAATGATTTACTAACATTAACCCATGATATCCAATAATGATGGGATCATTCTTATATGGACATTGTTTCTTCAGGGAACGGCTACTCTCAATCATTTGTATCACTGTTGGACGGTACATGTGTGTGGGTTGGCTTGTCAGGTCCAAGATTGATTTTTATTTAAAAAACGAATTGATTCTCACCTGCCATTTTATCATCCCGCTAGTCTACGAACAAGCGATCAAATAAATAACTTTTCAAATGTTTATCCTATATCTTATTTGTTCAGACTCGTTTCAAAAATACATATCTTTGTCGCGATATCCATACCACCTCACTTAATAGTCGAGTTTTTTTTTTTTATTTTTTTTTTTTAACGATTACCATTAGGTAATAATTGCACTATCAATTAATGAATGTGTCAGGCATAATTTGTAAGAACACGTTTCTCTCGTCATCAATCCAATTTATGTTATGGCGAATTATATCTAAACCTCCAAACCCCTGGCCCTGCAATGACACGCACGAGATTGCTGCTATCGGCAAGGCAAACTGAGAGCTCTTTACAAATGCCCATCTCTATAATTGCTATGTGGGCTCGTTTCCTGTGTGTATTCTATCAAATATCATTTCCTGATGGGAGCCACATCACAGCAGGTACACGGATAGTAAAGGTTCCCCCTTGAAAGGTTTACGCCAAATTGTGAGCTTAACACGATTTCAGGGTGCATGTTGAAAATTGAGTTGGGTTGAAGTAATCCGTTTAGTCGTTAAACCTGATTTGTCAATCGAAGATAAATGTGATACTGACAAAACAAGAAGATTTCTAAGTCTAAGCGTCCTTGGGGACCTTTTGTACCATGATACTCATATCTTTAGATGCTGTAGTCCTGACAACAGCTAGCTACAATCAAAAGCAATAAATATATTTCTTGGTTATATCTGTGTAAATGCATACATGGTATAAGCGTAATATACGCATAGCTGGTTACTTCCACTAGTTGTGCTCAGTGACATCTTTACATTACTATCTGGCTACAATAGCTTAATTCTACCATATTCCACCTGTCCCTTAGTCCAGTGGTACTTATTGCCATAACTCGGGGACCAGCGTTCATATTCTACCAAATATTGACTGCGCGGATAAATATGCCATTATAATTTTATTAGTCGACCCTTTTGTGATTGTGCTACCCAACTAATCTAATGTTTCACAGTTTTGTCCCAATAGGGCTGAGGGTGGGGGGATTGGAGACAATATTGTTATAGTTTTTCCTATTTAAGCTCACCCAATAAATAACTATTAATGAATTCCAAGATTTTCAGTTTAAGAAGTGCCGAAAGAAAAAAAAATTAAAACATTTATCAGATCAAATGGACTGTGCTAAAGAAGGGAGTGCGGAGCCGGCGATCCGCGCCGAACTGCACTTTTTTCATTTACATTGAGGACCGTCATTTTCGATCAACTAATTAGCTTGGTCCGCCCTTGGTGCCACCAAACCTAGCTTCGACACGGTTCACTGTCCTTCCATATACGGGTCGCATTGCCGAATTTAATGTATTGCTTTGATACATTACATTAAAACATCGGGTGAAATGTAAGCTATGTACGAAAGATCATCAATAGTTCTCATTTATGTCAATATTAAACTAAATTTGTAAACCCTTAGACTTTAGGAATGTGTGAACCCTATTTTATGAGTTTGGTCATGATATAGACACTTAAAGATGTGTGTGGACAAGCTTACCTCTAGATTTATGTTAGGCGTCAAAATTCCATCAAAAGAAATGGCAAACGAGACGTTTGCGTGTGTGTGTGGTCGTATCCGGATAATAAGAAATATTTTGCGTACATAATATAATCAACTTAAATGTGTAACTATATCGGTCTATTTAGATATTATATATATAAAACTTAGGCTTGGCATTCCTGCAACTATCTCCAGTGTTTTAACACGTTGACATCTAATAGTTATAGCTTTGTAACTGTTTACATAGAGGGCATGCTCCGAGTACTTGAGAGTCCCTGATTTTTACATCTATATCTTCCACTTGTTATCCTTTTGTTTATCTTGTATGTCCTCGCGCGCATGTGGGAAATATCTCGGCAAAATGTCTACCAGTCACACTGATGCCTCATATGTGTTTGGGGAGCTAATGTAAGAAAGGGTGAGTTAAATCGTGAATCGGCTGATGTAAATTCTTGATCATACAGTTTTGCATTCTGTGGCATGTCTTAATTAAGTTGATAGCGAAATAAAGTTGAAAGTATAAAATATACCTGAGCATATGATGTTACCTGGATACTGTTAGCCTGTATGGATAAAAAATACCCTAAAGAATTGCGTCAACATTTGAGACACAATTTTATACCATATTTTTGGCTATAACGATCACATTTTTATGACGACAAGATTTAGTTCCATCTGGTAACAAGCTTGACACGTGGGATTCACCACACTGTCAAATTAATAAATAAGAAGTTTGTGATAGATGACAAATGCTCTTAAAACAGCCACCTCTCGCAAGCTCCCCTCAATCGGTGCACGGCTTTGGGTTAAGTGGAGGCAGTTTATTAGGAAAGGACGCCGGGCCAAAAGGCCTGCGTGACGGATGCGCCCACGGCCTGGCACATATTTGTGCACGAGTTCCCTGGTCTCGGGTAGCACAACATTGGTGAGTCACAGTATTAGCCATTAACCTTTCCTACCTGATGGGCTCTGCTCAAGCAGAAACACGTGGTTGTCTGTCTAAACCTCAGACTGACACTAGCCCAACAAATGTATACAAGTGCGCTGCATTTTGTAACCGATGAAGGCCTTGGTCCGAGTATCAGATCTGAATGGTGCATGGCTTGAGCGGGGATACGGTTTAAAACACGTAAAGCCAAAGTGTGCACTCGGCATCATTAATACTCCGTTAAGCCAAGTCACTACAACAAGCTTTCTTTTGTTAAATAATGGCTATGGGTGCTTTGAAATTCTTTATAGTTTTAGAAGTCTTAAAATGTGCATGTCCTCTGAACTAAATATTGAACAATTTATGAAA
Source organism: Omphiscola glabra (assembly GCA_964017045.1). Taxonomy (NCBI): domain Eukaryota; kingdom Metazoa; phylum Mollusca; class Gastropoda; family Lymnaeidae; genus Omphiscola; species Omphiscola glabra. The sequence goes on from OZ024799.1 coordinate 34,287,385, forward strand.
TGTCATTTTACGCAGTCAGTTTAAATTTCCTATGGCCCTTGCTTGGAGTAATGGCTAGAGTTGAATCATACATCTCCTATTCAGTGGTGTGTCGACAATATGGCTAGACTTGAATCGTACAACTTACCTATACAGTTGTGTGATTGAAATAGTGGCTAGACTTGAATCGTACAACTTTCCTATACAGTTGTGTGATTGAAATAGTGGCTAGACTTGAACCGTACAACTTTCCTATACAGTTGTGTGATTGAAATAGTGGCTAGACTTGAATCGTACAACTTTCCTATACAGTTGTGTGATTGAAATAGTGGCTAGACTTGAATCGTACAACTTTCCTATACAGTTGTGTGATTGAAATAGTGGCTAGACTTGAATCGTACAACTTTCCTATACAGTTGTGTGATTGAAATAGTGGCTAGACTTGAATCGTACAACTTTCCTATACAGTTGTGTGATTGAAATAGTGGCTAGACTTGAATCGTACAACTTTCCTATACAGTTGTGTGATTGAAATAGTGGCTAGACTTGAATCGTACAACTTTCCTATACAGTTGTGTGATTGAAATAGTGGCTAGACTTGAATCGTACAACTTTCCTATACAGTTGTGTGATTGAAATAGTGGCTAGACTTGAATCGTACAACTTTCCTATACAGTTGTGTGATTGAAATAGTGGCTAGACTTGAATCGTACAACTTTCCTATACAGTTGTGTGATTGAAATAGTGGCTAGACTTGAATCGTACAACTTTCCTATACAGTTGTGTGATTGAAATAGTGGCTAGACTTGAATCGTACAACTTTCCTATACAGTTGTGTGATTGAAATAGTGGCTAGACTTGAATCGTACAACTTTCCTATACAGTTGTGTGATTGAAATAGTGGCTAGACTTGAATCGTACAACTTTCCTATACAGTTGTGTGATTGAAATAGTGGCTAGACTTGAATCGTACAACTTTCCTATACAGTTGTGTGATTGAAATAGTGGCTAGACTTGAATCGTACAACTTTCCTATACAGTTGTGTGATTGAAATAGTGGCTAGACTTGAATCGTACAACTTTCCTATACAGTTGTGTGATTGAAATAGTGGCTAGACTTGAATCGTACAACTTTCCTATACAGTTGTGTGATTGAAATAGTGGCTAGACTTGAATCGTACAACTTTCCTATACAGTTGTGTGATTGAAATAGTGGCTAGACTTGAATCGTACAACTTTCCTATACAGTTGTGTGATTGAAATAGTGGCTAGACTTGAATCGTACAACTTTCCTATACAGTTGTGTGATTGAAATAGTGGCTAGACTTGAATCGTACAACTTTCCTATACAGTTGTGTGATTGAAATAGTGGCTAGACTTGAATCGTACAACTTTCCTATACAGTTGTGTGATTGAAATAGTGGCTAGACTTGAATCGTACAACTTTCCTATACAGTTGTGTGATTGAAATAGTGGCTAGACTTGAATCGTACAACTTTCCTATACAGTTGTGTGATTGAAATAGTGGCTAGACTTGAATCGTACAACTTTCCTATACAGTTGTGTGATTGAAATAGTGGCTAGACTTGAATCGTACAACTTTCCTATACAGTTGTGTGATTGAAATAGTGGCTAGACTTGAATCGTACAACTTTCCTATACAGTTGTGTGATTGAAATAGTGGCTAGACTTGAATCGTACAACTTTCCTATACAGTTGTGTGATTGAAATAGTGGCTAGACTTGAATCGTACAACTTTCCTATACAGTTGTGTGATTGAAATAGTGGCTAGACTTGAATCGTACAACTTTCCTATACAGTTGTGTGATTGAAATAGTGGCTAGACTTGAATCGTACAACTTTCCTATACAGTTGTGTGATTGAAATAGTGGCTAGACTTGAATCGTACAACTTTCCTATACAGTTGTGTGATTGAAATAGTGGCTAGACTTGAATCGTACAACTTTCCTATACAGTTGTGTGATTGAAATAGTGGCTAGACTTGAATCGTACAACTTTCCTATACAGTTGTGTGATTGAAATAGTGGCTAGACTTGAATCGTACAACTTTCCTATACAGTTGTGTGATTGAAATAGTGGCTAGACTTGAATCGTACAACTTTCCTATACAGTTGTGTGATTGAAATAGTGGCTAGACTTGAATCGTACAACTTTCCTATACAGTGGTCTAGCGACATGCACAGCTTGCGATTTTTTTAGATGATGAAACAGCAAATTTTCAATAAAAGCTTGTATAGTTAATTAAAATATGCTCTTTTGTCCCCTTATACTATACTTTTCATCGTGATCTCCCATGCATTGTAAATAAAATACATTAATACGTTTTTTTTTCCATTATTTGTATGTAAGAATCAATATATGGAAAAAAAGATTTCCAAAACAATTTTTATTATTTTTGCCAAGACTGTAATTATTCATTGAATGTATGTGTGTGGGTAAATTCTGAACAGCCTGCTGCTCATAAAATCAAATTAATACCCCTCAAGGTGAGGGGGGGGGGAGACTCATTCGGTATTTTAAGCATAACATAAGTTTACAGATGAGTAACCAACCCCCTTTAGTTTATAGGTGAATCTCTTCTCTTCTCTGTTCAACAGCTATCCTGGGCATTTGGTTTGTGGACACAGGCGAGTGTATTCGGCTAACTGAGAAAATACAGAGGTGAGTACCGTTTCATTGTTTGAGAGCAAAGCACCGATTCCCTTTCGCTACGTGGGCACCTGGACTCTGCGCAATCAACTAAACAAGCACTTGTTACATCGTTCACTTCTCTGTTTAATCGTGTGAAAACAAGCGGTCCTTTGGTAGCTCGGCCAAGAGCTTCGTGCTCAGTGCCGCTTCCGCCGATTGTTTGTCACGTAGCTCTTAGTTCTAGAAAACAAGCGGTCTTCTGGTAGCTCATAGTTCTGGAAAACAAGTGGTCCTCTGGTAGCTCTTAGTTCTGGAAAACAAGTGGTCCTCTGGTAGCTCTTAGTTCTGGAAAACAAGTGGTCCTCTGGTAGCTCTTAGTTCTGGAAAGCAAGCGGTCTTCTGGTAGCTCTTTAGTTCTGGAAAACAAGCGGTCCTCTGGTAGCTCATAGTTCTGGAAAACAAGTGGTCCTCTGGTAGCTCTTTAGTTCTGGAAAACAAGCGGTCTTCTGGTAGCTCATAGTTCTGGAAAACAAGTGGTCCTCTGGTAGCTCTTGGTTCCCGGCATTTTAGTCCTTGGCTTGATTTATAAACATAGAGGATCTTAAAACAACGTAATATGCGATTCTATTATCATTAGTCATTTAGTCTGGGTCTAGTTTTTCATTGGTGGTCAAGTTCTCATTCATCCTTATTTTATTCTTCCCCTTCAATTACGTCTTGTAGAATGTTTATACTAAGGGCATTTTCATTGGGGGTTTTTTGTTTGTGTGTTTTTTTTTGTTGTTGTTTTTTGTGTGGTGTTTTTGTAGTTTGTTTGTTGTATTTTTACTTTAAGTTGACGTCTGTGTGGTGTTTAACAAACACTTAACCGGCATCGGGGATCGTAGGATCCTACCGTCCATGTATTAGATTTAACAGAAATTATCATATAGTCATCGGATATTTTATTCATTTCCGGTGTATTGCTGACTTGCACCACAGCAAAAGTGCCCATATTGAAGACTTGGGATATCTCGTCATCTGAAATATATTCCCCCACCCCCTCCTTTTTTAATTTTTTTTTTAAATGTTACCGATGAACTGGAAACGATTTGTCGTGGGTTTTCCTTAGCATGTTGACATTCGGTTCGGATTTAGTCAGCTTTCATTGTTGTTAGAAGGCCTGTACTAAAAAAACTAGCCGAAGGTCAGATGGACGGTGAAAATAGAAAATAATGGTCTCTAAGTGTAGTATTTCTGAGGATTTATGTTCGTGTAAGCGTGGTAGCCAGAATGCGGAAAACGTTGGGTGGTGATTCCTCCATGGGGCTAGGCTCCATGATTGCGTAAATGAATATTGGAAAATAAACTCTGTGGGGAGGACCTTCGTGTACACGTGAAGGGGTCAGACCTGTGGTTCGAGCAGACTTGGACGGGAATTTTGTTTTAAATCAGTGAATAATAAAAACGAAATTCGACAGGTAAGTAAAGGCTATTGGCTTGAAATTGTACCAGATTCCCTGCTAGGAATGAACTGGAAAAACCTGTTGTTTGAAGGCCTGCAGGATTATACCAGACGCTCTGCAAAATGTCTTATTGTGTTAATTAGCCGTCTGTATGTGGGTCAAATACTGTTTTTTTTTTACATTTTAAAACGATGCACGAATCATTTTCATAAAGCTGTCACTGAATATTAATCAATGCTTAAAAGCTGAATTGCCTGGAGAAATGTGTTTGTTTTTTTTTTTTTGTTTTTTTTTTTAATAATTTTTATTTGAGGTTGTTTGGGGGGAGGGGGAGGGGGCGGCTCATAAAATATTAATTTTTTAAATTCCTATTAAATTATTATTTATTTAGCCGTGGCAATTGATTTAACATATTTTTACATTGTTTATTTATAAACATATTTTATATTTAAAATATTGTGTGGTTGCCTCTAAGTACCATTGGTGTTATCTTGGAGGATTATTGCCGTGTGCGCTCTTTTACAAACATTTGATCAAATAATCACTTTTTTCTCTTTGAAATGTCACGTTAGGAAATGGCGTCAGCGGGCCGTCGAGCTATTGCCCCTTATGCCCTCCCCAAAGCACCACCTAAGCCCGAATATCGGGCCACCAAGCGGCACGTTGGAGATGTCCCTTTGCCAGGACGGCCCCCACCCGAGTCCGCTCGATCGGGGTTTCTGTTGGAGGCCGGCCCAACCCAAGGATACCCGGTCGGTCCGACACTGTGCATACACACAGTGCTCACGATCGACTTTCCTAGGAGTTGGGATGGTAAATTTACGTCCTCATATCTTCCCCCACCCATCTCGGGGAAGTGTCGGACGGACGCCCTCTAAGAGGGGTTCTACAGTGGGTTTCCACCTCGCAACTAGTTCGCGAAGTAGCTGGGACGAAACGGTTGCCTAGGAGCTGCTTTCTCAGGGCTGCATATCTTCTTTCATTTTTAAATTTTGTTTGACTATTATGTTCCTTTAAATAAAAGAATGTGTAAAATAAGCATATTTTGAAGCTGCCAAATTATAAGATTATCTCCAAAGTATTGCTTGTGACGTAACAAGTCAATCGATGACTGAAAGAACAAACAAATATAACCATAAACCGTATTGCAGAATCTCATGTTGGTACATTATTTCCATAATGACTTATTGCATTTATTATGTTAATTACGTTGGTGTAAGTACCCGATACGACTGTTGTGTCCAAAACTGAGTAACTGTTCATTTAGTCCAACCAACCAAGTGCTGTAAGCTTCCTGAGCTCGGCATCTACCCTAGTATGAGACATTAGCAGCACGGGGTTTCATGCTTTGTCAGTCGGCGGTTATAGAGATTTACGTGTGTCGTTGTGTCTAAAGCTTACAAATAAGTGTATACATTTCCCGTTTATTGTTAAGTATAAGAGATTTAGGCTCCCACCCTTCTCCACAGCGAAGACACAGGAGCGGGTAATGCCGCGGCCTTGTGTAAATAGCCAGCGTTAGGGATTCTCACGACCCGGAGAAGAAAAAAAACTTCTTTACCTGGTTCACCTGTTTCCAACCGACATGATTTGGAGGTCTACACACAGGTAACCTGGGGGTGTAGGTCTTCGACATACAAGCTCCACCAATCTTAATTACGAGAATTTGTGATGAAATCCAGCAAGGCTTGTTTCTCTTACACCACGATTGGTCGCAGCCTCGCTTGGTCGCAGCCTCGCTTGGTCGCAGCCTCGCTTGGTCGCAGCCTCGCTTGGTCGCAGCCTCTCGTGTTAGTGAAGCTTCCATTATTGACCATAACCTTTTTAAAAACTTTCAAAATTTATGTGGAATTCTTTTCAATAATTAATAATTGTTGTATTCTCATACATGAAATGATATTTAATATGGGGATGTGCTTAAAAAACACATTTTGTTAAAACTTTTTTAAAATACATAGATTATAGACGAAAAATTAAATGCTTCTTCTGCTATTTCTTGTGGAAATTATGCGTTTAAAGTTTTCATTAGAACACTCTGATTCAAGTTTAGTGTAACGTTTTGTGTTCGGAAAGCCTTGAATGAGAATTAAGGTCTCACTCAATCCCCCCCCCCCTACCTACTAGATCTAAACTCCCTTTCAATCTAAGACAAAAAGCCTTAAACTCACACCTATCTCAGCCCACAAATCACATATAATATAATGTATTACATCTGACATATATTATTTCCACACTTATGCAACTGAAGCCCTCCCCAGCCCCCTCTTATGAAGTTCACATAGTAAACGCTGGCACATTTATGCGACTTAGTAAGCCACCTTAATCCCCCCCATCCCCCCGCGCCCTTCCATACACGTCCTTTCCTCCACACATCTCATATCTCCGCCTGACATTGTCTATCCGGACTGCTAGAGTGAGGCCAGCACAGCTATCAACACCGGTATTACCTAGATTTGATTTCATTGCCTTAACGCTGAACTGTAACCGAGGCAGGAATATAAACAAGATTTCTTGATTTCTCTAAACATCTAATGCAAGGTTCAAGTCAAATATTTGGAGCCCTGAATTTTTCTAGTTTTCTTTGGGAAAAGAAATTATTTCTTTAATGGTTCTTGGGGGAAAATTACTTTTCTTATTTTTTCGTTTTGTAGTCAATTTTTTCGTTTTATATGCCATAAATTTTAGTGGAAAGGGTATGTTATGACACGGGGACTCTCTTGTAGTATTTATGATCTCAACCTCAAAGTTAGAGATGATGTTTAAAATACAGAGTGAGAAGAGGCATTTTTAGTCAGATTTGCATTTAATGACGAAAATAATTCAGATTCTTTTTTCTGGAAATGGGAGCATTATTTGATTTTTTTTTTAATACGAAATAAAGTTTAATTAATTTTTAAGCTTACAGAATACAAACTGCCGCTGATTCGGTTCATTGTATTCCTTGTGTTGTAATGTCAAACCTAAAGCAACACACGTAGCTAAAAAGGTTGACGCCCTGTCCTCACATACTGTCACAGTGGGCAACGCGTACGCCTACGTGTTAGAACCTGTCCTTGGCGCTCATGTTCGTGCATTACTACTTTAGAGTCCAAAATCATAAAATGAAAAGAAGAAAAAAGCTATTTCATAAATCTTTCGGCCCATAACCTTCTCTTCACAGCTGCTACATTTAAAGAAAGTAAAAACGGTGGTTAAAAACCCCAATCAGGAATACGTCTCTGTCATGTAAAATTGTTACGTGGTGATAAAATAGCCTCACCTCTGTCATGTTTGTATATATGGGGATGATTGCCCGGACCATAGGATTTAAAATAGCGGTTCTTAAATTTGTGCTTCTTCAGACTCCGTATGTGCTCTCTCTCTCTCTCTCTCTCTCTCTCTCTCTCTCTCTCCTCTCTCTCTCTCTCTCTCTCTCTCTCTCTTTATATGCATATATATATATATACACATGCAAATTCGGGGGGGGGGGGCTTACATAGTGGCAGCGTTATATGGACTTCATAAGAGGTGGTGGGGGAGGAATTCAATTGGATAATTGTGGAAATGTAATACATTATATTATATATATATATATATATGATTATAAATTATGTGTGATTTGTGGGCTGAGATACTTATGTTATATTTCTCTTATAATTGTTTACACTCAGTTGCTGGCTCACCGATGCGTACAGAACTTGAATTAACTTGCTTCAGCCTTCGGAATGTAGGCGAGAGACTAAGGAGCGATGTTACGTAGTTTATATGGCATCCAAAGATTTATTCATCGTCAGTGGTAACTTTCTGAGCCCAACTCTAATACATAAACGTATGCAAATTTATTGGAGTGGATTTTAACGTTTAGAATGTGTAAATCATAGCGTGATAATTGGAGTACCCTCGGTGTCAGACAGGGTGTATAATAGAATTCTCGTGTGAGTTGCCTACCCTTGACTAGGTCGTATTCCTCTTACCCGGCTGTCATTCATTATCTCAGATTGGGCACTTTCCCAAACTGCGTAACATCGCTTCTGGGTCTCTCGCCTACACCCCAAAGGCTAAAGCACGTGTACTCAAGCTCTAGACGCATTGGTGCGCCCTCAACTGAGTGGTCGTTGCAAGAGAAAAGATCCAACGGTCTTAAACGGCTTCAATAGATACTCCGGCCTTGACCTTGACCCAAGCGTTCTTAGCGTGCATCAATACGCCAAGTGTTTGTTACTTAATATTCTACGTCCATTGTTTGTTACTTAACATTCTACGTCCATGCCGATGATGTGAGGGTGTAATGTGGTTGCGACTCAATACGCCATTTTATTCCATGATGAGTGTGTGCTATATTATATACTCTAGATAAGATGTCTTCAATCCCTTAAAACGGGGTGGGGGGTGTCCGGGTCATTGCCCCTGGTCGGAACTGTAGTTTAAAAATAATAACGAAATCCTATGCACACTGCTCGTATATTTATGTGTAGTGGAAAAAAAAACAATAAGGAAAAAACAATGCAATATTAATTATAAAGCAATTGTAATCACCATAAACGTATTAATATATCCATGGTAAGTAAGTGACTGTTTTTGGCTAATGATATGGGCAATATCTGCTTACATAGTTGTCACTTCTGTTCACGGCTGCAGGGCGAACTGGGTTAAGGACCCCACCTGGCTTTAGTTTGAGGCCCCCAGTCACAGTCTGTACCTGTGTTACAGACATTTTGTTTAAATCTCTGAGAGAGGAACCATTTGTTACCAAACTAAGGCCACGGCAACGTGTTTACCCTTTGATTGAGATCTGCATATCATATTCACTACAGGCGTACTATAAACGGGCTTGTTTGCTCGTAGAGATATAAGTAAACCATTGTTACAATGGTTTTGTTGTCAACAGCCTTTATCATGAGAATGTTCATATTTAAAGCATACTCGATCAGAATTCATAATGGTCATAGTGCAATAATAGAAATACTCTAGTTATCTGGTTTTCGATATACAGCTTCGTAGATTGTTTTACACCTATCTTTTGGAAGGTGAGAAAAGTTTACAATATACGTATTTAGCGTGCGTCTATATAATGAACATATGTCTAGACCAGAGGTCGGCAACCCGAAATAGATGCGGCTGTATTATTAACTAATCTATAAAGCTAATATCATATTAACTAAATTTGTTTGTAAGCTAGGTTTTAATACGATGTGTTTAATTGCTTGAAAAACTAGTTTGATGAATGTCGAAAATAATTGCTTTCATTTTTAAAAAAAAAACATTTGCGCCGCCCTGGAATCAGAAACAAATCCTGTATTACTTTAATTGAAACATCTCTACTTTGATTTTCCCCGACTCCAAGCACTCAGACCTAATGCATGGATTCCTTTCTCTTGTAAATAGTTTCCAAGTCACCCCACTCCTTTATGTGTATGTTCCGAAGCTCCGCTCAGCTGCATTGGCTTAAGCTTGACTGATTGGTATTAAGTTTTGAAAGATCCTCAGTGTTCCTCTAGGTTGTAAAATAGATCGTATGCGTCACTGTGCCACAGAAGGTCAGGTTTGTTTTGGCAGTACTTCAGCGTTGTTCCTGTCAGAGGTGGGTGTGTGTAGCAGTGGGGGAAAGGGGGCCTTAATCATGCGATGGCTCACTGCGTTTTTACAACCTGTAGTTTGGCAATTTTGAGGTCGGCGTAATTTTTATTTTAAAATTTAAAAAATGTAGATAAGTGATAATTTTTTAACGTAATTTTTTTAAAACAAATTATTTATTTAAACTGGTAATATAACCTGATTTTAAAGATTTCCTGTAGACTACATATTTATACAACAATTTAAGGCCTCAGTCTCTGTCTTGTAGACTAAATCTCTATACAACAAGCTAAGAGTGTTTGTCTCTGTCCAGTGGACTACATATCTATACAACAATTTAAGAGCCTCAGTCTCTGTCTTGTAGACTACATAAGAGTTTTTGTTTCTGTCCAGTGGACTACATATCTATACAACAAGCTAAGAGTGTTTGACTCTGTCTTGTAGACTAAATATCTATACAACAAACTAATAGTGTTTGTCTCTGTCTTGTAGACTAAATATCTATACAACAAGCTAAGAGTGTTTGTCTCTGTCCAGTGGACTACATATCTATACAACAAGCTAAGAGTCTTTGTCTCTGTCTTGAACTGTTTTTGCTATCGAAGTCTTTTTAGCCGAAACGTTCACGTTCTGTTATTGTCCTTCTTTGGGGTTTCCTCTACCTTTTGTATTTCAGATTATTAAAGAAGGTTGTTGTTTTTTTTTTGTTTTTTTTCTTTGCTGATGTTGTGTTATTGTATGTTAATATTTAAAAGAAAAAACAACAACCTTTAGCTTGTATCAAAATGTATACATAAATATTCTTGGGGAAAAGTCAACGAAGGTGGTGCACGTTTTTTTTTTTTTTGTTAACGTTTTTTTTTTTTGTTGTTTGTTTTAGTTTTTTTTTCTGTGGTCTTTTTCATTTTTATTTTAAACCTTACAAGAAAAATTCATTAAAAACCTTTAAAGCACACAACCAGCCACCTAGTACGCTGAACAAACTGGTACGAAACCATACGTTGTTCCTCATCATGATGAGATAGAAAACTTAACGGCTCTAAACTTGTTTTCAGTGGCGTGACATCATGACACACTAAACATGCAGCCTCTTAAACTTGCAATTTACATTCATTTTTATTATTTAGGTACAAACAATATCAATTTTCTTCAGGTGCAACTGTTTCTTGACCACAATTCATATTAAAACAAAGACATGTACTACACAGGAGTTGGGAGCTTTAGAGAAAATCACACCAATTTTTACCTCATTATTATCTATATTGTCCATAATTATTTATTTTAAAGATCACGTGAATTGCATTTTAGACCAGAGGTAAACATTGCCACGACTTCAGCTAAATAAGCTTCCCCCCCCCCCCCCCCCCCAAAAAAAAAAAACGGAGAAATTACTATTTAGTTGGGTAATTCTTATTTTAAGGCCGCTGTGGTGGACAAAACTTTGTATAACGCCACTGTTATTTCGTAAGTGCATTTACAGTTGTTTTTAAACTAGGTCCGTCGCCGTAGCTCTAGTTAAAATAAATGGTTTACTTTGTCTTATGTTAATGCGTGCTTTGTAGTAAAAGTATCTCAACGCTGTTTCAACTATATTGATGACCTCAGTCGTGCAAGGACGCTCTCACACTCACTAGCGTAGGAGGCGTCCGCCCCGGGCTACGCATTTTTGTTTTATTTATTGAGTGGTGGAATCTTCGGCCAACTGGTGCTTTACCAGACCCATGTGGCACTAACCATGGCTACGACGCCTGTCACCCTCGCATTTTTTTAACAGACAACACAAAAAGCACATAGGTCATCCAAACTTAATTGATTAATTCAGTTTTAAATGTAATCCCAGTTTGGACATCACAAAGAAAAGAAAACAAAAATCTTTGGATGTTAATATTAAACTCCGTGCTTCTTCTACTACACCATAGTTTAGTGGCGGCGAGCCTTTCAGTCATCCTTTGTATCGCATAAGTTCCAACGCTACAGTTAAACTTGAATGCCAGGGCTCTTTTTGGGGAAAAACATCGCATACATTCACATCTTTTTTTCTTTAATTTAATAACTAACAGACGTATTAATGATACAAACACATTTTTTTAAAGGTAAAAGATTACATTTGGCGTTATGTGATCTTTGCTATTGTATACCTAGGGCAGATTTCCACTTGAAGGTGTGCGCTAAAAACTCGAATTCTATTATTCCAATAGTTATTCACAACACTCCCGAGTTTGCACTGCGTAAATTACACACTTGAACAGCATACAGCCAGTAAATTTCTCTAACCTTTGAAATTTACTTGCAACGACATTAGACAGACCATGGGCGCAAAGTAATCTAGGTACGCCCCTGGCATGCTAATAATTTGTAAAATCTTGGCTATTTCGTTGGCTCATGTGCCGAGAAAGAGGGCACTTTGTTTGGTTACGGCACGCGTGCCATATGTTCGCTACCACTTCCCCAGGCCCTTGGTCCGAATGACATCCTTAAATTCAATGCGTATTGAACAAGGTTGATTTATTGCTTTGGTCTGCTGAAAGAAGTTATTTCTTAGTCGATAAATACATGGGCCATTTAATTGCGTATAAAGCATGTTGAAATAAAACCAACATGTTTTGAGAATTGATTAATACATTTCATGGCAATGGGCTTTTCCCAAATTGAACGTAAAAGACGTGTAATGAATTGGAAAATCCTTTACCCAACAAATGTGTGCATTATTAAGTGTATCAGATGCAGTATAATTTCGTTGTAAATACTGTAATTAGGGACAATTAAACAGATGTTTTGGCTAGATGCCTTCTTCGCAGACAATACAAAACAAGAAACAACAGAAACTTTAAATTAAAAACAGAAATAAAAACTCAGGTATTTGTAGATATCTCAACAAAGTCAGTGTAGCTCAATGTGGGACGCGGGTCTTGCTTTTGAACAACTTAACTTCCGTTTTTAAACAAAAACAGAAGGCTTTCTGTTCTTAACACAGAGCTGCAACTAGCTGTAATGTCAGTTTGTTGTCCCGCTAACACACTGAGCTGCAACTAGCTGTATGTCAGTTTGTTGTCATGTTAACACACTGAGCTACAACTAGCTGTAATGTCAGTGTGTTGTCCTATTAACACACTGAGCTACAACTAGCTGTAATGTCAGTTTGTTGTCCTGTTAACACACAGAGCTGCAACTAGCTGTAATGTCAGTTTGTTATCCTGTTAACACACTGAGCTACAACTAGCTGTAATGTCAGTTTGTTGTCCCGTTAACCCACTGAGCTGCAACTAGCTGTAATGTCAGTTTGTTGTCCTGTTAACACACTGAGCTACAACTAGCTGTAATGTCAGTTTGTTGTCCTGTTAACACACTGAGCTGCAACTAGCTGTAATGTCAGTTTGTTGACCCGCCTTTTCTTTCCAAGCCTAAATATTTCTTGTTCCACTATTCAATTACTTCACGCAGCGTCGACGTATTACTTCATATATCTCTTCTCTCATATATATATTTTGCTTCTGGTGTGGCTGCTTCCATTTCCTTACCGGCCCTGCCCCTATACTCAAAATGTTTTATATCAGTAGTACTGAGTGGGGAAAAAAGGCACCAAGAAGCAAGCGTGATGGTTGAACTCAGATAAAAAGGTTGCAATTTTTCGGACGTGACTATTATAGTAATCAATACAAAGCCACGGTTATGGTGTAGGACAATTTTTTTTTTTTTTTTTTTTTTTTTTTTTTTTTGCAGGCTGGTAGTGTGTAGCACTGTCTGTAGGATTATTGTTTAATGACCGGCAGGTAGTGTGTAGCACTGTCTGTAGGATTATTGTTTAATGACCGGCAGGTAGTGTGTAGCACTGTCTGTAGGATTATTGTTTAATGGTCGGCATATAATATAGAAAATGAGTTAACAACACTTGGACCCACGGGGTATTTTCTCAAAATACCCTGAACCGGTGTAAAAAAACAGCTGCACCCGGTTATCCTATAATGCCATTGACATTCTCTCACGGCTGATTGCTTCTTTAACTCATGGACAATATTATTTCCATAAAAACAGTCGGTAATCTCTTGGTAAATTGCGATCCGATGCACTTGTGTTTTACTTTGTCATTTAAAAAAATAATTGACGACTTTTTAAAAAGGTCACCCACCGTGAATACTCCTTTAGGAAAGTTTTTTTTATTAGATTGAGCACAATTTAAATGCTTATTTTTAGTTTCTTTTTTAAAAATCTAAGTCTCTGTAGTTTGTGGAGATATATTTAATTAGATTGTTGCTATTTGATGTGATGAATCAAATGGAATAAGGTGATGGGAGTCTGGTACAGAGACATAAAACTGAGGCATGCGGTTATTACATGCTAGGAATGTCGGCATGCTACAGGACGTGTGGGTCGGTGTATGTTCAGGCAAATACCTGTAAACAGAATGTATTTTCTTTAATGGTGCATTTGCTGACACGCCAAGCCTTGGTTTTGTCCAACAGCTCACGGCCAGTTTATAAAGATGGATTCTGTGGTTAATGTAGGCTCCGGCTTTGTGCTGTTGGCAAGGTTAGGGAGAAACAGGGGAGATAACTACCTTGGGTCCCCGAAACCTTGAAAAGCTTAGCAAATAGGAAAATGTATCACATTTCAACAATATTTTTTTTAAATGTATATTTCTCTACACATGTGATCACAGTGTTTTACTTGCATGTCAAGCACAGTTTTTTGACATTAGTGTAGATCAAGAGCATCCTCTGCCAGTGACAGATTGGAAGGGGAGGGGAGGCAAGAAATCACTGTTAGGAGGGGAGCACCAACAGTTTTTTTTTTTAATATAAATATTGTAAACAAGTGCCTTGCTCTCACATTTGATCACAGGACAGTTACTAATTTGCTGCTCCTGGAATCTGCAACTGCCCTCTAAAAGTTATAGAGGAAATATCACCCTCTCTTTTGTACGCAATTTATCTTTTCAATCAACTTTACAGTTAGGTTGATAGACCAGAGCTATCAACTGTCTTTATTAAATGCACACACTGTTAGAAAGTTAAAAAGAGCTGTTGACATCTTCATAGGGCCCATTTTTTAAGTATTAACTCTTGATACTTGTTAATTGCAGCATTTTGAGGGAGGTCTCTGGAAGATGTGAAGAGAAAGGTTCAAATCCAGAAGGTGCTTCTTCACGTGGTCTAATCCTGGAAAGCAAGGCTAGTGGACCTGGACAAAATATTCTCAGTCTTTTGAGCAATGCTCAGAAAACATATGATGTGAGTTGAAACCTATTCAAATATCACACGTTATTTACTTATACAATTTTCGTATTCATTAAACCCTTACAGTCTGTACACATTCTCTATCCAACCATGAAACTTTGTTACTTTGCTATGGCGCACACAAATAAAATGATTCCAAAGTAGAAATTTGTGAGAGTAGCTCAAACATGAGATTAACTGATTTACCAAAGCTGCGTGGAATGATGATGCATGTGGAATGATGTTTGAACATGGAATGATGTTTGAACATGGAATGATGTTTGAACATGGAATGATGTTTGAACATGGAATGATGTTTGAACATGGAATGATGTTTGAACATGGAATGATGTTTGAACATGGAATGATGTTTGAACATGGAATGATGTTGAATGTGGAATGATGTTGAACGTGGATTGGTATTGAACCTAGAATGATATTGAACCTAGAATGATGTTGAACCTAGAATGATGTTGAACGTGGAATGATGTTGAACGTGGAATGATGTTGAACGTGGATTGGTATTGAACCTAGAATGATGTTGAACCTAGAATGATGTTTGAACATGGAATGATGTTTGAACATGGAATGATGTTGAATGTGGAATGATGTTGAACGTGGATTGGTATTGAACCTAGAATGATATTGAACCTAGAATGATGTTGAACCTAGAATGATGTTGAACGTGGAATGATGTTGAACGTGGAATGATGTTGAACGTGGATTGGTATTGAACCTAGAATGATGTTGAACCTAGAATGATGTTGAACCTAGAATGATGTTGAACCTAGAATGATGTTGAACGTGGAATGATGTTGAACCTAGAATGATGTTGAACCTAGAATGATGTTGAACCTAGAATGATGTTGAACGTGGAATGATGTTGAACCTAGAATGATGTTGAACCTAGAATGATGTTGAACGTGGAATGATGTTGAACCTAGAATGATGTTGAACCTAGAATGATGTTGAACCTAGAATGATGTTGAACGTGGAATGATGTTTGAACGTGGAATGATGTTGAATGTGGAATGATGTTTGAAAGAGTTCTTTGCCTAATGAAATTCAAAATATTTATATTTTTTGACATTTAGTTTTTAATTTACCTCAGGTGAGCCTTATGAGTTCTTAAAGGAAATGGTCCTGTTTTGGGAAGTTGGGGGGGGGGGGGGGGGGAGCCATTGGGTAGTTCTGTTTTTCATGTATTTAATACAGGTTGTCCCTATTTTGTTTTGGTTTTTAGGGTAGGAGTTTGAGTTATTTAACTTATTCAGTGAAGTAAACATGACCAGTTTAAAGTTTCCTTGTGGCTGATACTAATCAAATGAGTTAAGTCTAATCAATGCAAGCCAGGCCAGTGTGTTTGATTGCCACCTAAAAGTTGAACTCTAAAACACCCCCACAGTGGGAGGTCTAAACATGGAAAGATGAACAGTTTTAGTCTGTCTGATATCAAACGTAATCCATTATTGGTTGCTCACCTGCCATATTGAGATAAGATCTCAAGTCAACTCAGCCCCTGTAAGCCACTGTACACAGACAATGTACCAACTTGCACTCTCCCCATCTCAGCCTAGTCTATCTTTAAACTCTTTTACTTTGTTTTTCTTTATCTCTGTCTGAAAGACACATTCCCCCCCCTTTTTTCCCACACTTGGTCTTCCTTCTTTTAATGTTACCCCCAAGTTTCTTCCTCACACACTCCCAAGCCTCTGTAGTCATTGTATAACTTGTTACCCAAGTTTTTGTATAAACTGCAGGCATCTTTGTAAAAACTAGTAGAATGCCTGCAGTGTATGCTCCCTTGGTTCTGTGGGAGGTGTGCACAGTTTGTTTGTGTTTAGATTCATTCAACTGCAGGCAGTGGCTTAGTTTATTGAAGTGCTTGAGATGGAGACCTCCAGCAGACATGATGACTTAATGTATGTAACGGGTTTTTCTTTATCTTTCTCATTCCCCAGCAGGAGCATGGGGCTTCCTATGAGCACACTGACCCCAGACCTATCAAACATGCTAGTGGTAAGTCATTCTGTTTTTTGTTCTTATTTTTTTATTTATGTTGAAATGTGTCTGGATGTTTTTAATCTGTGCCAGATAAACCTGAAGGCAAACAAGCTACTTGCCTAGGGCCCCTCCGAGCTTTTAGGGGCCCCCTAGGGTTGCCAACTCAATAAAATAAAATTTACTTGCAAATATTCTAAACCTCTGTGATTAATTTAGAACCCCTGAAATATATCCAGGGTAGTAATACACCACTTTGCATAAACAGCCACAATTATTCCAACAAACTCTCTGCACATAATTTTGTTACAATGCATGACATTTAAATATGGATGGAAGATAAAACTCTACATTCAGGGAACCACAATTACAAGTCAATGTACATACTGGACAATAGACACATTTTTTAAATTATTTTTTTTAAAACTATAAAGCTTTAAAAAATTAAAAATTAAAAAAATATATGTGTATGACTCTACATCAAATATCAAACACATATGACTATAATATGACAATGAGACATGAGTTTATTTAATTAGCCTATTGTATGGCAATCTCACCAGTTTTTCTTTTCATTATGATTATGAGTAGTCAAGTTTAAAGCAAGCATGCAGTCATCACAAAAACTGATAGGGCCCATTTTATTTGGATTGAAAAACATGTTTGTATATGTTTGTATATGCTTCATTTTTTTATTTTATAAGCAGAAGTTATTACAGATTATTTAGGGACAAGTCATTTAGGTCAAATTTTAACAGACTGTTGGCAACCCTGGGGCCTCATGACAAGGGAACCAAGTTTCTTAAGGGTTTGATCAAGCAGTAGCTTTAGTACCTTGAATCAAAACACAAAAAAACGATTTTGAAAATGTAACCCACTAGGTACAGCCTAAATATATATGTGTGGGGGCCCAAACATTTTGATTACCCAGGAGACCCCAAGGTTTTAATCCGGTAGTGTTTATAATCAGTATGTTTACTTTTGATTAAGTAATTCAATTTGTTGCATATATAATTTAAAAAGATTTATTTCAATGAGAGATGGAGCATAAAAAGTGCCTTTTGTTGTAAAGTGACAAAAAAAACATATTTTGTATAAATATGATTCTATAGGTGACGCTTCAGGCATGTCACAGATCTCATTGGCTGACCTGTTTCGAACAGTCAACCAACACACCGCCAAGGCAGGGATGGTGGATACCGGGACAGATACCTCCAAGCATCCAGTTTATGCAAGGTCAGTCCTAGGTTTCAGCTGTATACAATTATTTGCCTTTAAAATACTGAACTGTTTATAACTGTAGCCTAGATTGAGCAAATGCTTTAGTATTACGTTAAGATATTTTCATTATCATTTCAAAGTTTAATGATGGAAACTAATAACAAAAAAATTTATGTTTGAACATAAAATAAGCTAGGTTTTATATTTACATAAACTAGTTGTGAATCCTAACTTGCATAAACTCCAATTCAGTCTCAGTGGTGAATTAAAAGAATTACAAACCCATGGTGAAGAAAAAACATGGCGTGAATACAATACTCTTATTGGTTAATTAACATGGTGATAATTACAATTCCAAAAGTGGCTGTAGGTGATATAGAGTGGTGAGAATTATAATACCAGACCTGTTTACCCTTAAACTCTTGAAATCGTACAATATCATCATAAAATCGTTCAATACATTATCTTAATAGTAAAAAACACACACAGTATATATATAATGTATACACCTCAAAATCGTTCACTGTACGCCAAAATCGTAAGAGTTAACAGGTCTGTAATACCCTTGTGGTGTAATATAAAGCTGACAGTATTCTGAAATAACATACTTCTTTCCTTCTTAGCAGGTACATTCAAATATTATTGCAAGAGAACCAAGATTTGTATTTCTTATATCTAAAAGTAAATAAATCAGAAGCTATGAAAGAATTTACTCCAAAGAAATATATAATTATTATCATAGTCCTATTGGATGATGAGCATGGTCCTTACACTGTGTCTGTCTTAACTTTCAGGTCATTGTCTGTGACAGAAGTAGAGGCCCAGCGTGTGGAGACCAAGCCAACACAAGATAACAGACATCCACTGCTCAAGTTGATCTCATCTAAGACTGTTGAGGAGATAGAGAAGCAGCACATAGAGGAGCACAAGAGGCTCAAGGTGTGCCACAGTGTTTTTCATGAATTCTCTATGCATGTTCATTTCCACAGTCCTAGTATTAAAAACTTACCAAAGTCCTTCCAAACTTACCAAAGTCCTTCCAAACTTACCAAAGTCCTTCCAAACTTACCAAAGTCCTTCCAAACTTACCAAAGTCCTTCCAAACTTACCAACGTCCTTCCAAACTTGACAAAGTCCTTCCAAACTTGACAAAGTCCTTCCAAACTTACCAAAGTCCTTCCAAACTTACCAAAGTCCTTCCAAACTTGCCAAAGTCCTTACAAACTTACCAAATTCCTTCCAAACTTACCAAAGTCCTTCCAAACTTACCAAAGTCCTTCCAAACTTGCCAAAGTCCTTCCAAACTTGCCAAAGTCCTTCCAAACTTGACAAAAACAAAGATCATAAGAACATGTGGGACTTGTGACCATACTTATTTTTTTCTTTTCTTTCATTTTAGGTATGGGTAGGATTTACATATGTTATGTAAATGTAATTTATAAGGATTTAATGTTTTTGTTGTACTGATGAAGGTATTTGCCAAAACTTTTAAAATATTGTTTTATTCATCTAATATTTTTTATGTATCAAGAAAATGTATCAACATGAAAAAGGGGGAGGGGAGGGGGAGAGAGGATGTGTTCACTAAGGTAAGTGAGGATAAATAAAGAACTGCTTTGGAAATCAAATATAAATGGCTCTTTTTTAATGTCTTTACTCATCATATTTAACCCTACAGGGTGGTGGGGGGATGCCACCAGAAGTCAGCTCATCATCGAGTCATGGGGGACGTTCACCTGGGGCTTCAAGTGAAGCTGGCATTGACCTGATGCAGTTACTCCGCCAGGGCAGATCCAAACAGCCAGTGAAAACACCGAGCAATGAGGGGGACAGTGGAGACAAGGGTGGGACTTTAACACAAGATGGTGTTTCTGCTGTTAAAAAACTGATCAGCATGCAAGGTAAGCATTTGTCTGCACATTAAACAAATATAAGTCACTGTAATCAGTTTTGTTAGTAATACCGAAAAAATAAATTATCCCATTTATTGACATGAAAGTTTGAATTGGTATTTCTGTCTTATTCTATCAGTAGGACTCTAAGTCATGAAACTGAATTGGCATTTCTGTCTTATGCTATCAGTAGTATAACTTTAGGAAACCATGTAGACTGGTCAGAAGAGATTACAAACTTGCACATTTCCTCTAAGACAGCAGGTTACTTTATAAAGCAATAGTTTCATACTTCAGTACAACCCGGTTATGTCGACGGCCTCAGGGTTTGCAAAAAGCGTCAAGATAACTGAGGATCGAGATAAACAAAAACCAATATGGCGGCAATATAATAACATGTGCTTGAAATTTCTTTATGTTCATGATGTGCGTTAATAAATGTAGGTTTCAGTAAACAAAAAAAAACAACATTAAACTGTTACAGTTATTTAGAACAAATTTAAATTAAAAACAAAATGAAACCATGGTCAACTTTTTAGCTTTAATACTTTTTGAGCTACGGATTTTTAAAGTGCGAGTTCGTTTGGTATTTTCTGCTATGGACGAAGCCTCCACATTTTGTGACCTCATTCTGCCGATCACGTCATGCGCAATGACTATTTATTTTGAACTTTCAACTTTGGGTAATTATTTAAAACATTCTCTGACCAAGTGATATCAGTTTTTGCACACGGCAAACTCTTGTGAATGAAACGCTGAAGTACTACCACGGCATAGCAATTATGCAATTGACCGTGAATGGCTGACCATGACAACGTTTTGCACACGGCAAATTATGATCATTTATTTATATAATATGGACTCTTTTTAAACCTCAAATTAAAACACATTTATTAAAATTACTTCTAGGCTCATTCTAAAACACAAGTCGTGTATTTTGAGGAATAAATAATTATTTTTGTTATGCAAACTTGTTTAATTGTTGTTTGCTATTCCTCCTTGCGGAGTTCAAAAGCCGGCGATTGGTCATGGGGATCGAGATAACCGAGGTTAAGTTGCAAATTTGGCCGCCTTTTGTGCTCGAGATATCAGGGTTCTGCGACATAAAAGAATCGACATAACCGTTGGCGAGTTAACCGAGGTCAAGATAAGTGGGTTCGACTGTACTTGGATTTCTGTCATTTCTCTCTTCCCACCTGTCAGCAGCCTTGGTCGCTAATAGAAAACCACAGCTAATGCCATTTTGGGGTTTTTCTTTTCACTGCACTTTTCCAGGGTACATTGTTGCAACTGACTTTTGGGGAAACAACTGCTCATACTGAGGAAATAATCTGATATACAAAAAAAAAAATTCTTAGCATCTCAGGAAATCCTTAACTTCAGCAGAATTCTCATCACAGTAGTAAAATAAATTGAATCATCAGAACTTATGTATGTAATTGTATCTGATTTCTTCCTCCAGATCCACAATTTGGCACCAACCGAGGGTTTATACCTGTGTCCTTACCCAGCCATGCTCACTCAGTCAATGAGATAGAGAGCAGTCTGGGCATCAACTCTTTCCCAGCCATGCCTGATGCTCCTCTGGCAGAAGATCTAATCGGAGGGAGGAGGAGAGAGAACAGCGGCAGTAGTATCTTCCCTTCAATGCTCAAACCCAGTGACCTTGACCCCAGTCTGGCCAGGCCCAAATCTGTAGGGGTTTTATATAATTGAAACTACTGTGCTAAAAAAAAAAATTTTTTAATTTCTGGCAGTTAAAACATTTAAGGTCATTTAAATAAATGATGTATAATATAATATGTTTAGCAAATTTGGAAATAAAATGGCTTCCTAACTTAAACAAGCAGTCAAATCTCCAAGATAGCTTATATTTCATGTTATGTTTTGATAGTCAACATATCATTACCATGCTGACATTTAGCTACAGTAACCGGTTTATAAGACTCAATATTTCCACAACCATATAATAATCCATTATTTTAACATTGCTTAAGAAAAGAACATAAGAAGATTTTCATGGCATTCTAAAATAATCACATTGTAAATAGTTGTGAGAGATCCAGTGAGGATGGTATAGGCTTTCCATGTAAACTATATATGGAATAGATGAATTGCAGCCTCAAAAAGACAGATAATTTTAAATTGGTAAAAAAATGGTTTCTTGTCCTACAGTATTCCATAATTTCTTTGTTACCTCTCCTCAGCCTCCAGCTGGTAGTACAGCATTTACTCCCTCTGTTACAGCCTTGCTCACACCTCAAGCATTCTTAGGTAATGAAGAAGAAAGAAACTTTTCATTTAGACATTTTCTGGGCTACAGTTTTTCAACTGTCTCCATCTGTTATGTTTTTAACAATTTGTTGCCAATGTATGGAGAGAGGCTCTACGCATGATTGATAACAATGATCGGCTGTGATTGTTACGTCCTCTTTCATTTTATGTCAAATTCACCTAATTTATGTGACTTTGTGGTAATCTATGTTTGGTAACCTATGTTCCATGATGCTACCCCCAACCCATATGCATTTGGTCATTTTTATATATTAAAAAGGGGAGGGGGGAGCTACATTGTATATCCTTCTTTAAAATAACAACACAAAAAACATGTTTGGCAGATCATGTCTAAAAATTGTTATATTATGAAGCAATGTCATAATTCATATAAAAAATGTTCTTCATCTCTGTGTTAGAGCAAAGCCTAGTGGTGCCAACACTGGGCTTATTATTTTGTTGGGTACAAAATAAATATCTTTCATTATTTAAGTAAATTAGACCAAACATCTTACTGTTCTCACATTGTATATTTCACAGACAGACCCTTTCAGGACAGCCTCCTGACCATGGTCACACCTCCTCCCAGTGCTTCCACATCCTCAGCATTACCCTCATCTGGTCTGGCTCCCCTCAACAGGGATCAACTACAGCAGGCCATGATTCACCTCATCAAGGTTTGCTAGTGGCTGATTTAGTTCAACCTATATAAGCTAAATTTTCTTTTCAAACATGCACTCGTAATGATTTCAAGATATTTTTTTGCTTTTAAATTGGTTAGTTTCTTTCCACATTACTTGTGCATATTTTCTATGTATATTTTGATAATTGTTTAACTCTCAAAAGACAGAGATTGAAAAATCGGTCATATCTGACAGATGAAAAAAACAACCCCTAAAATATTTTTAAAATTTATATTAAAAGGCAAAAATAAAGATTTACTATTTTGGCATGTTAAATTTCTGTATAAATAAATAAGGAAACATTTACTAGTTCTTGTCAAAATGTGGTAGCAACTTGCCCATTCATGAATTTCCTTTTTGCCATGTTATACAATTTGCACATACTTTGCAACAAGACCGGTTGACTCCAGAAGATACAAAATACTGCAGCATGCATTGTATCGCGGAAAGAGAAATCTGACCCACATCACCCCAGTTCTTAGATATCTCCATTGGCTTCCTGTGAGTGAGGGCATTGACCACAAAATTCTGTCTCTGGCGTACAGCTGCATAGAAGGCTCTTCACCAGAATATCTTAAAGAACTGATTTATAAACACGTGTCCTTGATAACCTGCGGTCTTCAACACAGTCCTTACTGAGAGTTTCCATTGTGGATGGACACAGAAAAAAGTCTTTCGGAGTGCGCTCAATTGAAACGATAGCGCCAAAATTATGGAATAGTTTGCCTCAATTTTTTAGGGAAATTGAAAATGATAAAAAATCATTTAATAAACATTTTAAGACTTTTTTCTTTAAATAGATTTAAGAATACTAGAGTGCAGTGAGCATGCTAAAGTAGCATGGATACAAGCGCTATATAAATATCCAATCAATCAATCAAACCGGTTCACTGTTACTACACACTAAAGCACTGTACTGGAGTCTGGTTCTGATTATAACTTAAAATGGACAATAATTCTTCTTTAGAGAAATATTTTTGATGAAGAAAGCACTTCAGTTGTGTCTGATAAAGAGAATACTGTAAATTATCAAGTCTAAAAGGTTTGCAAAGTTTGTTTACTTTCTTCATTTATACTCAACTCAAGCATACTGTTATACTTTTTTAGCACTATTATTAGCCCTAACATTAGCTTTATTGAAGTTCCAGAAGTATAAAATTATTATATAGATTGCATTATTTATTTGTTTTAAATTAAACTAATGCCTAGTTATACAATTATTTTAATATTATTATGTTTCAGTTAGCAAAATGTACTCAATGACATATTCGTTAGCAAAATGTACTCAATGACATATTCGTTAGCAAAATGTACTCAATGACATATTCGTTAGCAAAATGTACTCAATGACATATTCGTTAGCAAAATGTACTCAATGACATATTCGTTAGCAAAATGTACACAATGACGTATTCAAGGCTATTACTCATTGTAAACATTCAGCTGAACAGTTGAAGTAAAAGTAATTAAGGCAGAGTGCTTTATATTTTGAAATCTTTGTATTTATATTGTAAATTTTGTAATTGAGCTACATAAATATATTTTGTTAATTAAACATTTTGACAGCATCTATGAAGATGTCTGTGGGTTATGATAATGACTGTGGGATTTCTTCATTTAAACCAGAGATACAAAGCATACTGCTTCCTGATGTTAAAACAAGAGAGGATGTAAGGAGATTTCAAAAGCAAATAGACATTTTCAAACTTTATTTTAATACAGTTTGGTTGCATATTAGCAAGCAGTGTGCGCAGGACAATGTACCGAAGAATCTTTCTGTTTTCAAAAATTGGTACCATAATAACATCATTGAAGAGGAGATTTAGCTACTGAGTTGATTAAATGTGAATGCAGGACTTAATTTTACAAGAAAGGTCAAGGAAATCCTTATATGATGGACTATTAGCAAGGCCATTATGACTAGGGACATATTCAAGGCCATATTGAGTTTCCTAAAGGTTTCCGATACTCTAAATAAAGGAGACATGCTGTGCAAAATTGGGAGACTCTTATGTATATCAATACAAAAAACTGTATCAGCATCAAGAAAATGTAGCAATTAATGAACAATTTTGGGAACATAGGACATCTTTGATGATGAACCCGTTATTGTAAAGCCCGAAATTTTTACGCTGTGCGCTGCAACCTGACAAGATAATTGTGTGTTACCAAAACAAGGGTAAAATCGTCAGAGCAATTGTCACAAGCTTTGTTTTTGATACATTTTTGTTTTAATAAAGAAAGAAATTGTTTTCAAGAATTTTATATGCATCGTCTCGGCGAAGGATTAGATCATGTGATCAGTTTCTCGGGGATGTATATAAAAATGTTAATTTATTAAAATGTGCAGAATTATCTAAGTGATCATTTGATGCAGTCTATATTTTCCTTTGAAAAAAAAAAATTATTGTAATTCTTAAAAAAAATAATGTTGACTTTTTTTGGGCAATGTTTCCTTGAATGTTGTCTACAAATAATAATGATAATAATAAAGTTTATTTGAAAATCAGGCTTCATCCCTAAAGGCCTTAAGCGTGGTACAAAGTCAACCACCTTAAAAGAGAAAAGAAACAATCTATTTTTTACCACATTGAAATACATTACGCAACATTACAAAACTACATACCAGCATACCCATTCAAAGTATTACATCACCTTGCAACCATAAACAACACAAGCCAGTATACATCCAGGAGATAATAGCTAGCTGGAAAACATGGTAGACAATATCACCCCACCAGGTGTTTTCGAAATAGATAAATCGGGTTTGTTGGGCCAGCAAATGCGAAAGTGCGCCATCCGTAAGTCTCAAGGCAAACACACAGTATCGAGGGTTTGCCACTATCGAATGTGCAGAGTTGTCTAATGGGTACATAAGGCGTCATGAGCGCCCTGAGATAGGACGGCGCCAGGTCATGCAAGCAGCGGTAGCACAGAGTTGCAATCAAGTACTGTATGCAAGAGTGGACCGGCATTCAATGCAGCTCTCTCAGAAGTGTCTTAGCATGATTGAATTTGCGCTTGTGAAGAACAATGCGAGTTGCATTATTCTGTGCTTTTTTAATTTTATCCAGGAGCATAGCTGGAAGACCCACTATGAGAGCATTGCAGTATTCCTTGGGTGATAGCACGAATGCAGACATCAGCCTCTTTGATGCAATAAATGTTAAGAAAGTCCTGAAATAACTAATTCTGCGCAACTCTAAAAAAATCACCTTGCAAAGCATGTTAATGTAATTTTCCATAGTTAGTGTTCTGTCTAAGTAGACACCCAGGTTTCGGACTGTTTGAGCAAACTCAATCTGCACACCTAAGGGGAGAGTAAGGGGATGGTGTTTTATTTACAGAGTCATAACTTTTTTATTTATGAGTCTATTCTTTTGAAATTTGACAATGTATTGTAGTATTGAATACCTTATAATAAAATATCAATTTATTGCTATAATTTGAATCACTTTTTTTCCTGCTTTGTAAAGCTTTTTTTGTTGACTTTGAAAAAAATTGCCTAAAAATAATAATAAATCAATTGTAGCAAGGATATTTTGAATATCAATCAAAGAGCACCCAATTACCTTTAAAATGATACATAATACTTGTAGGTAGCTACAAAATTACAGCCATGAGACACATTGAATAATAAAAGATGTATTCAAGGTCATTATAAAAACGGAAAAATCTTCAGTCTTATGAGAGTTGACATTTTTTTGTAACTTGTCCTCCTTTATATAACTCATTTTATTTTCTGCAGTTAAATTTTAATTTAATGGGCAGAAGAAAAAGCAAAGTGACATGAAGTGATTAGAGTTTCATCATTTCTGTGGAAGTTTTTCTTAGCTCGGTGTAAGGCAGTCTGCTGAAATTATTTTAATGATTTTGTTCATGTCCATTGTTTACACATGTCCTCCATCCACAGAATGATTCCAACTTCCTCAACACATTACACGCTGCCTACCTAGAAAGTTTTAATGCCGCCACTGGCAACAAGTCCTAACCTCTTACCTGGCCGGCCTGCTGTTATCACTGCCTTCAACTGCATCATCATCGATAACTTGATCATTGAGGCTGACCTCCCAGACCACCATCTGTTGGATCAGGCTTAAGCTAAATATGGGCAAACTTGTGTAATGAGGTCAAGGTTGAAAATGTTTCTTAAGATTTGACTAGTTTTTTTAATGGTTTGGTTTTTTATACAATGGTATTGATAATAAAAAAATTATGGGGGGGGGGGGGGGGTTTGTTTGTTGTTTTTTTTTTAAATTCCTCTATATTTAATAATCCCTTTAGATTTTAGAAATGGACAAAAAAATTACAGTTGTCAAACTATTTTAATATTCTATTTTGATAAGAAATTTGGCTACTGTGATGGATTGTTCTTATATGACACTGTAGTTGGGTTTCAGGAAAAATAGAGTTTGTACTACAAATAAGAATAAATACTTCTGCCAAACTTGTACTTTTATTTCAGAAAAATCTTTTGTTGGTTACAGAAATGGTTTGTGTTTGCAGAGCCTGTGTTATACATGAGGAAAGACTTTTGTTTCTATTGTTATTTACTGCTGTCTTGATTACTGTGGTGGGCATCTTGTTTACAGTTACACAAGGACTTGTACAAATCTTTACAGATCAAAACCAGCAATGCTGGAAGATTTTTTTCTGTCTTGTTCATTTATACAACATTTCCTAAATACTTTTCTCACAATTCTTCTATATCAATTTGGGCTTTAATTTATCTGAACTGGGTTGTTGTTCTTTGTCCCCCTAAGTACAAAATTTTACAAAGCATGGAACACGTGTAAAGGGAGAGAATTACTTGTGTTTTTTTTTTAATTGTATGTGAATATTTAAAAGGATGTTAATTTCTTGCTTTAAAAAAAACACCCGAAAAATATCCTTTGCTGGGATATAAACACTTGGGCCCATCAGAATAACATGATTATAAAAATATTCTTTCAATACTTATTGTTAACAAAGTTTTGCTATTTAGTCCTGCCAACCCAAAGCATCAGGAACTGGGAAGCGAGCATAACTACCCTTAGCTTTTTTCATGTTCCTAGTAACTGATCACATGACCGCAGAATATTCCAAATGTTGAGAGCCAACACAAGCTTTAAAAACATATACCAGCTACCAATAAGCTGACAATGTTAGCTTGTCATGGTCCTACATGATATATGCTTTGTAATCATGCTGCTAATCCTACTAGTGAAACTGATGAGGACCATCTATCCTTATTTTAACCCAACTTATTTTAAAAAAACTGCCAATTTTAGATCAGGAAGCATTGGAGAAGAACATTTGTCAGTGCTGTGATGTTGACTCCAGTATGACAATATGGAAGTAAATAAGTGATGACTGTTGTATTTCTGTAGCTGACTACACCCACCTAGTATTTCTGTAGCTGACCACACCCACCTAGTATTTCTCTAGCTGACCACACCCACCTAGTATTTCTCTAGCTGACCACACCCACCCAGTATTTCTGTCTGTGACCACACCCACCTCACATTGACCATGTAAACAGACCAGTAAAACTGCTGCATCACTTGTCATATGAAGAGTAGATGGGTTGATTGTCTTTTCTTTTGTTCATCTGATTCAATATTTATTTGATGATTGCCAGTGAGAAGAGGAAATCCTCTTCCCTTGAATTCAATATGTGTTGTCCAAGTGGTAATTACATTATTTGAAGAGCTTGATGTTATCTCCCAATTAAGTTTTTCAGCTATCTAAGGATTATGTCCTTGTCAATGAGATTTCTGGTGACTTAGATGGATGTTATGCTAAACTTTGATGCATGATATTCTTAGTATGGATGGATTCTATTCTAAAGTTGTATGTAAGTCTTATTTGGCTGGATGCTATTTTCCTTTATGTTTAGCATTGATTGGCTGATAGCCCTTGACACTATTGATAACTGTCAGCTGCTGCCATCTGTGAAAACTGATGCTTGTTTGTATGGCTATTGTGACAAGACCAGGATCATCTTGGACAAAAGCCTGCATGGTCACAATAAATGATGGGACAAAACCAAGTGGCTGAACACGGTTATGTTTTTACCTTCTAACTTCTTATAATCAACTATGTTGACAGCATATTCCTTGGCTTATCTGTAGTCAAAGTGATACATAAAAATGTGAATATTAACCAGATTCTGTATATAAGCCTTGTGTGTGAACTTTTGATCACTTAGATACCTAAACTATCTTTTTGAAATGCCATTTGCCATACTTTGCTGTTATCACATGAGTTGATTAATCCTATGCGTTTTCAATTGGTCCTTCTTTGTTTTCATTGAAGTTGATCTATTTTATGTAATTGTACAAGTTTTTTTTTTTTTAAAGCAAAGTGAATGTAAAATGGGTCCTGTTTGCCCAAATCCTTATTAATTTACCATACTTAATTTTCAATGGATAAGGCTGTAGAGATGTCTTAGAAAATGCTAGTGTTGGAGCATACTCATTTGGCCCAAAGAAGGACAATGATTAGCTCAAGGGCTAGTGGCCAATTCAATGTAAAATGTCATTACGACAGTTCTATCTTTCCTGCCAACATGTTAATGATTCCAATGTCATTAAAAGAATTAGTTGGGCCCCACTCACAGTAGATCTAGAACATTGTTATGAAAGGAATTGTATTGATTGATACAGTGAACATTTTTTAACTGCAATCAAGATTTCCATATGTGAACCAGTTATACTTTGGTAGCATGAAAGGTTTCAAATTTATTTCAGCTTTTACTGGAGTGTCAGGGCAAATTTTTAATATATATATAGCTATTTCACTCACCAAAGAATCTGTTCCAGTTTAAATGGAACAAAAGCTCTGTGTTTTATAATTTAGGATTACGTGAATTCATATTGATCAATCAATGCTATACTTTTATGGCTAAATGTCATTGGTGATTAATGGCTTCAATCACGATGTTATTTCAGATTTCTTGTGTGTCTTGAGTTATTTTCAAAATAACTTTCAATTTTCTGATATAATTTTTCTTTAAATTTAAATGTGTTTAAAAAAACTAAAAAATTTCTATTAATCATGCATTGATAAAGGAAGATTACTGTCATAAAGGAAACATATTTGTTTTGTCTAGGCACTAGGGTGAGAAAAATAATTAATTTTGCTTTCTATTGGACGTCAAATCATGTTTTTTTAAAAATTGAATGTTTATGACTCTAAGTAATTACCAAATTCACCAATGTGACATCTTTGTAATGAAATATGTCATTGTGACATCTTTGTAATGAAATATGTCATTGTGACATGCTTGTAATGAAATGTGTCATTGTAATATTTATTTGAATTATTTACTTTAAAATGAACTTCTCTGAAATGAGGTTTTTAATTTAATCTCAAGTTCAAGCCTTGACAACACTATCAACATACAGCACACTGTAGATAATACGGCATTTAAAGAAGGCTGGGACTATTCGTACCCGGATACCAGAAGTGAGAGGTTGGGATTAAAAAACTATTTTAAGGCTGCACCTATTGGTACATTTGTACCAGAATTGAGAGGTTGGTATTAAAAAACTATTTAAAATATTATTGTTGGGTTTGTAAGACAAAATGAGGTATCAAAAGAAAGATAATTGAATGGACTATACGTTTGTAAACTTAATTTTTCATTTTAACTAAAATAAACTACTACAAATGACATCCAAACAGCATTAGTCATTTTGTCTTACAAACCCAACAAAAATATTTTAAATCGTTTTTTGATCCCAACCTCTCAATTCTGGTACAAATGTACCAATAGCCACTTCGCTATTTTAAACTATATTAAAATAAACTACCACAATTGACATCCGGATAACATTGAGTCTAATGGGACCTGGGTGCGATTGGCAGTGCTGCGCGTCCGGGTCCATTTTAACTAATTGCTAATCGGATGTCATTTGTGGTAGTTTATTCTAGTTAAACTGAAGAAGTAAGTTTACAAACATATAGTCCATTAAATTATCTTTCATTTGATACCTCATTTTGTCTTACAAACCCAACAATAATATTTCAAATAGTTTTTTAATCCTGACCTCTCACTTCTGGTACCCGGGTGCGAATGGCCACTTCGTTTAAAGAAAAGGAAAATTCATTAAATTTCACTGTGCGTAGTAAAAAAAGTGAAGTTAAGATGTACACAAACTGTATTGACATGTGGATTTTCTTAAAAGAGAGTTACCATCTAAAGAAACTTTCATTTAAATCTGTACAATTTTTTCCCATTTCTTAAAACTTAGTTGCTGAGTAAGCACTGTAAATGATTGTGACATCGGATGACTTCATTCATACTGAGTCAGCACTGTAAATGATTGTGACATCTGATGACTTCATTCATACTGAGTCAGCACTGTAAATGATTGTGACATCTGATGACTTCATTCATACTGAGTCAGCACTGTAAATGATTGTGACATCTGATGACTTCATTCATACTGAGTCAGCACTGTAAATGATTGTGACATCTGATGACTTACTTTCATATGTTTGATCAAAAATATTAAAAATATTTATCATTGTTTATTCCTGGATCAAAATAATGGCAGCTTGATAAGAAATAATGTCTCAGTAAGTTTGTTTAGTCAGTCTGCATTGGCTTATCATTAAAATATTCTGACTCAAAATATGAATCTTAGGGTCCGATTGAATTCAAAAGTTCGTTTGTTGATTAGATTGCCCTAAAATCTTAGTTCATTTGAAATGGGTCATTAGTGACAGCTATTGGAGTACAATTATTAAGGGTATTTCTTCAAATCAAAATCAATGATTGCCCCTGATTGTTTACTCAGTAAAAACTTGTGCAGATAGCACAAGATTTTCATTATTGATCTACATCATTAGCCCTATGCTCAAATGAAGGAATTTTGCTTGTAATATCAGAATTATGCTGTGGCAGTTCCCCATGTGTTCTTGTTCTACTGACAGTTGTATCATCAGAGCTCTTAGGTGAGGCAAGGGCATCTACTGCATTGCTGTATTTATGATGTTTTTTATAAACCACTGGATATTATCAATATGTCAATACTAACATACACTGCAAACTGACAATGTGCAATAAGTTTTTATTTAAACTTGATTGTATTTTAAGGTGTTTTTTGTATGTTGTCAGTAGTTAACATGAATGTGTCAGTAGTTAACATGAATGTGTCAGTAGTTAACATGAATGTGTCAGTAGTTAACATGAATGTGTCAGTATTTGTTGATCTCAGTGGAGGACAGTCTTGGTTTGTTCAGCTAGTCTGTGATGGATCAGTGGCTTGTCAGGGTGTCCCATGTTAATCATCCAACATAGACATAGGTGTTTGTTGGTGTCAGGGTGTCCCATGTTAATCATCCAACATAGACATAGGTGTTTGTTGGTGTCAGGGTGTCCCATGTTAATCATCCAACATAGACATAGGTGTTTGTTGGTGTCAGGGTGTCCCATGTTAATCATCCAACATAGACATAGGTGTTTGTTGGTGTCAGGGTGTCCCATGTTAATCATCCAACATAGACATAGGTGTTTGTTGGTGTCAGGGTGTCCCATGTTAATCATCCTACATAGACATAGGTGTTTGTTGGTGTCAGGGTGTCCCATGTTAATCATCCTACATAGACATAGGTGTTTGTTTGTGTCAGGGTGTCCCATGTTAATCATTATCTTAGATTGACATGGGTGGTCACTGTGCCTTGTTATCTCATTCATGTGCTTTATGTTTGTGTGTACAGATGTCAGGTCAGTTTGTATGTTGTCCACATGTACAGGGGTAGAAAAAACTCAATTCAGGAGGCGGCCCCTTTTTCTCTACTTGAAAGGATATTTTTTAAAATAAAAATATTTTTCAGCACATAAAATTGGGGTGCTAGATTAACATTTCTTGCATATCAAATGTAATTGAGAGCAGATATGTTGAGCAACTAATGTTTCTGGTCATTGTGGACATGTGGCAAAGCTACCATTGTAAACTGATGTCTTTTTCTTGTTTTATCATACAGATAGATTCTGCTTACAGTAATGGCACATGCGTCTTGTGCATCTTAGTACTGTGAGGAGTTTTGTTCATAGGTACATCAAATGCTCCACAGTTTCCAATGATAAATTCTAAAATGTAGATATGCTCATGGAATCAATTTTTTTAACCTAATTGTTTGTTTTAAAATGAGTAACTATTAGAAATTTATTATGGGAATCACTCATTTATTCCATATTTATTTTATGTTTTATTTTGAATTGATTTTTTTTTTTAAGTTTTATAATTTTGTCAGAAACTGTTGTCTACTAACACCGTCTAAATAAGTGTAAAGCTAGTTCATCATTGATGTTGCGTAGACAAGAAACATCTGTAAAACTCCCCTCATTTCTTTTCCAGTGCAAATATTTTGTGGATTAAGTAGAGGAACAAACAATCTCTTGATGTCCCCCCAATCATCAATGTTATTAATTACTCAACAACTTTTTAAACTAAATTTTGTAAAACAGATTATTGTAATGGATTTTCATCAGTGGTTAAATCACAGTCCAATGGGAATTTTAACAATTTACATTTTAGATCTCTCAATTTTATATATATTATATATAAATGTTTAAACTTTAAATTGGGTATAGTATTAAAATTTAAATAATGAAATAAAATTAAATTAACAAAATATAATTTACAGGTAACTATATACAGAAAATATAAAATTGTCTTTCGGTTTACGTACCAAAGTTGCTATAGCGTTTTAAAAACTGCTTGTTTTAAATTTATTTATGTGTCCTTGAAAGTCACGATTATCATTAGCTACAGCTACAAGATATTTTCATTTAATGACTGTTAGAGGACATTAATATGAGAAATATTGAAATGGGTTATGTTGAAAGTATTTGTGTTGTTCACTATGGTAGTCAGTTGAAAAGATGAAAGACTATTCTGTAGTACATCAGTCATGGTTTGTTTTGTAAATGCCTGTGTGATGGTATATGTTGGTGAGTGGTCATCACATTGTTCATGACATCCAGCCTGATAATAAGTGCACCATATTTTACATTTTTTCATAAAACATAGTTTTTTCATTCCAAGCTAGTATGATGGATCATAACAATAAGCTTTATGGAATGTTAGGGAAGATATGATGGAATGTTAGGTAAGATATGATGGAATGTTAGGGAAGATATGATGGAATGTTAGGGAAGATATGATGGAATGTTAGGGAAGATATGATGGAATGTTAGGGAAGATATGATGGAATGTTAGGGAAGATATGATGGAATGTTAGGTAAGATATGATGGAATGTTAGGGAAGATATGATGGAATGTTAGGGAAGATATGATGGAATGTTAGGTAAGATATGATGGAATGTTAGGGAAAATATGATGGAATGTTAGGTAAGATATGATGGAATGTTAGGTAAGATATGATGGAATGTTAGGTAAGATATGATGGAATGTTAGGGAAGATATGATGGAATGTTAGGTAAGATATGATGGAATGTTAGGTAAGATATGATGGAATGTTAGGTAAGATATGATGGAATGTTAGGGAAAATATGATGGAATGTTAGGTAAGATATGATGGAATGTTAGGTAAGATATGATGGAATGTTAGGTAAGATATGATGGAATGTTAGGGAAGATATGATGGAATGTTAGGTAAGATATGATGGAATGTTAGGTAAGATATGATGGAATGTTAGGTAAGATATGATGGAATGTTAGGGAAAATATGATGGAATGTTAGGTAAGATATGATGGAATGTTAGGTAAGATATGATGGAATGTTAGGTAAGATATGATGGAATGTTAGGGAAGATATGATGGAATGTTAGGTAAGATATGATGGAATGTTAGGTAAGATATGATGGAATGTTAGGTAAGATATGATGGAATGTTAGGTAAGATATGATGGAATGTTAGGTAAGATATGATGGAATGTTAGGTAAGATATGATGGAATGTTAGGTAAGATATGATGGAATGTTAGGGAAAATATGATGGAATGTTAGGTAAGATATGATGGAATGTTAGGTAAGATATGATGGAATGTTAGGTAAGATATGATGGAATGTTAGGGAAGATATGATGGAATGTTAGGTAAGATATGATGGAATGTTAGGTAAGATATGATGGAATGTTAGGTAAGATATGATGGAATGTTAGGGAAAATATGATGGAATGTTAGGTAAGATATGATGGAATGTTAGGTAAGATATGATGGAATGTTAGGTAAGATATGATGGAATGTTAGGGAAGATATGATGGAATGTTAGGTAAGATATGATGGAATGTTAGGTAAGATATGATGGAATGTTAGGTAAGATATGATGGAATGTTAGGTAAGATATGATGGAATGTTAGGTAAGATATGATGGAATGTTAGGTAAGATATGATGGAATGTTAGGTAAGATATGATGGAATGTTAGGGAAAATATGATGGAATGTTAGGTAAGATATGATGGAATGTTAGGTAAGATATGATGGAATGTTAGGTAAGATATGATGGAATGTTAGGGAAGATATGATGGAATGTTAGGTAAGATATGATGGAATGTTAGGGAAAATATGATGGAATGTTAGGTAAGATATGATGGAATGTTAGGTAAGATATGATGGAATGTTAGGTAAGATATGATGGAATGTTAGGGAAAATATGATGGAATGTTAGGTAAGATATGATGGAATGTTAGGTAAGATATGATGGAATGTTAGGTAAGATATGATGGAATGTTAGGGAAGATATGATGGAATGTTAGGTAAGATATGATGGAATGTTAGGTAAGATATGATGGAATGTTAGGTAAGATATGATGGAATGTTAGGTAAGATATGATGGAATGTTAGGTAAGATATGATGGAATGTTAGGTAAGATATGATGGAATGTTAGGTAAGATATGATGGAATGTTAGGGAAAATATGATGGAATGTTAGGTAAGATATGATGGAATGTTAGGTAAGATATGATGGAATGTTAGGTAAGATATGATGGAATGTTAGGGAAGATATGATGGAATGTTAGGTAAGATATGATGGAATGTTAGGGAAAATATGATGGAATGTTAGGTAAGATATGATGGAATGTTAGGTAAGATATGATGGAATGTTAGGTAAGATATGATGGAATGTTAGGTAAGATATGATGGAATGTTAGGTAAGATATGATGGAATGTTAGGGAAGATATGATGGAATGTTAGGTAAGATATGATGGAATGTTAGGTAAGATATGATGGAATGTTAGGTAAGATATGATGGAATGTTAGGTAAGATATGATGGAATGTTAGGTAAGATATGATGGAATGTTAGGTAAGATATGATGGAATGTTAGGGAAGATATGATGGAATGTTAGGTAAGATATGATGGAATGTTAGGTAAGATATGATGGAATGTTAGGTAAGATATGATGGAATGTTAGGTAAGATATGATGGAATGTTAGGTAAGATATGATGGAATGTTAGGGAAAATATGATGGAATGTTAGGTAAGATATGATGGAATGTTAGGTAAGATATGATGGAATGTTAGGTAAGATATGATGGAATGTTAGGGAAGATATGATGGAATGTTAGGTAAGATATGATGGAATGTTAGGTAAGATATGATGGAATGTTAGGTAAGATATGATGGAATGTTAGGGAAAATATGATGGAATGTTAGGTAAGATATGATGGAATGTTAGGTAAGATATGATGGAATGTTAGGTAAGATATGATGGAATGTTAGGGAAGATATGATGGAATGTTAGGTAAGATATGATGGAATGTTAGGTAAGATATGATGGAATGTTAGGTAAGATATGATGGAATGTTAGGTAAGATATGATGGAATGTTAGGTAAGATATGATGGAATGTTAGGTAAGATATGATGGAATGTTAGGTAAGATATGATGGAATGTTAGGGAAAATATGATGGAATGTTAGGTAAGATATGATGGAATGTTAGGTAAGATATGATGGAATGTTAGGTAAGATATGATGGAATGTTAGGTAAGATATGATGGAATGTTAGGGAAGATATGATGGAATGTTAGGTAAGATATGATGGAATGTTAGGGAAAATATGATGGAATGTTAGGTAAGATATGATGGAATGTTAGGTAAGATATGATGGAATGTTAGGTAAGATATGATGGAATGTTAGGTAAGATATGATGGAATGTTAGGTAAGATATGATGGAATGTTAGGTAAGATATGATGGAATGTTAGGGAAGATATGATGGAATGTTAGGTAAGATATGATGGAATGTTAGGTAAGATATGATGGAATGTTAGGGAAGATATGATGGAATGTTAGGTAAGATATGATGGAATGTTAGGGAAAATATGATGGAATGTTAGGGAAGATATGATGGAATGTTAGGGAAGATATGATGGAATGTTAGGTAAGATATGATGGAATGTTAGGTAAGATATGATGGAATGTTAGGGAAGATATGATGGAATGTTAGGTAAGATATGATGGAATGTTAGGTAAGATATGATGGAATGTTAGGGAAGATATGATGGAATGTTAGGTAAGATATGATGGAATGTTAGGGAAGATATGATGGAATGTTAGGTAAGATATGATGGAATGTTAGGGAAGATATGATGGAATGTTAGGTAAGATATGATGGAATGTTAGGGAAAATATGATGGAATGTTAGGTAAGATATGATGGAATGTTAGGTAAGATATGATGGAATGTTAGGTAAGATATGATGGAATGTTAGGTAAGATATGATGGAATGTTAGGTAAGATATGATGGAATGTTAGGTAAGATATGATGGAATGTTAGGTAAGATATGATGGAATGTTAGGGAAGATATGATGGAATGTTAGGGAAGATATGATGGAATGTTAGGTAAAATATGATGAAACTGACACGTTTTCTTTAGTTTCAATGAAATGTGATTTATTTTGCCTATGATATTCCTTTCTTATAAGTGTGTAGCACTTACAAGTGACTTTATATTAGTCCAGTCAAGTTTGACTCTTGATGAAGTGTTACCTTGAGTTGTTTGATTCAAGCACCACCTCATGCCACTCAGGGTGACTCCACTGAGCCTGCTAAGGCATCACTTCATGCCACTCAGGGTGACTCCACTGAGCCTGCTAAGGCATCACAGTCAAAGGATATGTGAAGCAAGTGGTTCTTTGTTTAAGAGACACACTGTTTAATGTTGCCAACCTCTCACTCAAGTCACACAGACACTTACTTTGCATTTATTTCCTGGGATGATCTCCAACCGAAAAATCATATTGTCAGACCTGTTTACCCTCAAACTCTTAAAATCGTAAAATATCATCACAAAATCGTTCAATACATTACCTTAATAGTAAAATATAAACATACAGTATATATAATGTATACACCTCAAAATCGTATATTGTACGCCAAAATCGTAAGAGTAAACAGGTCTGTATTGTATATTTTATTGATTAACTAAAAAACCAATTCCATATCGTAACAGCATGTTTTGTTTAAGCCAGTATTTTTGTTGAGTGATTGCTATTATAAAAACTTGAGCTTGCTAGTCTAACTAAACACAAAGTTAGTCATTTCATGATAGGGTAGCAATATCACTTGTGTTAAATAATAGCCTACAAGATTTATGCCCCTACCATAGCTGGTTTTAGTGTCATTTTGCCATAGCTCTAAATCATTATTTATCTTATTCTGTGTTTTTAAAGATCTTATGCATGTTTTAATTCAAGTACTTAATGTCCAGAATTTACCTTTAAATAAATTAGTCAACAATATGGGATATTTTTACGTACAATGTCATTTTAATAACTAATGAATCTAGTACAGCTAATTAATAATGATTAAAATATCCAAACAATAAATGTTTTGATTATCTGACATGTCTTGATGCCATAATGTTCTTATTCAATTTAAACAAATTTATTGTTTAGTTTGAATCAACTAAAAATAGTACTTCATTTTTTTTATTTTTTTTTATTTTATTACTTCCCTTTAATCCAAAAGAGGGTTACTAGGTTGAAATATTTTTTAAGTGTTTTTTTTCAATATGACACTTATTTATTTTTGTTTTATTTCTTAATAAATAAATATATTACTTCTGTTTATTGTTGAAAAATAATTTGTGAATGATTTAATTGAATTCAAAATGAGTTATTTACATTACAGCGTAGCTGACTGTCAGTACAATTGGTATGAAAATGTCTCCAGTGCTATGAGGTTATTCAATTATGTCATTTTTGACCTTGAGATTGAATGAATGAATGGCTCCTCTGTTGCATGATTGAAAAACTTCTTGAATGACTGAACTTTCTGCTGTATGATTGAACTTTCTGTTGCATGACAGAACCTTGACTTTTATGATTGAAAGATCTCTTGATTATTGACAATCTTTAATTGATTAGGGCCCTGTTGAATTAACAATGCTTCTGTTGACAGAATGAATCCAATACAAAAACTTTGATTTTAAAATACAAAATCATACAAATCTGTACATTTCAATTCAAAGCCAAAATCCTATCTTTTCTAAAGTTGATGAATTCTGACAGTATTTTTACTAGGCTATTAGGCAGTGGTTCAAGTATTCATAGGGAATAAATTCTTTATATTTCTTTCATTCTCACAAATCTGCACCTGTATCAGCAGAGAATTTACAAAAGTGACATGTTTGCCAAGCATGTTAACATTTTTAATGTGCTGTTAATTGCAGGAATTTGTTTTTAAATATTTGTACATTAGGGAGGGAGATATGTCGTTTGAGTGTTTGACTTGGCTTACACTACATGGGACTCAAACCCAATGTTGACCTCTGACCTATCAATCAATATTTTCATAACTTTATTGTTTTGATTGGTGGGTCATTGATCATCATTTAAAGGGGCTATACCAGTCAGAACCAGTGGGTTTGAGGGGTCAAGTGAAGGGGTTTTCAGAACATGTATGAATTTAAAAAAACAGTGGTTCTCAAAAACTCAATGAATAAATACTGGTTCCCAGTAAACAAAATATAAAAATGGTGGTTCCATTCCTAAAATGGGTTAAAGTCATTGAAGTATTTTAACAAATATGGTATATTACCTGTGTGAGGTTACAATTAGCTAACACCCTGTGTTACTAATAGTAACAATGTTCTCAACTTTAGGCACATAAGTAGTTACCGTGAAGGAGAGATCTTAAATGGATTATATTAAACCTGTTTATACAGCTTTTTTTAAAAAATGCTTCCAATGTTTACTTAATGTTTGAAATGATTATGACAAGTTCACATCATCACCTGACTGTTTGTTGTTGAACTTTGCTCCTAGTGTCATATTTCACACACACACACACCCCCCCCCCCCCCAACCCCATTTTTTAATTTCCACTTCTTATTAAGGTTGTGACTAGACCCTGTCTCATGTTCTGGCCAGTGTCCTTTGTATTACAGTATGGCTAATTTGTATTTCTAGACATGCACTCCATGCACCCATTAACAATACCAAGGTAGCCCTAATTCAGTTCCTATTTTACTGAAAGGAATAAAGTCAACAAGTTTTGGTAGCATTATAGATGACCAGTGAAGTTGCTCAGCACTACCTTATGACTAAGTTGTAAATAAAAGACTAAATGGAATGATTCCAGAGTACTATGCTCTAAGTATCCAAAACTTTTAGTTATAAGTTTGATTAATTTCATTGAAAATTCAAACACCACCAGGGGGCTATTCATTAATTTCTCCTGCTTCCCCCTCCACCACCACCCCCCCCCCAAATAACTAAACCCCCCCCCAAAATAACTTACACCTCTAGTGAGATGTTTCTCCCCCCATAGGCAGTGTCAAAATCTGCCCCTGACAGAAGTAATGCAGCGAATAAATTGTACCTGCATGCCCTTTGATTTTTTGGGTTCACATTCTCTCAATGTCTAATACAACATAACAAGTGCAGAGGAGTAGCTAGAGTGTGGGGCACCCAGGTACAACATTCATTTACGTCTGCCCATCAACTCTGGGAACCATTATTTTCATCAATAAATTACCAGTCAAAGCCAATATTGGCGCCAGAAACAGTCTTGAGGCCTGGGGAGATATGTCTCCCCTCCCACTTAGTTACGCCTCTGCAAGAGTACAAATAATTTTAAAATTGATAAAGTTCATTTTCTTTATTGTCTACTTGGAATGAATAAATATTTTAATGATAATTTGTTCCAAATGTTTGGTTTAAATTTTTTTGTCGAAATTCTTATTTCTTTGTGAAGTGCTGACTTGTGATTTGTTAATTAATTCCATGGTGTGTGCGCAGAAAGGACATTGGTAGCATTTCTAAATAAGATACAGACTTTTGTCGTAATTCATGGTACCATTTCAAAATAAGATATAGACGATGACTATAGAATGTTTTGTAAACGAATTTTAAGTTTACCACTTTAGACTTAGATGACAGAAAGCTATCTGTCATTGAAAGGTGGTGTAGTTAGTGTTGCAGTATGTGTAGTAGGACTTTGGGTCCAACACCCCACATCCAGTCCTTTGGGGGGGATGCATGCATTTGAAGACTTCAATCCAAATAAAATAATAGTTAACTCACCATCCAAACCAGTTTTCCTGTGCCATCTTTTCAGTCCCCAGTGCCATCATTTCAGTCCCCGGTGTCATCATTTCAGTCCCCGGTGCCATCATTTCAGTCCCCAGTGCCATCTTTTCAG
Source organism: Omphiscola glabra (assembly GCA_964017045.1). NCBI lineage: Eukaryota > Metazoa > Mollusca > Gastropoda > Lymnaeidae > Omphiscola > Omphiscola glabra. Next base: position 34,328,901 of record OZ024799.1, read on the forward strand.
TCCCCAGTGCCATCATTTCAGTCCCCAGTGCCATCTTTTCAGTCCCCAGTGCCATCATTTCAGTTCCTTGAGTGATCATTTCAGTTTCAGTCGCCAGTGCCATCATTTCAGTCCCTGGAGTGATCATTTCAGTTTCAGTCCCCAGTGCCATCATTTCAGTCCCCAGTGCCATCATTTCAGTCCCCTGTGTGATTTTATAACTTGTTCTCTGAATTTGTTTTATCAGCTTCATTTATTTGACTAAACGTTCAATATTTTCGGTGCATTAGATCACTAGGGAGATATTCTTTCCAAACTTTGAGGTTAATTAGGTCCAAAGTCATCCTTTTAAAAGTTCATTATTTTAGAGCATCCATGCTTGACCACGTCACCATTTGTTGACTATGTGTCAGACCATTTGTTGTCTATGTGTCAGACCATTTGTTGTCTTTGTGTCAGACCATTTGTTGTCTATGTGACAACACCAAGTAGTTGGATATACAAAGGCAAGAGCCTTCATGGGGATTCGTTTCAATATTATTAACCTCCATCATCTCAATCTTTATGAATTTTAAAGCAAGCAGCCAACCATAAAATTATTTTAAAGCTTTGCCAATATAAAGAAATTAGAATTTTGATGCCTACTTTGTATATCTCAATAAGAATTTATATTTTTGGCCTGAACAGGATTAAACCTGGAAGTAGAAAAGTTTGAACCCCACGAATGAACTGTAATCGATAAATTCATGCAAAGTGAAAAGTGATTCAACAAATAATATTTGTCTTTTGATACCGGTATGGTTTTGTACATGAAATTGTGACTCATCTGGTACATATTTAATCTCAACTGAAGGAAGCTAAAATGCAACACCTATGTAATTTAATTTAAAATGTTTAATTTTAGATCTTAACAAGATGTAGTTTGGAATACTATGTTTTACTGTTTTTGTGTTCTGCTCCATCGCCAAATTTATTTCTTAGTTATCTCCCTTTGACTATAGACTTCACCATGTTACAAATGACATTTTGGTTAATTATGACAGGCATTAATAGTCTCCAATCTATATACAAGGCTTTATGTTGTAAAAGAAAACATTCTGGAAGAACTTTTGTTCAAATGTTGAGTCAAGACTTTGACAATATAAGAAGTCCTAAGATTCATTTATTCATATGATGGCAATGTTAGATACTAACAATCCAACACTTACAGTTCGTCTTCTTTCTCTTGTGTGAACAAAAGTAATTAACTACACATGAATGTTGAATTTTTTATTAATTGCTTTCATTATTTTTAAAATTGGGGGTTATTATTGTGTTATATGAGAAATATGATTTTTATGAAATAAAATAATGTCCCCCCATCTAAAGAACTTGGTTTGTCAGGATTTATTTTGTTGTTTCTTTATAGTGGGATAGGCTTATTATTTCAATAACTGATTTCTTTTTTTTCAGGGTTATCATTATGACATAGATAAAATGGCACTGGTGGATACTATTATTTTAACATGAATAGTCTTAAACACAGACTTTAAGGTCATTAAAAAAAACAGACAAGTTCCAGTAAATCTACTATATCAAAACATGAGTGTTAAAGTTTAATACGTCTCAAGTTAACAAAGAAATTAACTTCATAGAGACAGAATATCAACAGGTTTTGGGGACAACTAAAGAGACAGAATATCAACAGGTTTTGTGTAGAACTAAAGAGACAGAATATCAAAAATTTTGTGTAAAACTAAAGAGACAGAATATCAACGGGTTTTGTGTACAACTAAAGAGAGAGAATATCGACAGGTTTTGTGTAGAACTAAAGAGACAGAATATCGACAGGTTTTGTGTAGAACTAAATATTCAATATATCAAACGGTGCATCGATGTTAACAGCTGGATTGTTGGATTCAATAAATGTTTCATATCAGTTAATAGATGCAATGTATTTTTATAATAAATGGCATGTGGTATCATCCAACACACGATATGTCAAGTCAGTGTTTGTGGCATGTGGTATAACCAAACACACGATATGTCAAGTCAGTGTTTGTGGCATGTGGTAGCATCCAACACACGATATGTCAAGTCAGTGTTTGTGGCATGTGTTCTACGCGGTTGTTTAGATTTTAATGTTTTAATTATTACATTTTTCAGGTTAATAAATTAATATACGCTACTGTTTGTGACATCTTTGAGTCTGTAGTCTCTTATTATATTATTCCATGTCTATCCAATATATGGTATTGCCTGCCACCAGGCTAAATACTCCTTAGCATTGACCTGTTAGCACGAGAGTGCTAATGAGGTTACCGTAACTAGGTGCATAAGTAAAGTATGGCACACATTCTTATTTTTTACGAGCCGTACGTTACGGATTCCGTCATGGCGGTTGTGGAGCCTTGTCTTCGTCGTCTGCTGTATGACTTTTCATTTTACGGTTTCTACATGTGTTCCGAAAATAGCTGACAAAAAAAATGTCCTGTTTCATCTCAGTCCTGGGACAGCGTTAATAAGAACGAAAAAGAAAACGAAAAAACTATAGGAGAGGGGTTCCCAACCCACGTGTTGCGAACCCAAATAGGATGAGTGGTTTTCTTTGGAGTTACCGGCCAGCAGTTTGTCGGGCAACATGTTAGTAAACGTCTACTTGTTGATTGTCTATGTAACCTTTCTCGTTATATCAGTAGTTTTCTCAAACAAACAAACCCAAGATCACATATTGACGTTTAAATATAAATATACCTTTTCTCGAAACGTCAATTTTGTGTAGTTAAATTATTTATTTTGTAATTAAAAAATTTCTTGATCCTCGTCGTCGGAATGGTGTCTGAATGGCGTCTGGATGGTGTCTGAATCGTGTCTAAATTGTGTCGGTGAAGAGGCCGCAGCAAATCGTCATAGATCCATCCACCACTGGTAGGCCCACCGCCCACCACCTTATTGTTTATGATGACGCGGGAAGGGAGGGGGTGTATATCCGGTAAGTAAAATGTAATTTAAACTGGCTTGTTGTCGAACACACCCTAAGATTATGTTCATTCTTATGTACAATGTTTACAACGATTCTTATATTTTAAATATCATGAGCCAAACATGAACCAAATATGAGCCAAACATGAGCCATACATGAACCATTATTGAAGTCAAAGCTGGAAAACATTTTCCGAAACTTCGCGTCCCATTAATACGGCGTGTAATGTGTATGCCATAAATTCCCTTTCAACCCAATTTGTATTGTCCCTGTGGATATAGCGTAGAATTTAAACAAAATAGAATTATGAGTGGTTATCTCAATATTAGATATATGAGAAATGTATGAGAAAATAAGGGTGGTTAAATTTTGTGTTGTTTTTTTAGGGAAAAAATACGTAAATTACTTCCAATTGAGATACATTAACACAGCAGTCATTTCAAAACCATCTTAATGCTTATAACTCATGTCAAGACGGCCTTGTTGGTTTTTAGTTGCTCGGGGAAGCCATATTTGTAATCGCTTTGTTATTGAGATTCTTAAAATAAATAGCGCTTCGTCATGTTTGAGGGTTATCTGCTCCCACCTTGGATGGAAACCGATCAGATATGAGATGATTAGCGTGGTTCACATCAATAGCACACGAGACTAAAACCTTTCATTAAACCCTGTGTTGTGGATAAAGAGGTGTGTAACATGTCTTAAGTTTAGCACATGACAAAAGATAGATCAAAAGTCAAACAAAGTTCCATAGTATTTGTTTGAAAACGCTATCATAGCAAATGTGGTATCCGATTCCTAGCGGTATATGTAACCTTGTTACTGTTCCAGAATTGTTTATGTAATTTGTGCGAGTCGGGGGGGGGGGGGGGGGGGGGGGGTTATTATGTATTACTAAAAAAATATCCTGCACGTGTAGACTTTTTTTGGTAAGAGTTTTGTTTTGATAGGTTAGGGTTAGAGAGTTATTTGGTTGTGGGAGAAAGTTGTAACATGTGAGCTCTTCTATTTCGTCTTTCAGTTTAGCGATGATACACACATGATACGACATCGGCCGTAGGAAATTCACTACACCAGTTATTAGCACGGCAAGGTCAAGGTCGTACCAGAAGGGGCCACTTCACGTCATATTGGCTGTGTCAAGTGTCCGGAAGGTCATTTAGCACTTGGACATTTTTGCCCTACATAATTCATTCAAAATTTGGTCTACTTTATAAGGAACCGCCATTTGCTTCAGTGGGCCCCATTCTTAACACTTTCAACCAGCGGTGGTTTGGAGCCGGTTCGGTCAGGTCAGGTTCGTGCGAACCGTTAGTTCAAAATAATAAATATGCCTAAAATCAAGTACTAATTTTAAAAAAATCAAAATTTATACTAACTGCGAACCCTTTGTTACGAATTTGGCAATACACCGCTGCCTTCAACACAATTTATCTTCTGACTAACTACTCTAGTTCTCAACTACTTAGTTTATCTACGGCCAAGTATAGCTACATACGATCTTTTCGAGCTGACCTACGGCCCACTCTAGCTAATCTAAGAGATCTTTTGAACAATTTAAAAAATCTGCACCTTGGTTCTATTTTTATCGAAACGTATGAAGAGCTTATTTTCAAAACAGGGTATCCACTATATTTTAAAGAATTTTAAAAACTTTACATTTTTGTAGAGCAACCCAGGTTCCTTTAGGACAGTGATTCTCAGCCTTCTTATGGCCACTTCCGGTCATCGTGTTGTGGCGACCCCCCAGCCACAAAATTATTTTCGGTTATACTTCATAACTATAGAGCATATGTGTTTTCAGACGGTCTTAGGCGACCCTTGGGAAAGGGTCGTGCGACCCCCTAAGGGGTCGCGACCCACAGGTTGAGAACCGCTGCTTTAGGACATGGTAAATTTTATATACTAAACACATTATATTCCTATTTTATTCTTGACTAAAACGGATTTAATTCTCTAAACCATTTATTAATTTTTTGTAAAAAGTTGAATAATCTCAAAATTGCCCAAATGGATATACAGCATTTTGAAAATCAGCTCTTCATATTTATAGAATCAATATTTATAGAATCAATATTTATAGAATCAATATTTATAGAATCAATATTTATAGAATCAATATTTATAGCAACGAATTAAATCAAGGTACAAATGTATTCTCGCAAATATGATCTGTTTATTCGTATAAGCCAAAAATAATTAATTTTATTTATAAGAATGAGTTGTCCTGCTCGTCGATGTTGCGCCCCACTTCAAGTGGCACCCACGGTACGTACCGAGACTTGCCCCAGCCTCGGTACACCCCTGGTCCAGAAGTCAGCAACCTTTGGGGCAGAGGTCATTCAGGGTTCCTGGAAATTGGAAACCATTTTTTTCAAGATTGTAAATGACGACACCTCTGTGGATAGACTTTTCTAGAACTAGGCAAAATCTGGAACGATGCTATTCCAGAACTAGACTAATCTAGAACTAGTCTAATCTAGAATTAGACTAATCTAGAACTAGGCTATTCTAGAACTAGCCTAATCTAGAACTAAACTAATCTGACTTAATCTATGGAATAGTTCTATTTCTCTCGTATTTCTTTTCTAGTTAGAACAAAATCTTCTGTTGAAACATGCAAACTTAGAACTATTTAAACAGTTCGCGAATTGTCAACAGCCATGGATTCATGGCAATATCCAATAAAATAACCCGATTAATTATTTCTCCAAAAGCAATTTAGGAAAACCGACAAAATTTCGTGATTTTAGTCAACAGAATTGTTTTTGTTTTCTATTAGTGACGTCAATTAATGGAATTTTTAAACGTCGTAAACATTTGTTGTGACGGCGCTAAGACGGACAGAAGGAAGCAGTATTCTATGACCAGCTATCAGACAAGGGCACTGAGTGCTGTAGTACGCCATGCCCTAAGACGGACAGAAGGAAGTAGAATTATATGACCCGGTATCAGAGCAGTGCACTGAGTGCTGCAATACGCCATGCCCTAAGAAGGACAGAAGGACGCACAATTCCATGACCAGGTATCAGAGCAGTGCACTGAGTGCTGCAGAACGCCATGCCCTAAGACCATGTATCAGACTAGTGCACTGAGTGCTGCAGTACGCCATGTCAGTAACTTGTCGATCTAACACAGAACTCAGCAAAGAAATGTTTGTGATGACGTGTGACTAAATGACTAATGACGTGTGACTAAATGACTAATGACGTGTGACTAAATGACTAATCTTTAGGAATGTGTCAGACCCGCGCTTCACAGGACGGGTGCCTAGTCTTAGTCTTGTGGCTCAATGGGATCTTAGGGTGTGACTGGAAAATGGCTTTTTCTTGTCAGCCAGGCGCAATTTAAAACCCGAAAAAAATAACGGTAAATATTAGATGCTGACCCGGACACCCGGAAATGCCGAGTATTAACACACCCGTCACCTACCCGGACCAGTCAAGAAGACGTAACCGGGTCCAGGTGTTCAAAAATAGTTATCTTCCTATTTTCTATAATGTATTCCGCCCAATGGGGTGAACTGAAATGTGCATTTTTGAACCAGTCGCCATCTTTTTTTACATAATTTTGTGTACATTTGATCTGAAATACATAAATAATAACAGAGGACTGACAAGCATTTGGTGCGAAACTAAATGTTAGCTAAGTGAAACTGCTAAGCTCTTAAAACGATAACGTACTTGCTGTCAATTTGGTTTAGATATTTGTCTCAGCAAGATGCATATCTTTGGTTACGACCATGACACTTTCTATTATTTTATTCCATGTGCTGACTGGCTGATGATACTGACTGGCTGATGATACTGACTGGCTGATGATACTGACTGGCTGATGATACTGACTGGCTGATGATACTGACTGGCTGATGATACTGACTGGCTGATGATACTGACTGGCTGATGATACTGACTGGCTGATTATACTGACTGGCTGATGATACTGACTGGCTGTCGATACTGACTGGCTGATGATACTGACTGGCTGATTATACTGACTGGCTGATTATACTGACTGGCTGATGATACTGACTGGCTGATTATACTGACTGGCTGATGATACTGACTGGCTGACTATACTGACTGGCTGTCGATACTGACTGGCTGATTATACTGACTGGCTGATGATACTGACTGGCTGATTATACTGACTGGCTGATGATACTGACTGGCTGTCGATACTGACTGGCTGATGATACTGACTGGCTGATGATACTGACTGGCTGATGATACTGACTGGCTGATGATACTGACTGGCTGATGATACTGACTGGCTGTCGATACTGAGTCGCTCAAGTTTGTGTCTGGGTCATTTCTAAATTCTGTCATTAGAATTCACAAATATTCATGTAATCAAACATTCAGTTAGTAAGTGAAACTATAGGAAGTGTTATATTACATGGCAAATATTACATGGCAAATATTGCATCTTAAGAAAATACCCTGCGGGTCCTAGTCCGGTTGTTACAAGAAAGATGTATCATCTGATATTCTATAATGTGTTCCAACCAATCGAGAGATGTGAAAAGTTCATAAACAGAATCAGTGGTGACAACGAAGGCATCGAGGTGGAAGGCTTCAAATATATATCATATAATATCTGCCATATAATAAATACCATGTAATAAATACCATGTAATATATGCCATGTAATATTTGCCATGCAATGTATGCAATATAATATTTGCTATGTAATATTTACCATGTAATATATGTCATGTAATATATACCATGTAATATATACAATGTAATAATATGCCATGTAACATATGCCATTTAATATATACTATGTAAAGAAGAGGCTGATGTCTGCATTCGTTCTATCACGCATGGACTACTGCGATGCTCTCATGGTGGGTCTTCCAGCTACGCTCCTGGATAAAATTAAAAAAGCACAGAATAATGCGGCTCGAATTGTTCTTCGTAAACGCAAATGCGACCATGCTCAAACTCTTCTGAGAGAACTGCATTGGCTGACGGTCCGCGCTCGCATAGAGTACAAAATTGCAACTCTGTGCTACCGCTGCTTGCATGACCTGGCGCCGTCCTATCTCCAAGCGCTCATGACGCCTTATGTACCCACTAGACAACTCCGTTCATCCGATAGTGGCAAACTCTCGATACCGCGTGTTCGACTTGAGACTTACGGAAAGCGCACGTTCGCATTTGCTGGCCCAACCATTTGGAACACCCTTCCTGACGCTCTCAGACACAGCCAGACGCTGGAGTCCTTCAAGACAGATTTAAAAACTCATCTATTTTGCAAACACCTTCTGGGGTGAAGTTGTCTACCATCTTTTTCAGCTAGTTCTTACTCCCAGCTTTGTTTTTGTACCGCGCTTCGAGCCTTTGGGGATGAAGCGTGATTTTTCAAATGAACTTTATTATTATTATTATTATATATACCATATAATATATGCCATGTAATATCTGCCTTGTAATATATGCCTTGTAATATATGCCATGTAATATATGCTATGTAATATATGCCATGTAATATATGTCCTGTATTCTTCCATCAGTATTAAATGTTTCACGAAATCGGCGGTCCTCAACCTTCCTAATGCCACGACCCCTTAATGCAGTTCTTCATTTTGTGGTGACCCCCAACCATAAAATTATTTTCATTGCTACTTCACAAATATGTGTTTTCCGATGGTCTTAGGCGACCCCTGTAAGGGTCATTCGACCCCCAAAGGGGGCGCGACCCACAGGCTGAGAACTGTTTCACTGAAAATGTCGCATAAGAGATGGAGTCGGTGGGCCGTCGAGCGTGAGCTCTTAATGCCCCCCCCCCGGCGCCCACCCCCACACAGTCCAGAGCACTGAAGGACTTAACCCGACTCCAGCCCGTGCGGGAGGGCGCCGGGAACTTCCCCCTTGACCTAGGGGAGGCCCGGTCGACCGAGGACGCTGCGTTTAAAGCGTCCGCAGTCCACTCTCTGTGGGTCAGGACGGCTTTGCTTCCACTCCGGGGGGTTGGTGTTGCGTTACCACTCCCCACCGCCCAGGGAGTCTTTCGGTCGGGACGTTGGTAGTGGCGGGACGAAACGGTTGCCTAGGAGCGGCTTTCTCACGGCCGCGTAGCTAAAATCATCGGCATGGGTTTTGAGGGCCACCCAAGCCTCATATCCATTAACAGCAACTAGTAATCATGTTAGTGGCAGCTCCCGTTGCGTTGGGAGTCATGCGTTTGGCCGGGGTTTTTTAGCTTCGGGTGGACAAGTCCCCCCTACTAGTCTGCCACGCCACGAAGAGGCAAAACCCCATGTGGACGCCCCCAAGTCTCCTCGAGGACGCTGCCGCTTACGCGGCACAGTACTGTTTCACTAAATGTTTCGCTTTCTATTATGTCGTTATTGTTTATGAAAACTTTAGACAAAAAGATTTGTTTTATAAAAATAGATTATTTTACTTGGAGTAGTGTGGGGTGGGCCGCTGGCTGGTGAGGGGGTGGGTTGGGACGTTGGCTGTCGAGGAGTTGGGGAAATCAATCCATCGAACAATGGGGTTAGAATGTGAGGAATGTCAATAGGACAAGCTCAACCACACAAGTAGAACACACTAAACTTGTTAGATGCTAGCTCATTTTTGTGGGACAATAATAGAATGGAATGTAGAATTTTCATCAAAAAGGGAAAGAAACAAATTATTTATTAATAATATTATATTTAAAAAGATATCAATAAATTCAATGGCATGTTATTATAAGTCGATGTTATAAGTCGATGTTAAAAGTGACTTAACAATTTCAATTAAAGAAACGTTTCCCTGTTTCTCTACACAATAGCTGTTAACAGATGCTAGTGTTTTACATTTTAAGTTAGTCTGAGCTTGCTGGGGCAGTGTCATGAATTTTTCCTGTCTTTTATCTTTGAGCTCATTTGATTTTTTTCTTTTTTTTTTTTTTTTTTAAAATGAGCCGGGTCCGGCCTGGCGGTAGAGAAATTGGACAGGCCGCCAAGAGCAGGGCAGCGTCGAAGACGTTACGAGATGAACAGACAGCAAAATTCATGCCAAATAGACCCTTGTGTGGCCTTTGCTTTTATAATATAATTACAACTTAGAATAATTATTGTGGCTCTAATAGATACAATTGTTACTTTCATACCAGTTATTAAGGATGCAACAATAACAAATATCACCCAAATGTTTCTGGGTTATCGTCATACTAATCATCTAATGCTTTGTGTTTTCGTAAAAGCTGGCAACATATCCCTGTATTAAGATTTAGCCTAGTACCAACACACTAGTCTTTCCGTGCTGGTGACGTAATTATTGCGTTCGGCAACCAACATGCCTCACCCCCATTGGTGGGGGAAATTATTATTTTTTTAACGGGGTCTCTTAAAATTGTTGTTCAGGCGGGTCTCGACGGAGAATCGCAAAAGACAACTAAATTGGTTGTCTAAATCATAAAAGTCAACAGATCTGCTGTAGGCCTACTACAAAAATATTATACGAACCCGTGATACATGCACACCATGTTATTTCGCCAATAACAATGTTAATCAGCATGATTATGATTAATTTCAACAATGTCTATCGGCGTGATTATGATTTATTTCAACAATGTTTATCAGCATGGTTAGGATTAATTTCAACAATGTTTATCAGCATGATTATGATTAATTTCAACAATGTTTATCAGCATGATTATGATTGATTTCAACAATGTTTATCAGCATGATTATGATTAATTTCAACAATGTTTATCTGCATGATTATGATTAATTTCAACAATGTTTATCTGCATGATCATGATTGATTTCAACAATATTTATCTGCATGATTATGATTAATTTCAACAATGTTTATCTGCATGATTATGATTAAGTTCAATATCTGAATGATTTGAAAAGCCTAAGTTTCCTTATTTAAAAAAAAAAATAAAACAAAAATAATAATGGACGTATTACTTTTTCCTAGGTTTATTCAATATTATTCACCTTTGCACAAGACAACATTGATGAGCATGATAATGATAAATCAAAATGAATATCACAAATGAATGGATAGAATAAACCTAGGGTTCCAAATTTTATTTTTGAAAAAAATTAAAAGAAAAATAATGATATAAATATTACCATTCGATTGGTTTTTCTTCCATTGAACTGTTGACATTTGTCTAGACCTAGTTGAATTTTTTTTTTTTTTGGAAATAAATGAAAGGTTGGTCATCATGCAACTGTGAGAAGTTTTCGCAGAGTATTAGTCATATAACATACGATGACGGCAAGACGTCCAGCAATAGTGAATATCTGACTTCTGTTAGATCACCAAAAACCTCAGTCACTTTCAGCCGAAACCGAAATTAAACCGAAAGATAACTTTTCTGTTTCGGCCGAAACCGAAATTAGGTCACATGATATCAATTCCGCCTGGCGAGGCCAATTTCCCAGATGCTAATAGATTATGTCAGTGACGTAATCAAAGGCATGTGATATAGCATTACGCGTGGTATCGATCCGCTGGAACAAATATTCTGCTCCTGACTTTCGCTTCGTTCCACTTGAAGAATTAGGTTGGCCCTTCTGGTATTCGATCTCTTTTTTAGAATAATTCCACAAACGAGTATAATTCTCCGAAATTGTACCATCGATCCATGAAATAGAACTGGTGACATGTTTCATCGGGTCATATCGATCCGTGGCTGATAGTTCACTGGGTCAATTTTGTCATCGCTGTCTCACCTGGTAGTTATGCTTCTAAATATAGGGCAGTGTTTTCTAAAGTGGTGGTCTGCGGAACCGAACCGGTCGGCGAGCATTAAGTTACCGGTCCGCACAACATGATACAAGAAACTGGATAAAGTTAAATAAAGTTAAACAGCAAAAACACTTACCAGGGCTAGCATTAAATTCTCTCGCATTGGCTGATCATGGAGTTAAAATTTAATTTTATACACAATCAGTTGTCTACAATATGGATAGTTTTGTGGTCGTATCAGTTGTCTACACTGGATAACACTGGATAGTTTTGTGGTCGTATGCTAGTTTCTGACTGGATAGTTTTGTTGTCGTATCAGTTGTCTACACTGGATAACACTGGATAGTTTTGTGGTCGTCTGCTAGTTTCTGGATTCCCCGCACCAATCAGCACGAAATACAAATGTCTTTACAACAGGGGCGTAGGAAGGTGGGTGCGGGGAGGGGGTCGGTCCTTCCTCAGATGGCACTTTATTTCTCTATGTTGAGGGCAATGTTTCCTCTAAGGTTTGCTGGTTCTTGTGCAAAATCACAAAGTTGTGTGCAAAGTTTTACTTTGCAGAGTGCAGCGTATCTGTTCGAATGTATGTTTATAAAAATTTGCTGCGTGGATGCTCAAAACTGCTGCGCGGCATCTGTGAGGTAGCCGCGCAGCCGCGCAGCTTAAAGGGAACATTGGTTTAAGGGGTTGTATTGTCGGCCAACTTAAGAGGTTTTGTTTTCCTTTGAAGTTTGGGGGGGGGGGCTAAAATATTTTCATGAACCTAGCGGGAATAACCCGAGTTGCGCCACTGCTTTAAACACTTGGTCAGTCAAAGCTTTCAACAATCCATTCATGAATCCACTCATTAATCCATTGAACATGTGATCCTATGTTGGAGGTGGATTCGGAGAGGAGCGTGCAAGGGCGTGGTTACTTTGTCGATTTTAGGAGACCATGAGAACATCTGAAAATGTTTGTGGGTTGTAATCTGGAAATCTAATGGAATAATTGCGGCTACCCGATCAAGTTATGGCGCCATTTTCCTAGATTGGCCCCCAACAGCCTTTCATCATGAAGTTTGCGCAAATTGGTTTCTATAAATATAAATCAAGTCCTGTAATTGCCAATAGAGTTCTCTTAGTAAAAGTACAATGTTATTATCTCATCAATGAGATCGTTGATTTCGCACGCCAGCCCCCCCCCCCCACCCACACACACACACACACATTAACCACCAACACTAGCCACCCTTTCACCGGGTCTTCATATCTGTGAATTCTTTCTGTTACAAAGTGTGTATCAGTGGTAACAAATAGATAGAGACCAAGGCTAGTAATTGGGCCTCTACGACGTCTTCTGGCTCCGTGTCATTTGACATTCGTGACGGCCTCTGGGGCTTATATTACAACTAGTAATGATCCATCAATAATGACGGGGAGGAAAGATTTTTCCGACAAAAAATCGACATTCCCATTAAATCGATATTTTATTTGTTAACATTTAGTTTCAGATAAGATTTAAGGTATATATAATCAGTTTCAAAAATGATTTCTTTATGTATTTAAAATTATTTTAAAAATTTGCATCGACGTGGATTCCAACATGAGTGAAACTCTCTGCCAGTAAAACCACCACTAGAGTCAGATTGTTGAGATTTGTCTAAATAATTATAAGGCATTTGTGTAGAATGTGTCCGATGGCTATTTGTGAAAAATATGACCAATGGCTTATTGTGTAGAGTGTGACCAATGGCTCATTGTGTATAGTGTGACCAATAGCTTATTGTGTAGAGTGTGACCACGGGCTATTTGTGTATAATTAAATATTCTTTGTCAACTACATATGTTTAACCGAAATTGTATGGACTCATGTATGGCAGCTAAACATTTAGCATGTGTCTCCCACCTCATATAGCTGCCGCCGTATCCCCTCTCTCTATATATATATCTCACCTTATTCCACCTCATAAATATGTCATTGCATTTCACCTCACCTACACGCCGCCATATCTCACTTTATATTATGTCACCTAATTCCCCCTCATATATTTGCCACCGTATTCCACTTCATATATCATTCATCCCGTGCACCCAGCGTGCACCTGGCAATAAATCGTGCAGACATTGATCCTCTAATTAAGTGCAAATTGACAGCACCAATCGCACGGCGTTGAGTCATACCTCCGTCATCAATGCTTCCTGGTGGGTTACTGGGCAACGGAGTAGCAGAGATTTTTGTACAGTGTTGGTTTGTTCACGTTGTATTTGTATTTTAACATGTTCTTTCAGTGGTTCCCAAACTGACCAGTTATGATAAGAATAAGTACGACTGAGGACCACTGGATTACATAAATTAAACCCTAAGTGTTTATGGAGTGCATCAATCAGAGTCAATGATAACATGCCGTGTTCTTTTAGCTGTTAGCTTTAGTTTTAGACAAATGTTTACTAGGTAATAAGTTATTCTAGCTTTTTTATTTTAAAAGAACATAAAGCTGCAGTTTGAATTATATATTTGGACCTATTCCCCCCCCCCCCTAGCAATTGCTATATGAGAAATAACCTTATGACCTTTTTTGTGCATCTTTCTAATGACCTTTTGTGAATACCCTCCACTTTCTCAATCTGTTGACATTCCACTGTTGACTCCCCTAACTCACCCCCTCCCTCAATCTGTTGACATTCCACTGTTGACTCCCCTAACTCACCCCCTCCCTCAATCTGTTGACATTCCACTGTTGACTCCCCTAACTCACCCCCTCCCTCAATCTGTTGACATTCGTCAATCACAACTCTGAATATGTGATGCCATTAGTGATCTGAACTCATCCTCCGTCTCAACTCATCCTATGTCTGAACTCATCCTCTGTCTCAACTCATCCTATGTCTGAACTCATCTTATGTCTGAACTCATCTTATGTCTGAACTCATCCTATGTCTGAACTCATCCTATGTCTGAACTCATCCTATGTCTGAACTCATCCTATGTCTGAACTCATCTTATGTCTGAACTCATCCTATGTCTGAACTCATCCTATGTCTGAACTCATCCTATGTCTGAACTCATCCTATGTCTGAACTCATCTTATGTCTGAACTCATCCTATGTCTGAACTCATCCTATGTCTGAACTCATCCTATGTCTGAACTCATCCTATGTCTGAACTCATCCTATGTCTGAACTCATCCTATGTCTGAACTCACCCTATGTCTGAACTCATCCTATGTCTGAACTCATCCTATGTCTGAACTCATCCTATGTCTGAACTCATCCTATGTCTGAACTCATCCTATGTCTGAACTCATCCTATGTCTGAACTCATCCTATGTCTGAACTCATCCTATGTCTGAACTCATCCTATGTCTGAACTCATCCTATGTCTGAACTCATCCTATGTCTGAACTCATCCTATGTCTGAACTCATCCTATGTCTGAACTCATCCTATGTCTGAACTCATCCTATGTCTGAACTCATCCTATGTCTGAACTCATCCTATGTCTGAACTCATCCTATGTCTGAACTCATCCTATGTCTGAACTCATCCTATGTCTGAACTCATCCTATGTCTGAACTCATCCTATGTCTGAACTCATCCTCCGTCTCAACTCATCCTATGTCTGAACTCATCATATGTCTTAACTCATTCTCTGTCTGAACTCATCCTATGTCTGAACTCATCCTATGTCTGAACTCATCCTATGTCGTAACTCATCCTATGTCGTAACTCATCTTCTGTCTTAACTCATCATATGTCTGAACTCATCCTATGTCTAAACTCATCCTATGTCTGAACGCATCCTATGTCTAAACTCATCCTATGTCTGAACGCATCCTATGTCTAAACTCATCCTATGTCTGAACTCATCCTATGTCTAAACTCATCCTATGTCTGAACTCATCATACGTCTAAACTCATACTATGTCTGAACTCATCCTATATCTAAACTCATGTTATGTCAGAACGCTTTCTAAGCGCTTGATCCTCGACATTAAGAGACTGCTGTTGAGATTACACTCTTATCTACCTCCCCTCGTTGCCTCCTCCCTTTTCTCCCGTCTGCCTGCCATCTCCTAGCCCCCTTCCTTCCCTTCTATCCACTTCTGCTTGCCATATCTATTTTTACTCATGCGTTCCTCCTACCTCCTTTATGCCCTTCTATTGCTTCAATACTAGCTCCCCTGTACCTTCCCTCCGATTCCACTCATCCTACCCTCTTTCCCATTCCCAGAGAGTGTTGTTGACATGTGACTGTCCCCCCCCCCCCAAAAAAAAAAAACCCACAAAAACCCCCTACGTACAGTATTGTGTTGATATTCTCTTTTATCACGTTATCTTGGCGTTAACCAAAGTGGGTCATATCAGGGACACAGTGGTCGTATCAGGGACACATTGGTCATATCAGGGACACAGTGGACGTATCAGGGACACAGTGGTCATATCAGGGACACAGTGGTCATATCAGGGGTACAGTGGTCATATCATAGACACAGTGGTCATATCAGGGACACAGTAGTCATATCAGGGACACAGTGGTCATATCATAGACACAGTGGTCATATCAGGGACACAGTGGTCATATCAGGGACACAGTGGTCGTATCAGGGACACAGTGGTCATATCAGGGACACAGTGGTCGTATCACGGACACAGTGGTCATATCAGGGATCCAGTGGTCATATCAGGGACACAGTGGTCGTATCAGGGACACAGTGGTCGTATCAGGGACACAGTTGTCATATCAGGGACATAGTGGTCATATCATAGTCACAGTGGTCATATCAGGGACACGGTGGTCATATCAGGGACACAGTGGTCATATCATAGACACAGTGGTCATATTAGGGACACAGTTGTCATATCAGGGACACAGTGGTCATGTCATGGTCACGGTGGTCATATCAGGGACACAGTGGTCACATCAGGGACACAGTGCAGCAAGGAAGAGATCAGATTACCAAGTACAACTCCAAGAATGACTGCAGATACGAACATTGAGGAAAAATGGACAGAGTTACAGAAGAACATTGAGGAAAAATGGACAGAGTTACAGAAGAACATTGGTTCCAAGCGTTAATTAGAACGAAGAAAAATAATGGCCACAGGTTCAATTGACAGCCCCGCGCGTTTATTGATCACGTGGGGACGACAGCGAGTAATCGCTTTTTAGATTCAGACAAGACAGGTATCGATCCGATAGACGAGACTGTAATTTTATTCATGAAGTACCCGGTAACAAGGAGGTGACCTGTCTGTTCATCCCTGATGGGTAGGGGAGTAGGGGGTGGGGGGTCAAGGAGGTGACCTGTCTGTTCATCCCTGATGGGTTGGGGAGTAGAGGGTGGGGGAACATGAGGAGTGAGTCGATTGGGGGGGGGGGGCGTGGTGTCAATGAATAGAAATTGTTACTCCAGGTCCAGAGACCTAACCGTCTATCAGACTCGGCTTGTCCTGACCGTGGGCATCCATCAGACTCGGGTTGTCCTGACCTTTGGCATCCATCAGACTCGGGTTGTCCTGACCGTGGTCATCTATCAGACTCGGGTTGTCCTGACCGTGGGCATCTATCAGACTCGGGTTGTCCTGACCGTGGGCATCTATCAGACTCGGGTTGTCCTGACCGTGGGCATCCATCAAACTCGGGTTGTCGTGACTGTGGGCATCCATTAGACTCGCGTTGTGACGTCATATGAGTGCTGTGAAAAAGATTATGTTTTTTATCTACAACGTGTGACGACGTTTGTTGTGACGTCATATGAGATGCTGTCGTCATATGTCGGTTTAAAATTGTTAACCCATGAGGGGCTGTCGTCATATGTCGGTTTTGATTTTTTAACCCATGACCTTCTGTCGTTATATGTAGCTTTAGTATTGTTAACCCATGAGCTGCAGTCGGAGACGTGTAATTTCCTTTTTCTAAAGGAATGAAAACCTAGTGGATTCTGAATTAAAAAGTATATATATTTATATGTTTAGTATACGTTTTGTCCATTAGGTTTTTTTATGTGTGTGCAATGAAAGTGTCATAGTTCTCGCTTCTAAACCCTCTTATATGATGTAACTGGAATTGCTCAATTGGTAATTTTTTTATTTGCTTCCCTAAATTTAAATCAAAATAACAGCGACTATCTCATTCAAATTGTCGATTCCTTCAATTATCTACAATAAATGTCTTTTTTTTTTAAAAGTTTTTTTTTAAACGCCTTAATTATTATATTCCGAAAGAGTTGCGTAGCTAGGGGGCTAGTTACCCTGGGGCGCGTTGGGGGGGGGGTGAATTCTTTTCGCTTTTTAAAAAAATAAACACTCAGCGGTTGACCAAAAATGCCGCCCTTTAATAAAATTGGAACAGGGCCACCATCCCGGACCAATTCGCCAGGCGCCCCCCCCCCCCCCCCCCCCCAGTTTCCTACGCAACTGTACTGAAATATATTTAGTGAAATGAAACGAAAGGAGAGAGCATTTTAATAACGATTTCCAACTATAAGATAACCTGGTTATTTCACGGGAGCGATATTTTAGTCCGTATGTCCTCAATGTGGACAGATTGCTTCAATTTTTTATCTTTATTCAAAGTTTGGCTAAATTAATGAATATAGTGTTACATGTGATTTATATTAATTTTACATCATTAAATATTTTAAAATATTAATTATTTGGTGAGTGGGGGGTGGGGGATAAACAGAAAAGGAAATATAGTTACCCAAAAAAATAATTTTTAAACACCTCCACCCCCACCCCCACCCCCCGGTCACTGTTTTCAGGAGAAAAAAATGTTCTTTTATCGTTGATATTTGTTGTAGAGGTCACAACGACCTTATCAAATTGCATCACGTCCTGAACTGAAGCCTGAACCGTCCAATTTATTTGGCTACCATTTTTGGCGGCTAATTTGCGTGCCCTTAAAAAATGGAGGGGAGCGTACTGCCAATCAAGTGGACGAGTCTGCTGCTGGAGTCGTCTGACGCGTGGCTCTGCACAAGTCTGCAGCAGGAGTCGTCTGACGTGTGGCTCTGCACAAGTAAACAGAACATAAAGTAAACATTACCAATGAATTATACATAACCAACAAAGTAAACATGGCCAATAAAGAAAGCATGGCCAATTAAGAAAGCATGGCCAATAAAGAAAGCATGGCCAGCACTATAAGTGAAACAATCAGAGTGAGTTCTAATGAAGTCCATAAGAAGACCTCAGACACCGATGCTGCCCCAAAGATTAACTCCTCCTTGGATACAATCATTAGCGAACACACAGCCTCAAACCTCCTCCCCCCCCCCCCACGTGTTTCTATCAGCACCTAAATTTGCATAATCTGTATCACTGTATGTCCAGGTCCATGTACCTGGCTATAGACCAGGTCGATAACAATCAGCGCACGTGCCCGCCCCTTAACACTATTTCTTGCCTCAGTGGTCAATGCGAATGTTACACGAGATGTCGGCTCAGCTGTCCACTTGGGGCCAGGCGCCAGACAAAGAGGTCAGTGCAGGTCACATGCTCAATTCACTTGGCTGGTTTGTTAGGTCACATGGTCTCCAATGGTCAACACCACAGAACAAGATTACAAAAGTCGAAACCGTAACATCTCTACCACAGTCATAATTGTAACAACTCTACCACAGTCATAATTGTAACAACTCTACCGCAATCATAAATGTAACAAATCTACCACAATCATAATTGCGACAATCCTACCACAGTCATGACTGTATCAACTCAACCACAATAATAATTGTAACAAATATACCACAATCATAACTGTGGCATTTCCACCACTAAGTGTCAAGCTATTTCATACAATCACAGGTGACACAGTTACATTTGCATTAGCTCCCCTCCCATGATTGGTTGATAAAGGTTTAGTAAAACTATTCTGATGGGTAACTCTCATTTCTTCTCCACATAAATACAATACAAACAAAAACATTTGTAACAAGTAACTTTTCCGTTTATGTAACATACGTTAAAACTGTTACAAAATACAAGAAATATGCGAGCCTTATATGGCCGGTCAGCGAGCCTTATATGGCCGGTCAGCGAGCCTTATATGGCCGGTCAGCGAGCCTTATATGGCCGGTCAGCGAGCCTTATATGGCCGGTCAGCGAGCCTTATATGGCCGGTCAGCGAGCCTTATATGACCGGTCAGCGAGCCTTATATGGCCGGTCAGCGAGCCTTATATGGCCGGTCAGCGAGCCTTATATGGCCGGTCAGCGAGCCTTATATGGCCGGTCAGCGAGCCTTATATGGCCGGTCAACACAGCGTCAATATTGATGGTTAAACTAAGGAGGAAACAAAAATTGGCACCGGTCCCTGATGCCATTGCGAAACGTGTCCACCGGTTCGCCTAACTTAGAAGTTTCGGAACCACTGATCTATGGAACGCACCACTCCTGGCAATTTTTAACTGACCAGTGGTCAACTTCGTGTTGGTCAACTTATGCTAGGTCCAGAGACTTTTCGCAAGGAACCTCACGCAAGATAAATAAACCACACTGTATTAAAAATATTTTAAAAGGGAAAGTCGTCCCTTGCCATGAAAGGAAACGTGTTTGCTGATCAGTTTGAGAACCCTTGTTATAGACTCTAGACACGAACATGTGGATATCCTCAAGTCCGTTAAAAAAAACTTGTCATAGACTCTAGACACGAGCATATGGATATCCTCAAGTCGGTTAAGTTGGTTTATTTGAACAACTGCAAATAATTTGTTTCTGTGGGTCCAGACATAACCTCAAACAACAATTATTTTCAAAATACAGTGTATCACAAGGAATATGTGTGGTGGGCCAGCTAAATATGGACTATAGATTA
Source organism: Omphiscola glabra (assembly GCA_964017045.1). Classification (NCBI taxonomy): domain Eukaryota; kingdom Metazoa; phylum Mollusca; class Gastropoda; family Lymnaeidae; genus Omphiscola; species Omphiscola glabra. Next base: position 34,349,347 of record OZ024799.1, read on the forward strand.
ACCCATTGGAACATGGACTATAGATTAACCCATTGGAACATGGACTATAGATAAACCCATTGGAACATGGACTGTAGATGAACCCATTGGAACATGGACTGTAGATGAACCCATTGGAACATGGACTGTAGATGAACCCATTGGAACATGGACTGTAGATGAACCTATTGGAATATGGACTATAGATGAACACATTGAAACATGGATTATAGATTAACCCTTGGATGCCACTTGAACGTAATTAAAAAAACTATCTGTGACAGAAATGTTGACCCACTTGATGTCTGCGAAGTCACATATATACGAATTTTACTTTGAAATAATGAGTAATAATTCAACCTGTGATGTAAATGTACAACTCACAACAATTCAACCAGTGATGAATTTACAACTCACAACAAATCAACCAGTGATAAATTTACAACTCACAACAATTCAACCAGTAATGAACTCACATCTAAGTAGCTCGAGTACAGTGGATCTTTCTCGAGTAAACAAAAACGAAAACGTCACTTCATGGTTACCTTAAATTTATGAGACGTGCGAGTCTAATTTGAGAACCATCGTTAAGTGTTCTCCAGCCTATTACTTCCCTATGCGAGGTGATTGATAAATTTCCCAAACATCGAGATAACAACGAGGTTAAATACTAAGCCAAATACCATACATGCGACCCATTCATTTTAAGTCATGTATTGTTAGGGCGCGTTTATCATGTGGCCGTGACCTTTGGCACACAAGCAATGACCCCCAAATTTGTACTCGTTTTTAAGTACTCGAGATCTCTGTCCCAGATTTTAATCTTGTAATTTAATTGTCATCCCATCAAAATGTCCCCACTTTTTGTTTTCGAACAAATTTTGAACTTTCGGAAGAAGAAAATAATATATGTCAAACCCTTTAAAAAAAAAAGTCTCTTGTTAGCGAATGCATACAAAAATGAACTGTTTGATAGAGTCAAAATAATTGTAATGTAAGTTAATTAGTTGCATTATCTCCAGGTATTCTCAAACCTTAGGAAGGCATGCGGATGTTGTATTTGTTCAGTGGTGCACTTGTATACTTGTTTACGACCATTGGCGGACGTAGGTGCCACTTGGACGCCATGGCGTTTTGGTGTTTATTGATGCAGATGTAGACCAGACAGGTGTTTTATTGATGCAGATGTAGACCAGACAGGTGTTTTATTGATGTAGATGTAGACCAGACATGTGTTTTATTGATGTAGATGTAGACCAGGTGTTTTATTGATGTAGATGTAGACCAGACAGGTGTTTTATTGATGTAGATGTAGACCAGGTGTTTTATTGATGTAGATGTAGACCAGACAGGTGTTTTATTGATGCAGATGTAGACCAGACAGGTGTTTTATTGATGCAGATGTAGACCAGACATGTGTTTTATTGATGCAGATGCAGACCAGACAGGTGTTTTATTGATGTAGATGTAGACCAGGTGTTTTATTGATGTAGATGTAGACCAGACAGGTGTTTTATTGATGTAGATGTAGACCAGACAGGTGTTTTATTGATCCAGATGCATACCAGACTTTTGTTTTATTGATGCAGATGTAGACCCGGCTTTTGTTTTATTGATGTAGATGCAGACCAGACTTTTGTTTTATTGATCCAGATGCAGACGAGGAGGGTGTATTCTTTCAATTTACTTACATGTGTCATGTGACTCATCTTTCATCATCCTTCGCCATTTCTGCTGAATTACTACGTCACGACTAAGCATAAATATGCTAACCATGCACACACTTTAAATATTCGTGTCACTTAAATTCTTCCACCAGCTGCTCATTAAAAACCCTTGGGTAATAGTGGGGCCATCACCAACTGGAAAGATGAGGACCACTGAATTGAAGTGCACTTAGAATGTGCACACGGAAAATCCTACAAGCAAGGGAACAGCCAACTCGTGCAAGAAGAAAGTAGAGCATGTCGTGCGCCTGTTAATGGGAAATGTCATCGCTGTGTATGCAAAGAATTTCCAAGGGAACTGTTTGAATAATCATGTCTCCAGTAGTTATAATGCACTAATTACATGTCCTCTATAATATCCTCAACACATATTAAAATCACTGAATGTGTTAAAGATACACGATAAACAATCACTAAATCTTAAAAGTCCTAGCTTTAATCACAACAGAGTTATTAATAAACATGACGTCATTACAGAGGAGTAGAACGAAAACATAATTGTCTTCCTTTTAGTTCAGACGTTAAAATTTTCGTCAAATTTCTTCTTGAACCCTCTATACTACATTGTAAAACAAAATATTGCGTTCAAAAAGAAATTTGACGCAAAATTTTAACGTGTAAACTAAAAAAAAAGATTCGACCAAATTTCCTTTCGATCAAATTTCCGTCGATTAATTTTCCGTCAACGAAATTTCTTTCGATCAAATTTCCAGATACGGTACTGGACATTTGGATTAGAGACCGACTGAAAGTGATTTTCTGATTGCGGCCGAAACCGAAACTACTCCGACATTTTAAAATAACTTTCGGCTGAAACCGAAATTAAACCGAAAGTTTACATTTCAGTTTCGCCCAAAACCGAAATTAAACAGAAATTTAACTTTTTGGTTTTTGTCGACACCTAAATTAGGCCGAAATTGATCAAATGGCCACTTTTGGCACCGAAGCCGAAATTCGGTGGGTCTCTAATTTGACAACACCGGATATCTGGCCATGGCTGCCCAACACAGGACATCTAGCCATGGTTGCCCATCACAGGACATCTGGCCATGGCTGCCCAACACAGGACATCTGGCCATGGCTGGCCAACACAAGACATCTGGCTATGGTAGCCCAACACAAGACATCTGGCCATGGCTGCCCAACACAAGAAATCTGGCCAGGGCTGGCCAACACAGGACATCTGGCCATGGCTGGCCAACACAGGACATCTGGCCATTGCTGCCCAGCACCGGACATCTGGCCATGGTTGCCCTTCTCACGGAGCACAGCGAAACGATGCCTAAATGAAACCTTTTAGAACAGTGGTCCTCAACCTTCCTAATGCCGCGACCCTATAATACAGTTCCTCATGTTGTGGTGACCCCCAACCTTAAAACTATTTTTATTACTGCTGCATAATTGTGTTTTTCGATTGTTTTATGCGACCCTTGTATTAAAGGTCGTTCGACCCCCAAAGGGGTCGCGCCCCAAAGGTTGAGAACCGTTGTTTAAGAAGCTTCTGGATGCACCACATCAGGCAACACATCTTTCTTTACCCAAGTTCTAGATTCAACACTCAATCACAGACGTTGGATTTATTGTCGAAATGATAGACCCAGATTTAGTGTGTGAATATAATATATTACCGACTCACGTTCGGTGTCCACAATCCAATCACATACAGTATTTTATCTGCATATTCCAATCATATGCAGTGTTTTTTTCTACATATTCCAATCATATGCAGTGTTTTTTTCTACATATTCCAATCATATGCAGTGTTTTTTTCTACATATTCCAATCATATGCAGTGTTTTTTTCTACATATTCCAATCATATGCAGTGTTTTTTTCTACATATTCCAATCACATCCAGAGTTTTCTCTGCATACTCCAATAACGAAGTCTCCCCCCCCCCCCCACCATCCCACCTCCAGTTACTCTGTCCCGTTGAATGCCAGGACGTGGTGACCGTAACTCATAGGGCTCATTATCTCTTTTATCAGGCGAGGTCGTGATGGAGATGCCCCGACATTTCCCGGAGATGCCCCACCCACCTCCCCGCTGATATTACTAAACTTTACAACACAGAGTACTGGGGTTGGACACCAGGGTTGACAATTCAAGTGTATCTGGGTCATGGGATTACAATGACTTGACCCAATCGTTGCGATATTTTGGACTCGCGGATAGGTCCTCGAGTTTGTAGTTGCGGGAGTATGGTTTTGTTAAAGAAAACATTTTCAGATCAGCTGGTGGACATATGTATATTTACTAATATCTTCACCATTACATTCGCAAATTATAGGACGTATATTGGATGTTCAGAGCTGTGCTTAAAAGACCATCCACTATTTCAAGATACATTTCATTTGCAGTTAATTTTAATTTAAGATTAAAAAAACCTAGAGATACAAAAGTGACAGTAGCGATAGTAATGACGTCAGTGATAGCAGAGACAGCAGTGACATCGGCGACAGTTATGAGAGCAGTTGGAGCGGCGATAGTGGTGACAACAGTGACTGCTGTGACAGTAGTGACAACAGTGACATTTATCACAGTAGTGACAGTACTGACATTAACTTGTTCATTCTGCTCTTCACATTCGACATCGCCGACGCCATTAAATTTGAATTACAAATAAACCCAACAATTTGAGGAAGTGGATTCCATTTTGGCTAAATCTCACACTCTCTCTCTCACACACACACACACACACACACACACACTTACACACACTAACAAACACCCAGGAATAGTGAGAAGTTTGAGCCATTATCCAACATAAGATAATGTTATCAAATAACAAGATTGGACATCACTGAAAGCTAATGATTGAAGATTGAAGATGATTTTACTCATATAATAAAGCGGTCTATTTATGTTTGTCATTCTCAACTCACATAGTCTGGATGTGTGGGGTCAGGTGGGGTCCTGTGGGGGCGTGGGTGGAGGAAAGATGGGGGGACAGGGGGAACGGGCTGGTGGCGGGGTGGATGGGAGCAGGGTGTTTGGGCGAGGGGCCTTTTTTGTACATCTTTAAAGGAAGCTTAAATATCTACATAAACCTTGACCTTCACCAATCGACTATTTAAATAGGGCGTCAGAATCGAGGAGTAGAACTGGAAAACTACTTGGCTGGAGTCACAGCTGGAGCATTTGGAGTCTTATGACTCCAGAAATACATTGTAAGACACAAGATTGTGTCTCGCTGATCTGACGTCAAATGTTGAACTGGCATTGGTATACCCGGAGTTGCTATTGTAAGATTATATTTCAATGACGGCAAAAGGTTTGCTAGATCTACTATATTTATATCTGGCTGTACAATGTTTATATCTGGCTGTACAATGTTTATATCTGGCTGTACAATGTTTATATCTGGATGTACAATGTTTATATCTGGATGTACAATGTTTATATCTGGCTGTACAATGTTTATATCTGGCTGTACAATGTTTATATCTGGATGTACAATGTTTATATCTGGATGTACAATGTTTATATCTGGATGTACAATGTTTATATCTGGCTGTACAATGTTTATATCTGGCTGTACAATGTTTATATCTGGATGTACAATGTTTATATCTGGATGTAAAATGTTTATATCTGGATGTACCATGTTTATATCTGGATGTACTCGCTAACGTCACTGTTCGGAAAAAATGAATAAATTGACATCAGGTTATCGGTGGTTCAATGACCAGTATCTCATGATAAGTCAGACTGTGAATTATAGGTTATGATAAGTCTGTTCGTAAACGTTAGGTTATGATAAGTCTGTTCGTAAACGTTAGGTTATGATAAGTCTATTTGTGCATTTTAGGTTATGATAAGTCAATGGTTATGATAAGTCAATGGTGAATGGGTCATGATTATTTGTGAATGATACTTCATATTAGTTTGTTTTATAATAGAGCCCTTGATACAGCAAGCGAAGATATTGCTAATTTAATGTGTAAAACAAATAGGGTTTGGGAGGAGGTGGGGTTGCATTTCTTAGTGTTTCTTTGTGTCAGTAAGTCGACAGAGCTACACAGACTGGCACCGTGGTACACAGACTGACACAGTGCTATCCATACCGACACAGTGCTACACAGACCGACACAGTGACACACAGACTGACACAGTGCAACACAGCTTGACACAGTGGTACACAGACCGACACAGTGACACCCAGACTGATACAGTGACACGCAAGCCTACCGTGTTGTCCGTGGAAGTCCTCAAGAATATTAGTATGTCCGTATACAAAAAGATATTACTCAAAATAAAATTAAGCGATACAAACTGGGCTTTATAACGTTTTAATGCCTCCATACTTGTATGCCATTTTATGATACTTGCATGATCCTTGTAAGGTACTTGCATGATACTTACATGATACTTGTATGACATTTGTATGATACTTGTATGATACTTGCATGACATTTGTATGATACTTGTATGACATTTGTATGATAATTGCATTACACTTGTATGATACTTTCATTATATTTGTATGATACGTGCATGATACGTGTATGCTCATAGTCAGGAGACATTTTACAAATAGATGAAGAAAACAACTGTTTTATAGAATTCGTAAATTTGCACATGGGATAACATGGGATCAAATTGGAGAATGAGTTGACTGTTTATCTCTAACCACGTATCTTGGTAGATAGAAGATCTCACGTCGTACATCATTCAATCATTAGTCACTTTAGTCATACGATGACATCAAGGAAGAAATTCACTGTCATGCAATCATTAGTCACTTTAGCCATCGGATGATATCAAGGAAAGAATTACGTAAGCAATTTTTAGGGTTGGGGGCCTTGGGGGGAAGGGGGGGGGAGTGGGGAGTAGATAACGTCAAAGATATGAAACAAGTGAACAGCTTGTTGATCATCAATAAAGTTAGGGTTAGAATTGTATTGATGATTTACCCCCTTCACCATGTTTTTGACATGTACACTCTACGCTTATCCCACGCACGAATCACACTCATGTACACACACACACAGTGAGAGATAAAACTGTGAGGGTGTGTTCAACTTTTGTACCGTACACCTTGTACAACTTTTGTAACGTACACCTTGTACAACTTTTGTACCGTACACCTTGTACAACTTTTGTACCGTACACCTTGTACAACTTTTGTACCGTACACCTTGTACAACTTTTGTACCGTACAGCTTGTACAACTTTTGTAACGTACACCCTGTACATAACTTCTTAAATACTCTTTCTTTGTTTTTTTAACTTCACTTCTCTATGAACCAACTACTTGTTCTTAAAGCATTACCGCTCCGACTCCAGGATTGAGACATACATTCTTGGTACCCAGGGATTGCCAGGATTGAGACATACATTCTTGGTACCCAGGGATTGCCAGGATTGAGACATACATTCTTGGTACCCAGGGATTGCCAGGATTGAGACATGCATTCTTGTTACCCAGGGATTGCCAGGATTAAGACATACATTCTTGGTACCCAGGGATTGCCAGGATTAAGTCATGCATTCTTGGTACCCAGGGATTACCAGGATTGAGACATACATTCTTGGTACCCAGGGATTGCCAGGATTGAGACATACATTCTTGGTACCCAGGGATTGCCAGGATTGAGACATACATTCTTGGTACCCAGGGATTGCCAGGATTGAGACATGCATTCTTGGTACCCAGGGATTGCCAGGATTGAGACATGCATTCTTGGTACCCAGGGATTGCCAGGATTGAGACATGCATTCTTGGTACCCAGGGATTGCCAGGATTGAGACATGCATTCTTGGTACTCAGGGATTGACTGGATTGAGACATGCATTCTTGGTACCCAGGGATTGCCAGGATTGAGACATGCATTCTTGGTACCCAGGGATTGCCAGGATTGAGACATGCATTCTTGGTACCCAGGGATTGCCAGGATTGAGACATGCATTCTTGGTACCCAGGGATTGCCAGGATTGAGACATACATTCTTGGTACCCAGGGAGTGCCAGGATTGAGACATACATTCTTGGTACCCAGGGATTGCCAGGATTGAGACATGCATTCTTGGTACCCAGGGATTGCCAGGATTGAGACATACATTCTTGGTACCTAGGGATTGCCAGGATTGAGACATACATTCTTGGTACCCAGGGATTGCCAGGATTGAGACATACATTCTTGGTACCTAGGGATTGCCAGGATTGAGACATACATTCTTGGTACCTAGGGATTGCCAGGATTGAGACATGCATTCTTGGTACCCAGGGATTGCCAGGATTGAGACATGCATTCTTGGTACCCAGGGATTGCCAGGATTGAGACATGCATTCTTGGTACCCAGGGATTTAATATTTAGTACATAATACAGCATTAAAATAGAAGAGAAATGGGACTTGATTATTTTGATAAGATTTCATTGTTCCGTTCAAGTGAATTGTTTTTCAACAAAATTTAATAAACGAAATAGGATCATCATGTTCAAATTAAGTTGAGAAACAGGTGAACAAAAGAAACAATTGTTAAAAACAGATTGACAAGATTGTGCCATCTTGACAAGTCTGTGACAGCTAGACATGATTGTGAGAGCGTGACAATAATGTGACAGGTTGACAACATTGTGACACCTTGACAGGATTGCGACAGCTAGACAGGATTGTGACGTCTTGGCAGGATTGTGACAGCTCGGCAGGATTGTGACAGATCGGCAGGATTATGACAGCTCGGCAGGATTATGACAGCTCGGCAGGATTGTGACAGCTCGGTAGGATTGTGACAGCTCGGCAGGATTGTGACAGCTTGACAAGATTTTGAGAGCTTGACAAGATTGTGCCAGCTTGACAAGATTGTGACAGCTAGACAGGATTGTGACAGCTAGACAGGATTGTGACAGCTTGACAGGATTGTGATTTCTAGACAGGATTGTGACAGCTTGACAGGATTGTGACAGCTAGACAGGATTGTGACAGCTAGACAGGATTGTGACAGCTTGACAGGATTGTGACAGCTAGACAGGCTTGACAGGATTATGACAGCTAGACAGGATTATGACAGCTTGACAGGATTGTAACAGCTTGACAGGATTGTGACAGCTTGACAAGATTGTGCCGGTTTATGGATTTGTTGTTTTGTTTATTTCACTTGTGGTTAAAACTCCGTTATCGTCCATCTAGTTCCATGTCGTGTGACATTGTTATCACTGGACCCCAAAGTTATAAGTCTTTTTGAGTTTTCTTAGCAGTGGCGTAGTTAAGGTTGGTACCGTCCCGGGCGGGCGAAGCCATTTGCCGTCTCCCTTCAAGGAAAAACTCATCCGCCCCTAAATATAAAGAAAAGTGCCACCGGGCGCAAAAAGTCATTGCCCCCTTCCTAACTCGCCTTGGTGGGGGGAGGGGTGGCGAAACATGCTATTTTGGGGCGTCAACGCTATTCAGGAAGGTCTTAATCGTCCGTTTATCTCTGTGGTTCCGCCCTTTTACCAAGATACCCTTGCTTGACATAGACAACGGCTGATAATTGTGATGTGTTATCAGATACATGTGGTGTGACTTTCCTCATGAAGAGCTCCATGTTTCAGTCAGTCTTGCTGCACTTTGAGGATGGCTGGTGTGTTTTGTATCACCGTCGTGTACAAGTGCAGCAGGTTCACCGGAAGTGGGACTTGGCTTGAAATAACCGCTGAGTGTGGTTGGCTGGTGAAGAAGGACGAAGTGCAGCAGGTTCACTGGAAGTGGGACTTGGCTTGAAATAACCGCTGAGTGTGGTTGGCTGGTGAAGAAGGACGAAGTGCAGCAGGTTCACTGGAAGTGGGACTTGGCTTGAAATAACCGCTGAGTGTGGTTGGCTGGTGAAGAAGGACGAAGTGCAGCAGGTTCAGTGGAAGTGGGACTTGGCTTGAAATAACCGCTGAGTGTGGTTGGCTGGTGAAGAAGGACGAAGTGCAGCAGGTTCACTGGAAGTGGGACTTGGCTTGAAATAACCGCTGAGTGTGGTTGGCTGGTGAAGAAGGACGAAGTGCAGCAGGTTCACTGGAAGTGGGACTTGGCTTGAAATAACCGCTGAGTGTGGTTGGCTGGTGAAGAAGGACGAAGTGCAGCAGGTTCAGTGGAAGTGGGACTTGGCTTGAAATAACCGCTGAGTGTGGTTGGCTGGTGAAGAAGGACGAAGTGCAGCAGGTTCACTGGAAGTGGGACTTGGCGTGAAATAACCGCTGAGTGTGGTTGGCTGGTGAAGAAGGACGAAGTGCAGCAGGTTCACTGGAAGTGGGACTTGGCTTGAAATAACCGCTGAGTGTGGTTGGCTGGTGAAGAAGGACGAAGTGCAGCAGGTTCACTGGAAGTGGGACTTGGCTTGAAATAACCGCTGAGTGTGGTTGGCTGGTGAAGAAGGACGAAGTGCAGCAGGTTCACTGGAAGTGGGACTTGGCTTGAAATAACCGCTGAGTGTGGTTGGCTGGTGAAGAAGGACGGGAAAACAGCAAGGTCTTTAGACTTTGGAATGTTACGGGAAAACAGCAAGGTCTTTAGACTTTGGAATGTTACGGGAAAACAGCAAGGTCTTTAGACTTTGGAATGTTACGGGAAAACAGCAAGGTCTTTAGACTTTGGAATGTTACGGGAAAACAGCAAGGTCTTTAGACTTTGGAATGTTACGGGAAAACAGCAAGGTCTTTAGACTTTGGAATGTTACGGGAAAACATTAAATAGTTTCTCCAGTTTAAAATCAGCTTATCTCCTCTCTCCCTCTTTCTCTTTCTCTCTCTCTCTCTCTCTCCCTCTCTGTAGCTCTTCTCCATCTCTCTCTCCAAACTTTCTCTTAAACAATCTCTCTTTCCCTTTCTGTCCATCTCTCTTCTCATTCCATCAGCGTCGATAGTTCGTGTAACGATTTAGATATCTTAAAGTCTCATATTAAAGTCTCCTCAAGTCTTAAAGTCTCAGCTTAAAGTCTCCTCAAACTTAAAGACTCATATTAAAGTCTCCTCAAATTTTAAAGTCTCCTCAAACATAAAGTCTCATCTTATAATCTCCTCAAATCTTAAAGTCTCCTCAATCTTAAAGTCTCATCTAAAAGTCTCCTCAAAAATAAAGTCTCATCTTATGATCTCCTCAAATCTTAAAGTCTCATCTTAAAGTCTCCTCAACATAAAGTCTCATCTTGAAGTCTCCTCAAATCGTAAAGCGTCATCTTAAAGTCTCCTCAAACTTAAAGTCCCATCTTAAAGTCTCCTCATATCTTAAAGTTTCATCGTAAAGTCCCCTCAAACTTAAAGTCTCCTCAAATCTTTAAGTCCCAACTTAAACCATTTCCATTTGGTAGTTTATGGTGACGTCACAAAATTCTCGTGTGAAGTTTTATACTGAACAGTCCCGTAAGTGTGCACACGGCATGAACGGGGCGTTAAAATGACTTGACGTCATGCGGATTTTTACCAAGTGTATGTACGTCCGCAAGAGATATAATGCATGCTACGACTAAGTGTCGTAAAATTTTAAACAGAAGCTTGTGTGTTGGTGAAAGTTATTAAAAAATGTTCGGAAACAAGATCTCAAGTATACGTATTGTGCAAAGCTTGGCAAAACATAATCAGTCAAATCGCCTGTCCCTGTCATAAGAACGGAGCACGGCTACTGTAAATACATTCATTTATTTAAAGAAACAAGAAGGCGCTCATGACTTACTTCAAATTTAATTATGTGAACGTTGGTGTCCGTGTTTGAAATAGACTCATGTCTGATTTGTCTCCAGCTTAAGTAATGTCACATTAGGAAATGGCATCAGCGGGCCGTCGAGGCATTGCTCCTTATGCCCTCCCCAAAGCACCCCCCCCCCCTAAGCCCGAAAATCGTTGGATTTGTCCCTTTGCCAGGACGGCCCAACCCCAAGAACACCCAGTCGGTCCGACACTGCACATACACACAGTGCACACGATCGACTTTCCTGGGAGTTGGGATGGTAAATTTACGTCGTAATATCTTCCCCCACCCTTCCCGGGGAAGCGTCGGACGCACTCTAAGAGGGGTTCTACAGTGGGTTTCCACCTCGCAACTAGTTTGCGAAGTAGCTGGACGAAACGGTTGCCTAGGAGCAGCTTTCTCAGGGCTGCGCATCTAGAATCATCGGCCAGAGACTTTCACCTCAGCCTCTCGCCTCATATCCTTTAACGGCAACTTGTAATCATGATCCCTGCCCTGTCTCTGCCTTTTCCTCCAACTGTGGAAACATCTTTAGTAATAAAATCTTCGACTCCGCGATCTGCTGCCCCCGAAACGCCTGCGAGACAGTAACCATTGTTTTACCATAAGAGATGGATATTAGTTGTTTCGATCACATGGGTTGAGTTGTTGATCACATGACCGGACGGGTCACGTGATCGTACTTTGGGGCACAACAACATGTTTATATATTATCAACTCGGATAAATAACTCACATAGAATAGTGTTCTGGAGCCGACCAGAAACACACACATACACACATACCATTTTGTACACACACGCATACAAGCATACACACATCGTCCCACACACTCCCCAGGCGAGAACTAACTGCAAAGTGCGAGTGACATTGGTGCAAAATGAGCCACAGGCTGTGTGTGTGTGTATGTGACCGTGTGTAGAGCTGTGCCCACCCGCTAATGCGTGTGTGCGCGAGCGTATGTTGCGCGTGCGTGTGTGTCTATAGATCTGATTGCGTGAGTTGTTTCTGCGAAGCCCTCAAGCTCTTGACCCACTTACACCAAGGTCAGCTTGACCCAAAAATCAAATGTAAGACAACAATGGCTTCCTCATCTTCACGCCACTGTACATAACATAACATTGTGGAAAAACATGACATTAATTTTCTCTAAACATGGCATAATAAACATGGCATAAGAGACATGGCATAATAAACATGGCATAATAAACATAGCATAATAAACATGGCATAATAAACATGGCATTATAAACATGGCATAATAAACATGGCATTATAAACATGGCATAATAGACATGAAATAAATATGACATAAACATGGTTTAATATGTCATAAATATCCCGTAAACGACAAGATAACTATGACCAATTGAGCATTACGTAATTCAACCGACGTGAAAAACAGGACGGGATTTGAAGACTCGGATTCATGGATTTGAAGACTCGGATTCGTGGATTTGAAGACTCGGAGTCGTGGATTTGAAGACTAAGAGTCGTGGATTTGAAGACTTGGATTCGTGAATTTGAAGACTCGGATTCGTGGATTTGAAGACTCGGATTCGTGGATTTGAAGACTAAGAGTCATGGATTTGAAGACTCGGAGTCGTGGATTTGAAGACTAAGAGTCGTGGATTTGAAGACTTGGATTCGTGGATTTGAAGACTCGGATTCATGGATTTGAAGACTCGGATTTGTGGATTTGAAGACTAAGAGTCGTGTATTTGAAGACTCGGATTCGTGGATTTGAAGACTCGGAGTCGTGGATTTGAAGACTCGGAGTCGTGGATTTGAAGACTCGGAGTCGTGGATTTGAATACTCGGAGTCGTGGATTTGAATACTCGGAGTCGTGGATTTGAAGACTCGGAGTCGTGATTTGAAGACTCGGATTCGTGGATTTGAAGACTAAGAGTCATGGATTTGAAGACTCGGAGTCTTGGATTTGAAGACTAAGAGTCGTGGATTTGAAGACTTGGATTCGTGGATTTGAAGACTCGGATTCATGGATTTGAAGACTCGGATTTGTGGATTTGAAGACTAAGAGTCGTGTATTTGAAGACTCGGATTCGTGGATTTGAAGACTCGGAGTCGTGGATTTGAAGACTCGGAGTCGTGGATTTGAAGACTCGGAGTCGTGGATTTGAATACTCGGAGTCGTGGATTTGAAGACTCGCTCGGAGTCGGGGATTTGAAGACTCGGAGTCGTGGAGTTGCAGTTATTTTATACGGATTCGACATAATTTGCCGTGGGGGGTAGGGAATGTTTATTATATTCATTGAGTCTCTTATCAAATCAAAATGCAACATTGTAATACCGCTCGTGGTGTACGTTGTTGTTTTAACACTGTTTGAGAACCAACATCAATTTTACTGCCTTTCATTGAAAAATGTGGTTTAGTGGGGGGGGGGGGGGAGAGTTAGGATTCTTTGAGCGTTTCGGAGTCTGGCAGTGTTATGGGAGTGCTCTCACTACGGTTGGGGAATATTGATGCTCAAGATTGCTTGGACAAGTTTGATCAATTCATTTGGGGGGCATTTGATCATAATTCATTGGGGGACACGATCATAATTCATTGGGGGACATTTGATCATAATTCATTGGGGGACATTTGATCATAATTTATTGGGGGACATTTGATCATAATTCATTGGGGGACATTTGATCATAATTCATTGGGGGACATTTGATCATAATTCATTGGGGGACATTTGATCATAATTCATTGGGGGACATTTGGTCATAAGTCATTGGGGGACATTTGATCATAATTCACTGGGGGACATTTGATCATAATTTATTGGGGGACATTTGATCATAATTCATTGGGGGACATTTGATCATAATTTATTGGGGGACGTTTGATCATAATTGATTTGGGGACATTTGATCATAATTTATTGGGGGACATTTGATCATAATTTACTGGGGGACGTTTGATCATAATTCATTGGGGGACACTTGATCATAATTCATTGGGGACATTTGATCATAATTCATTGGGGGACACTTGATCATAATTCATTGGGGGACACTTGATCATAATTCATTGGGGGACACTTGATCATAATTTATTGGGGGACATTTGATCATAATTCATTGGGGGACATGTGATCATAATTGATTGGGGGACAATTTATCATAATTTATTGGTGGACACTTGATCATAATTCATTGGGGGACATTTGATCATAATTTATCGGGGGACACTTGATCATAATTGATTTGGGGACATTTGATCATAATTGATTGGGGGACATTTGATCATAATTCATTGGGGGACATTTGATCATAATTCATTGGGGGACATGTGATCATAATTGATTGGGGGACAATTTATCATAATTCATTGGGGGACATTTGATCATAATTTATTGGGGGACATTTGATCATAATTGATAGGAGAATTTTCGATGTTGGCTTACTGGAGAAGTTTGATTGCTAGTGATTGGAGAAGGTTGATTACTACTGATTGGAGAAGGTTGATTACTATTGATTGGAGAAGGTTGAGCTTTCAGCTGGCCCTCATGTTACTTAATGAAATTAATTTTACAATTTTAAACGGGACACTGGTCAAGAGCAAAGTCTCACCACGCATACAAAGTCTCACCACGCATACAAAGTCTAGCCACGCATACAAAGTCTAGCCACGCATACAAGGTCTAGCCACGCATACAAGGTCTAACAAGTGATGAAAGGTCTAACCACGCATACATAGTCTAACAAGGCATACAAGGTCTAGCCACGCATACAAAGTTTAACCACGCATACAAAGTCTAACAAGTCATGAAAGGTCTAACCACGCATACATAGTCTAACAAGTCATGAAAGGTCTAACCCCGCATAGATAGTTTGACCACGCATTTAAGGTCTGACCACGCAAACACTGCGTGCAGTTATGAAAGTAACCGTATCCTGTTCAACATTGATTTTTTTTTTAAAATAGCTAAACCAATAGCCACACGTCAGAGGTTATTTATGTGCATTACATCATGAGACGTGGTCACATGATACAAATATGGAATTGTTATCGCTGGTGATAAAAGGACTCTCAAACAGGTACTAACATCCTTTCGTGTACAGCAAACACGTTTTTAAATCGCAGAAGAAATGCTATGTTGAAAGTATTTAGCCTAAACAGTATAGAGCAGCTGGGGGCGTCTCAAGTAGTATAGAGTATATGGTCTTCTACCGGAGGAGGATGGGTCTCAAGTAGTATAGAGGATAGGGAATACTACCTCGGGGAGTCTCAAGTAGAATAGAGTATATAGTCTTCTACCGGGGGAGTCGGGGTCAAGTAGTATAGCGTATATGGGGCGTCTCATCTTAAGTTTTGTCAATGGTTCACACTTTGCGATTAAAACTTCAAAACGTTGTTATAAAATAATTATTTTTTTTAATTTGAGGCTGAAAAAAAAAATTCAGTGCCCCCCCCCCCCCCCCGAGACAATTGCATTTATTGTACCTAAGTGTCCCTGTCATAATTGTCACCGACAAAATACAAATATCGCGAGACAGATGTGACAACCGGAATGTTTTATTATCCAGCTAAAGCCTGGCAAGCCCACGTGACATTCTGTCTGTGACGGTTTTCTTTCAAAGCCTGGGATTACCTAAACTGTACTCAAACGTGTTCTTATTTCACAGCACTCAAACGTGTTCTTATTTCACAGCACTCAAACATGTGCTTATTTCACAGCACTCAAACATGTGCTTATTTCACAGCACTCAAACATGTGCTTATTTAACATAGGCACCAAAATTGGTGTTCAAATTTTCAACATAATGACGCCTCTAAACCTATCAACAACCAAAGAATCAAATGAAACCATCAAGGATCATTCCCAGACTGCCACTGGAAATAAGTTGACGAAAACAGTTTCGAGTGCCATCAAATGTCTGCACGGCTTCAACTACAGCCTCAGGTATCGACGCCCACGCAATCCTGTACTACAGCCTCAGGTATCGACGCCCACACAAGCATGTACTACAACAATCGTATGCCACCAGGGGTAAACAAGGGACTTACAGTCATTATAACCATTGCATTAAGGTCACCATAAGGTCACATCCATCCAGTCTAGTTCCCATGAACTGACGTACGCACTCCGCGCCCGGCCTGGATTTGCCGTCATTAATAACCGCAAGTTTTAAAGCAGCCAGTTGTCGACCACATTCCAAGCCTCTCACCTGGCCTGTCACCTGTTGCATGTGTACGTAACATTGCTGTGTCGCGATCTGATACAAGAGAAATATTCAAATTTATGTTCACAGTCTCTTTCTTTGTTATCCTTTTAAGTCCTCGGTATCAAAGCAACATTCATTGTGTAGAAACATTTGGGGGAGGGGGGGTGGGGGGTCCAGAAGTATGGATCCAGTTCATATAGGCTGGTGGAGTTGAGCTTGCGGGGTTGGACCTGTGGGGTTGGACTTGCGGGGTTGGACCTGTGGTGTTGGACTTGCGGGGTTGGACCTGTGGGGTTGGGCTTGCGGTGTTGAATCTGTGGGATGGGGCCTTTTAGGGTTGCTCTTGGGGGGGTTGGACTTGTGTGGACGTGCTTTTAGGGAGAGGCATCTGTGGCTAGAATTGTAGGGGTCATGGGGTTTGGGAGCAGGGATTTTGGGGGTTGATGGGTTGGACAAATTGTGGTTGTGGAGGTTGTGGAGGTGATGTTTGGCTTTTTGGGGAACTGATGAATGTGACTTTTTGGGGGTTGGGAGTAGGGCTTTCGGGGGTGGGGAGTAGGGTTTTCGTGGGGGTTGGGGAATGGGGATTTTGGGGTGGGGTGGGGTGGTGTGGGCTGGTGAGTAGGGCTTTCGTGGGTTTGTGGTGTTAGGCTTGTGGGGTTGTACAACATTCAGACAACTTCGTTTAGAATAATTACCCCGGACACCATAATGATCACTACAGGTTGAAAGAGAAGTGTGATGATGATGTAGGATGGGGTCTATAGGTTTTTTGTACTACACAGATCTTTTAACATGGGTCTAAAGATGACTGGTATATTACATAGTAGGGCTTAACATGGGTCTAAAGATGACTGGTATATCACATAGTAGGGCTTAACATGGGTCTAAAGATGACTGGTGTATTACATAGTAGGGGTTTAAAATGGGTCTAAAGATGACTGGTATATCACATAGTTGGGCTTAACATGGGTCTAAAGATGACTGGTATATCACATAGTAGGGCTTAACATGGGTCTAAAGATGGCTGGTGTATTACATAGTAGGGGTTAAAATGGGTCTAAAGATGACTGGTATATCACATAGTAGGGCTTAACATGGGTCTAAAGATGACTGGTATATCACATAGTAGGGCTTAACATGGGTCTAAAGATGACTGGTGTATTACATAGTAGGGGTTAAAATGGGTCTAAAGATGACTGGTATATCACATAGTAGGGCTTAACATGGGTCTAAAGATGACTGGTATATCACATAGTAGGGCTTAACATGGGTCTAAAGATGACTGGTGTATTACATAGTAGGGGTTAAAATGGGTCTAAAGATGACTGGTATATCACATAGTAGGGCTTAACATGGGTCTAAAGATGACTGGTATATCACATTGTAGGGCTTAACATGGGTCTAAAGATGGCTGGTGTATTACATAGTAGGGGTTAAAATGGGTCTAAAGATGACTGGTATATTACATAGTAGGGCTTAACATGGGTCTAAAGATGGCTGGTGTATTACATAGTAGGGCTTAACATGGGTCTAAAGATGACTGGTATATTACATAGTAGGGCTTAACATGGGTCTAAAGATGACTGGTGTATTACATAGTAGGGGTTAAAATGGGCTAAAGAGTTATCTTAATATAAACATTTATCATCTCACAGTCATAGTTTTTAAGTCGTCTCTTCCAGTTTGCATAAAGCAGGTGAATCCTAACGGGAGCGTGACCAAAACCCTTATGGAGCATAACTAGATTCCTAAAGCCCACTCTAACGGATATCTTCTTATATCTTTAACATCTTATTCAACTGTGACCACGGTGATATTGAGCACAACCAATGGTGAACATTTACAAAAAGACATCACAAAATAAAATAGCTTTTACCACATTACATGGACACATCAGTATAGACGCGTATCTTGAACACAAGAACAAGGGGTCATTCACAAAAAGACACGAACGTTTAAATGGGAAGCGGCGGGGGGGAGGGGGGGTTGCACTGCGCCTCTATTAGCCTAAGGCATATCTGAGACTTTGTTTTTCTTTTTATCCAATACCCAAGTCAACAGCTGCTGCTAATGAAGTCATCACATCATGGGTGGCATAGGCTTCCTTCATCACAACAAGCAATTGAAACACTGGTAAGGCGTTCTGTTCTCTCGCTAGAGATTCTAGTTCTCCTGAAATTTCTGATGACATTCACATAATTAATTATGTTTTGTGCAACGAAGTCCATCTTTGATTAGAAGACGTGATTTTCATTATATTAAATTTATTGACTGATTTCCAGTGTTGATATACATTGGGATACATGAAATAAAACATTTTTTTTGAATTTGTGAATATATATAAATCTACAATTCTACATTATGAAATAATCATTAAATTATTTAGGAGCAGCTTTTATTTTAGAATATTTGAATAAATTAAAAATAAACATATCTGTAAGCATATTTTGAGCTTATTTATACATAATTAGAAGTCACAAAACTAAATGAGAACTAATAAGTCCGTGACTAAGAAAATTCACTGCTTGGCTTCTCTTTCACTGTGAAATAATTTAATGTAGATTTCTTGTGTTCAAATTTTTTTTTATTTATGTGCTGAAAATGAACAACGCAATCAAAACACATTTGTATTTGTTTGGATCAATAAAAGAAAATTTCAACGAAAATAATATTGTGGAAAAAAAATACACATTTCAGATTCTATATTTTATGGTTACCGGTAATTTGATCGAACGGAAATTTGGTAGAATCTTTTTTTTCAGTTCACACGTTAAAATTATCGTCAAATTTCTTTTTGAACGCACTATACTATATAGTAAAACAAAATAATGCGTTCAGAAAGAAATTTGACGCAAAATTTTAACGTATAAATTAAAAAAAACGATTCGACCAAATTTCCTTTCGATCATATTTTTAATTTTTTTCCTGTAGTTTGGCTAGCAATTTGAATCATGGCATCATGGCGTTTATTAAAATACTCCAAAAGCCAGTTTTAATGGGTTTTCATTTGAAAAAATTGATCCGATATCAAAGTTTTAAAAGCAAATGAATTTTTGTCATTCTCAGTTTTTTTTACACGTGGAACATTATTTTGTACTAGCGACAACCCGGCATGCGTTGAAATGCCCCTCAAAGAAAAACATTGTTCGTGTTTTAATTACGTTTTTGAAGTAATGTTTAAATAGAATTCCCCCCCCCCCCTTCAAAGAAAAACATTGTTCGTGTTTTAATTACGTTTTTGAAGTAATGTTTAAATAGAATTCCCCCCCCCCCCCCCCCCTGGTGCGTACACAAATAAATTAGCCGATTTTTCTTCACGTGAGCAGGCAACATCCGTGAGAAGAATGGATTTTCAAAATTTAGTTCACACACTTGTAGTGATTGATCCACCCATGTAGTATTTACATTTATATAGCTCATATGAGGAAAAAAAAAAGAATTTAGGGCCCCCTGCCCCAAAAGGAATATTTCAAAATGGATAACCTAATTCGGGTCTAAAGATGGTGCATTTCATTTGCTTTGTTCTTATTTGGATGAGTGATAAGTGCATTAGTGAATATTTGGCTATGTAGTTCCCTGTATTGATTGAATTAACCGGCATTTTCTGATTTAAAGTATATTTAAAGGTTACGTTTTTACTACGTTAAAAATTTCATAAAAGTATATCTTTGGAATGAAAAAAAGTAAAAACTTATTTTAAATGATAAAAATACAAAGCTAAATTTTATTTAATTTTAGCAATTTTTAGCAATTTAAAAAGCAATAAATTATAATGATTAATTCTACTTTTAAGAAGGGGAAAATACACTATCAATTTTGTAACGCGCGGTTATTAAATCAGAGAAGATTTGGTTTTGGATAAATAGGCAATTGCTCTATAACGTCATTTACGTGATTATTTAGAACAAATTAATTTTATTTCGCAAAATTAACAACGCACTAAAAACGCACTGAAAACAACTGATTTTTGGTTTTTCCCGGTAAATGTTATTACGGCGTAATTCTTTGATTATATATTTTTAAAAATTAATTTTTCATAACTTTCAAACTTTAAAATAGTTCGTTAGTTGGCACTTTAAATCTATTTGTAATTCATAATATAATACTTCAACTTTTACTGAAATAAAAGTGGATTTATAATATTTTTAAATGTATTCGATTTCCGTCAAATAATAGAAAATAACTATTATCGTTTTTAAGAATCCGAACGTAATTGAATCTTCTCGGTTTTTGGGCGTTACGATCAGCATAGCTCATTCTTATATGTATGATTACATGCTATAATTTAGGTATCAATGAATGCACTATAAAAAAAATCATTTTAATAGGTAAATTGATATGTTCAGGAAAATAGTTGTGTGTTTGGGTAAATTGGTTTCTTAGGGTAAATTGGTGTGTTCGGGTAAATTGGTGTGTTCAGGTAAAACGATTACTGGATGATACGAATGCATGCTAACAGTCTTTACCCAGAAACGGATGCTCTCCCCTTTACTTGCTAGCGTTGATAAATGTTGATAAAGCTGATAATAGGATCACCATATCAATCCGCCATTGTTGATCAATCACCACCGGCCACCATTAACACCTGCAGTGTCTGAACAAACATAAGCGTGATGATTGGGTTAATGTGATACATCTGACTAATGGGGTTACTCCGTACAGCATAAACAGTAATTTGCACCAGGTCACAATAAATAGGTTGTAGTTGTAGTTGGCCCAGAATGATGTTGTAGTAGTGCCGTCAAGTATGTTGTAGTAGTCACCGGAGTCATGGCTTAGGAGTCATAATATCTTCCCCCCCCCCCCCCCCCACAGTTAATAGAGTTAAGACTAAGGAGTGACGATTATACGAAATACGATTTTAAGGTTGAGTAAATGTTGAGTAAATGTATCACGTTTTCTGACAAGCTTCTGTAGGGCTCTAATTGTTGCTGATGGACAGAGTGCTCACAGTAGATCACAGCAGGTCACAGTAGGTCACAGCAGGTCACAGTAGATCACATCAGGTCACAGTAGGTCACAGCAGCACACAACAGAACCAGTTGATGTCATATTGTACTAAAAACCCGGGGTCAAAGTTTAATTTTAAGTCCTCTAACGTGGAGGTCGGGATGTTTTTTCCCTTGTTTTTATTTATTGGTGGGATTTGCCCCTGACTCTTCCATTTAGTTTCACCTTAAGCCATTTCCAGGTATACAGAATTTTGGACGTTTTAGCATGAAACATACAACTATAAAGAAATTGTCCATCTGATCGCGTTGCGACTCACTTAACTGTATACATGGAACTGCCCAATGAATAGCCTGATCCAATTGTCCCACGACTCGAATCCTATTATTACCTAATAAACACCGCTTATTTTTAGAGCTAATTAATTTGCGACATTTTACGACGAGCCCCAGTGTTCATTGATTAGATTGTTTGATCTCAACCCACTTGGGATCTATTTTTTGTGTGTGATTCCCTGTGTCGAAACTGGGGGCGATGATCCCTTGATCCCAGTAGTTTTTAACGTAACTAGCAGTCGTAATTCTATGTTGATGGGCGTTCTACTATTCCTTTAGATTGTGGAATAACATAGTGGAGAATGGGTCTGTTTTATTTATAGTGCCATTATGAGTCGCAGTGACGTCACCGATGTAACCAAACAGGGGCAGGTTCACGGGTGAATCTAATAGCAATATTTCAATAAGAAGAAGGGCCAATATACAAATTTTATGTATCTTTGAATAATATGTTGCCATCTTCTACAGCCAGGAATCTAAGCAACATGCACACGTCCTAAAGCAACGAATCTAAGCAACATGCACACGTCCTAAAGCCATGAATCTAAGCAACATGCACACGTCCTAAAGCAATGAATCTAAGTAACATGCACACGTCCTAAAGCAACGAATCTAAGCAACATACACATGTCCTAAAGCAATAAATCTATGCAACATGCACACGTCCTAAAGCAATAAATCTATGCAACATGCACATGTCCTAAAGCAACGAATCTAAGCAACATGCACATGTCCTAAAGCAATAAATCTATGCAACATACACACGTCCTAAAGCCATGAATCTATTGAACATACACACGTCCTAAAGCCATTAATCTATTGAACATACACACGTCCTAAAGCCATGAATCTATTGAACATACACACGTCCTAAAGCCATGAATCTATTGAACATACACACGTCCTAAAGCCATGAATCTATTGAACATACACACGTCCTAAAGCCATGAATCTATTGAACATACACACGTCCTAAAGCCATGAATCTATTGAACATACACACGTCCTAAAGCCATGAATCTATTGAACATACACACGTCCTAAAGCCATGAATCTATTGAACATACACACGTCCTAAAGCCATGAATCTATTGAACATACACACGTCCTAAAGCCATGAATCTATTGAACATACACACGTCCTAAAGCCATGAATCTATTGAACATACACACGTCCTAAAGCCATGAATCTATTGAACATACACACGTCCTAAAGCCATGAATCTATTGAACATACACACGTCCTAAAGCCATGAATCTATTGAACATACACACGTCCTAAAGCCATGAATCTATTGAACATACACACGTCCTAAAGCCATGAATCTATTGAACATACACACGTCCTAAAGCCATGCATCTATTGAACATACACACGTCCTAAAGCCATGAATCTATACAATATGCACACGTCCTAAGGCCATGAATCTAAGCAACATGCACACGTCCTAATGCAATAAATATATGCAACATGCACACGTCCTAAAGCCAAGAATATATGCAACATGCACACGTCGTAAAGCCATGAATCTATACAATATGCACACGTTCTAAAGCCAAGAATATATGAAACATACACACGTCCTAAAGCCAAGAATATATGCAACATGAAGTTGTCCAAGTCGCTGCCTTGGAGCACTTAAAAGTTTGATTATGACGCACCTGTGCATTCAGCACCATTGAAACTACCTACTTCCGGTGGATTCAGATTCAATGACTGGCCCAATCTATCCACCCCTTAAATGACTGGCCCAATCTATCCACCCCTTAAATGACTGGCCCAATCTATCCACACCTTAAATGGTTGGCCCAATCTATCCACCCCTTTTAATGGTAAGGCAGTCGTCGTGATAACACTCTTAAAGTCCAATGAACTATTTGACCTTCCTACCTGTGATTAATGTATAAACTATTAATATCATTATTTATAGTGACTTGCAAAGAGAAGACTTTAAATGGGAATGGGATTTTTAAGGAGGTGGTTTGGTGGGAGGGGGGTGGTCTAATTTGAGAGCTGTTGTTTCAAGCTATAAGTGTCAACTTTTCATAAATGATGACGTTTTCACCAATAATGCCATTGAATACAAATGTGTAAACAGTAACCACTTTGAGATGTACATGTCGATAGCCTTTCTCCGGCCACCGAACTCATTTTCTAAAACTCCATATCTGTATCTGTGCTCAGTGGCGAGTCATTCCGGTGCTCTATTGCCCGGTGCTCCAGTGTCCGGTGCTCCAGTGTCCGGTGCTCATGTGTCCGGTGCTCAAGTGTCCGGTCCTCATGTATCCGGTGCTCAATTGTTCGGTGCTCAAGTTTCCGGTGCTCAATTGTTCGGTGCTCATGTGTCCGGTACTCAAGTGTCCGGTGCTCAAGTGCCCGGTGCTCAATTGTTCGGTGCTCATGTGTCCGGTGCTCAATTGTTTGGTGCTCATGTGTCCGGTGCTCAATTGTTCGGTGCTCATGTGTCCGGTGCTCAATTGTTTGGTGCTCAAGTGTCCGATGCTCAATTGTTTGGTGCTCATGTGTCCGGTGCTCAATTGTTCGGTGCTCATGTGTTCGGTGCTCAAGTGTCCGGTGCTCAATTGTTCGGTGCTCATGTGTCCGGTGCTCAATTGTTTGGTGCTCAAGTGTCCGATGCTCAATTGTTCGGTGCTCATGTGTCCGGTGCTCAATTGTTCGGTGCTCATGTGTCCGGTGCTCAATTGTTTGGTGCTCAAGTGTCCGGTGCTCAATTGTTTGGTGCTCAAGTGTCCGATGCTTAATTATTCGGTGCTTATGTGTCCGGTGCTGAAGTGTCCGGTGCTCAATTGTTTGGTGCTCAAGTGTCCGGTGATCAATTGTTCGGTGCTCAAGTTTACGGCGCTTGTTTTAGCAGTTTACAAGAAATGAAAAAGCAACATGGTAAAGGTTTGTCATACCCATGATGTGCTCGTCGCTCGCGAGGCTTCACCGAGGGCGCACCCGTTTCGGGTTCAAGGTAGCGTTTATCTTCAATGTTTTGTTATCATCTATATACCCCCCCCCCCACACCGTCTACATCCCCCCACTCAAACCTGCTCTCCATGCCACTTGAAACATAAATAAGTCTGCTCCAGGGATTCACACATAAAACGATTTCGATTCTGATTCTCCGACTACGATACGGGAATGCATCGTGAGTTGCTAGACCAGCCGTTCTGAAATAGGCCTGGAATAAGGTCGTGGTATTTAATTAAATTTATAAATTTACGTTTATTTCATTGTCTTAAATTTTATCTCATTTGATGTTACTGGGTGTCAAGGTCATCATTTATTCCATTTGATATAACTGATGTCAAGGTCATTGTTTTATTCCTAAGGAAAAGCATGATTTAAAAAAAAAATTAACTTTAAAATTTGAATAGGAATTCTGAACGATTTGAACCAGTTATTATATAGCATCTATGTGCATCTGTGTGCCTCTGTGTGCCTCTGTGTGCCTCTGTGTGCATCTGTGTGCATCTGTTTCTCAGTTTGTCTGAAAAGAGTTACTCAGGTGTTTTATAATTTGAAACAAAGACAAAACCTTTAAGTAAGATAATGTTAATTGCTTCGACATTTTCAGCTGTTGTTGTGGCTTCTCTTGATACAATTGAATCCAAACCGAACCCACCAGAATTGGTCATAAGGCAAACTTCTGAAATTAGGTGAAGACTCCTCGATACCAACTAAGCGATACGCACACCGACGATACCGATTCCGTGAAATCGACCCCCATATTTTTATCAAGTAGGCCGCGAGGGGGAAACACACACACACATTGTTATCACCGACGCCTCGTCTTTTGTTCAACTTTATTTTTTGATAAAACAAACGCTGAACTTTCTGTCACAGCTTTTCTTTTGTCTGTTTATATTTCGTCTTGGTGGATAGCAGACAAGCCTGCGGGTGAAATGTCTATCTACCACCACCCCCCCCCCTTTTTTTTTTTTTAAACTGCTCAAATATTTTTATGTTTCTAACACTTGAGTCAGCATCTCGGCTATGCTATTTTATGTTTGCTATCTTTTAACTTTCACTCCTGGCCAGCGGTCTCCTAACTGAGGATCCCGGTCTTAGAATATCCTGAGATACTAGCATAAAATGAAAATTATGGCTAAATAATTTCAAGGTTGTTCATTAAAAAAAAAAAAAACAAAAAAAAAACAAATGATCTTAAGAAAATAATGTCTTCGCAAAGTTTACAATTAAGTTAAGTTTAATTTATTTGGCAAAACTATTTTTTTTTTAATTCAACTGCACCCAGTTTTTATCTTTGGTTGAGACTCCCTGTCAAGACTGGAAGAATAAAACTAAACGTATATTTTTATTACATTTTAAAAACGTTTCTCCTTGTCTCACCTTGCACGTGTTCCCCTCCCCCACACACCCTCACAAGTATCTCCCCCCAACCTCTCCCCACCCTCACACGTTGACCCCTGTGTTGTCTTAGACTGTGTACGTCTTTGTGTAAAGTCTGCTGAAGAAATTTGCATGCCTGGAGTAATGTCAGGTAATGTATGCACCGTGGATTCATATCACCTCGTCGCAGTGGTCCTCAGACTGCGCGCCGAATTCAGCACAGTCGAGATACCAACTCTCAGTTTTGAGGTTCCCAAACTACATTTATGGTGCCTGGTGTTAGTGAGGGTGTGCGTTTCGAGCCAGTAATTGCGGTTTGCCGATATACGGTAGTGTTGGTTCCGTATCTGCGGCTTAACGTACCTTTCCGAGAACACTTGTAATTAGATTCAGTATTGTTATACTAATTTCAGTGTCTTGGGGAATAAATTTGACAAGTCAGCTGAAAGTCTAAAAAAATTTGTATAAGTGTTATCATGTGCTAAACCAGAGACAGACGGTAAGATATACATTTGTACCGAACAACAGACTGCACAGCATGAGCAGGTTGGAGAGAAGGGGGTGGAGAGAGGGGGGGGGGGGGGTTGCGGGTTATTGGAGACAGTTGTGTCAGTTTATATTCAAGGACATGTGAAAACTGATGTCTATTATTAAAAAAAATTCACCAGACAGGGGCGTCATTTCAGGTTTTTTTTTCAAATAATTTTGAAATTGCAAAGTCTACACATAGCATAAGTCAGTTAAGTCCACACATAGCATAAGTCAGTTAAGTCCACACATAGCATAAGTCAGTTAAGTCCACACATAGCATAAGTCAGTTTATTCAAATTCAAATTTAAAAAAAACCCATAGAAGATGAACAAACAGCGACGATCTAAATCAAAAGAATTTTTTTAATATTATTTTATTTCATGAAGCACTTGACAGTTTGACCACATTCCTCACTTGACAGTTTGACCACATTCCTCACTTGACAGTTTGACCACATTCCTCACTTGACAGTTTGACCACATTCCTCACTTGAAAGTTTGACCACATTCCTCACTTGACAGTTTGACCACATTCCTCACTTGACAGTTTGACCACATTCCTCACTTGACAGTTTGACCACATTCCTCACTTGACAGTTTGACCACATTCCTCACTTGACAGTTTGACCCCATTCCTCCGCATGTGTAGAAAGAATCTTCTCACAGATTAATTGCCTTAAAACAAAAATAACTAATTCTTTAAAAACAAACTCAGTTTGAGATAGAATCCTTGCAAAACAGCATCCAAATAGATGTAGCATGACTTGCAGGCCTGCTAACTGTATCCCGAAGGAAACTTTAATAAGAAGTGTTGGAGATGGGTCTGTTCACAAAAGATATAAGAAAGGGGTTAGTACTCTAAAAGAAATAAATGGAACTCTCCCCCTGTCCGCGGAGATTGAAGAAGAATAATAATTTAGTTCATAGTAAATCTTTATAATATCAGAAGAAATAATTATTGAAATGCATAAATAAAGAGTTTAGAAAACATTTAGTAGCCTAACTCCAGTGTGTATTGATATTTTGCATCATAAATTTATAAAAAAAATTCCCATAAACAAATTCTTTATTTCTTTTAAGTGATAATTTTTTTTTAAATACCTTATTAAATAAATTTCAGTCAATTACTATACCATGTATTTCAGAGACATTAATTCAAGCTATAATTGCATTAATTACATAAAAAAAACTTTAAAAAAACAAACTCTTATATATTTTAATGATCTTGGGAAATCTTGGGAAATATTTTGACAAAATCTTGGGAAATTTTAAAAAAGTGAGTGGCATCCGTGATATATAATCTACAGTTATGAAGTAGCGACGAAAATAATTTTGTTATGGGTGGTCGCCACAACATGAATAAATTTATTAAAGGGGTCGCGGCATTAGAAAGGTTTAGAGCCACTGCAATAGGAGATGGTTTTAGTGGACACTACACATTCAATATTGGCTGGATAGTTATTGACCCGAGAAAGGGGTGGGGTCAGGTTTGAGTATGGAGGTAGGTGGGGGGGGGGGGGGGGGGTCATAGTTTGTTACCAAGTAGTTGTCTTGTGTCGTAAAATTTAATTAAAAGTTTAATACTGTAATTTTTTTTTTTAAATCGCATAATTATTATTTCACAGTTTTACGTATTTGAACTTATTTAAAAAAGAAAAGGAAAAAACACAAATAAAGACTTCCAATAGAAATTACCGACCTCCACCTTTGTACAGCCCCTTGATTATGTTTTATGATTAAAATCAGATGCAATTGTAAGTTGTGTAAAGGTTTGAGAATCTTTCTTATAACCAGACTAAAAAAAAACAGGAAAAAAGAATAATAAACATCTTTTTAAGAAAAAAACAAAAAACCAAGGCTCGGGCATTGTTAAGATAAACGAGCAGATCAAGGTGATGGGTTAACTCCTGGAGTTTGCGCTGGGTTGGGGAGTTAAAGGGTTAAGCTGCACCTTCCTCCCCATTTGGCCTAAAGGTCACCTTAAGGGATTCTTTGAATAGCTGTGTGAGTACAGGTGAAGTCTGAGTCAAGGTGAATGCCTGGGTTGGAACCGTTTCACAGCCCTCCTTTCGTTTTCAGGCTCGTTAAAATCCGGAGGGAAAAAAATTTGAAAAGTCGGATTAAAACAAAAAGAAACAAAGCAAAAGAAATTTGAAAATTTTTAACTGCGTGCATTACAATATTGACATACCTGTTTGCAATTAAAAGGTAAAAGAAAAGTTGTTTATGTCGTGAATCTAATTATCGTATTATTATTATTTTTTGTTGGCATCCGTCCGTCACAAGGTGACGATGGTGTGGAATTCGCAGGACGAAATCCACAAGGCCTGGGATTATTCTTCTAGGATTATAAGCTGGTTCCCAACAGGAAATCGCCTCTCTCCACGCCGCTGGATGACCCCAAGGGAACATCATGTGGATGATACATCTTGGCACCAGTGGCGTCGCTGGAGTTGTCGGAATGTTTCATTGTTTCAATGTTATCCGCCTCCATCTCCGGGTTCGAATTAAGAGTTTCCTTCTCTTAGATGAGTTGCCGTCCAAGGTTAACGAGTCCCATCCATCCGATATAGATATAGACATAGATATAGATATAGACATAGATATAGATATAGACATAGATATAGACATAGATATAGATATAGACATAGATATAGATGAAGATATAGACATAGATATAGATATAGACATATATATAGACATCGATATAGATATAGATATAGACATAGATATAGATATAGACATAGATATAGATATAGACATATATATAGATATAGACATAGATATAGATATAGACATAGATATAGATATAGATATAGACATAGATATAGATATAGATATAGATATAGACATAGATATAGATATAGATATAGATATAGACATAGTATAGATATATATATAGACATAGATATAGATATAGACATAGATATAGATATAAACATAGATATAGATATAGACATAAATATAGACAAAGATATAGATATAGACATAGATATAGATATAGATATAGACATAGATATAGATATAGACATAGATATAGATATAGACATAGATATAGATATAGACATAGATATAGATATAGACATAGATATAGATATAGACATAGATATAGATATAGACATAGATATAGATATAGACATAGATATAGATATAGACATAGATATAGATATAGACATAGATATAGATATAGACATAGATATAGATATAGACATAGATATAGATATAGATATAGATATAGACATAGATATAGATATAGACATAGATATAGATATAGACATAGATATAGATATAACTAAATCCAGGAACGCTGTGATCATTTACCTTTTTTTTTTTTTTTTTTTGCCATTGCATTAGGTGCCGTCCAAGGATCTTACCCAAACAGAAAACGATAGCAGGTCCACCGCTATGTATATTTGTTGTATGTTGTATTAGTGTAATATTACGCTAGGTTGATAAATATATGTTCAGTCGGCTGAAGAAGGCGTTTGGCAGATGTGTTCATTACTTTTATTTGATGAAATGTCCTTCGGCTGCCGAACCGCACTTTCACACAACAAAGGTCAAAGGAACCTCTCATAGGCGTCTTCAAACTTTTTGAACACGGGGGCCCGTCACTTGGACGCTGCTGAGATACGGACTATAGTGTTGTTTTTTTAAACCTACGAATTCCTATGCACACTGAAAATATCTAATCTCAGTACCGTCACTAGGGGTAGCGGTTGTGGGTTGCTAATTCACCGAGTGACAGCCCACAGAATCATCCACCGAGTGACAGCCCACAGAATCATCCACCGAGTGACAGCCCACAGAATCATCCACCGAGTGACAGCCCACAGAATCATCCACCGAGTGACAGCTCACAGAATCATCCACCGAGTGACAGCCCACAGAATTATCTATTGAGTGACAGCTCACAGAATCATCCACAGAGTGACAGCTTACAGAATCATCCACCGAGTGACATCCCACAGAATCATCCACCGAGTGACAGCCCACGGAATCATCTACCGAGTGACAGCCCACAGAATCATCCACCGAGTGACAGCCCACGGAATCATCCACCGAGTGACAGCTCACGGAATCATCTACCGAGTGACAGCCCACAGAATCATCCACCGAGTGACATCCCACAGAATCATCCACCGAGTGACAGCCCACAGAAGGTTGAAACTAAATGAAAAATTCAAATTTAATTTCGTTCGCTACAGTAGGCAGACTCGAAGTAGGTGTATGATGAGATCTGGAAGTGTGACACCATGATATTTACCGCACTGGGTGACACTGAACCTAGAGACACCCCTGTGTTTTATTTGTAGTTTTAAAAAAAATAATTTAAAACAAGAACAAACGGAATAATTACAACAGTCAAAGTTCTAAACATTGAACATTTAACTTATTATCTGTTAAATGGAAAGTTTGAAAGTATGGGGTCCGCTTTTGACTATGAGATTCCAATATCATTTTTTTTTTCACTGTTATCCGGGTAGCCAAACGGCGGCCCGGCGGACCGGGTTAAGGACCCCAGTGGGGGCCAGATCTGTCCCACGGGCCGTTGTCTGAGGACCAATTGTCAAAATAATATCTTGTAACTCTGTAATGCAGTATGTTGCCGTTCATTGAGTTTGGTGCAGGTTGGTGAAGGTTGGTGTTATTCGTGGAGTTTGGTGCAGTTAATTAATTGTCAGCATAAGTTCTCGACCAAAAAAAAAGTATTCCTCAAGCTATGTGTTGATACCTATAAAGATTGTGAACGTCTGCCGGTTCATATTGAAAAGTTGTTACCATCAAAATACAAGTGCAGTGCTGACGTTTACATGCCGCCTTACAATGTTGTGAAGACTTGAGACCACGCCTGTGATGACCTTTGTGCTGACCTTTGTGCTGACCTTTGTGCTGACCTTTGCGCCGACCTCTGTGCCGACCTTTGTGCCGACCTTTGTGCTGACCTTTGTGCTGACCTTTGTGCCGACCTTTGTGCCGACCTTTGTGCTGACCTTTGTGCTGACCTTTGTGCTGACCTTTGTGCTGACCTTTGTGCTGACCTTTGTGCTGACCTTTGTGCCGACCTTTGTGCCGACCTTAATGCCGACCGTTGTGCCGACCTTTGTGCCGACCTTTGTGCCGACCTTTGTGCCGACCTTTGTGCTGACCTCAAAGACAGCACGCGCGAAATCACTTTCTTTATTAGAAATTTATTAAAATGTTATGGTTGCAAGGGAAGGATATATCACGCTTATTAAAATGAAAACTTCCACATAAAAATCTTTTAGTATCAAAATTAACTTAAGTGAAGCTCGTTGTAGGGCGTCTGAAGTTAGACGCCTTTCCAAGTCCATCTGAGCTAGGGCAGAAGAGCAGAGTGGATCTTTTCAGGGTAAAAGAGAAGAGTGGATCTTGTGGAAGAGAAGATCTTGTCAGAAGAGAAAAGTGGATCTTGTTAGGGTGGAAGAGAAGAGTTGATCTTGTCAGAGTAGAAGAGTGGATCTTGTCAGAGTAGAAGAGACGAGTGGATCTTGTCAGAGTTGAAGAGACGAGTGGATCTTATCAGAGTTGACAATAGCTGAGGGAATCACATTTGAATTTTAATAAAGACTCTAATATCTGCGGCTCTTCTACATTTAACTGTGATATTACATTACAAAGATAGTCGCGAAAACTATTATTGTGAGACTGCTTAAAATACTCTAAGACATGGGGTGCTCACAACGAGTTGATGGCCTCCAAAAAAAAGGGGGGAGGGGCAGAAAAAGTTTGAGAGCCACTGTTATTGACATAAAGTGGTGTCAAATTACAGGAATGGTGTAAGGAGGGATTCCCCTACCGAAACCCCGACCGGTGCCCGTCTTTTAGGATTCATCTACCGGTGCCCCTCTTTTAGGATCCATCTACCTGCGCCCCTCTTCTAGGATCCATCTACCTACACCCCTCTTTTAGGATCCATCTACCCGCGCCCGTCTTTTAGGATCCATCTACCCGAGCCCCTCTTTCAGGATCCATCTACCGGTGACCCTCTTTTAGGATCCATCTACATGCGCCCCTCTTTTAGGGTCCATCTACCTGCGCCCCTCTTTTAGGGTCCATCCCCCACACTAATCCTGTGTGTAACTGACAATGATTACGTCTTCATATAATCTTACCTCAGCACACCAATGAATTCAATGTAATCATACCACAGAATACTAAGCATAACCAGTTAAATCATAACCTCAGCACCAAGTATACCAATGTAATCATACCAAGCATTTCAATGTAATCATACCATAGGACCATGCATACCAATGTAATCATACCATAGCACCAAATATACCAATCAAATCATACCACAGCACCAAACACTAATCAAAACATACCACAGCACCAAATATACGAATTAAATCTTAGGACAGCAAGGTAACCCACGCCCAAAGTAAATTACTCTCACAACAGTTCACCCTGGTAATCCCAAATGTAATCTTAACACAGCACACCCTGGAAGCTCAAAATTTAATTTTACCACCGCAATTCGAATCGCCACTCCATCCCACCCCACCGCACTCCATAACTGCCCCCCCCCCCACTTTGGCCGGCCGGCCCAGCTGCCAATCGATGTGAGACTGAAGATGTCCTTAAATATGCTCATTCCCACAGATGCCATCGAGCAGTCTGACATTTATAGCCGTCCTCCTGTAGATCAAATAAGAGTTTGTCAGTTTATCAATCGACTTCTGTAGCTTCCCGTCAGTAGGAACAAATACCATGGTCTCTCTCTCTCTCTCTCTCTCTCTCTCTCTCTCTCTCTCTCATAGAGAGGAGTCCATGTGGAGGGAGAGAATACAATGCGACACATGCGTTGTTTGTTTTGTTTCACCCCCCCCTCCCCCACATTTGATTGACGTCGTTGCTTTATCTGTTGGCGCACGTCCTTGTTATCATTGTTCCAGACGTGATTAAAAAATATATGACGTCATCCCCAGGTGTCACGCTAGCCCTAGACCAGGCATCAAAACTGGTGTAGCCGGACATAGCAATAATTGAATCGCGAAAATCTTAGAGCAGCCTTATAGGACATCCAAGAGCAATGTTAGAGTACATCTAAGAGCATTGTTGTAGGACATCTAAGAGCAATGTTGTAGGACTTCTAAGAGCAATGTTGTAGGACATCTAAGAGCAATGTTGTAGGACTTCTAAGAGCAATGTTGTAGGACAACTAAGAGCAATATTGTAGGACAACTAAGAGCAATGTTAGAGTACATCTAAGAGCAATGTGAGAGGACATCAAAGGGCAATGTTGTAGGACTTCTAAGAGCAATGTTGTAAGACAACTAAGAGCAATGTTATAGGACATCTAAGAGCAATGTGAGAGGACATCAAAGGGCAATGTTGTAGGACTTCTAAGAGCAATGTTGTAGGACAACTAAGAACAATGTTGTAGGACATCTAAGAGCAATGTGAGAGGACATCAAAGGGCAATGTTGTAGGACTTCTAAGAGCAATGTTGTAGGACAACTAAGAGCAATGTTATAGGACATCTAAGAGCAAATTACGACACTATTATAAGAACAGCTAAATATATATATTTGTTTTTATATATATATATATATATACGAACACAAGTATAGGAAGAGCTGTATATATGTATTGAAACGTTATCATGCAGCACCAGGCCCGACCCTAACAATTGCGGGGCCCTATGCGAAACGGATTGCGCGGGGCCCATTCTGGGTAGAGGATAAAGATAATAAGGGAAAATTGAGATTTTGTATTAGAAAATAAATTCGGGGCGGGGCCTATGAAAGTGCCGGGCCAAATGCGGCCGCATAGGTTGAAGTGGCCTAAGGCCGGCCCTGTGCTGGACTCTGTGGACCGGATCCACAAGTTGTCGACATCGGATATGGTTTTCTGAATGTCACTTGTTATACTTCATGGTAATATTTAGTTGCATGGTAATTAAGACATTCAGTGTTGTAAGTTTTCATGCAGCCAACAAAGATATTCAGTCAATACAGCCGACCTTTGATGTCTATCTCGTCGTGTGTTCATTGAACCGTGACTAAAGCCACTCTTTTAGGCTTATCATAGTTTCCGCTAGATGAGAATCACCAGTTGTCTGGCGTTGATCTCTCCATGCTTGATCAACTTCTAATATAGGCCAAACAATTAGGATTCAGTTTCGTCACGGTCACAATTTCCACACAAAAATTTGTAACACTCTGGAGCTGAGAGATTCTCAACGTTTGAAGTGTAGGAACCGAATGTGACATTACAGTAAATTACAGTTACAGTTCTTTCAATTGACATTTGATCATTTAAATTTGCATTAAATTCAGTAAGTGAAGTGAATATATTGCATGTTTTAGCATTCTGATTTTATTTGTGTCCTCTCCTTCTCTCTCCTACCTTGTTTCTCTCACCTTCTCTCTCTCTCTCTCTCTATCACCTTATCTCTCTCTCCTCTTCTGTCTCTTCCCTTTTCTCTCTTATTCACATTCTCTATATCTCCCTTCTCTCCCCACCTGGCCACCTTCTCTATCTCCCGCCTTCTATCTCTCACCTTCTCTCTCATTCTCTCTATCAACTTCTATCTCTCAGCTTCTCTCTCTCACCTTCTCCTTCTTCTCTCTCCTTCTTACTCTCGCACCTTCTCTCTCCCAATTCCGGCCATCGCTGTTTCTCCTTCTCCGTATGTGTGTGTGTGTCTCCAGTCTCCCTTTCTCTATCTATAAAATAAGCTCACAGGTCCGGTGCTTTCAGCCTACTAATCCTGACCTTGACCCCTCTTCCCGCACGGAGCCAGCCCCTGTGATGTGTGTGATCTTGCTTCACACAGCCGATCACCCAGGGTCACGGTGACCTCCACTGGTCGCGATAATACTCATGCATGGGTTACCACCACACGAGTCTCAAATGGAAAATGGGGAGGGGGGAGCAATTATTGGACGGTGAGAAAAACAGATTATGAGACAGAGAGAAGAATCGATTTTTTTAAAGTGAAAGAGAGAGAGAGAGATCGAGGGATCACATGGTTGAAGAAGGAGAAAGGGACTGAGTGTGTGTGCGAGAGAGAGAGAGAGAGAGACAAACAGACAGACAGACAGAGACAGACACAGAGACAGACAGACAGACAGAACTACTGCATGGGTGGATCAATCGATACAAGTGTGTGAACTAAATTTTGAAAATCCATGCTTCTCACGTAGATTTCCTGCTCACGTGTCGAAAAAACCTTCTCATTTATTTGTTATGCTACAGAGGTTGGGCCTGTACTTAAAGGGAACCGCAAATGCTCTATAATAAGAATTCCTTTAACGATTTCAAACACTACTATCATTCTATTAATATCCCGATTCCTCGATATTCTTTTACCAGACAAGTTTCACTTAGATTCTCTATTGATTATTCGCTACGGTTGTATACGTTCTTGAGAGTGTAGGTCTGTAGGTGTAGCTGTGTGAGTGTGCGGCTATTCTCATGTTTGTGTTGATGTGAATGTGTGTGTGTGTGTTTCCGACCAGTTCGACTATTCAAATCTTGCCGCTAGTTCTATGGATGTTTTCCTCTCCTTTAAAACCAGGGTTAGACTGGAGCAATTTCTTCTCTCATCGTGATGCAGGGGAAATTTTTTCCATGACGTCACTAACTGGGAATTGCCGCTCCAGGCGCAACCGGTGCATTATTTACCTTTCACTGTCTACATCCGGATTTGTGGAGTCGGAAATATGTTTTAAAATATACTCCTGGAATACTAACTCGACTTAGATTCCGACTCCTCTCTATGACGTCAAGAAATGTGTCAATTATTTTATTAAATTTCAACTTTTAAATTAAATTTAAAAAATAATTTAACATGTAGATACGTATATACTTTTGTTGGTCTGCAGTGAATAGTTTCAGCAGTAACATGAACATATATATTTTTTTAAAAGCTTTTCAAGTTACACAAGTTTCTTTGATAAAATGCACTAAAAAGCAGAACATAATTTCTTTTCTGGTTATCTCAACATTTCGGTGACACGTGACTTAAAATCAAATTGATTTGAATAAGAAAACTGCAAAAAGTCAAACAGAAACATGGTACTTTTCATCTATAAATAGAATCTTTACGGTACTTCCTTTTAAAAAAGTATAAGAAGTGCTCGACAGTGTCAAATACCCCCCCCCCCCGCGTACCCCTGCACTTCCCACCGATATATCTGCAACAGGCACTCTTTAAGACGTCCGGCAAGATTACATGATATGCTTTAAGACGTCCGGCAAGCTCACATGATATGCAATAAGACGTCCTGCAAGTTCACGAGATATGCAATAGGACGTCCGGCAAGTTCACATGATATGCAATAAGACGTCCAGCAAGTTCACATTATATGCAATAAGACGTCCGGCAAGTTCACATGATATGCTTTAAGACGTCCAGCAAGTTCACATGATATGCAATAAGACGTCCGGCAAGTTCACATGATATGCAATAAGACGTCCAGCAAGTTCACATGATATGCAATAAGGTTCAATGATATTTGGGCACTTCACGTCTTACACTCCTAAACACACATATGACTGGACGGGCACATAAATACACGCACGTGTAGACATACATATACGTGTAGACATACATATACGTGTAGACATACATTTACGTGCAGACAAACCTGCACGTGCAGACATGCATATACGTGTAGACATACATATACGTGCAGACAAACCTGCACGTGTAGACATACATATACGTGTAAACATTCATATACGTGCAGACAAACCTGCACGTGCAGACATACATATGCGTGTAGACAGACATATGCGTGTAGACATACATATGCGTGTAGACAGATAACAGACAGTGACACGCGTTGATTGTGGTTTCTGATTTCAGGGACGTGGTCTACTGAATGCGATTTTAACTTTTGTAGGACCAGATTGCCAAGCACGTTGGTCAACAAAGCCGCGGAAACTTTGTGGGTTATGTTTCTGTTATGTTCCTGTTATGTTCCTGGTATGTTTCTGTTATGTTCCTGTTATGTTTCTGTTATGTTCCTGGTATGTTCCTGGTATGTTCCTGGTATGTTTCTGGTATGTTCCTGGTATGTTTCTGTTATGTTCCTGGTGTGTTTCTGGTATGTTCCTGGTAGTTTCTGGTATGTTCCTGGTATGTTTCTGTTATGTTCCTGGTATGTTTCTGTTATGTTCTTGGTATGTTCCTGGTATGTTCCTGGTATGTTCCTGGTATGTTTCTGTTATGTTCCTGGTATGTTTCTGTTATGTTCCTGGTATGTTCCTGGTATGTTCCTGGTATGTTCCTGGTATGTTTCTGGTATGTTCCTGGTATGTTTCTGGTATGTTCCTGGTATGTTTCTGGTATGTTCCTGGTGTGTTTCTGGTATGTTCTTGGTATGTTTCTGGTATGTTCCTGGTATGTTTCTGGTATGTTCCTGGTATGTTCCTGGTGTGTTTCTGGTGTGTTTCTGGTATGTTCCTGGTGTGTTTCTGGTAGTTCCTGGTATGTTTCTGTTATGTTCCTGGTATGTTCCTGGTATGTTCCTGGTATGCGTATGGCTCCCCAATTTTTTTCTTTTAAAAATACCAACTGTCAGTGGAAAACTTTTTTGGACTTGTCAGTAGAAATTTATGTATGGTGGCGGAGTCGCTACGTGGGACTTGTGTGTACAACTAGTACGCTCATCGTGTACATAACATCCTACCACGGTGTTGTTTGGGGGGAAAGGTATAAGTTCAAATACACACAGACACTACCAAAAGCAAGAATCTTCGAATACCGAGCACCTCCTGACATCAGCCAGAACCTTCTAAAATCAACCTGACAAATTCCCCCCCCTTTCCCCCCCCCCCACCCCAAGAATTTGCTAGCTAGCTAGACACGTTCTATTTGATTCGCGGGTGTGTAACCTTCGCCTGACTTGCCGAACTGACCAGAGATGTCATAATAGTTTCGATATAGAGGTTTAGGGATTTTTCTTGGGTGTGAACGGAAACATTTTTGGGCGATTATTTACTTTCCATGCATTTATAAAACCGTATTTTTTGGTGTGGTATGGACTGGGAAGGTTCAATGTATGAAAGTTCGGGGCTGGTTCTGGTGGCTGGTTCTGAGATGAATGACTTGGGGCTGGTTCCGAGATGAATGACTTGGGGCTGGTTCCGAGATGAATGGCTTGGGGTTGGTTCTGAGATGAATGACTTGGGGCTGGTTCTGAGATGGATAAGTCAAATAAAATCAGTCATGAATATTCCTCTCGACAGGAGGGTTAAAGAAACCTGACACGTATATAATTTTAGTATTAATCCATCAAATATCTCTTCTATAGTTTCGGATAAAAATGATTAAATAAATGCACTTTTTTTCACCTTCACCGCCCATTACCCTTCCCCACCCCACCCCCGCACTCACTGAACAATTCACAGTTTCAGTCAAACGTCAACCCTTGACATCAAGTTGAATCAGTGCGTAACTCCACCACATCAACAATACGATTCGAATGTTCCTCTCAGGTGCGGACAGGTTGGTAATTCTATGTGGCACGTACCAATGTAGAAAGTTTCCGGAGTAGGGAATAATCTGACTGTAATATTTGTAAAAAAAAATATTAAAAATTAATTCACCACTAGTTCTGGCACATATATATTAGGTTCAGATTCCCGGGGCCCATGATCGTGTGACCGTAAGCCGTTGTCTTAGCTCCTCGAATATTTAATCATGGGATGAATTGAGGAACTTGTGCGTTTAACGTGTAGGCGCCGGTTTAGGTTTTTAGGGCCGTCTCCGCCTTTGATGTCTGGACCGATCACCCACTTTCCGTTAAACGAGATAAACGCCCATGATGAGACAATGTAGCTCGGCTAATGTTGTTGGTGTCTTGTGTTCTATCAGTAAACAAACACGCCCCTGTCGGTAACCAAACGCACTCCTGTCGGTAACCAAACGCACTCCAGTCGGTAACCAAACGCACTCCTGTTAGTAACCAAACGCACTCCTGTTGATAACCAAACGCACTACATCTGTATACAACATTGCTCACCCCAGGGGGGGCTCGGCATTCACATGGTAGGTAAGTCAAAGATACAAGTTGTTGGTACATAAGATGGATGATGATACACCTGGGAGACTATCTGATACCTGTAACATACCTGTCTATCGTCAGGGGAGACCAAAACTATGTGTAGACAGTGCTGAATTGGAAAAAGAGAGTGGTGGTGTTAGGGGATTGGGGGCGAGGTGGGGGTTGTGATGTGTGAGTGTGGTGGATCGCGTACCTGTGAATGTTTAGTCCTGACTTTGTTGCCGAGAAATAAGAAACTAATAGAGATTTGATGAAATGATTTTTTTTTTATGTTGTAAAAGAATACCTAGTTAGAATCAAGATAACTCACCTACTAATTTCTAATTGGAAGGGTAGGCCACGTGACAAGAAAATAAGGGCTCGCCAAAGAAATCATGCAGGGCACAACGAGGGGGGGGGAGAAGAAGGGGGAGACAGAGAAAAAGATGGGAAGATAACATCAAAGAGTGGACGGGACTAAAACTGGGCGATGATGTGCGTAGTGCAGAAGACAGAGAGGAATGGAGAAGGAAAGTTTTCATGTCATCTGTGGCGCCCCAACGGTCCAAGGACTAAGGGGCATGATGATGATGATGATGAACTTCTAACTCCGTGTTCTCGACTGATCACCAACGACTCCAACATAATTCCACAATCCATCTCTACAATTCGGTGCTCATAGCTAGAGGCACAGCCGGGTGGCTCTCCGATGTAACAATATGGCGGAAGTTCGGTTACTGTTCATGAACTGACAACGAAATCTGTCAATTTATAGCATATAACATACGCATGCTTTTCTTAACTGAACCACCATTCCTGTGTAAGAGACACTCTTTGTTCAAATCAGTTAAAATAATTTTCTTCCTAACAAAAGTCTAAATTATCCTGGCAACGTTGCAGTTGTGCCAAAGTTAAATCTAATTTCGGAGACAGCTCTATAAAACAAAACAATAAGTTACTCTTTTAAGTGTGTTTGGGTACGTAGCTACGTAGACACTGAGAGACAGAGAGGCCGAGAGAATGAGAGACTGAGTGACTGAGAGACAGAGAGACTTAGAGACAGACTGAGAGACAGAGACTGAGACACTGAGAGACAGAATGAGAGACTGAGTGACTGAGAGACTGAGACTGAGAGTCTGAGAGATAGAGACTGAGAGACTCAGAGACTGAGAGACTGAGAGTCTGAGAGATAGAGACTGAGAGACTCAGAGACTGAGAGACTGAGACTGAGAGACTGAGTGACTGAGAGACTGGGAGACTTAGAGACAGAGTGACCGAGAGATGTTGGTTGTTGTACAAGGAGATTGTAAAACAAACTGACGGATGGCGAAATTATCCTCTGAAGGATTGATTACGTTCGACCAACTTGTATGGAAAATATTTAACCCGGTTTATAACACCGCCAACCTTCTTATCTCGTTACACAAAAGTTCAATAGTTATAATATCATCAAATTGAAGTACAACAATAGTTATAATATCATCAATTCCAAGGACAACTAATGTTATAATAACATCAAACTAAAGTACAACAATACTTATAATATCAAAATAGAGCTCAACCATAATCATAGAACATTAAACGAAAGTACAACTAATGATTACAGTACAAGGAAGGCCTCTTTTGTGAGTATTGAATGGCCTATATAGTTGACTAGTATTATGACTTGGTTCATCTCAACAGCGCATGATGAAAGCTTTTTGAAGCATCTCAGGAGCTTATAAGAAAAATCATTTGGCTCACTATAGCATCAAGACCCAGATTAAGCTACGAGAGGCCATAGGCTATTCTAACTTTGAGATCCCTCGCAATAAAAACCGCCAACAACTCTTTAAACACATAATAATTAAACACGTAAAACCCCCGACAAAATTAGAATAGATAAAAAAAATGTGTGAGCTTGTTAGTTAACACTTGCACACACAATTGTGAATGTTCTTATCGTTATAAAGAGTATGCACCTACTGTAGCAGCACTGAAACGCACGCATCTTAAGACTAGGCCGTGCGTTTGTCAACGGTTCATAGATCTAGTTGCCACGTGTTCCCAGTAGTCAAAAGTAAGATGCGAAGTTGGAGCTGGAAATGGTAGTATCACGACAAAGGAACAAGGTTATTACACAGAAGAGACCGACCGAATTTCGCTTTCGGCGCGGAAAGTGTTTCGGTTTCGGTCGAAACAGAAAATTTAACTTCGGTTTATTTTCGGTTCCGTCGAAAAATGTGAAGACTTTCGGCCTGGCCGAAAGTGATTTAGGCCTTATGTTGTCTACCAGAAGTCAGACTGTCAACCTGTCTGTTGGTTGTCAATCTGATATTCATTATTTCTCTACGTCGTGCTGTCATCTTATGATATTTTTTTCCTGATGTGGATGCTTCCTTTGCCCAACCGGCCCGCCCCTTACTTAACATGTTTTACTGAATGAAAAAAAAAAACAGGCTGTCAAGCATGACGGACGGTTGAATTTTTTCAGAGGTAACTAGGATATTAATCAATAAAGAGCCACGGGTATGGTGTAGGACTGTATGTAGGACTATCAATAGGACATTTTTCTGTACGCCTTTTGTTTAAATGCCGGCATTTATTATAGAAAATAAGATGTTAACTCTTTTTTTAACACTTGGACCCACCGGCTTACAAAAACTGCACCCGGTTAATTAAGCCCTTATAGTATATGACTAACCCTCTGTGAGAACTGCTCACAGCTGCATGGTGACTTACTTGTCAAATATTTCCAAAAATTACATTTTCATTAGACATAAGACAAAGGTAAATAGTTTTGAGGTGGGAAAAAATACAAGGGAGTGAAAATATTTATATTATTATTTTCTTTTATAATTTTTTTTCTAAATTAAAATTTAGGAAGCCTAGCTTTATTCAACTCATTCATTATTGATCTTAATTTTGATTTATCATTATCATGCTCATAAATGTTGTCATAGGCAAAGGTGAATAGTATTGTAAAAACAAAAATCATAGAAAACGGTAGTTTTGTGACATAATTACGCCTATTTCGTTTGCCTGAACCGCAGCGATTGTGAAAACTGAGAACTCTGGGCATTTTTATTTTTAATATTTTTTATAATATGCATTTAAACTGTTCTGCACAGGAACCTTGGATT
The DNA here is from genome assembly GCA_964017045.1 of Omphiscola glabra. Classification (NCBI taxonomy): domain Eukaryota; kingdom Metazoa; phylum Mollusca; class Gastropoda; family Lymnaeidae; genus Omphiscola; species Omphiscola glabra. Next base: position 34,392,216 of record OZ024799.1, read on the forward strand.
TTGAAATATTCTATAATGTCTAGTTAACGGCATTTGTTAGTTTGCACTTGTTAGTTATCACTTGTTATTTATCACTTGTTAGTTATCACTTGTTAGTTATCAATTGTTAGTTATCACTTGTTAGTTATCACTTGTTAGTTATCACTTGTTAGTTATCACTTGACAGTTATCATTTGTTAGTTATCATTTGTTATTTATCACTTGTTAGTTATCACTTGTTAGTTATCACTTGTTAGTTATCACTTGCTAGTTATCACTTGTTAGTTATCACTTGTTAGTTATCACTTGTTAGTTATCACTTGTTAGTTATCACTTGTTAGTTATCACTTGTTAGTTATCACTTGTAAGTGATCACTTGTTAGTTATCACTTGTTAGTTATCACTTGCACAAACAACGTAATTATATATATAATCTCTTATATTTTTTTTCCTTCTGGTGTGTCCTGCTACCTTTTCGAAACCACCCTCCCCCCAGCTCCACATGTTTATAATAATATTACTGGGTGGGGTGTGGGGTGGGTGCGGGGGTGGGTGGGAGCTGTCACGCAGCGAGCGTCATTCGTGACGTCATGCGTGATGGTTGAACTCAAATAAAAAGTTTGAATTTTTTAGGGGGCGGCTACTATTATATAAATCACTAAATAAGGTGTAGGCCTGTCGGTAGTCCTGTTGTTTGAAGGCCACAAGGTAGGTTGTACATGATTGTCTTTATGTCTATTTTCTCAAAATACTCGGACCCGGTGTAAAAAATAAAGAACTGCACCTGTTTAAGCCCTATTAAATATATTGGTGTGATTGTTCATAGCTTATCTTATATATTCAAAGTTAGAATTCCATTGTTATCTTCTTAAGATATGTTATAAAGAAAATTGACGTCCTAAAATACAATAATAAATCAAAGTAGCTAAGTCTACGCTAAACAATTGCGTTTACAGTTAAATTAAAATATGGAACAAGTTCAACAAAGGCCAATCCAAATATAGAACAAGTTCAACACAGATCAACCCAAATATAGAACAAGATCAACAGACCAAACTAAATATAGAACAAGATCAACACAAAATAACCCAAATATAGAACACGTTCAACGGAGACCAATTCATGTTTAGGACAAGATCAACACAGATCAACCAAATCTAGGAAAAGATCAACACAGACCGAACATGTAGAGACAAATCAAGACAGACAAAACTAAATATAGAGCAAGATCAATACAGATCAACCCAGATATAGAACAAGATCAACACAGAACAACCCAAATATAGAACAAGATCAACACAGACCGAGCATGTATAAAAAAAATCAAGACAGACCAAACTAAATATAGAACAAGATCAATACAGATCAACCCAGATATAGAACAAGATCAACACAGAACAACCCAAATATAGAACAAGATCAACACAGACCGAGCATGTATAAAAAAAATCAAGACAGACAAAACTAAATATAGAACAAGATCAATACAGATCAACCCAGATATAGAACAAGATCAACACAGAACAACCCAAATATAGAACAAGATCAACACAGACCGAGCATGTATAAAAAAAATCAAGACAGACCAAACTAAATATAGAAAAAACCACGCCTCAAAAAAACAGCAGCAACAAAACGAAACTACCGAAATGAACCCATAAAACTCCGAACTATTTAGCTTATTTACAACTACGTCCCCAAACACTCGGCGTAAATATAGTGACAGGAAATGTCGTAACCAGTTTTATGATCTATATAGTGGTCCCGTTTAATGGTTCTTGGAGGGGAGGTCTGTTTTCATTTTGGATGGTACACTATATATCTGTCGGCGCCTTTATCCAATATGAGACAATAGGTTAAGAATGAGACATGTACCGGTTACTTGAAATTATTTGTCATTTCTACGGCCCTTAAAAATGTTGTCAACATTAGCTAATTCGGGGCTATGAGAGATTTTATTATTCCCCAAGATTTTAACCGTGCGCTATTGACCCCGCCTACACGTATGTCTAATTGACCACGCCTACACGTATGTCTAATTGACCCCGCCTACACGTATGACCAATAGACCAAGCCTACTCTTTTGTCTCCTTGACCACGCCTACACGTATATATGTCTTTTTAACCATGTCTACAAACTTGTATGATTGACCACGCCTACAAATATATCTTATTGACCACACTGTTATAGCTTGTGTGTTGACCTGGTTTTTCTTTATCACGTTTCTCAGCATGCACCCCTTACTTCCCGCCCCCACTGTTTTTTTTGTTTTTGCTACTGACGTCATCAATTTACTTGGTGACAAATGCTGCCAATCCTCCCCCCTTCCCTCCCTACAACCCTTGATTTGGAATGTTTGTTAACATTTCCAGAATTATCTACATAGAAATACTTTTTCACTTGAAGTGCTGTAAGCTAATATAGTTAATATAGTTTGTATTTCTGTATATTTGAGTTTGTATTTTCATATTAACTTAATAGTATCATTAAATTGTTTATTGATAATATCACTAACGTTGGTATCGTTTTTATTTATATATTGGATCTCAATCCTTTGTTTCGTATTGTTCATATGACGAGCCAAATCTTAAAAATGCAGATTAAATTTTTTAAACCTTATAACGGTACGCAGGGCCGGATTTACAGGCAGGCCGACTAGGCCGTGGCCTAGGGGCCCCGCGAAATAAGGGGCCCCAAAATTGGGAGTAGTATATAAATAATAGATAGTTTTGAATTTAAAGAAAATTAACAATAATTTTTATTTTTCAAAATGTGGCCTCAAATGTTTTTTTGGCCTAGGGCCCCTAGATTTGTAAATCCGGCCCTGGCGGTATGTAACAACACCAACACGCATTTATTATTGATCACGCCAACAAAAAAAGTCTTATGGACTAGAGGCGTAGCGAGATTGTTTGGCGCCCGGGGACAAGATTCGCGGCCAGGGACAAGATTAATCTTAAAGCGCCTTCCTTTTTAAAAAAACAACTCTCAAACCCAATATTTTCATCAATAAAATAATATCAAAGCACATTTTGGCGCCCCTAACTAGATAGCGTCCGGTAACATCTGCCCCCCACCACCCCCCTTCTCTAAGCCTCTGTTATGGACCACGTCTACAAATGTGAAATATTGAACACGTAACGAGGTAACTAACTGACCACGCCCCAGAAAACGTATGCGCTCGTGCATGCTAAAACAATTGAGAACGAGGTCTGCTACAATACATCCTACACATGTCTTATACGTGAGACTTCTATGTGATTGCGTGTGAAGTGCATTCTAAATAAGGAAAGGTTGAACGAAACCAGAGGTGGGTCAATTGAAATACGTGACGCGTATTGAATTGAAATAATGTTTGGTAGTGTGTTGCGAGGTTGGGCGGGTGCAAATCAGTTTAAAAATATTTTATAAGAATGAAATCATAACCACGTTCAGTCGACATGCGCTAACAATGACGTGGTGGTACACTTCCGGATTCTGTTGCGACAAGATGTATACATTCTGCGTTGCCTGGATACCCAAACTGTCGATAGGTTAAGGGCAGAGCCCCTCAACAATAAAGATCAAAACAATCAAATCAAATCAAAATTTATCAAAGTCATTCCGGAAGTTGAGCAGCATCCTTGATAAAACCATCACGAGTTATTGAACATAAATAAAGAGAAAGGTGTGACGTCATTGGCGGTCCAGGCCGAATCAACTTCCACCAACGACAACGCTACACTGAATGTACATTGTCCAGACTTATCTTACAGGCAATGTGTCTATTACAGGCATTCTGTAGAATTCTCCTTGATACTATTCAGAGTGGAAAAGACATAAGACGGGATACCAGCTGCCTAGGAATTCTATAGAGTGGGATAAACCCATTGCCTAGCTATTCTATAGAATGGTTTATACCCACCGCCTAGCCATTCTATAGAATGGTTTATACCCATTTCCTAGGCATTCTGTAGAATGTGTATAAACCCATTGCCTAAGCATTTTATAGAATGGGATAAACCCATTGCCTAGGCATTCTATAGAATGGGATAAACCCATTTCCTAGCCATTCTATAGAATGGTTTATACCCATTGCCAGCTATTCTATAGAATGGTTTATACCCATTGCCTAGCCATTCTATAGAATTGTTTATACACTTTTCCTAGCCATTCTATAGAATGGTTTATACCCATTGCCAGCTATTCTATAGAATGGTTTATACCCATTGCCTAGCCATTCTATAGAATTGTTTATACACTTTTCCTAGCCATTCTATAGATGGTTTATACCGATTGCCTACACCAGCTGATAACTGAAGTAAGACTTGCTAACGAATCCCACATGTGCAATTCTAAAGTAAATTATTAAATGCCGTTATCTTATGTATCGACCCTGACGGTCATAGTGCCTGATATTGTTGGTGACGCCGTGTCATCTCTCTGACTCCAATTGACCTGGATATAGAGTCAGGGTCGTTGTGCCTGATATTGTTGGTGACGCCGAGTCATCTCTCTGACTCCAATTGACCTGGATATAGAGTCAGGGTCGTAGTGCCTGATATTGTTGGTGACGCCGAGTCATCTCTCTGACTCCAATTGACCTGGATATAGAGTCAGGGTCGTAGTGCCTGATATTGTTGGTGACGCCGTGTCATCTCTCTGACTCCAATTGACCTGGATATAGAGTCAGGGTCGTAGTGCCTGATATTGTTGGTGACGTCGTGTCATCTCTCTGACTCCAATTGACCTGGATATAGAGTCAGGGTCGTAGTACCTGATATTGTTGGTGACGCCGTGTCATCTCTCTGACTCCAATTGACCTGGATATAGAGTCAGGGTCGTAGTACCTGATATTGTTGGTGACGCCGTGTCATCTCTCTGACTCCAATTGACCTGGATATAGAGTCACGGTCGTAGTGCCTGATATTGTTGGTGACGTCGTGTCATCTCTCTGACTCCAATTGACCTGGATATAGAGTCAGGGTCGTAGTGCCTGATATTGTTGGTGACGTCGTGTCATCTCTCTGACTCCAATTGACCTGGATATAGAGTCAGGGTCGTAGTGCCTGATATTGTTGGTGACGCCGTGTCATCTCTCTGACTCCAGGCTTGTTATTATACAAAATATTTCACCATGAATTTACATAAAGAATTTACATAATGAATTTACATAATGAATTTACATAATGAATTTACACATTGTGATATTTAAAAAAAAACAATTGTACAATGAGTTTAAAAATGTGGGAACTAAAGATTTTGAATATCGCTTGTTACATATGGGTCCACCTTTCAGTCCAACCCCACCTCTAGCCCAACCTCACATCCAACCCAACCCCCACCTCCAGCCCAGCCCCACATCCAACCCACCCCCACTTTCAGCCCACGTCCTCCTTCAACCGACACCCTCCTTCAACCCACTCCCAGATTCAGCCCACCCCCACCTTCAACCCAACCCACCTTCAACCCACCCCCACCTTCAACCCACCCTCCCACCTGACAGCTTTATCTTGATTCTTTGTATTTTGGCTCCTGCCTTTTCCTTTCTAATTCTTTTTCCTTCACTCATTGTTTCACATTCTCGTTTGAAATGCAATTCCAATCTTTGAGCCTGTATCACTAACATCTAATGAGCTCCCCCCAACCACTTTGTGTCTCTGTCGGTAACATCTAATGAGCCCCCCCCCCCCCTTTCCACAAACCCCTTTGTGCCCGACATCCAACGGTTTCTCTCTACGGTGATAAAAGAAATATAAAAGAAATCAAAGCTATCGTGTACAGTTAAAAACAAACCAAATATTGCCTAGACAGCCTCGCAACGGCTCAACAAGTCACACGAAGGGTGATCTTATGCTAGTAGGGGCGAGATCTTACACTTTCGTGTGAGTGATATTATTTTAATAAGCGAAACATTACATTTGGAGCTACTTGATAGAGTTAAATAATTGAATTTAAGACTTTTTTTTTTACGCCCATCAATGCGCTAATGTGTAAAGTCTTTACAACTTGGGGAGTTCATCATTTCACGATGGGAAAATCAGCCGTACTTTGCTAAGCACCCTACCGACGTGTAAACTGCATGTATAAATATGTCATTTTGTATGTAGTAAAATAGATATAGACATATATATATATATATATATATATATATATATATATATATATATATATATATATACACATATGTGTGTGTGTATAGTAATATATATAGCAATATGTTTATTGACGTATGAAAGAACAATTTAACTAGCAGTGTCTTTAGTTATGCATGATAGAACAATTTGACTAGCAGTGTCTTTAGTTATGCATGATAGAACAAATTTGACTAGCAGTGTCTTTAGTTATGCATGATAGAACAATTTGACCAGCAGTGTCTTTAGTTACGCATGATAGAACAATTTGACCAGCAGTGTCTTTAGTTATGCATGATAGAACAATTTAACTAGCAGTGTCTTTAGTTATGCATGATAGAACAAATTTGACTAGCAGTGTCTTTAGTTATGCATGATAGAACAATTTGACCAGCAGTGTCTTTAGTTATGCGTGATAGAACAATTTGACCAGCAGTGTCTTTAGTTATGCATGATAGAACAATTTGACTAGCAGTGTGTCTTTAGTTATGCATGATAGAACAATTTGACCAGCAGTGTCTTTAGTTATGCATGATAGAACAATTTGACTAGCAGTGTCTTTAGTTATGCATGATAGAACTATTTGACTAGCAGTGTCTTTAGTTATGCATGATAGAACAATTTGACCAGCAGTGTCTTTAGTTATGCATGATAAAACAATTTAAATAACAGTATGTTTTGTCCCGTAGAAAAGAACAATTTTACTAGCTTAAAGAACTATTACTGTACACATTTACAAGCCCGTAGCGGAGACTTAAACATATACACATGTACACAAAATATCGGCAAGCAAGCAGTCTAGTGATATTAGTAGATCAACTTTCCTAGTAAAGATGAAGCTCATTTCCGCAGATTCGTATTTTATTGGTTGTAGTCATGAGTAAACGCCGCTGAAAACATATGTTCCTTAGTCAAAGAAACTCCACAGTGAGTGATCTAACTTCCAAGTCCTTGAAGTTGAGAGGAAAAAATGTAGTGATTAATAACATGAAAATAGAATTTGATGTTTAGTGATCTGTGGACTATATACACCTTTCTGCAAAAACGGGTCAGTGGCAAAACAAGTTAAGAACCCTTGTTTCATATGTTCTTGTATGTTGACGTATTGTTTCGCAGCTACAACGACATCAAATAATGTATTGTCATTATTTGTAAAAACAATTTGGCTCATTCCAGATCTGGACATATTTTCAAATAGTTTAATGAAGACTTTAATGTGAAAAGGGTTTCGCGCCGTTCCCCTCCCCCCTCTCCCAACCGCCCACACACAGCGTTTTGCTCTCGTCAGCACATTACGTCACATCATTGACCCAAAAGGTCATAAACACAGATTTCCTCTTTTCAAATCTTTCAAATAGTCTTTTGTTTACCCCGAACTTCTAAACCGCTGTGACCTTGGTGTCTCCTCCGGCCATCTCACCATCCCCACATCACTACACGCTTCCCTCACTACAACCTCCGCCTTTGACGTCAAGACGTTTCCTTTCACGCTTCCCTCAAAAACACGACGTCATATACTGATAGCTGGAGCCATGAATACTTCACCTATTTCTGGGGTGTTTTTTTTCTTTTATCTCCCTTTTCTAATGAAAATACAATAATTTTGTTGTACTCTTCCGCCTCCACCCGTCGCGAGCACTCTTGGCTCGCACACAAACGTAAAGAAGTTGTGATTTCATCACCAACAAGTTCTTCCCGAGATTTAAAGCAGGCATTGAGCGCACAGACAAAACATTTGGGAAACTCGACAACGTCGAGAAACTAGCTGTGGTTGCCATGACAACGTAATGTTCTATAAGTAAATGCGCCCCCCCTTCCCCCCCCCCCCCCCCGACAATTGCGGTAACAAGTCGCGATCCACAATGTTTCTCTGAACGTTTGGTAAACAAACTTGAAAAAAAATCAACGTTTGGAACATGTGAAATGACCTTTCTTGAGGGGGGGGGGGGGGTCATCCATAATGACATGCCACATCTATGGGGAGGGTGTCACGAATTTGTGACGAAATATTATTAGGCTGCCAACATTGTGTGTCAAATTTTGACTATATGAAGAAAAAAAAAGGCAAAAGAAAAATAGAAAGTGGGTGGTGTAAATATGGGAGTAAAAATAGCGTGACGTCATTCAATCACCGAAGCCAGAGTTTGAGTCCATTTAATGTCACCAGAGTCCGGAGTGGTTCCGTTGTTGAAGAGTCTGTGGTCTGAGTTGCATCATGGTTGATCACCTCTTGGTGCACTCCGTATTTATGAAGCTGAGAGCAATGATGAAGACTCTATTCGTTCTTGACTTATCTCCCCCCCCCCCTATCACTTTGGAATGGTTCCTAGCACGTGCTGCACGACTGATGACGACATGCTCCACGTTGATGTATGCGGAGCTGCGGCCCGCGTCTTATTTACGACCGCTGGCTCAACTAATGGCATGCAGTGAAGACTGCTTTTGTTGGTGGTGTGGATTCGGAGAAACAGTGCGGCTGCGAAAGCATGTATGAAATGTATGCTTGTCGGTTACAGAATATGTAGGTAGGCATACAACTGCAGGGTTTTCCCCGAAGACAAATAAAAACATTACAAAATCCGGTATAAAAAGAAAAAGTGCACTGACTTGATTTTTGGCTAGGGCTTATGACTTTTAGTGATTATGACTTTTAGTGATTATGACTTTTAGTGATTATGACTTTTAGTGATTATGACTTTTAGTGATTATGACTTTTAGTGATTATGACTTTTAGTGATTATGACTTTTAGTGATTATGACTTTTAGTGATTATGATGTAAGAAAATGTTTGTTTTTTTTAACTATTGGGGGAATGAAATATTTTGGTCGCAATAGTATGACTTGGATACTTTGATACTTTGATACTTAGATACTTTGATACTTAGATACCAACAATGGACGTTTTCTTTTTCAAATTAAAGTAAGGAAGTCAACAATCATCCTCGATCACATATTTACACTTTTAACTTTTCATCAGGGCTATCAACCTTTGATCCAGGCTAAAGAACTATCAACCTTTGATCCAGGCTAAAGAACTATCAACCTTTGATCCGGGATAAAGAACTATCAACCTTTGATCCGGGCTAAAGAACTATCAACCTTTGATCCGGGCTAAATAACTATCAACCTTTGATCCAGGCTAAAGAACTATCAACCTTTGATCCGGGATAAAGAACTATCAACCTTTGATCCGGGCTAAAGAACTATCAACCTTTGATCCGGGCTAAAGAACTATCAACCTTTGATCCGGGCTAAATAACTATCAACCTTTGATCCGGGCTAAAGAACTATCAACCTTTGATCCGGGCTAAAGAACTATCAACCTTTGATCAGGGCAAAAGAACTATCAAACTTTGACCCCGGCCAAAGAACTATCAACCTTTGATCCGGGCTAAAGAACTACCAACCTTTGATCCGGGCTAAAGAACTATCAACCTTTTAACCGGGCTTAAGAACTTTCAAAAATGTGAAAATGCTAAAATAAATCGTTTTTTTTTAATGCGAACTTATAGTAAAGGTATTTCAATGTGACCGCTTCACGGCCCTAATCAGGGACCCCCCCCCCCCCAACCACACACACAAACACACGCACCCTCACTCACTTACTATAGAAAAACAAAAATCAAAATGTAATTATATTTATAATTGTCTGCCTTACATTTCAAAGCTATCCATCATCTCCCTTTGTTTAGGATCTTGTAAAAACAAACCCCAATTCATACCCCTGATTAATACTACTCCCCCACACCCAACCGCATAACCACCACCCAACTACCACTCGGTGGCTGACGTCATTAAAAAACATGTTCTCTACCTGGTCATGTTGCACAAGATTGTTTACAGGAACTGGCTGGAGTTCAAATCTACGGCCGCACGTGCTCGGGGATGCTGACGCCGGGACCCCAATGTTCGGGATATTCGTCCTTAGCATTTTTTTTTCATGTGCCGACACTTGCAGACAATACACGTTCTATGGACCTCTTGTAGACAATACACGTTCTATGGACCTCTTGTAGACAATACACGTTCTATGGACCTCTTGCAGACAATACACGTCCTATGGACCTCTTGTAGACAATACACGTTCTATGGACCTCTTGTAGACAATACACGTTCTATGGACCTCTTGCAGACAATACACGTCCTATGGACCTCTTGCAAACAATACACGTCCTATGGACCTCTTGCAAACAATACACGTCCTATGGACCTCTTGCAGACAATACACGTTCTATGGACCTCTTGCAGACAATACACGTTCTATGGACCTCTTGCAGACAATAGTCGTTCTATGGACCTCTTGCAGACAATACACGTTCTATGGACCTCTTGCAGACAATAGTCGTTCTATGGACCTCTTGCAGACAATACACGTTCTATGGACCACTGGGAGACAATACGCGTCCTATGGACCTTCCGGCTTTAAAGTGTCCTAATTTTTAAGTCGGGTGATTACAATTACGTAAAGATGTTAACCATTGTTTCATTTCTCCTGTCAACGCTGGTGTTAGTTCTCTTATTTAGTGTCAATTCTCCTGTTGAGTTTCAATTCTTCTGTCTACGCTGATTTCACTCTGCATACGATTTACACCCTAGTGACAGCAGCTTTGAGTTTTCTTAATGTTTCCTTGAACTTTCAGATAATCATTAATTATTGATACTATTACGGACTGTTAATAATGGAGAAATTTATCTCTTATTTAAATCTATGGCTCGTTCTAAAAACAGTCCATAACAAAGGACGATACCAAAGTTTAAATACAATAACAAATAATACGATACTCAAGGCCAGAGCTAATTACAATTAATACGTTTTTAATGTGACAATTTCAATAAATTTCAAAAGCAAGAGCATATGATTAAAGCTACTAACATACAGTTTTTTGGCTGGTACCAGTACTGTGTTAATAAAAAATGCAATGAGCAAAAGATGCACGATGAAAGAAAATATACACACAACAAAGCACTGTCTAATATAATAATAAGCACACACGCTCCCAGTCTCGTGATAAAAAGGATCTTACCCTCTCCATTCAAACTTTAGCCTTTTATAGTCTACTTCTAATGATCGTTCTCGAAAAGAATTCGACAAATTTCATGACTGGAATGGACGATAATAAGCTTTGTTGTAAACAAGGTTAAATTTCGCTAGCCACACCCCAAAACGTGGCCTCGAGTGTGCTGACTACGAGAGGTCAAGCACGTGGAAAGCGAGGAAGGTGTGCCTTAAAAAAACACTCCACCTACATAACAGATACTTTTGATGTGTGTCCCAACCTTTCTATTAAAACAAAAAAATGTATAACACTTTAATGAAAACGCCAATGTGCAGCTGGCAAGAATTGCGCCTCTTTACCAACAGCGCTTTACATGCGTGGTACTCATTTCAGTTCAGCTGCTGATGATGCCATAAGTTTATTGGTGATTCTCATCTTGGACAAGATTGCAAATACAGACAGGCGTTGGTGTGTCGCTAAGATTTTTAAAAAAAAAATCATAACAAAGATACTTTCATTTCCAACCAGAGATACTTTTATTTTCAACCGGAGATACTTTCATTTCCAACCAGAGATACTTTCATTTCCAACCGGAGACACTTTCATTTCCAACCGGAGACACTTTCATTTTCAACCGGAGATACTTTCATTTTAAATCTTAAAGGACAAAATAATATGTGCGTTCATTTTACAAACCAGCTCTCCTTAAACTCAAACGCACCAGTCTCTGGTTCTACGCAAAGTATTTCGTTTGTACTTGTATATTTGATATTTACGATGTGATTCACGTGTGGTGAATAACATTTATTACAGAGGGTTGATGAAATTTTAGAAGTTTTAATATGTGAACTTTTGTTCGATTTCTTCTAAACGGTTTTATTTTTTTTAATCTCACAATCACTTTAAGGCCAACGTGCTGTACAACATGCCCCATGGATGCACCGTTTGAGACAGGATTAGAACATGTCTTAATGGCTCACTGCATACATTCTTCATGGAGGCAGCTGAAATAATGTTGTCTCTTTGTTTCGCCACCACGTAACAATGGGAAGAGCTAACGAGTATTAGGGGAGACATTTATTTCATCCTTGCCTCCCATTTCTACCACGTCTCCAGGCTTGGAACCAAATAATAAGTGTTTGTATGTTTGTGTGTGTGTGTGTCTGTGTGTCAAAAATGGATTTTGTGGGAGGGGGGGGGGGTAAAATTACGAAATGGGATAAATATGTTTATGGAATTAGGAATAGCTGACATTTAACAGTGTTGGAATGCTCTTTGTTGAAATTAAGCTGAGTTTGCGCTCATCACACAATGACGAGTTATTTATTATTATTTTATTGCATTTTATTTATATTTGGTAACAGAAAATGGATGGGTAGCCGAAATGAGAAGTCATAATCAATGATTTCGTAATCGCTGAGAACGGAATCGCTGAGGTCGGAATGGCTGAGATCGGAATAGCTGAGGTCGGAATCGCTATACGGTTGGAATAGCCGAGATCAGAATCGCTGAGGTCGAAATCGCTGAGGTTGGAGTCGCTGAGGTCGGAATCGCTGAGAACGGAATCGCTGAGAACGGAATCGCCGAGGTCGGAATCGCTGAGGTGGAAATCGCTGAGGTTGGAATCGCTGAGGTCGGAATCGCAAAGACTCATGAGAACCCTCTTTGAACATCCAACAATTTGATATTTTTAATGTACCTAATGAGCTTTCTTCCGGCTGCTGTGGCCATATTAAACAATTAAATGAGCTTTCTTCCGGGTACTGTGGCCATTTTAAACAATTAAATGTCTAATTCTCCAAGGGTCAAATTATATATTTAAAATTAATTGAATGAAAAAATGAATGAATGGAAACACTGATTGAGCATAAGAATCGGTTTTTGATGTTGTTTTCTTGGCCTTTGACGCTAACCACAACGAGTGTTGAGGCTCAGATTAAAAAAGTTACTTCTCCGACATATAGCTAGAACATATGTGTTGTGATTGGCACAGTCTGGCGTCAGAGGGTCACGGTGAGCTGGTGAACGTGTCGAGACGTGATGATGTTGTTCATGATTGCGTCACGTGGAAGGTCACGCTTATGTAATTCTTATTCAATGTCCCCCTTTTTTTAATGGGATATTTACGGTGCGGTTATAGGTACTGGCGAAATGAGAAGTAGGGTTTGTAAATGTATTCGAGAACGGGTGAGAAAATATTTGTTTTCCTGCAGTTGATTTGAACCAGGGCTGGTCTTAAATCATAAGCGTTGAATTTTTGTAACTTTGCGTATATAGCCTTAATGTTTGATGGAAGACCAGCGGCAACGTAACTCTGCGTATATAGCCGTACTGTCTGATGGCAGATCAGCGGCAACGTAACTTTGCGTATATAGAGCCTTACTGTCTGATTGCAGACCAGCGGCAACGTAACTTTACGTATATAGAGCCTTACTGTTTGATGGCAGACCCGCGGCAATGGTGAAAGGTGTGCAGGTCTGGCTCAGTTGGTCTTTGAAAGCAGATAATGTGTTAGTGTGGTATGGAAATGAGCGAACAAAAGTATGGGAAAACCTGGAGAGAGAAAAGAACGCAACAAAACAACGAACGGGTCGGCAAGAAGCCTTCATCGGCGAACAAACAACAGTAAAAACAGAATTAAATAAAATAACACTTTTATATAATTAATCCTGTTTTTACTGTAGAAACTGACCAATGGCGCTGCAACACTTTAAGTCTTTTAGATACATTAATTTTTATGAATTTTCAAATATTCAACCCGCGAAACGCTATGTTTTAGTTAAAACAACAAAGTTTTATTATAAATTCTAGATACATCTTTTGACTTCTGGTGAGTTGTTCTCGTTGAAGACCGACTTGCGTCTCGCATCTCAGCGCACGCGTCCTGAAGAGTTGAGCAGTTTTAAAAATGTAAACAAGTCAAGGAGACCTTTTCCACCGGTTGCCTCTCTTGTTTTGTTTTGTATTTCCAGTCTCGCCTTCTTTTTCCGAACGTTTTAGGCGAATGACGTAAATGAGCAGGGGAGATAGTAGAAATGACTTCCGGTACAAGCTAGGGCGTAAAGCCGAGTCTTAAGATAACAAATTCACGTAGACGGATTAGCAAGCGTAACAACGCCCAGATTTACAATGTGCACCACATTTTCAGCAGATGTATTTTCGCAATTGACAAGGAACAGACACACAGCAAAAAATAATAAAATAGGATAAAGTTCTAGTTTCCGAAAATTTGAATCAGTGGCGTACGTCTGGGTAATGGAATATTCGGCCAGTGTTGATTTGTGGCGCCCCTGTTAACACGTCTACTCCTTCTCTCCCTTTAACAATTAGGAAGTGCTGCCGTGTGAACACATTGTTACTAAGTGGAAGAAATGGTACCTGCTCTGTGTTGACCCAACTTATATACGCCGCTGGCTATTATATAGATGTGTTCTTCACACGAGAAATCGGTTAATTAATAGTATATATAATACGAATGTGCAAGCAGACACCCCCCCCCCCCCCACCCATGGCCGAGCTAACCAGAACGCAAAGGCCGAGAGCAGCCGAGACCTACGATAGACAGTGGGGTCGTGGCGCAGCCATGCCGACAGCTTAATGCTTCCCTCCAGTGTGGTTGAGAACCTGAGATCTAAGACGCGTGACGTGTGCTGATACAGTAAGCAGTCCTTGTGCTAATTTGTCTCTTCAAGGCGATCAGTTTATGCCAAAAAAAAATTTTGATCGTATGCCATATAACATAAATGCCCGCATATACCATGTCCCATGTCAAATAAAACATTTTGTAGTGTTGGTCCCAGAAATCAACTATTTTAGGGTAATTGACTCAATAAGTTCAAGAAATTAATCCAACTGATATTGACTTTCACAAATCTTCAAATAAATCAAAGGTAGGATTGAAATAATTTGTAGTTTTTGCAGGCCGCAGGATAACTTTATAGGGATCTAGATAATAGATTGAAAATTTTAAACATAAATTGATATTCAGACATTCGGATATAGAGTTTTCGGAAAACATCCGACTTTTAACCGTCTAAAGATTGAAATTTTCATGCAATGATAAAATATTATTATTATTATTATTTGTTGTTGTCTTATATAGCACGGTACCCCAGCCGAGGGCTAGGCTCACCGCGTTGTACATAAAAATATCCACAAGGATATAATGGCTGGTCCGAAATTGCAGGAGAACAAGGCAGGGGTTCAATATAAAATACGCAAGATTTTTCAAAAAAAAAAAGTTTGGATTCTTTTTAAATGAATTGAACATAATTAAATAATTATAATGAGATGACTAAAAGAAAACTAATCCAGTAAATAGAAGAAAAAAAATTAACAAAAACAAACAAATTAGATTGAGATGATAACTAGCTGATAACTTCTGGCGCAGTTACAAGTTAGAGAGCAGCTATTGAAACAGCAACCTATATCCCGAGAGATCTTGTGTTAAACGTTTCAGCGGACCCCATGTGGCCCGCGGGCCGTTGGTTGCCCATCCCTGAGATAAACGTTAGAAAAGCCGTTCTAAATCCCAAATGCTCCTACACATGCTTCTTATTTATATTATTATATATAGTTAAGTGTCACCCGCTGATGTCTCATTAACTAATGGGGAAATGGGTCAGAGAGGAATGAGGGTTCGGACCTAAATAAATTGCACTTGCCGTTACAAATCCCTGTTCACACTTCTCACTCCATGGCAGTGAACAGGTTGAGAAGCACTGTCTTGGTTTATTGTTTGCAATATGGTGACCCCAGTTATTAAAACCAACATTAAAAATTGTGCCTTAGAACGTAGCCACGAAAACGTCATAATTTTTTTTTAACGTGATACAAACCTGCTGTGGTCGTAAACTAAGTCTGTCGCTTCCAAGTGTAAGACACAGCTGTTTACGTTTACTTGCTTTAAAGATGCGATTTTGGATGTCTAGGATACACCCCCCCCCCTTTTTGCATAAATACGCGGCAAATTTTCTGTGTTTATACGAAACTATAACGATTCTCAAATCACATCGTCTCATAGGCAATGTGATCTTAATTGTTAAATGGTGGCCCCCGAGTTAGGGTTTCCAGTCTGATCATTTAAGCGAGAACCAAATCCAGATCTCAGCTCGAGGGATGAAAGAAATAAATATTTACAAAACCTCAAAAGTTATCAGAACAATACAGACTCTGGTATGACAGACGTTTCTATACTGCAACGTAGACATTTTATATAATAAGATATCTTGTAGTGGGATACGACTGGAACGGGGGGTTTTCTTCACATATATATACATACACACTTATATGTGACCACGCCCTTTCTTATATGTGACCACGCCCTTTCTTATATGTGACCACGCCCTTTCTTATATATGACCACACCCTTTCTTATAGTGACCACGCCCTTTCTTATATGTGACCACGCCTTTCTTATACGTGACCACGCCCTTTCTTATATGTGACCACGCCCTTTCTTATATATGACCACACCCTTTCTTATAGTGACCACGCCCTTTCTTATATGTGACCACGCCTTTCTTATACGTGACCACGCCCTTTCTTATATGTGAACACTCCCTTTCTTATATGTGACCACGCCCTTTCCCCGTGCCGATACGGCAGGGACAGATAACATGTAAAGCATCAGCTATGGACAACATGATCCCTTTAAATTGTTGTTCTACTTCATGCCACTTCAGGGCCTGTCAATGTCTGATCATTTGTTTTGGATTTTTCGTTCATTCAAACCCCCCCCCCCAGTACCTATTTAAAATCTGTGTATGCGACATAGATATGTGTACATGGGGCTACTATGGAGTCACTCTATGTGTCCGTGTCGTAGTATGTTGATCCGATGTCACAACATGGCCTCACGTGAATGTACATATAAGTAACGTGTGATCCCAAACATACCATAAATATCCCAAGTGGATTCCTCAATATGTGTACAGCTTTTATAACCATATGTCTGACATATGTTGACTTATGAGCAAGCTTCCCTCCCCGAACCCTAAACCAACCCAACCATTAGTACACGCACACACGATATGATTGAAAAGTGTAACAAAATTTTGAGAACCTCTGCTGTATTGTGACACCACACGCAAACATAAATCCACGTAGCTTGTCGACCAGCCTCATACATATGTTTGAAAAGCTTCGTTTGTTTAACACACGAACTTGCCAACAGCCTTGTGGGTCATTTATTCTTCTTTATTCAACAGAGTTCTACCGACAAGGGATTCGTACATATCTTTACATATATATGTATATGTACGATCGCATAGTTCAGGGTCACAGATTTGACATGTAAATACAAAAAGCTAACAACATTTTTGCTTCGTATATCTCTAGGATTTCTTTATGGCGCACAGTAAGCCATTCATTAGCCCTGACGGCTAGAGCAGTTTAAACAAACTAGAAATAGCAAAACAATCTCTAACAAAATTACATAATCTGACCTAAATTTTTTAACACGATTTTTATCCATTAAAAATTAACTTTCAACAACTTGCAGAAGTCAAAATTGTGGCTCCCGATTAGAGTTCCCAATTAGAGTTCCCGATTAGAGTTCTCAAATGTTAATTTCAATCCGTTTCGAATGTCTGTTTTAACAAGGAGACGTCACCTGCACTCATGTTGCTTCAGCGATATCCTGTAATCTTGTTGCCTCCGTGATATCCTGTAATCATGTTCCCTTAATGATATCCTGTACTCATGTTCCTCATTGATATCCTAGACTCATGTTCCCTTAATGATATCCTGTACTCATGTTCCCTTAATGATATCCTGCACTCTTGTTCCCTCATTAATATCCTGTACTTATGTTCCCTCAATAATATCCTGCACTCATGTTCCCTTAATTATATCCTGCACTCATGTTCCCTTAATAATATCCTGCACTCATGTTCCCTCAATAAAATCCTGGACTCATGTTCCCTTAATAATATCCTGCACTCATGTTCCCTCAATAATATCCTATAATCATGTTCCCTCAAAAATATCATGTACATATTTCCTCCTTGCTGCCATATACGTATTCCATAATTGCTGCCATGTACATGGTTCCTCATTGCTGCCATGTACATATTTCCTCATTACATGTGCATGTTGCCCTGTAGGTGTCGTGTATATGTTCCCTTGTATCTGTCATGTGAAGATTCCGCTTGTAGCTGTCATGTACATGTTCCCTTCTAGCTGTCCTGTACATGTTCCCTTGTTGCTTTCATGTACATGTTACATTGTAGCTTTCATGTACTTGTTCCCTTGTATCTGTCATGTGAAGATTCTGCTTGTAGCTGTCCTGTGCATGTTCCCTTGAAGCTGACCTGTACATGTTCCATGAATGCTGTACAAGCCAGCCCGTCAAAGCCTATACAGTTACAACAAATGTTGATTTCAACCAGTACCTCAAGCGTATACAATATTATACCTTAGATAATTATGTAAGCCCCCAATAAATACATTGTAAGAAATTCTAACACTTTCTATGACAGCATAAACATGTATCGCGAACATTGTATATCTGAAGAGAGTCAGATCGTCTGTTGAATAAGAGTGTTCTTTATGACCTCTCCTATTTTTTTCCTTAATATATATAAGCTATACCGGGGTTGGGGAGGGGGGCGGCATATCATCATAATTCTACGGTCCACATTAGACAATCTGTCAATGTAGGCGAAGAATTAAGGCTGCGGTTCTCAATTATTATTCTTTAAATCTGAAATCTTGAGGTCATTAATAAAAATCCATGCATCTTTATATCCCTCGAACTAAGCTTTGGTGTCATATCCGTATTTTTTATTTATTTTTTTTGCGAACCCCCGAGATTTGTTTCGGGGTGTTAATGAATATAACTATTAATTCGGGCTACCCAGTAAGAAAGCGTCCATTTTTTGATGACATGTGTACACTCTCCTATTTCCCTTGGCCTCTCCCAGCCTAAATAAACGGTTACAGGAAATTTGATCGAAAGAAACTTCGTCGACGGAAAATTGATCGACGGTAATTTGATCGAACGGAAATTTGGTCGAATCTTTTTTTTCAGTTCAGACGTTAAAATTTTCGTCAAATTTCTTTTTAAACGCACTATATTATATAGTAAAACAAAATAATGCGTTCAAAAAGAAATTTGACGAAAATTTTAACTTATAAACTAAAAAAACAAATCGAAAAAATTTCCGTTCGATCAAATTTCCGTCGATCAATTTTCCGTCGACGAAATTTCTTTCGATCAAATTTCCGGATACGTAAATAAACGCACTCAATTTTTAAAGCTAGGTCGTTATATACTGAAAATTGAAATAATCGTTGGACTACATGACACTGTCAGTATTCTGTCTTTCGTCGAGCGATTGCTGGGAATGTACGCAAATATCAAACTATAAATAACATACAAAATAATGTAGCTGAAACATTGCATCTACCCTTGGTGGCATTGAAGTTGCATCTATCACTAGTGGCATTGCATCTACCCCTAGGGGGATTGCATCTACCCCTAGTGGCATTGCATCTAACCTTAGTGGCGTTGTATCAATCCCTAGTGGCATTGCATCTACCCCTAGTGGCGTTGCATCTATCCCTAGTGACACTGGATCTAACCCTATTGGCATTGCATCTACCCCTAGTTGCGTTGCATCTACCCCTAATGGCGTTGCATCTACCCCTAGTTTCTTGTCATCCCCCCACGGTTATGTTACAGCCTGTGTCAAACAAACTAAAACTTTGTCAATTCACGGACAATAACAACCCGCCTCTCTAGCTTAATGTGATGCCAACCGGATGTTGTTTCATAGAGTGGAGTGAATGTCTACAAACCACCGAACAGAAAAGCAACAGTGGCTGACCATCCCAGGGACAGTTAAGTGAGCTGTCCACATCTATACTCTCTGCGTATGAACTAAATCCCATGTGGTCTCAAAGTGCCGAACGTTCACAGGACGATTCAGTTTAAGTGGTTTGTTTTGTGCGACATACGAAGTTAAACTTTTTGGGTTTATTTTTTGTAGGTTGGGTGTGAAGGAAATATTCATAGCAAGACGTTTGGAAGCTTGCATAACAAAACAAGGCAATGGTATGGAATTGGCGGTTGAACTCATTCCTATACGCAATCGATAAAAAAGACAAAACTAACCAATTAAGATAATATTTTTCTTTGATAAGTTACTTGACTTGCTTATAAGCCTGCAATGGATGTGAATGTTGCTAGTAGGCTTGCAATGTATGTGAATGTTGCTAGTAGGCCTGCAATGGATGTGAATGTTGCTAGTAGGCCTGCAATGTATGTGAATGTTGCTAGTAGGCTTGCAATGGATGTGAATGTTGCTAGTAGGCCTGCAATGGATGTGAATGTTGCTAGTAGGCCTGCAATGGGTGTGAATGTTGCTAGTAGGCCTGCAATGGATGTGAATGTTGCTAGTAGGCCTGCAATGGATGTGAATGTTGCTAGTAGGCCTGCAATGGGTGTGAATGTTGCTAGTAGGCTTGCAATGGATGTGAATGTTGCTAGTAGGCCTGCAATGGATGTGAATGTTGCTAGTAGGCCTGCAATGGGTGTGAATGTTGCTAGTAGGCCTGCAATGGATGTGAATGTTGCTAGTAGGCCTGCAATGTATGTGAATGTTGCTAGTAGGTCTGTAATTGATATGAATGTTGCTAGTAGGCCTACAATGTATGTGAAAGTTGCAAGTATGCCTAAAAATGTATGTAAAGTTTGCTTGTAAGGCTACAATGGATGTGAAGTTTGCTAGTAAGGCTACAATAGATGTGAAGTTTGCTAGTAAGGCTACAATGGATGTGACGTTTGCTAGTAAGACTACAATGGATGTGAAGTTTGCTAGTAAGGCTACAATAGATGTGAAGTTTGCTAGTAAGGCTACAATGGATGTGAAGTTTGCTAGTAAGGCTACAATGGATGTGAAGTTTGCTAGTAAGGCTACAATAGATGTGAAGTTTGCTAGTAAGGGTACAATGGATGTGAAGTTTGCTAGTAAGGCTACTATGGATGTGAAGTTTGCTAGTAAGGCTACTATGGATGTGAAGTTTGCTAGTAAGGCTACTATGGATGTAAAGTTTGCTGGTAAGGCTACTATGGATGTGAAGTTTGCTAGTAATGCTACAATGGATGTGAAGGTTGATAGTAAGGCTACAATGGATGTGAAGGTTGCTAGTAAGGCTACAATGAATGTGAAGGGACATTTATAGGACAATACCCAAATAATAAAGTTTTAACCATCCACCCAATCATATTCAATTCATCCAACTTTAATCCATTCATCTATCCACCTTTCTTGGAATTTAACCTTTTTAAACTGAGAACGTCACATTAGTGGATATAAATATGATTTTTTTTTCTATCGCAGTAATGTCAGACTTCCAGGCACCAAACTTGGCTCCAAAAGTAGGCTCCAAACTAGGCACCAAACTAGGCTCCAAACTAGGCACCAAACTAGGCTCCAAACTAGGCACCAAACTAGGCTCCAAACTAGGCTCCAAACTAGGCTCCAAACTAGGCACCAAACTAGGCTCCAAACTAGGCTACAAACTAGGCACCTAATTAGGCACCAAGCTAGGTACCAAACTAGGCTCCAAACCAAGCACCTAATTAGGCTCCAATCTAGGCTCCAAACTAGGCACCGAATAAGGTACCAATTTATGTAACCAACTAGTCACGTAACTAGTCCTGACGATCTCAATGTTGAAATGGGTTGCTGAAGCGGACAAACGTATTGGGTTAATTGCAAAAGTGGGTCAAACCAGACACATTCAGTGTAGCAGAAAATCTTTTGGCAATCGCTTTATTTCTTCTATCAGATTATGTTTGAAGAAATTCAGTGTTTATGAAGCATAACATTGTATGTAAAGATGAAATATATATGAAACATTCTATGGTATGTCATGATGAAATATATGTTTATAAAACATATAATGGTATGTAAATATGACAAATATGTTTATGAAACGTACAATGGTATGTTAAGATGAAAGATATGTTATGAAATATACAAAGATAAGTAAAGATTAAAGATATATTTATGAAACATATAATGACATTAAAAACGAAAAGTCTCTGGCAAGAAACGGGGCCAGCATTTTAAAACCAGACGTGATTGACGTCATAACTACTTTGGAGCAGACGAGCAGGTATGAGCAGAATCGGAGAGACAGAACATCGAAGCCAGAAACATGAAAGAGATGGAGAAAGTGCGGGAATACCCCAGGAGTTTTGTGTATGTGTGAGTTCTGTCGGACGTCATGTTGTCCCACTTCTTGAAACATTTTAGTGAGCATTGTCTCCCTTCTTGAAAGATTTAGCGAACATTGTCTCCCTTCTTGAAAGATTTAGCGAACATTGCTTTACTTCTTGAAAGAACTTAGTGAACATTGCCTTACTTCTTGAATATTTTAGTGAGCCTTTTCTCTTTTTTTTTTGAATGTTTTAGTTAATATTGTCTCACTTTTGGAATGTTTTAGTTAATATTGTCTCACTTTTGGAATGTTTAAGTTAATATTGTCTCACTTTTTTAATATTTAAGTTAATATAGTCTCACTTCTTGAAAGATTTTAGTGAACGTTGACCCACTTCTTGATTGACTTTAGCGAACGTTGTCCTCTTTCTTGAAAGACTTGAGTGAACGTTGTCCCACTTCTTGAAAGACTTAAATGAGCGTTGACCCACTTCTTGAAAGACTTACATAAACGTTGACCCACTTGTTGAAAGACTTACTTAAACGTTAACCCACTTCTTGAAAGACTTACTTGAACGTTAACCCACTTCTTGAAAGGCGTTAGTCAACGTGTTCTCACATATGTAATGTTTTAGTGAGCATCGTCTCACATATTGCAGTAAGCTTCGTAAGCAAATTTGATGTCTAGTTACTTTCGCGTAGTTCACCCGACTCCGATTCCGAAACGACGACCACAGTACTCAACTGTTCCCCTGGTTCCGGGATCCAGCGACACGCAGGGTCAGTGGCGTAGTGAGGGGGGGTGAAGGGGAGGCATCATGCCCCGGGCGCTACTCACAATAGGGCGCCAAATGGTATATTTTACTATAATATTGTATGGTTTTCGAATAGGGGGGCGCTAAAAAGGTATTGGGGGCGCTAAAAAGGTATTGTGCCCCGGGCGCGAGTTAAGCTCGCTATGCCACTGCGCAGGGTTGGAACATTTTCGAAAAATAAAACTTCTAATTCACTTACTTCTTTCCTCCCCTCCCCCTACCTTTTTTTTATACCATCTTGATTCATCAATAGACTTTTTACTCTCTCTCCACCGCCTCCTTAATCGACTCCGGTATCGCGCGATTATTGTGGCGAGTACCATACAGAAATGCAGCTAGACACTCAGGTGTGTGTTAGATAACACTATGTAGCATGTACACAAGTCGGAGTCCAACCTGTCACGTTGAATGAATGTGTCATAACACTATGTAGCATGTACACCAGTCGGAGTCCAACCTGTCACGTTG
Source organism: Omphiscola glabra (assembly GCA_964017045.1). NCBI lineage: Eukaryota > Metazoa > Mollusca > Gastropoda > Lymnaeidae > Omphiscola > Omphiscola glabra. Next base: position 34,415,760 of record OZ024799.1, read on the forward strand.
AATGAATGTGTCATAACATTATGTAGCATGTACACCAGTCGGAGTCCAACCTGTCACGTTGAATGAATGTGTCATAACACTATGTAGCATGTACACCAGTCGGAGTCCAACCTGTCACGTTGAATGAATTTGTCATAATACTATGTAGTATGTACACCAGTCGGAGTCCAACCACGTTGAATGAATGTGAGGGGATTAGGTCTGTTCCTGTACTTGATGATTTTTACAAGCCGAGGGGTGATGTTAGTATTTTGTTAGTCTGACCTTTGTTCGCGATAATGTGCTGAAAATACATGTTAACTTTATGCTAAGAAAACCAACAACTGATTATCCGTCGCTCTGAATGATGGATAAATCTCGATCCGCCTTTGATTCCTGGAATGACGTAACCGACGGCGGCAACATGTATTCTAATGTCAGTGAAGTAGACTAATGATGACATTCCTAAATACTTGAATTGGAATCAGAGAAACGTGTACGGATCTTATTATAAAGGTGTCACTTCGACACAGTCTCACATAAGCTAACCAGGCTTCTGACAACTTTGTTAAAGTTGAACATTAATGAAATTCAGGCGTCCGTTGGACACAAAATGTACATTATATAAGTTAAAGGTATTTTGAAATATATACATAATATTTCTGTCAAATTAAAAAAAAAATTAATGGCCGGTCACTTGACCTTGCAAACTCATATAGATCACCTGCTGACCACGCGTATGCTTAAATGCAATCTGGACATTAGAATATTTACATGTCCGTACTCCAAAATGTCAGGTCTAGTCCTACTGATTCGTGGTGACGGTTTGTCAAGTGTTTGGCAAGTGCAGGTCGAGCACAACCCGAGGGCGCTGGCTGTTGGTGCTGTGTTGACATTCTCGTGTAAGTGAGACTGTTATGTCAGTTGCATCAGAGACAATAATCCCATCCACTGCTCATGTCACATGACGGGTTACGTGCTTCTCGTACAGTGGCCCAAACTTGGGACATTCCGGGACAGAAGACAACCTTCTCTTTCCGTCTTCGAGATGGCGCAATAGACGTCACTGGTACAGAGTACCTCAATGGTGCAGTAGTCCTCGGTGGTACAGAGTGCTTCAGTGGTGCAGTAGACTTCACTGTTACAGTAGACCTCAGTGGTACAGCAGACCTCAGTGGTACGGAGTACTTCTGTGCTCCAGTAGTCCTCAATGATTAGGTAGGCCTCAGTGGTACAGCGGACCTAATTGTACAATAGACTCAGTGATACAGTATACCTTAGTGGTACAGTAGACCTCAATGGTACAGTAGACCTCATTGGTACAGTGGACCTCAGTGGTAAAGCAGACCTCAGTGGTAAATAATATAGGCACGATTTGTCAGAGTGAAAGCGGAACACTTTAAATGTATCTCCCTTTATGAAAAATAGTTTTCTAATGTACAATTATGAGGATTTACTGGGTCATTTAACCAAATCATCATTTCTCTGGTTTTACAATATCTTGTCAGTTAAGAATCCATTCATGTCAGAGAAGTGTTTTCGCTTGCTCTTGTTGATGTCTAACTGGTCAGGTCATCTCTGGTATACAGCCTATGATCCAGAGCAGCTGATAGTGATAAGTTTGTAACAGTTATGTGTTATGAATGGATGTCAAATAGAAGCTTTTGGTCACAGGAGTATTTATAGATTAAAAGGATACGGGGTTTGACGCCATTGTCGGCACCTTGTGGGTGGTAATGTTCATATCTTAGAATAGCGAGATATGATGCCGTAATAAGGGGAGAGACTGCAAACAGGCAGAGGCGTAGCTAGAGTGTTTGGCGCCCGGGTACATCTGTACCCCCCTGCACCCCCTACGCTACGCCTCTGCAAACAGATTACTACTTCTCAGCTAAGTGCTATTTTTCAATTATCATTCTGTTCTTTTTGGTGTTTGTTCGCTGACGAAGGCTTCCTGTCGACACGTTCGTTGTTTTGTTGCGTTCCTTTTTTCATGTTTGACCTTACTTTGTTGTACACATTTACTAGATACAATGCGCTATTTAATCTATGTCGTTTTTAATATTGACATCTTATGTTGATTTCTTGAACTGTAGCTAAGTAAGCGTTCTTCTATAATATTTATTCTAAATCAGGGGTGGACAAACTCTTTGTGCGGAGGCCCACATTGACAAATGTAAAGCTATGGGGGGGGGGGGGGGGGGCATGTATATTCTGTCCAATTTTTTACATGTTCATAAACATTTCTCTATATTAAAATCGGTAAATTCGCATTTTAACATTACAACAAAAGCCGACTGTTTAAAAAATAGAAAGTTCATCAAAAATGGTAAAACAAACATAACTGTTCATGAAATTATGTACAATTCCACACAAAAACTTTTTAAAAAGTTTTTTTTTTTAATTTCTAAATGCCTTCGGGGGCCGAATAATATCTGTTGACGGGTCGCATAGAGCACATGTTCTATATCAACGAATGTACGCTCTGGGGAAAAGCAGAATTTCCCCCCCCCCTCAAAATACCATTAGGAGCCCTAGACACTTGCGCCCTACGTGCGGGCAAACTTTCTAGGCACATTTAGCACTGGCCAAATATCCAGCATCCTCACCGACGTAGGTTTCCCTCCTCATCTTTTCTTGCGATCAATACCCTCGGGGGACTCATCTGTCAACGCTATCTGGGAGCTCATCTGTCAACGCTATCAGGGAGCTCAGCTGTCAACACTATCAGGGAGCTAATCTGTCAACACTATCAGGGAGCTTATCTGTCAACACTATCAGGGAGTTCATCTGTCAACACTATTACGGAGCTCATCTGTCAACACTCTTACGGAGCTCATCTGTCAACACTCTTACGGAGCTCATCTGTCAACACTCTTACGGAGCTCATCTGTCAACACTCTTACGGAGCTCATCTGTCAACACTCTTACGGAGCTCATCTGTCAACACTCTTACGGAGCTCATCTGTCAACACTCTTACGGAGCTCATCTGTCAACACTCTTACGGAGCTCATCTGTCAACACTCTTACAGAGCTCATCTGTCAACACTCTTACGGAGCTCATCTGTCAACACTCTTACGGAGCTAACAAAAATAAACCCTCAGACAGAGTTAATTAATAATGAACAATTAGAATGAGTCTTCTCTCTCTCTCAGTGAAAAAATGGCAACGCCCTAGTCTCCGTTTCTCGCACCCAGGCACCCTCCCCACCTCCTCTACTCAGTGCTTACACACATCCTGTAATCACGACCATCCTTTGCCATAATTACATTCATTACCACGGTACCGCCGTCCTAATTCACTGTATCACCCAGATGATCACGGACCGGCCCTCAGGCAGGCTGGGGGTTTTCCCCCCGCCTCAGCGCTGTCGCGTGAAAATGTCACGGTCTTCTCGTGGCAGACGCCACGCGCCCTTCCATGTGGTTACCTGGCCCCCAAGGCGGGAGCAAAAAAAAAGACCAAAAAAATTAATTTAAAAAAACGGCAGAGTTAGGCCCATTTAATCGTACAAGGTTATCTACCTTGATCAGAATATTCAACCTCTCAAATTGGTTTTTGATTTTTTTTAAATGTTTCGAGGGCGGTAATATGGGAGGGCGAAGGGGGCAACCACCATGGGCAACACTTTTGGGCTTGTGAGTGTATGTATTTGTGTTTGTGTGCTAGAGGTGCACCTTAAAAAATTTGCCTCGAAAGTCATTTAGTCGAGGTAAACCACTGAATGTATCAGCTTATTTATTCTGTGTTCGTAATAACAAAGGAATAAATAAGAAATAACAAAGGGGAAAAAATGAATAACAAAGGAATAACAAAGAAATAACAAAGGAATAAAAATGAATAGCAAAAAAAAAAAAAAAAAGAATAACAAGGAAATAATAAAGGAATAACAAATGAATAACAAGGAAATAACAGGAATAACAAAGGATAAAAAATGAATAACAATGGAATAACAAAGGAATAACAAGGAAATAACAAATGAATAACAAGGAAATAACAGGAATAACAAAGGGTAAACAAAGGAATAACAAGGAAATAACAAAGGAATAACAAGGAAATAACAAAGGAATAACAAAGGAATAACAATGGAATAACAAAGACACAATAAAGGAATAACAAAGAAATAACAAAAGAACGAACAACAATAACAAACAAATCCCCGCCCCTCATACACACACACACACAATGGAATGCGCCCCCCCCCCCCCCGTAGTCTAAAAGAATAGTTACGCCAATAGTAATACAGTGACTACATTCAGAATTCAAGGATCCAGAACACTGTTTGCTCCACACAGAGACAGCGTTGACGCACCGCAAGGAGAGATTGAAATGGCTTCTCCAGCATCCTGTTTACGTTGTCAACGGCCACCATCGCAGCTATTTTTACCATCTTCTGTGGCTTTCTGACAAGATGGTCGCGAGTAGACAGTTGTCATCGTCTAGATCAGTGATTCCCAAATTGGTCTATATCGACCCCCCGGGGTCGACGATAACTTGCAAGGGGTCTATGTCAGCGAAAAAAAAATGGGGGTTCATGAAATGAAAATGTGGGTCAACGATAGTGGATCTTATGTAAGCAGGTTGTGACTTCTATATTGGCTTTCCATGAATGGAATAATCCACATACACAGATAGTATCTATTTACTTACATAATAATATTACCTTTTAATATAAAAGCATAAATCTTCCTACATAAATTATAAAAGTACCAATAAAGTAAAAATTTTAAAAACAAAATGTTCATGAATCGTGATGAAGAATCATATTAAAATATAAGTTAAAGGGTATATTTTCTGATATATGAAACTCTTTAAGAAATGTTATAAACGAGCAGTTTCACACAGCTCTGCCCGCTTAAGTTTTTATTTTCTCTGCGTGTAAAGTTTTATTTTGTAAAAATAAATTATCTTTCTAAAGGAAAAAATTTATTACGAAAGCATCAGGTTAATCCCTCACACCAAAAGCATTTATTTGTTGCCTAGTTATTTTATGTATCAGAAAGTAAATTTTAATTTGGTTCATTTTAATTTGAATTTAATCAATAAATGTTTAAAACTTAACATGTTTTTTAAAAAAGTTATTCATTCTACACTTCACTACAGTTATAACTTTAAATCTTTCAAAGTGCGTAGCACTATACCGCCTGTCAAAAATACATTTGAAGTTAATGAATTTGCAAAAAATCAATATCAGGTAAGCAGGGGGTCTACCCTAAACCGAAAAACATGGCAAGGGGTCCACGAGACAAAAAAGTTTGGGGACCTCTTTTTTTAATTATTTGATTCGTATGAAACAATCTTTTCAATGACGCAAAATTCGTCAGTTTAGTTATCTATGTTGGTACAAGAGGATAGCATGAGATTGGTAACTTGCCTGTTACAAAGAGCTGTGTAACTTGTATGTTACAAAGAGCTGTATAACTTGTCTGTTACAATGAGCTGTGTAACGTGTCTGTTGCAATGAGCTGTGTAACATGTCTGTTACAATGAGCTGTATAACTTGTCTGTTACAATGAGCTGTGTAACTTGTCCGTTGCAATGAGCTGTGTCATTTGTCTGTTACAGCGAGTCAGTGTTTGGGAGTCACGGGTGAGAAAGTCAAGGGTCGCCCCAGGCGTCAAAAACTTCAGCTACACCACCGTACGTCCTTAATGGAAACATAGTTTTGCCCAATCTTAGACCGGTCGCAAAATGGCGGATCGGAAGCGTGAGTGAATAAACAAACACGTGTTTGCTGCTACGTCATCTTTGATTGGTGGAACTGGAAACACGATATCGTAATTTAAACAAAAACATTACTCTCTTCATAGATAAGTTGTCTCCCTCTTTAATCGTCTATAAAGTAAGCAAGGGAAACAAGCTAGGCGGCTAAACTTTGCCCCTGTAATAAATAATCTCATTTCAACCAGACACAACATTGGCCGAGTCCCGTGTTTACTTGAAATATATCCCACTCAACGCTGGAGCTTCTGTTATGAGGTATCCGTTACCATGGAAATAAACAAACTTGTATCACTGAGCCGTGGCGATAAATTTATAAAGTAGTGCATGTTAATTACATAATCGATAAACGAAATTATATATTTTTTAAATTAAGGACTGATTCAATCTGTGTGAAGGAAATGGAACAAGTATGTGGAAGATTGAATCAAAACACAGGACAATAAGTATGAACGTTTGGGCTAAGAGCCTTCCTCGGACATTGCATATATTTACAATGACGTATTGATAAGATGTTATATAGCAAGTTGAAAACGTAATTTGATGGTCCAGCGTATAACTTTCAAAGATTCATTTAATTTCGACTGATTAAAAAAACGTTATCGTTATATACGTCCATGGTATCTATATGATAGTGATCTTAGCTAGATAGTATTGTATACACAACAATTATACGTGGAATGTCCGAACATATAGTGAGCTCAAATCATCATTACAGCTACACATATGGTCATTTCAGGAATGTTACGGATACGGAAAGGACAAGCGTCCCGTTCTGTTCTCTAACTGCCCCGCCTCACCCCACTTCTCCCCTTTCAATGTACTCTTCCACCACAACCATGAGCACAGTTCTCCCACCTCCTGTGGTTGTGACCAACGCTGCTTCGACTCACTTCTTTATTTAGTTTAGTCTTAAACACGTACAACCTAAGCATTGAGAGCTCGACACACACACAAATAACACAGAACATCTAGGTCATCCATTTGTGTTACCTACTAGCTGTATGACAATTAAAGGATGCATCTATATGTGTAGAGGTTCATATTGAAAAGTTCAGATAGATGCATATATCTATATGTGGAGAATGATCCTATTGAAAAGTTCAAATAGATGCATATATCTATATGTGCTGACTGATCCTATTGAAAAGTTCAAATATATGCATATATCTATATGTGCTGATTGATCCTATTGAAAAGTTCAAATAGATGCATATATCTATATGTGGAGAATGATCCTATTGAAAAGTTCAAATAGATGCATATATCTATATGTGCTGAATGATCCTATTGAAAAGTTCAAATAGATGCATATATCTATATGTGCTGACTGATCCTATTGAAAGGTCAAATCCTATTTAAAATGCCTTGCAATCCTCTGTCGATCCTTGATCCGTCATTGTCTGGAGATGTGAGATGCAGAGGGTCCTTGAGATACACTTTTAGAACCGCATGGAGTGGATCAGTCAGGTGGGATTACCCCTCCCCTTCCAACCATGATAAAAAAACAGGTGTATGCAATCGGTCAATGTTGTTGCTGATAAGGATTTTTCATTTTTTTCCCCAGTGCAGGTTGTTCTGGTAGGCGATGACGTAAACGGAAGTGCCCCCCTGGGTACACTTCTAAGTGGATTTGTCTGTGAGACAAACGGAATCACAAGGTCTTCAATTTCTTTGGGAGTGTCCACAAAGTTGTTCCGTGACATTTTGATATTTGCCCACTCCAGGAGGATTTAACTAGAAAATATTGTATGTGTGGATATAATGTATGAGTGGTCATATTGTATGTGTGGATATAATGTATGAGTGGTCATGTTGTATGTGTGGATATAATGTATGGGTGGTCATATTGTATGTGTGGATATAATGTATGGGTGGTCATATTGTATGTGTGGATATAATGTATGGGTGGTCATATTGTATGTGTGGATATAATGTATGGGTGGTCATATTGTATGTGTGGATATAATGTATGGGTGGTCATATTGTATGTATGGACACATTGTATGGCTGGACACATTTCATGTGTGGTCACATTGTATGGGTTGACATAGTGTATATGTGGACACTGTGTATGGGTGGACATATATAGGTGGACTGATAAAATAGTCTATAATAACACTAAATTGTTTACGTAGGGCCCATGCCAAAGACCACATAGCACTACATTTTAAAAGACACAAAATCAAAGTTAAATATAACAGGTTGTGTCTTTACTGCAAGTCCAATCAATTTCTTATAATACTTGCTTGACTACGTGCAGCACTAGAAGGATGTATTAAATTGTGCCCCTTTTGATATGATTGCGTCCCTTTTGAGATGATTGCGTCCCTTTTGAGATGATTGCGTCCCTTTTGATGCTACTGATTTTCTACTGAATTAATCAGATTATATAGCGCACTGTGTTTCTGTGGTTGTAATCGAACGTAAAGCTAAAAAATATTTTTGCACTCTTAGTGTGTGAAAACTATGGAATTTCCACCAAAATGTAATTCTACACGAGTACTGAACTAGTACAATATGGGAAGTGCGTAAAACTGTTTACTCCCTGAACTCCACCATCCCGTGCACTACTGAATATGAAAAAATATGGAGCATTGATGTCAGACTACACATTTTTCTGTTGAACTGTTATGTCTCTCCTCTACTAACCCTTTAGTCTAACAACAGGTTACACCAGTAATTATACTGTTTTGGTGCTGTTACCATTGATTTATTATAAGATGATGAAAAGCAGTACTGAGAACAAAATATACATCTACATAAATATATAAATGCGTTTCAAGAATCATTGGACGATTCTGGCCCAAGATCAATCTCCCGGTGTAAACTGAGACGCTGGTGTGGAGTAACCAAAGCAGGTAACGTATAAGCTGTCGCTGGTGGTGACTTATGTGTAGAATGCTACACGGTAACTTATAGACGCAGACATCTACAATAGAGGCAGACATCTCCTATAGACGCAGACATCTCCGATAGAGGCAGACATCTCCAATAGAAGAAGAATGGCATTGGACAAAGAATTAGAAAATACGCTTGTCTTCCCCTGATGTACGCTACTTAATGTTTATGTTTGGGGAAACAGGCGACGTCAGCGGAAATTGAGAGCGTCGGTTGTTTCCTTTCTCATTTATAAAACTTTGTGAAAATAAAAGCGTTGCAATTTACAGTCATCTCTGAACACCTTCTGTGAAGTCGGAGATCGATCAACTAACCCGCATGTCAGAATGAGGTTGTTTACTCCGTTTTCGGTTATGTAAGGAGAGATATGAAAATAATCACGACACAGACAATCATACAATTTATTTTGTAGGAGCTATTTCCCTTTATTTAATCTGGAAGAGAAGCAATTGTTGTCAGCTCCGATTGAAAAGATCAGAATCCAATTATTTCCGCTTCAGTGGTCTCCCCCTGAGTGGCCTCGACATATGCTTTATACTTAATGCTTTATACTTTATGATTTATACTTTATGTAGTCGAAGCGCGTTATCCTTCACCGGTTTTTATTATTATCATTAATATTTAATCTTTATTCATGAAAATTTAAATGCCTAGCTAAAGTTTAAATACACAAACTTTTTACAATTTCCCCCCCCCTCCCCCCACACACACACACAAATAATTTTAAAAAATAATCATAATGTTAGTAAATTGTAATGAAATTAAATTTGGATTTTTAAATTTTTTTTTTAAAAATGTCATTGTTTTCTCAAAGTCTTGACCAAACTTCAATTTTTAACGCAACTCGTTTAAGGGTAGCGAATTTATTTTTATGACATCCGGGCACAGGGGGAACCATCTTGGCTGCAATGTAATCATCTTATGTCAACGATTTCTTCAATCCGGGGACTTTGATGGGACAATAATGAAAGGCGTGGCTGCGAGTGTCGGAGTTGGAACTCATCACCTGTCGGACATGTTGGAAGCTAAGGGGCTGTATCCAGGGCTAGAAATATAATACAGAGTTGCCGTGGTTGGGGCCCAGCGATCGGGATTGATCCTCATCCCTAACCCTAACACCCGACCCCCCAACACTGTCCCTAAATTAGCCAGGATATAAATGTAAAATTTCGCTGCTTCCAATATAGATCAGTTTATCTTATCTCTATTATCTAGTTTCGTGGGATGCTAAAGTTAAGAGTCTTGCTCTCTATTCATGTTTAAAATGTTTTTAAATCTCGCTTTAAAGTTATGAGCACATATAATTGCCATTTAGTTTTCATATTTTTTTAGCTTAGATGCATTTTTTTTTCAAAGTGATTTCTGTTTTGTGGATGGCAGCAGACTAAACATGGGGGAAGGGGAGGGGTTACACAGAGGCGTAATTATCAGATGGTAGGGGGGAGAAAGTGTCGTGACATGGGCCCCTCAAGTCTGTGGTCTGACGACTAACTTCTATTTACCATTCTACATTCTTTTTACAACCCACATCGCGGGACCACTCACTCCAGTTCTCCAGCCAATATTCAAACATTTAAGTTCAAACACGCACAGTCATACAACATGATACACAACACAGGACCTGATAAGGTCACATAGTGCAATCGATGCCCACTACAACTATAATGGTCAGTCACTCAAACTGTCAAAGTCCCCCTTTAAAGAACGCAGAGTGTACCCCATCGAAAATTCAGTCTCTTCCATCTAAATATCCGAAACGCATCTTATAGGTAAGGACGGATTCTATTGCCCCTACTGCCCCTATTGTCCCTATTGCCCCTACTGTCCCTATTGCCCCTATTTCCCTATTGCCCCTACTGTCCCTATTGCCCCTATTGCCCCTACTGACACTATTTCCCATATTGCCCCGACTGCCCTTGTTCCCCCTATTGTCCCTATTGCCCATATTGCCCCTATTGCCCCTAACGACCCTATTTCCCATATTGCCCTGACTGCCCCAATCGCCCCTACTGCCCCTGTCGCCGCTACAGCTCCTATTGCCGCTACATCCCTTATTGCCGCTACTGCCCTTATTGCCCCTATAATCATATATAACATATATATCTCCCCTACGTCCTTGGATACACCACTGCACGAGACCGCGTATGTTTTCTATGACAATATTGATGAACAAAGCACAAACCCAAACTAAAGGTACGACAAACGCATGTGGTTCTAAAGAATGACAAACACACATTTAACGGTGTGACCCGCCAGCAGGTCAGGTCAACGTGACTTTCTCACATAGGCTGATTAGTTGTCGGATTGGTGGTGTTTGGAGGTAAGGTGGGGCGGCATGGTGTGCACCAAAAGATTATAGAATAGAGAGTCAATGTTTGGCAACAGTCGACGAGACTTTCAACAGGTCATATTGACCACATAAGACAGGCCGTGAGCTTCTCTGAAGATGTAAGTAGTTTTAGGAGAGGGGGGGGGGGCATTCTCTTCAAGCCTATTAGTGGGGAATATAGTATAACAAACGTGGGTCTTTTGAGTAATGGTGCGCTGGATAAGAGTCTGGCTAGAGTCTGGGTGAAGTCTTGCTGGAGTCTGGCTGGACTAAGGTGGAACATTTTTGACGACGAATTTGTTAAGCGGGTAATTAATGTGATATTTGGAGCTATCTTCTTTATTTATTAGAAATTCATTGAACTCATTCTACATTTTAAATAATGTAGTTATTCCATTATATATATATATATATATATATATATATATATATATAAATAAATCCATACCTACATATAATGGAGCTTAAAGTTATCACTATTGTGTTGTTATGACGCGAATAACAAAGATAACATAAGGTGAACTTTTAGGGAAAAGTGGGAAATAAATCACTTATGTAAACTCGACTTAATCTGAGGATTAATTAGACCAGAAACATGTATGCATACACTAAGAATCTTAGAGTACAGCATAGGGTCACAGAGAACTTTGTCTTGATTAATTTATCGATTAGTTCAATATATTTTGTAAATGTTCATGACTCCTTTCACTCTCTATATCTCTCTCTATCTCTCTCTCTCTATCTATCTATCTATCTATCTATCTATCTATCGATCTATCTATCTATCTATCTATCTATCTATCTATCTATTTATCTATATATATATATATATATATATATATATATATAATCTATCTATCTCTCTCTCTCTATCTCTCTATCTCTCTCTCTATCTCTCTCTATCTCTCTCTATCTATCTCTCTATCTCTCTCTATCTATCTCTCTATCTATCTCTCTGTCTATCTCTCTATCTATCTATCTATCTATCTATATATCTATCTATCTATCTATCCATCTATCCATCTATCCATCTATCCATCTATCCATCTATCCATCTATCCATCTATCCATATATCCATCTATCCATCCATCTATCTATCTATCTATCTCTCTATCCTGTTATCTCTCCATCTCTCTATCTCTCTCTATCTATCTCTCTCTATCGATCTATCTATCTATCTTTTTATATATCTATCTATCTATCCATGTATCCATTTATCCATCCATCCATCCGTCCGTCCTTCCATCCATCCATCCGTCTGTCTATCTTTTTATTAATCTGTAGTTTATCAATCATTCTTTTCCCCCCTCTCTCTCTCTCTATCTCTTTCTTTGTCATATTTTTTCTATCTTCTTTCTCGCTCTCTTTCTCTCTCTCTCTCTATTTCTCTATTTATATCTCTCTATCTCTCTTTCCATTTTTCTCTCTCTCTCTCTCTCTCTCTCTCTCTCTCTGTCTACATTCCTCTCTGCCCCTTTCCCACAACTAACCGCAGTCATCTTTAGATCCAAACTATATCCACCTATTCTCTTCCTTAATCCTCCTCTTCAAATCACCGCCAAGTCATTGAGGGCACACTGACTCAGTTTTCATTGTTTGTTCTCTTTCTTCTTTTTTACATATTTTTTTAAAAAGCTATTGCTGGATTAGCTGTCTCGTGGATGATACGTCATATCTGGATATGCTTAGGGCTTAATGGATTGCGTGTCAAAATGCGCGTTGTCCAAAAGAGCGTCCAACTACTGTCTGTCATCTGATTGGAAAATTATGTTGGAAAACATCTCTTAGCATTATTGATTAAATGCCAAGCTAATGTTCAGACTAAAAACTGGCAAGATCTTCATTTGACAGAACCACACCAAGGGACCACACCAAGGAACGACACCAAGGGACCACAATAAGGCACCACACCAAGGCACCTCTCCAAGGCACCACTCCAAGGGATCATACCAAGGCACCACACCAAGGGACCACACCGAGGGACCACACCAAGGGACCACCAACATTGTCGTGCATTAATTGTTTAAGCATGTCATGTTTATCCCAGGTCATTTTCACTGCCCCACCACTTTTGTAAGATAAGATTAGATAAGATTAGATAAGATTCTTTACTGATCCAACTAAATGGAAATGTTGTGTTATTACAATCTACAGCACCAAAATATGTATCTATTTTTAAACAAGACAACTTTTTACAATTACAACAATGTAAAGACAAGACATCTAAATTAGATCTCTAGCTTAGAAATCAACAGGAAATGAACTCCTTTAATGACATAATATTACGGACCGTTATTGATGGAGAATTTAATCTCTTTTGTTTTGTCTAGGGCTCGTTTTAGAAACAGTCCATAATAAAGGACGATACCAAAGGTTAAAAATAATAGCAAATAAAACGACAATTAAGGCCAGAGCTAATTACAATTAATAACTTTTTAATTTGTGAACTTCAATTAAATAATAACAGCAAGAGAAAATATGATTAAAATTATAAACTTACAGATTTGCTGGTACCGGTACTGTATATAAAAATACAATGAGCACAAAATTGTACGAGGAAATAAAACTCTCTACACACAACAAAGTATAATGACACATAGCATGCCTCGTAATCAATGAAAGGAAAATCTCTCTACCCCTCTCTATCGGTCAGCCCTTTTTATAGGCAGTTTCAGATGATCATTCTGGAAATGGAACACACAGTCTTACTGCTTCCAACAATTTCTAGATTGTTCTATCATGTTCCACAGAAACGGATGATAGTAAACAAAAGTATCATCAAAGGGATATTTTTTCTAGCCGCCCCAACACGGGACCGACTTGAAAGAGGTCATGCACGTGGAAGGCGGGCAAAGTGTGTCTCAAAATACGTCATCCCTTATAACACATAATGACTTAATTAGTGATCATTTAGCCTTGGCGACCGCCATCTAAAGGGAGCACGCTGGTAAATTCGTACTCGCCTACAGCCCTCATACTGGCTTGCAAACCAGTTTTGATAATAATCAACTCTAACACCTATTATAGACTCCAAGCTTCCGTTTCGCCCGCTCCTTTTTATGAAATACAGATTTAAAGTTCAGGGGGGTCCACGTAAATTTTGTACCACTAGTTCGAGTCGATGATTTAAACCAAAAAAAATCGTTTCATGAAACTTTAAATTTTGAAATAAAAAATGTTTTGTTTTTCTTTGCTTTTTTTTTCTTCTGTTAAGTTACGGCTTCGCTTCTTTTCATTGTTTTTCCAATATCCCAAGTCTGACAATAATGGTTTATGTCTCCAGCAGAAGATAAGAGCCCTCCACGACGACTTTGTCACTTTCTCAAGGTCGTGCCAAGAGCAAATAGGGCCCGTACGTCTGCGGCAATATTTGCCAAGAGCTCCTTTTACTGTCGGCTGCTAGGATTTCAATCCATTATTGGGAAAATCATTAAACAATATGGGCTGGAGGCCAGGAGTTTCAACATAGGTTTACGCGTTTGTGTAAAAGGGGGAGGAGTGTAGACATCTAAAAAAGAAGAGGGGTGGGGGATGTGACTAAATTGACTTGAGTCCAACTGAAATCAGGTTTACACAGACGAGCTTTACCGTGGGACGTAGAAATCACTTGAGCATTATCTATCTCTGTGTGGCCAGGTATCTCTGTGTTGCCAGGTATCTCGGTGTGGCCAGGTATCTCTGTGTGGCCAGGTATCTTTGTGTGGCCAGGTATCTCTGTGTGGCAGGCATCTCTGTGTGGCAGGCATCTCTGTGTGGCCAGGTATCTCTGTGTTGCCAGGTATCTCTCTGTTGCCAGGTATCTCGGTGTGGCCAGGTATCTCTGTGTGGCCAGGTATCTCTGTGTGGCCAGGTATCTCTGTGTGGCAGGCATCTCTGTGTGGCCAGGTATCTCTGTGTGGCCAGATATCTCTGTGTGGCCATGTATCTCTGTGTGGCCAGGTATCTCTGTGTGGCCAGGCATCTCTTTGTGGCCAGGTATCTCTGAGTGGCCAGGTATCTCTGTATGGCCATGTATTGCCCAGTTTCTATTTGTCTATGTATACGTGCCTGTCTCATCAAGTGTCTCCGTGTGATTATGTGCACGGAAACTATTTAATATGTACACAGACGTTATTTCAGAGGCTAGCTAAAATGAAGATCCACCAACCTTTCAGAGATTTCAACCCTACTGTGGGACTATGATGTTTATCGAACAGCAGTGATATATGATTAGTAGAATCCAAAGAAGTTTTCGGTCAAAGACCACATCGAAACTGAACTAAATACAATTAGGCAAATATAATATATCATGTCATGCAATGGGTACCACACGCGACAAGAGAAATATTAGTTTTGCATAACAATTTGGAGTTTTTCTACTTAAACTTTATAAACCAGTCTTGGTCATTATTGATTTATCGACTTGATTGCGAATATTGGTTTCGTTTGCAGCAGAAAGCAACCAGTTAATGACGTCTTGTTCCAAAATGGAAATCAAATAGTTGACGCGCTGCTGGGTCTGACATTCGATAAAACTATTTTTTCCCCTCCCTCTGCTCCCCAAATTTTGCCAAGCAGATGAAATCAGCCAACACTTGATAGAATGCTCAATGCGCTACTAAGTTACACACTTTAATATCAGACTCAATACGTTACTAAGATACACACTTTCATATCAGAATCATTGAAGACTTGTATACCAAGATCGTTTCAGGCATCATTGGATTGAGATTCCTCAATTTGGGGGTAGGGGTAAAGCTAAGTAACCCCCCCCCCACCCCACCCCAACATTTCTTCCTTGAAAAGTGGTTTAAAAATATTTTTTTCACTTACGGGAAGTGTCGGTCCTAGTTCATAGATGCCCCTTGTTTAACACTGAATTTAATGACATACATGTAGCCCCCACCCCCTTTGCCAATTTCATAGCCCCCGTTTATAAGGAAACCAGTGCGTTCTCATTTCGTGTCTTTCGACGGAACGATAACCAGCGATGGGCGTGCAAACATTGGCGTGCAATAATAATATATATATGGTGCTTAGAACTTTAATATCCCCTTTTGATGTGAAAAAAGAGGTGGGGAGTGGAGAATATGTTGAAAAAAACGCGTCTGGAAGCCACCATGACAAATAGTTTTATGGTTCCATTTAAAACTGGGTGTTTTGTTGTAGTCACGTCAAAACTGGGTGTTTTGTTGTAGTCACGTCAAAACTGGGTGTTTTGTTGTAGTCACGTCAAAACTGGGTGTTTTGTTGTAGTCACGTCAAAACTGGTTGTTTTGTTGTAGTCACGTCAAAACTGGGTATTTTGTTGCTATCACGTCAAAATGGAAGCGTCCATGAGATGTTTACCACTTACCTTTACATCTGCAACCATTACTGCTTCGACACACCGAACAGCATGAAAGGGGACGGAATGAGACCATCAACACCAGAGTGGGACTCAGAAAGAGACCGTCAACACCAGAGTGGGACTCAGAAAGAGACCGTCAACACCAGAGTGGGACTCAGAAGGAAGCCGCGTGTAACCAACATCAATTATAGTTGGACTTTTTATTTTCTTAACTTGACACATCTCAACTCCTCTGTACTTAACTTGACACATCTCACTCCTCTGTACTTAACTTGATACATCTCCCTCCCCTGTATCTGTGAAAGAGACGTTAGAGAGAGGAGGGCGCGTAACGGGTGGATACCCCCCTGACTCCCACCCCCTTCTGAATGGCTCACCAACAATAAGACGCCATAGAGGCGCCATAACGAGATCGTCGACGCACATTTCCATATTCGCATACAAGTTCCAAGTCCGGAAGATCAAATGTCGTCCTTATACGTGTCCGAGAGATAGAGATCGCCTGCGCTCAGAGCTCCTTTGTGTTAACAATCCGATCTTCTACCAGTGGTTCTCACATCACGGAAATTAAGACCGTTCATGTCACCAAAAAAAAGGGGGAATAACAAAAGTGATGACGGCTTGTTCCTGATTGGACATCGCCGTGATCATAATTTTTCTTTTTCAGATTTAGCATTTCACGGAATCGTTTACGTCATGTTAATAACAGTGGATAACCGTTTCATGGCGCCATGTTCGCGAGTCGGTATCAGACCAGAGCTCACAGTTTTGTTTCCTTCAATATCGGGAACGGGTGTGAAGGGGATTGGCACGCATGGCTGCCGTCTTCATACATCACTGACTTTGTGTGACCCACGGTCTCTGTAAGTCAATTCAGTATCTAGGTTGTTGTTGTTTTTTTTTGGAGTTTTGAGGCGTGTTTGATGTTGAAGGTCGTTTTGATGTTGAAGGTAGTTTTTGATGTTGAAGGTAGTTTTTGATGTTGAAGGTAGTTTGGTGTTAAAGGTAGTTTTTGATGTTGAAGGTAGTTTTTGATGTTGAAGGTAGTTGTCGAAAATTCTATTCTTATCTATATATTTCTGGTCCCCAAAATGTCGAACCACGAATAATTACTTTCAGAACAGGGGATATATATATAGATAAAGGTCCCTAGCGATACGTTGATTAGTATTACTATGACTCTGTCTAGGGAATGATTACTACAATCAACAGTTATAACAATAACGTTACTATTACTTAAAAACACCAGTGGTTCAGCCACAAATAATTATTTTAATTATTTAAAATACTAAATACATATAGAAACATACAAATAGTAATACTTAATATCGATACAAATACAATGCTTTACTAATACAAGGTTATGATGCTGGACGTTCGGTGGAACGTTCGTCTCGGCTTGCCCTCTCTTGCCTGTTCTCGTCTGCTATACACACTGCCAGACTCTTACAGCACACAACAAAGCCCTGGAAGGGTCGCCACTGGTCACTCAGCTGTGCAGGGGGGGGGGAGGAACTGCTCGCCACGCTCTGCTACCTCTACAACACTTCTGTTGGGGTCGTCTGCTGACCTTATCTCTCTAGTGCGTTACTCGCTCGTTATTATCTTCCTTGTGCAATTACTGCGTCAGGGTTAAACTGTTAACCGCTGACGTCTTATACAGTACTGAGTTCTAGTCTACTGAGCTCTGCTATGGCATATGCTTCTATAGCCCTGAGCCTAATCTCATTCAACTGACTGAACTGAGCTAACGTACTAACTGTACTAACTACTAACTACTAACTAACTGGCTGTAAAGAGAATAATAGATACAACATAAGCTACATCTAAGAATTACAGTCTTATCACAATATTACTAATCATACATATAACGTAGTATTCTAACAATGACTTGATAACTAACTATAATCCTAACATATCCTCTAACAAAATGCTAACATTACAAACATGTGAAACTAACAACAATAATAATGTTACAAACCCTACGACACTTGATTGGACACACTCCAAAAAGCAAATAGTCATAAGCCAGGCTCAGACTTGTCTGTCAATTACACTACCGTAATTACAGGGACGAGAGAGAGCGACTAACTGACTTACAACTCTATATATACTCGGATCGAACTAACGCTGACCTAGTCCAGTTAACGGTGATCTCTGGGTCATACATATGATTAATATATTATATGCTAATTTTTCGTCTGGTCAACCAATGGTTCACCAGCTGACCCTAGGTCACAAGCTTGGTCACACGCTGACCATTTTTCTGGTTGACCGGGACTTCCATTGTTTCTGACTATGAGTCATTATTATCATCAGTACTGGCCTAATTGAGTCGATCACGTGACAAGCGACTGACAAGTGACCGGTAGGTTGTGTGAGCCAGCGGGTCTCACACAAGTGAGGACCAGCGGGTCTCAACAGTAGTTTTGATGTTGAAGGTAGTTTTGATGTTGAAGGTAGTTTTTGATGTTGAAGGTAGTTTTTGATGTTGAAGGTAGTTTTGATGTTGAAGGTAGTTTTGATGTTGAAGGTAGTTTTTGATGTTGAAGGTAGTTTTTGATGTTGAAGGTAGTTTTTGATGTTGAAGGTAGTTTTGATGTTGAAGGTAGTTTTGATGTTGAATGTAGTTTTTGATGTTGAAGGTAGTTTTGATGTTGAAGGTAGTTTTGATGTTGAAGGTAGTTTTTGATGTTAAAGGTAGTTTTGATGTTGAAGGTAGTTTTGATGTTGAAGGTAGTTTTGATGTTGAAGGTAGTTTTGATGTTGAAGGTAGTTTTTGATGTTAAATGTAGTTTTGATGTTGAAGGTAGTTTTGATGTTGAAGGTAGTTTTGATGTTGAAGGTAGTTTTGATGTTGAAGGTAGTTTTTGAGCTGCACATTAATTCACCTGTGACTTTATCATGTGTGGTCTCGTTCATTGTGAGCCATATTGCGCCAATGTTATGAGTGACCTGTATGTTCTGAATGACCTGTATGTTGGGAAGAACATTATGTTGTGAATGACCTGCATGCTGTGAATGGCCTGTATGCTGTGAATGACCTGTATGTTGGGAATGATATTATGTTGTGAATGACCTGTATTTTGTGAATGACCTGTATGCTGTGAATGACCTGTATGTTGTGAATGACCTGTATGTTGTGAATGACCTGTATGTTGTGAATGACCTGTATGTTGTGAATGGCCTGTATGTTGTGAATGACCTGTATGTTGTGAATGACCTGCATGCTGTGAATGAAGAGTTTTGGACTCTAGACAATACATGAGTTATAAGTTATACATTCAAAACGTCAGTAGTTTAATATTTAGTGTTTTTCTTATAATTCAACTTTAAAAAAATAATGCACGTGTGTGGGGGTGGGGGAGGGGGGATTTCTGCTTGACATTAATCCAGCAGTTCTCAATCCGCGGCTCTTGATCCCTTTGGGGGTCGAACGACCCTTACACAGGGTCGCATAAGCCCAGGGGAAAACACATATTTATGAAGTAGCAACGAAAATAATTTTATGGTTGGGGGTCACCACAACATGTGAAACTGTATTAAAGGGTTTACAGTATAGCTATAGCTTTGTCCCTGTTAATGGCGGGCAGCTTTCTTTACGGTAGCTATAGCTTTGTCCCTGTTAATGGCGGGCAGCTTTCTTTACGGTAGCTATAGCTTTGTCTCTGTTAATGTCTGGCAACTATCTTTACAGTAGCTTTAGCGTTGTCTCTGTTGATGTCTGCCAAGATTTAAGACAAAGTGTTGAGACTTTTGTTGGTACCTTTGGTGTCTCTCTGGGTAGGAGTTGGTCTTGATAAGCGTGTGTGGATTGACCTGTGTCATTAGGCTCTGTGTGGCCATCTATCTCTTTGTGGCCTTTTATCTCTGTGTGGCCATCTATGTCTGTGTGGTCATCTTTCTCTGTATGGCCATCTTTCTCTGTGTGACCATCTATCTCTGTGTGGCCATCTATCTCTGTGAGGCCATGCGTCGCCCAGTTTCTATTTGCCTATATAAGTATGTATGCCACATATCTGTTTCCCCAAAAGACATGTGCATGTGTGTCTAACATTATGGGAGGGGCTTAATGCTTCTCCATTTACAAGTAAGGATGAACCAGAAGAGGACAGCCATTAGCATTATCCTGAGCCCACAGATAAGAGGAGACGATTGATGATTTTAAAAGGGTGGGGTAGGAAGACGTGGGATGTTTAGAGCGAAGTTATCTGTGATAAACAATGTGGGAGAGAAGGGATGGAAGTGCCTAACAATGCTATACAGGCCTAACGGCCTGGTAAGTCATTGACCTAGAGGAAATTGACTGAAATAAATGAGAAAGAAAATGATTCAAATGTGTGAGTTTAACCCGAAGCATTCCGACCCCAGTGATGCCTGTCTCTACCCCAGTGATGCCTGTCTCTGCCCCAGTGATACCTGTCTACCCACGTGATGCCTGTCTATACCCCAGTGATGCCTGTCTCTACCCCAGTAATGCCTGTCTCTACCCCAGTGATGCCTGTCTCTACACCCAGTGATGCCTGTCTCTACCCCAGTGAGGCCTGTCTCTACCCCAGTGATGCCTGTCTCTACCCCAGTGATGCCTGTCTCTACCCCAGTGATGCCTGTCTCTGCCCCAGTGATGCCTGTCTCTACCCCAGTGATGCCTGTCTCTACCCCAGTGATGCCTGTCTCTACCCCAGTGATGCCTGTCTCTACCCCAGTGATGCCTGTCTCTACCC
Organism: Omphiscola glabra; assembly: GCA_964017045.1. NCBI lineage: Eukaryota > Metazoa > Mollusca > Gastropoda > Lymnaeidae > Omphiscola > Omphiscola glabra. The sequence continues at coordinate 34,436,746 of OZ024799.1, forward strand.
CAGTGATGCCTGTCTCTACCCCAGTGATGCCTGTCTCTACCCCAGTGAGGCCTGTCTCTACCCCAGTGATGCCTGTCTCTACCCCAGTGAGGCCTGTCTCTACACCCAGTGATGCCTGTCTCTGCCCCAGTGATGCCTGTCTCTACCCCAGTGATGCCTGTCTCTACCCCAGTGAGGCCTGTCTCTACCCCAGTGATGCATGTCTCTACCCCAGTGAGGCCTGTCTCTACACCCAGTGATGCCTGTCTCTGCCCCAGTGATGCCTGTCTCTACCCCAGTGATGCCTGTCTCTGCCCCAGTGATGCCTGTCTCTACCCCAGTGAGGCCTGTCTCTACACCCAGTGATGCCTGTCTCTGCCCCAGTGATGCCTGTCTCTACACCCAGTGATGCCTGTCTCTGCCCCAGTGATGCCTGTCTCTACCCCAGTGAGGCCTGTCTCTACCCCAGTGATGCATGTCTCTACCCCAGTGAGGCCTGTCTCTACACCCAGTGATGCCTGTCTCTGCCCCAGTGATGCCTGTCTCTACCCCAGTGATGCCTGTCTCTGCCCCAGTGATGCCTGTCTCTGCCCCAGTGATGCCTGTCTCTGCCCCAGTGATGCCTGTCTCTACACCCAGTGATGCCTGTCTCTGCCCCAGTGATGCCTGTCTCTACACCCAGTGATGCCTGTCTCTGCCCCAGTGATGCCTGTCTCTACACCCAGTGATGCCTGTCTCTGCCCCAGTGATGCCTGTCTCTACCCCAGTGATGCCTGTCTCTGCCCCAGTGATGCCTGTCTCTTATCACCGGAACACGGTCTGTCACGAAATTCCTTGGATTCTTGAGCTCTTGTTATGTTCATGCTGTCTTAAATCTGAATTTAAACTCCCCCAAAAAATAAAAATTACCAAACAAGAATAAATGGCAAGATAAACAATTCACCTGTTTTCATAACCCATTCAACTAGACTGATGTGTTCATAAACAATTCACCTGAACTGCTGTGTTCATAAATAAAACGAAATTCTATGGGCAGGTGTTGGGTTTATTATCTGCCAACGATCACCACCCTTACCTCACCCTTCCACACAAACCCTAAACACTAGTCTACAGTCGCGCGTACACACCCCAACATGCTTTCAAATAATTGAACTCTATAAATAGATACCAGATTCCCGAATGTCTCCATTGCATCACTATAAGACAGGGGTCGGGAACCTATGGCTCCCGAGACAGATGTCGCTCTATTGATGGCTGCATCTGGCTCGCAGACAAATGGTCGATTATTTTTAAAAAAAATTCTTTAGACTCCTTTGAGCTATATATTAATTGCATATCAATATTTCATTCTACAAATGAGCTAAAGTCTACTGCAGCTCAGCATCAGAAGTGGTAAAGGAGATCAACTCCGCTGACCTAAATGACAGAAAAATAGCAACCCTGGACACATTTACTTGAATTTTACGTTTTAAACATAATGTATGGCTCTCACAGAATGACTTTTAAAAATATGTGGTGTCCATGGCTCTCACAGAATGACTTTTCAAAATATGTGGTGTCCATGGCTCTCACAGAATGACTTTTCAAAATATGTGGTGTCCATGGCTCTCACAGAATGACTTTTCAAAATATGTTGTGTCCATGGCTCTCACAGAATGACTTTTCAAAATATGTGGTGTCCATGGCTCTCTCAGAAAAAAGGTTCCTGACCCCTGCTATAAGACAACGTCTAAAAACTGGTGCACGCCATTTGGCCACAGACATCGGTTAGACGATTGTGGTTTTCTCGCGGAAGTTGTGCAATCACAAGACCCGGGCGAGATGTTGTTATGGAGAATAAGCTTGGATCCCAGTCAGCAGACCCCCCCCCCCCCACCTTTTTTTTTCTCTCTCTGTCCAGACAGCTGTGAACCCAGGGGAAATTCAAATGGATTAAACAGCCTCGCCCAGGGGAGTCCCCAGGAGTCGTCAGATTTTTCATTGATTTAATGGTAATCCGCCTACGGAAGTCAAACTACGTATTTTACGGTCGGGGTTGTCTCCCTTAGCCTTTAACCATAGGGTTCGTAAACCGCAAGGCAGGGGTTGAAGGGTGGTTTGCAGGCATTTCTCCTAGACGAGCCAACCATCCAAGGTTGACGAGTTCCATCCACATCACATGCCAACACATTGATTGTAAAACTATCAATATTTATATCACAAAAAGCTAATCCATCAAAACACAAGTTTATTTACTAAAATACTGATAATAAATAGTATGGTAATAAATTGGGTTACTGAGAGTATAACGTCATTACAACACAGTTTTTGCAGTGTATGGAAATGATCCACGAATCTATCTGTTTGATTGAGGTAAGACGGGGGGGCATCATGTAGAAGGCAGCTTTACGGTACCAGACACCTTAAAGCCGTAGAGACGTTTCTTAGACAGGGTGCGTCCTCCAAACAAGCAACGGTCGCCGCACCATAACCAACGCAAATAAAGAAAGCGACAAATCTTAACGAAAATCTCGTCTATATATTTTGCTTCCGGTGTGTCTTGCTTCTTTTTCGAGACCGCCCTGCTCCCCTCCCCTTCCCCAACTCAACTTGTTTTAAATTAAAAGTACTGAGTGGGGGGGGGGGGGACCTTCATGCGTGACGCATGAACCCAGGTAAAAAAAAATTCTTTAATGGGAAGCGAATATTATATTAATCAATAAGGAGCCACCGGTGTGTTGTAGGACTTAGGACTTTAGTTTCAAGGCCAGATTGTAGGACTTAGGACTTTAGTTTCAAGGCCAGATTGTAGGACTTAGGACTTTAGTTTCAAGGCTAGATTGTAGGACTTAGGACTTTAGTTTCAAGGCCAGATGTTAGGACTTAGGACTTTAGTTTCAAGGCCAGATTGTAGGACTTAGGACTTTAGTTTCAAGGCCAGATTGTAGGACTTAGGACTTTAGTTTCAAGGCCAGACTGTAGGACTTAGGACTTTAGTTTCAAGGCTAGATTGTAGGACTTAGGACTTTAGTTTCAAGGCCAGATTTTAGGACTTAGGACTTTAGTTTCAAGGCCAGATTGTAGGACTTAGGACTTTAGTTTCAAGGCCAGATTGTAGGGTGCAGGACTGTCCGTAGACCTATTGCTAAAGGCCGTCATATAATATATAAAATGAGAAGTTGACTCTTTTTTACTTCTTGTGAAATAACTGGACAAACATGGTATTTTCTTAAAATACCCGGACGCGCTTTAGCCTTAGTAATGGAATATTTCTCTTCAGTCTATCATAGTAACAGATTTATAAGAACATGAGACGGCGAGATTTTAGCGAGATTTTAACGAGATATTATTTCCACAAGGAGGCTGAACACGCGCAGTCGTCACGTGGTGTCCATCTATCACTGAAACAACAGGATGGAGCAGCTAGAGATTTAGTTTATCCACTGACCAGGAACTGACCTATGACCTCGCGGGCTGGAGCACTCACGGGCTGTCGGGTCGTGACCTAGTTTTGGCGCTCACTTCCGTATTTCTCTGGGATTAACAAAGCTAAGTGCAGCGATTCTCTCCCCCGCCTGGCTGGCATGTAGGGCACCTGTAGGTATCAGTGGTGCTTCTAGCGTACAAATTACAGCTTGCTATAATGGTTTATTTTTCTTAAATATTTTGATGGATCTGAATTTGATGTGTGGAAAATGTTATAAATAATGAAGAACATCTGGTGATCGAGGGGTTTGTGGTTTGGGGGGAAGAGAGAGAGAAATATAATACATTTCGGAAAACATATTTGTTTTGTTTCGTATATAAATTTCAAATACTTCTTTCTCTTTAATTTCATCGCGAGTAACTTTCAGTGGAAAGGTTTTATGTTTAATATCGTGGATAAGATAGAATGAGATAGATGTCAGTATCGAGAAAGATGGCACTACTGAGATAGATGTCAGCACTGAGACAGATGTCAGCACTGAGACAGATGTCAGCACTGAGATAGATGTCAGTCATAGAATCTGAAGTCTAAGTCCAAAAAAATACAAACGACTCCCGTTCACGTTTTAAAACGATGAATCCAATCTTTTAGCATTCAATTTCTGGGTCAGGAGTCTGTCACGCTCTAATGAATAAGTAGTTCAAGCCTGATTGGGAGGATACGCCTCAGTTGCTAACAAAAATAGAAGAAACTTACTGGAAGGGAGCTTTAGGGAGCTTTGGTGGGGAAAAAAAAAAACCCACTCAGAGGCGGATCTTGAAGAGAAAAAAAAAAGAGTAGTACATCCAATGTCCAATATCCACGATATGGTTCAAGTACATCCTATGTACAATATCCACGATATGGTTCACGTAAATCCTATGTACAATATCCTCGATATGGTTAACGTTAATCCAATGTTCAATGTCCACGATATGGTTCTAGTACATCCAATATTCACGACATGGTTCACGTACCTCCAGTGTCGCTTTAACCTATGGCAGGGCCCCTAGGCTTCGAGCTTCTTTGGGCCCCTTAAAAATGTGGAAATTTCCATTACGCAGCATTGCCATGGCATGGCTAAAGGTTGCATGGGCCCCTGCTCTTTGTGGGCCCCTACTTTTGGTGGGCCCCTGCTCTTAGTGGGTCCCTGCTCTTGATTGGCCCCTTCTCTTGGTGGGCCCCTGCTCTTGGTGGGCCCCTGTTCTTGGTGGCCCCTGCTCTTGGTGGGCCCCTGCTCTTGGTGGGCCCATAGGCTTCATCCCAGTTTGCCTTTTGGACAATACAGCCCTGCGTACCACATTCACTCGGTTTTCTAAATAGTTATTAAAAAAACACAAATAGTATGAACGATTACTGAAGTTGTACCTGGAGTAAGGGACATAATGCTCCCACTACTTTGACTGTCTGTAGTCTTGTGTCTGTTCTTCTACTTCCTTGTTTCACGACGGCAGATTGGTTCCATGGTTTCTGCTCTAATGCCAGTAGAGAGCTGAACTAAAAAAAATCTGGGAACCGCTGACTAAAAACTACCGCCAGTGGCGCATCAGCGCGTCGTCACGTAGCGCATTTGTACAGGTTCACGTGAGTCAACAGATCGTGGAGTAGGTCAGCATGAGGGCAAGCCGGTGGTCAAAGTTGACGTCTGTGGTCACTCTTGTGGTCAGCAGTGGCACAAGGATGCGAGGGTCAATTACACGTTTACCGTCCTGCACCGGACACCCATGAAAGCGTATTTTATCAAGAGCCAAGATTTCTTCTGGTTTGTGTTAGTCCAATAGGGCTTGTCATTTAATGGCGGAAATCTATAAATAGAACTGCTGTAATCATCCGAGTAATTATGCGGACAAAATGCCAACACTGTTCAGTACTGCTATGTTAGCGAAGTGACTCTTAAACTAAATCAAAACACTGTTTTCAACTATATTTAATGAAATATTTACACCACTTTAATAAATCCACATTCTCAATAATAAAATGGCATAATACTTTTTAAGAGAGATTGAGAGAAACACACTAATTTATGTGGTGTTAGGGCAGTGGCGTAGCGAGCTTAACTCGCGCCCGGGGCACAATACCTTTTTAGCGCCCCCCCCCCCTATTCGAAAACCATACAATATTATAGTAAAATATACCATTGGCGCCCTATTGTGAGTAGCGCCCGGGGCATGATGCCCCCCTTGCCCCCTCACTACGCCACTGTGTTAGGGGATTGGGATCATACGAACGCAGGTCCAAAATTCATAACACTAGTAGTAGTCCTAATTCATAACACTAGTAGTAGTCGGTCTAATTCATACCACTAGTAGTAGTAGGCCTGAATCGAATGTCAGTTTAAAAATGTTTTACCATGAGTAAATGGTCAAATGTGATAAAAGTAACTTAACAACTGTCGGAAACATGTTCAAGTTGTTTGTGTGTCTCTCTCTTTCTTACTCTCTCTCTCTCTCTCTGTGTTGGGATGTGTGTGGGTGGGTGGTTGCTTGGTTGGTCTGTGTGTTTGTGTATTTGTTTGTTTGTGTGTGTATGTTTGTGTGTTTTTGTGTGTTTGTTTGTGTGTGTGTGTTTGTGTGTGTAAGTGAAAGCGCCACTGGAAAGCACACAATGAAGTAGTTTGGAAACAGGCCAATTAACGCTTGACCTGCGCCCAAAGTCCATCAGTAGTATTTGTGTAGATTCCTGGGTGAAAGGGTGTACGAAATCTTGGGCATCTTTTAACATATAGCACGAACACTTACAAAAATTGATATTTTAAAAACAAAAATTAAGAATTTAACGGGTGCTTACCAATAGGGCACTTGTCATCGATTATTATTGTGTTTATTTGTGTTTTCTTCAAATTTGCTACTTGTGTAACACAGTTTCCTAAATAACATAGTTAAACAAAATCTTGGCCTATAGTTATTAAATTGCCGACTGTTTTTTTTATCTTTTTATTTTCAGAATAATAAAGAATCTGCCCCGCCCATTTGCATGCATTTTTATTTTAATGATTTCTTTTTAGATGGCAATCTAGTAGAAAGCTAAAAGAAAGCCAAAAAAATTTGTGAACTAACATTTTGATTATCATTCCAATTTCTGTTTAGTGCTGGGGACTAGTTGTAGAAAAAATTCTTCGTTGTATACCGTGTTTTCAGATTTATTTGTCCGCCGTTCTAAAAATAGTAACATTACGTAGTGCGCTATGACGTTTTCCGGTCTGAGAAATGACAAGCCCTATTACATGGCTACCGTTGGTTGTGGCAGTACAAATACATGGCTACCTTTGGTTATGGCAGTCCAATTACCGTTTGTTGTGGAAGTACAAATACATGGCTATTTTTTATTGTGGCAGTCCAAATACATGGCTACCGTTGTTTGTGGCAGCCCAAAAACATGGCTACCGTTGGTTTGGCAGTCCAAATACATGGCTACCGTGTGGTATTCCACAGCCAGAAGTTATAGCTTTCACTTCCTGTAAGAGACAGCCACAGTCCATATGATGACAACATAGATTGGAACTTTTATTATGTCTTAACTAATTGGGTAATAGACAAGGCAAACCGTGGTCATGGTTGAGCTGAGAAAGATACAACAACTTGTGTTAATCTTGGGTTTCTGGTGATAGTTTGAGATGCGACAGTCATCATAATATATAATGGTTGCTAATGCGACAGTCATCATAATATCTTATGGTTGCTAATGCGACAGTCATCATAATATCTCATGGCTGCTAATGCGACAGTCATACTGTTCAACATTTAAAAAATGGTCTCAAATTTAAGTGTGAATTATGTTCATTGGCGTAAGAAGGGTGGGGTGGCGGGGCTATTAAGCCCTGGGCGGAAATTTTTCTCTATTCATTGAAGGGCGGCATTTTCGACCATCCGCCGATTTGCTTCTCTCTCTCTCTCTCTCTCTCTGTCCACTCATAAGTATGCAGTGATGCCCCTAGGATGTGATATCAACAGTCATGCCCCTCTCCCCATAAGTACAAAATCAAAAGTAAATCTACGCTAAACATTTTGAACTTCGCTCCCTGCCCCCCCCCCGTTACTACGCCCCTGCTTATGTCACGGTCAGCCCCTGCCAGGTGTCAGTTTGTACGTGTAAAAGGTTGTTTTGAATGAAAGTTATCAGAAGATCTAACTTATATCAGAAGATCTATACTATATCAGATGATCTATCCTATATTAACTGTGTTTCAAGTATCTTCTTCCCGTGAAAACAACTCGGTTTTCCAAACTTAATGAATTCATCGCTTCTGGCTAACTGGGAAAAAAGGGGGGAGGCGCGAATCTCCACATTAATAGTCCAGTTAAGATTAGTCACCGACTTTTTAACGTGTTTATTTATCTAAGTCGTATAAACCAAGAATGACATCGTTTATTTGTGAATGCTAAAACGTTTAATTTTTAGACAGATAAAAACAGGATCACATTTAAACACTGTAAAGATAGGATCACATTTAAACACTGTAAAGACAGGATCACATTTAAACACTGTAAAGACAGGATCACATTTAAACACTGTAAAGACAGGATCACATTTAAACACTGTAAAGACAGGATCACATTTAAACACTGTAAAGACAGGATCACATTTAAACACTGTAAAGACAGGATCACATTTAAACACTGTAAAGACAGGATCACATTTAAACACTGTAAAGATAGGATCACATTTAAACACTGTAAAGACAGGATCACATTTAAACACTGTAAAGACAGGATCACATTTAAACACTGTAAAGACAGGATCACATTTAAACACTGTAAAGACAGGATCACATTTAAACACTGTAAAGACAGGATCACATTTAAACACTGTAAAGAATTGATCACATTTAAACACTGTAAAGACAGGATCACATTTAAACACTATAACAACAGGATCACATACAACACTGTAACGACAGGTTCACATATTAAGCACTATAACAACAGGATCACATTTAAACACTATAACAACAGGATCACATTTAAACACTATAACGACAGGTTCACATTTAAACACTATAACGACAGGTTCACATTTTAAACACTGAAATGGGCAGGCTGAAATAATAAACACTAAAACAGCTTTGGTTTCTTTAATCAAAGCATTTGCCCTTAATTGACCTGTTTCAATTAGATTAATTGTCGGATTAAGGCCTTAAGCCCTAACTAAAAAAGTATGATGTTGCCCTGGTAACAGTGAAGACCTCCTAAGTAGCGTTTCCTGACTCCTTTCACTGGCAACAACACCCCCTCCCCCCCACGTACTTTCTTCTAAACCCAACTGATTGAGGTTGAATTAATACCTCTGTCTTTCTTGCAACCCCCGCCCCTATATAATCCCAGTGTACTCATGGTGTCAGGCACGACCCTAACAATTGCGGGGCCCTATGCGAAACGGATTGCGCGGGGCCCATTCTGGGTAGAGGATAAGGATAATAAGTTAAAATTAAGATTTTGTATTAGAAAATAAAGTCGGGGCGGGGCCTATGAAAGTGCAGGGCCCAGTGCGGCCGCATAGGTTGCAGTGGCCTAAGGTGTTGATAGCGCACGTGAAGGCCATCTCAATGGCGGTTCATCTAATGCAATGTAGTAAACCGACTGCCACTTGACACCCCCATGCATAATAACTTGATTGACTGATCATGAGATGACGTCATTAAAGACAATTTACAGGTGGCAAGAAACGGATACAGTTTCATTAGGACGAAAAGGACAAAGGAGTGGAGAAAATGGAGGACAAAAATGTAGGACACTAATGGAGGACATACATGTTGGACAATAATGGATGACAAAAATGTAGGACAATAAGGGAGGACTATAATGGATGACAATGGTGTAGGACAATAATAGAGCACAAAAATGTATGACAATAATGGAGGACAATAATGGAGGACAATAATGGAGGACAATAATGTAGGACAACAACGTACGACAATAATGTGGGACAATAATGTTGGACAATAATGTGGGACAATAATGTGGGACAATAATGTGGGACAATAATGTGGACAATAATGTGAGACAATAATGTGGACAATAATGTGGGACAATAATGTGGGTCAATAATGGTGGACAATAATGTGGGACAATAATGTGGGACAATAATGTGGGTAAAGGAATGTTGTTGCTTTCTTTTATATTTATTGATAATTTGTTTTTTTGTTGTTTTTTTTGTGGGTTGGGGAGGCGCTTTGTCATCGATGGGGCGTCATAAGATTATAGATAAGCGCTGGCGTCATAAGATTATAGATAAGCGTTGGCGTCATAAGATTATAGATAAGCGCTGGCGTCATAAGATTATAGATAAGCGTTGGCTTCATAAGATTATAGATAAGCGCTGGCGTTATAAGATTATAGATAAGCGTTGGCGTCATACGATTATAGATAAGCGTTGGCGTCATACGATTATAGATAAGCGTTGGCGTCATAATATTATAGATTATCGTTGGCGTCATACGATTATAGATAAGCGTTGGCGTCATAAGATTATAGATAAGCGTTGGCGTCATACGATTATAGATAAGCGTTGGCGTCATAAGATTATAGATAAGCGCTGGCGTCATAAGATTATAGATAAGCGTTGGCGTCATAAGATTATAGATAAGCGCTGGCGTCATACGATTATAGATAAGCGTTGGCGTCATACGATTATAGAAATAGCGTTGGCGTCATACGATTATAGATAAGCGTTAGCGTCATAAGATTATAGATAAGCGCTGGCGTCATAAGATTATAGATAAGAGTTGGCGTCTCTGAAAGAGAATCCTTGGCCCTGCCTGGGGTGTGGGTGACCTCCATAACAAATTGTGTTTGAAAATTTTTATCACGAAGTTTGTTTTATTTAGTAGAGCAACACGAGCAATCTCACATCCCATCCAAGATTCCATGTCGATCCCATAACCCAAGTAATCCCTCATCCTATCCAAGATTCCATGTCGATCCCATAACCCAAGTAATCCCTCATCATATCCAAGATTTCATGTCGATCCCATAACCCAAGCAATCCCTCATCCTATCCAAGATTCCATGTCGATCCCATAACCCAAGTAATCCCTCATACTATCCAAGATTCCATGTCGATCCCATAACCCAAGTAATCCCTCATCATATCCAAGAGTCCATGTCGATCCCATAACCCAAGTAATCCCTCATCATATCCAAGATTCCATGTCGATCCCATAACCCAAGCAATCCCTCATCCTATCCAAGATTCCATGTCGATCCCATAACCCAAGTAATCCCTCATACTATCCAAGATTCCATGGCGATTCCATAACCCAAGCAATCCCTCATCCTATCCAAGATTCCATGTCGATCCCATAATCCAAGTAATCCCTCATACTATCCAAGATTCCATGTCGATCCCATAACCCAAGTAATCCCTCATCATATCCAAGAGTCCATGTCGATCCCATAACCCAAGTAATCCCTCATCATATCCAAGATTCCATGTCGATCCCATAACCCAAGCAATCCCTCATCCTATCCAAGATTCCATGTCGATCCCATAACCCAAGTAATCCCTCATACTATCCAAGATTCCATGGCGATTCCATAACCCAAGCAATCCCTCATCCTATCCAAGATTCCATGTCGATCCCATAACCCAAGTAATCCCTCATACTATCCAAGATTCCATGTCGATCCCATAACCCAAGTAATCCCTCATCATATCCAAGAGTCCATGTCGATCCCATAACCCAAGTAATCCCTCATCATATCCAAGATTGCATGTCGATCCCATAACCCAAGCAATCCCTCATCCTATCCAAGATTCCATGTCGATCCCATAACCCAAGTAATCCCTCATACTATCCAAGATTCCATGGCGATTCCATAACCCAAGCAATCCCTCATCCTATCCAAGATTCCATGTCGATCCCATAACCCAAGTAATCCCTCATACTATCCAAGATTCCATGTCGATCCCATAACCCAAGTAATCCCTAAGTCTAATCAAGATTCCATGTCGATCCCATAACCCAAGCAATCCCACATCCCATAAAAGATTCCATGTGCAATCCCATAACACAATTAATCCCTAAGTCTAATCAAGATTCCATGTCGATCCCATAACCCAAGTAATCCCTCATACTATCCAAGATTCCATGTCGATCCCATAACCCAAGTAATCCCTAAGTCTAATCAAGATTCCATGTCGATCCCATAACCCAAGCAATCCCACATCCCATAAAAGATTCCATGTGCAATCCCATAACACAAGTAATCCCTAAGTCTAATCAAGATTCCATGTCGATCCCATAACCCAAGTAATCCCTCATACTATCCAAGATTCCATGTCGATCCCATAACCCAAGTAATCCCTAAGTCTAATCAAGATTCCATGTCGATCCCATAACCCAAGCAATCCCACATCCCATAAAAGATTCCATGTGCAATCCCATAACCCAAGTAATCCCTAAGTCTAATCAAGATTCCATGTCGATCCCATAACCCAAGTAATCCCTCATCCCATCCAAGATCCCATCACGATTCCATGAGAGTGCTCGTGTCACCAGGTAATGACATTCAATATTGATGAATTGTCCACCACAGGGTAATGATAGGTTATCAAACTGTTCCGTTGTGTCTGTATCACTCGTTGGCAGTACAACAAGAATGGTATTCAACCTTGTGGAAGTGGTGCAGTGGTCCCCAAGTCTGTCTAGCTTGCTAAGGAATGAAAATAAGGAAAGAGCGAGCGAGAAAGAGAGGGAGAGACAAAGCCACACATAGAGTGACGGACACACAGAGATACAAGGATAGTAGAAGATAGACACAGAGACAAGCACGCCCCACCCCCACACAACGGGGTAAAAAAATTAATAAATAATTAATTAATTAAAGTAATAATAGTAAATTAAAATAAAATATACGGGGATGTTGTTTCTAGTAAGAGAAATTGTGAGAGAAATGGGAATGTTGTTACTAGTAAGAAAAAACAGTGAGAGAAATGGGAATGTTGTTACTAGTAAGAAAAAACAGTGAGAGAAATGGGAATGTTGTTACTAGTAAGAAAAAACAGTGAGAGAAATGGGAATGTTGTTACTAGTAAGATAAATTGTGAGAGAAATGGGAATGTTGTTACTAGTGAGAGAAAACAGTGAGAGAAATGGGAATGTTGTTACTAGTGAGAAAAAACAGTGAGAGAAATGGGAATGTTGTTACTAGTGAGAAAAAACAGTGAGAGAAATGGGAATGTTGTTACTAGTGAGAAAAAACAGTGAGAGAAATGGGAATGTTGTTACTTGTAAGAAAAAACAGTGAGAGAAATGGGAATGTTGTTACTAGTAAGAAAAAAAGTGAGAGAAATGGGAATGTTGTTACTAGTAAGAAAAAACAGTGAGAGAAATGGGAATGTTGTTACTAGTAAGAAAAAAAGTGAGAGAAATGGGAATGTTGTTACTAGTAAGAAAAAAAGTGAGAGAAATGGGAATGTTGTTACTAGTAAGAAAAAACAGTGAGAGAAATGGGAATGTTGTTACTAGTGAGAAAAAACAGTGAGAGAAATTGGAATGTTGTTACTAGTAGGTGAAATTGTGAGAGAAATGGGAATGTTGTTACTAGTAAGAAAGAACTGGGAGTGCAGGACAGAGTTGACATCTTTAGGAGTGCTGCACTGCACCGAATGACACGGAACGACAAGGAACCAATCACTGGATATGAATCATCGACCTGCAGGCACAGGCCGTTATCTTATTACCTTTAGAAATGTCAGCTTGACCCTGTGTTGTTGTTGTTGTCACACCTGAGTTTCCGACGAGTTTCACTTGCCAAATAATTTTGATAGAATTTAAATTGTAAATCTTGACTCCCAGGGGTCAGACGAGCGCTCTCACTGTGAAAGGGTTCTCATATTGTCATTTTCTGAGTACCTGCAATCTTTTTTACCTCAGATGTCGTAACAGAAGATTGAGAATCACTTTAGTTTGATGTTTTAAAGACAAATAAGTTGTCGGCTCTCAAAAAACCATCGGACATGCCCTACCAGATGACTCGGATTATAGGGGATGCCCTTTGCGTTGACCATTTAAAAAAAGTACAAGAACAAAAAAAGATCTTACACTAAAACATGTTTCATGACATAGTGCGACATGAGTTTAATGTTAATGCTAACGCCACGAGCTCCCTTGTGATCAGTGATACTTCCTGAAATCTCTACAATTCTTCTGACACCACCTTGTTTCATTGTGCCCATGGAAACACAAAGAAAATATAATAAATCAAACGAATGCTCAATTTAAATCCAAATAGCAACAGCTAATTTGTTACTACGAAATACGTTATGAAATGTATTAAGACATATACTACGAAATACGTTATGCAATGTATTAAGACATATACTACGAAATACGTTATGCAATGTATTAAGACATATACTATGAAATACGTTATGAAATGTATTAAGACATATACTATGAAATACGTTATGAAATGTAATAAGACATATACTATGAAATACGTTATGAAATGTAATAAGACATATACTATGAAATACGTTATGAAATGTATTAAGACATATACTATGAAATACTTATCACTGTCACACAAATATAATTGTTCAATGAGCGTATGTAAATACAAAGAAAATTAGAACACAAGCAATTCTAAATTATAATGCACTCAAAACGCTACACGTCATTACAGCTGTGTCTTGGAGGACTGTCTTATCTAATTAAGGGTCTGACCTATCGTCTATGATTGGCACTGGTTCTTTCTTACTACTGGTGGTCGCAAGATGTTGGTATCTGTCTACTGTCAACACGGCTGCACACTTGCAAGAAATTGTCTCATCTAGCTCAAGGTCAAGGGTGCCTATTCCTGAAATATATGGTGGAAATCACCTATCACTACGTAGTATGAAAGAAAGCCCCCAACTAACTAACTAACTAACTAACTAACTAACTAATTAACTTACTAACTAACTAACTAACTAATTGACTAACTGAGTGAGTCCAATACAACATAGACTGGACAAACTCTCCCATCAAGGCACACCCACGTGAGTCCAATACAACATATACTTGACAAACTCTCCCATCAAGGCACACCCACGTGAGTCCAATACAACATAGACTGGACAAACTCTCCCCTCTAGGCACACTCACGTGAGTCCAATACAACATAGACTTGACAAACTCTCCCCTCTAGGCACACTCACGTGAGTCCATTACAACATAGACTGGACAAACTCTCCCATCAAGGCACACCCACGTGAGTCCAATACAACATAGACTGGACAAACTCTCCCATCAAGGCACACTCACGTGAGTCCAATACAACATAGACTGGACAAACTCTCCCATCAAGGCACACCCACGTGAGTCCAATACAACATATACTGGACAAACTCTACCTCTAGGCACACCCACGTGAGTCCAATACAACATATACTGGACAAACTCTACCTCTAGGCACACTCACGTGAGTCCAATACAACATATAATGTGAAGACTGAGAAACATCTACACTCATCCCCCCCCCAACCTACCATGTGACACTAGCCCCAAGGAATCCCCATTCATGGCCGTCCACTCTCCCACGATCTGTCGACCTGTTAAAATTATTTTGACCATGACGTAGCCGTTACGGTCATACCGTTACAACTAACCTATTATTCATGAAACCATATGCTGGTGTTTATTGGACGATAAGTAAACAGGTAAATAACATATGCAAATTCATTTGAAACATTCAGAGTTTTTTTGTTTTTGTTTTTTAATTTATTATTTTTTTAATTTAATGATAAAAACATTATCATTTTTAAGTAAACAATAAACACATGCTTAATAATTTTCTCGTGCTCCTGATAAAACTTTTCAGCGGACCGCATGTGGCCCACCGGCCGTAGGTTGCGCACACATGCATAGTTGTATTTTTGTCTTTTTAAAAAACACTGTTTTGTTTTTTTTATTAATACCGCCACTGAAAAATGTGGGAAAAAAACGCATTTGAATAGAGTTTAATTATTCAATTGGTTCTATTCCGACCATAGTTAGAACTAAATAAATTGTCATGTAAAACTGTGATGTCGTCTGTCCGTTTCTTTTAACACTATTAAGTACAACTTATTCAAAGTCCTTTGCCGCGGGCGTATCTCTAAACGTAAAAATAAATGTGTGGGAGTGGCGGTGAGAGCGGCATTGAGAGTGGCATTGAGAGTGGCAGGGAGAGTGGCAGTGAGAGTGGCGCCGCGAGAGTGGCGCAGAGAGGGTGCAGTGAGAGTGGCAGTGAGAGTGGCAGTGAGAGTGGCGCAGTGACGATGCATTAAGAGTGGCAGTGAGTGACACTGAGAGTGGCAGTGAGAGTGGCAGTGAGAGTGGCGCAGTGAGAGTGGCACAGTGAGAGTGGCGCAGTGACGATGCGGTAAGAGTGGCAGTGAGTGACACTGAGAGTGGCAGTGAGAGTGGCAGTGAGAGTGGCAGTGGGAGTGGCAGTGTGAGTAGCAGTAAAAGTGGTAAAAATTCGAACGCTTGACTCATGCATATTATTATTATTTAAGCCACAGTGTGGTATGTAAGAAAAACAATTCGTAAGTCTGCCCTGTAAACAAGTGGCTAATCAGGTGGCTAATAACGTGGCTAATCACAAAGCACTTATAGTTCAAGGTTCGCTTGCTCAGATATAAGAACCATTGATTAACACCAACTGGCAATCTCTGCCCGTGTCAGTGTGTATTGATTAACGTCGGCCATGTTGTGCAGAAGAAGATTTTCTTTAGTGGGCTTAAAATAAAATTATTTTTTTTCCGTTTTCGCCACTAAATTCGTATTACTTAAACTGTTTTGTCTCCTATATGTATGTCTGAATGTCACTCTCTCCCTCTCTTCGTCTGTCTGTCTGTCTGTCTTTCTATCTATCTATCTATCTATCTATCTATCTATCTATCTATCTGTCTATCTATCTATCTATCTATCTATCTATCTATCTATCTATCTATCTATCTATCAATCTATCTATCTATCTATCTACCTATCTATCTACCTATCTATCTATCTATCTATCTATCTCTATCTTTCTCTATCTCTATGTCTATCTATCTCTCTCTCTATATATATATCTATCCGAGTGTGTGCATGTGTGTGTTTGTGCGTAAAAGTAATGGGTAGCAATAGGTATTGAAAAGAATCAACAACCGCAACACAATACCCTAATCAAATGGTATACAATACATGCACCCAGTGGTATAAAGTGCAGGATGCAATTTGTATATACTAAACTCAGCACCTGTTTTACGATAAATTTAGCCACTGATATACAATACATGCAACCACCGCTATAACTATATTTATTATTATTATATAGACCGAGTCTGTGATTTAGCTTTTGAAAAATCTTAAACGATTTTCAGTTTATTGCCTTGTACAGTGGAACTATTTATGTGGAAGCTTGAAATATAGACAGGGCAATCAAAGAAAAACGTGTCGGCTAATAGCCTTCCTCGGCGACGACAGATAAAGAAATAATTATTGTTGTTTCTTCATTTCTCCTGTCTGCTGATGAAGGCTCTTGGCCGCTGCGCCATTCTTTTCAGCGGTGGTTTGGAGCCGGTTCGGTCAGGTTCGTGCGAACCGTTAGTTCAAAATAATAAATATGACTGACTGTGGCGGTGACCGATATGGCATAAGGGGACATACTAACTGCGAACCCTTTGTTATGAATTTGGCAATACACCGCTGCTTCTTTTACCGTCATGTCTATATATTTCAAACTGCCACGTACCTTGCTCCACTACTTCTTCCACACAGCTTGAAAGCAGCCCTTCATTTTCCTCCTTTATTGCCTCTACCAATTTGTAGTTTATTGTTTAAATAAAATTTGTAATTCAAAGTTTAGCATCTTTAGCAACCATTGGGCAATGTCTGGTTTATCCTCTCTGTAACACAACGAGTGAATGGTACTCAGTCACATGACTGCATTATTTATTCCTATGCACGGTGGCGTAGGGATTTAATCATAGGATGAGAATAAAGGGAACTAGTTTTTGTGGCGAATGAGTATATCATGATTTTAGAGTGTGAGGATGGACGCCGTGGAGAGTGCACTTTTTTTATCAGAGAGAGATGGAAGCCATATTTCAATGTGATGTGAATTCATGAATAGAATTATATTAAAGTGTGTAAGATTTCTCATGTTATATTGTAACTACATCTGTTACATGGATTTAACTATTTCAAGCATTATATTTGTATCAGTTATGTGAATAAATAACTGTGTGATATATCGGACCTATTCAATTCTTGAGATGAGTGAATAAAATTAAGGGTGACAGAGGTAACAGAAAGAAAGGACCATAGGCAAATATTAAGCATTATATAACTTACTGAATTACAATGACATTCAGTAATGTTACACTCTCGTTATGCTGTAATGGGCACCATGAATTAGCAAAGTTTATCTTCTAAGTTCGACAGAGCGCTACCGATTCTAAACATTGAGTTACATATTGACTTTATGAGCAGATTTTTTTTTTCGAACACATGAGTTTTGATTTTGAATGTATAATTATGTTGTTTCTTGTTTTGTCTTGTCTGCGGAAGAATGCACCTGGCCGACACGTCCTTGTAATTGTCCTGTCTTTTCTTTTCAGGCCTAAACAGATCTTGTTACGCTACTCGTTTAGTCCTCTGGTAAAAGTAATTATCTTTGGTTGTTGAGTTTATCCAATAGGTTACTGACACGAACTACGGTTACATGTTTTTGCCCACAACCGTTATGTTCAGATTGAGTTCGAATGGATTATTAACGTACCCAGCGTCGTCCGATAGAGATTGATGAAGCAAAGCCCAGTGCCTCGTTCAGAAAAGCTAAAGAGAATATTTTTAAAAAGAACTTCATTAGTTTATCGACTGTTAATTTCATATTGATTTAAAATTCATCTTTTTAGCTTAAAATATTTGTTTCTAATGTTTGTTAGGCGCAAACTATTTGACAAGATATTTGATGCAATTATATTTTTTTTTTGTCCGTCACATGGTGACGATGGTGTGGAATTCGCAGGACGAGTCCACAAGGCCTGGGGTTATTCTTCTAGGATTATAAGCTGATGCCCAACAGCAAATCGCCTCTCTCCACGCCGCTGGATAACCCAAGGGAACATCATGTGGATGATACAGCTTGGCAACAGTGGCGAGTTGTCGTAATGTTTCATTGTATCAATATTATCCGCCTACGGGACTCCATCTCCGGGTTTGAATTCAGAGTTAACTTCTCTTATATGAGTTGCCATCCAAGGTTAACGAATCCCATCCACCAGGGGTGTTGGTGATGTTTTGGCTTTGGTGGGGATTGAATTCCAAATTGAGATCTGCTCAGTTTAAACCATTCGGCCACCCAGCAATTATACAATATGTGCTTTATGATGGATTTAGCCCTTTTGTGAAACCTACCCAAAATAAATGGGCTTTAATCATGGCTTCGATTTCTAGGCGTGTGATCAGTAGTTTAAGGCGATTTTGTAATTAAAATTGGTGTCTAATGACATGTAATAAAATGAGATTCACTGGTGTTGTTGTGTTGGTTTCATTACACGACACCTTTGGTTGAGCCCTAACTGAATGGGAACCGCGGGGTGTTGGTTGCAATGGGAACCGCGGGGTGTTGCAATGGGAAATTCAATATTGTATCCTGTTGGAATTGTTGATAATCTAAAAGGTGTTTTTGAATTCGTTCACTTCTCCACTGTCTGTCTGTCTGTCCGTCTATTGCTCTCTCTCTCTCCTTGCTTCCTCTTATCTTACATCTGTTTACCTCTCGTCTCCATCCCTTTCTCTCTCCTTCATTATAATTTCTTTCCTCTGTCTCTATCTCTCTTTTCCCTGTTTCATTCTCTCATTTCCCATCTATTTTCCTTATGTTATCAGTTACTTTGTCAACAGTCAGATTGTGATCAGGCAATTTCCCATCAATCATTTGGTATTATATGCAAGAAACAATGATATTGAACAGTAACTTAACAAACACTCCACCTTTAAGCAGTTAATGCAGTTCTTTTGTTTACCCTAAACACATACTTTAAAATATGAAACGAACGGGTTTTCAAAGAAACATTGCATTGCCTTCAACTCTCAATATAATAGTTACTCTACTCTGCCACTGGCTGCTGATATCGGGTATGTCTTATACTCCTTAGTATAACTACTCTACTCTGCCACTGGCTGCTGATATCGGGTATGTCTTATACTCCTTAGTATAACTACTCTGCTCCGCCACTGGCTGTAAATACCCATTATAGCTTATACTTCTTATGATAGCTACTCTGCTCCGCCACTGGCTGTAAATACCCATTATAGCTTATACTTCTTATGATAGCTACTCTGCTCCGCCACCGACTGTAGATACCATCTATGGCGTATATTTCTGTGTTTATGAACTGACTTTTGAAAAAACATGACTTCTGTTGACTGCGTGTGTAGTGATGAATCCCTTGGTCCGTTGTGTGGATTAGTCCAGTCCTTCTTCTCTAACATCTTAACCAACACTCAGGGGCGGAGTTGTTGTTTTTCAAAGGCTGATATGAAATAACATTAGGCCTTTTATGGTGACTTCGTTACTTTTTCATCTTAGGAGCAAAATAAGTGAATAAAAACAATTTCCAGTTCATGAACTCTACTATGAACTCTAATATGAACTCTAATATGAACTCTACCATGAACTCTAATATGAACTCTACTATGAACTCTACAATGAATTCTACTATGAATCTACTATGAATCTACTATGAACTCTATTATGAACTCTACAATGAATTCTACTATGAATCTACTATGAACTCTACTATGAATTATATTATGAACTCTACTATGAAGCTCAATGTGAATTCTACTATAAATTCTACTATGAATCAATCCATGAATTCTTCTATGAATTCTACTACTATGAATTCTACTATGAATTCTACTATGAATTCTACTACTATGAATTCTACTATGAATTCTACTATGAATTCTACTATGAATTCTACTACTATGAATCCTACTACTATGAATTCTACTACTATGAATTCTACTACTATGAATTCTTCTATGAATTCTACTATAAATTCTACTATGAATTCTACTACTATGAATTCTACTATGAATTCTACTACTATGAATTCTACTATGAATTCTACTATGAATTCTACAACGTTACATTAATTTGTACTTTGATAAAGTATTTATTAGCGGCGGGTCCATGGCAAAGGGAGTGTTCGCAAATTACGTCACGCTCGGGGGTGGGGGGAGTGGGTCAAGAATGTGTGACACTTGATGACAGGGGGGGGGGAATGTGTGACGTCACGCTTTATTTTATTTATTTATTTTTGAATTTAAACTTTTCTAATTTTGAAAAAATCTTTATTCAATTAATTTTAAACACACCTATAGCACTGGCAGGAACAAACCTTGAGGGGGTGGATAGCTATACATACCTCGGCAGCATCATTGACATACAAGGAGGGACAGACGCCGACATTAGAGTGAGAATCGGCAAGGCAAGAGCCGCATTTAACCAGCTAAAAGGAGTCTGGAGCTGCAGCAACTTGACCCTCCAGACCAAGGTCAGGATATTCAACACCACAGAGAAACCTGTCTTGCTATATGGAGCAGTAACATGGCGAACAACGGCAGCTGGTTCAAAAAAGCTACAGACATTTTATCAACTCATGTCTCCGAATGATTCTACGAATCCACTGGCCAAACGTCATCACCAACGAGGATCTCTGGCGGCACACACAAGAACCAGTGGAAGAGTTAGTCTGTCAGCGCAGATGGAGATGGATTGATCACACACTCAGAAAGTCCACACAAAAGTATCACGAGACAAGCCCTCACTTGGAACCCCCAGGGCAAGAGAAAAAGAGGTCGACCCAAAATGACTTGGAGAAGGGAGCTGGAGGCAGACACCAACATGAGTGGGCACAACTGGGGACAGCTGTAGAGACTTGCCAAGACCAGGATGCCTGGAGAGCCTTTGTATGTGGCCTATGCCCCAGACGGGACGACAGGCGATGATGATGATTATTAATATTATAGGTACACTGAAACTCATTCGCACATATCGAAAAATGTCGATTGCTGCCTTTAAGAGCCCCCAAAACCTTCAATAATCACGTTTTCCACTCATAGCTTAGTGAAGGAAGCCGGTCTATTCCAAACAGGATTGCACACCTTATGATTCATTCGTCATTTCTCTGAGCACAGTGTCGCACCAAATAATTTAATATTGTAAGATGACGCACCGGAAAAGAGGTTTAGTATAATATATTATATATATTTAAACCGTTAATGTCGCGTTGTCATTGGCTGTCATTATATTATATACAATCCCGCATTCGTATAACTTGTGGTATCTTTCCTGTAGAAAATGTCATGAGTGTCATTGGATTATTTCTTTTAAACCTTAACGGTGGAGTTACCTATGAAGCATTGGAAACATGATACAACTTAGTGGTGGAGTTACCTATAAAGCCATGGAAACATGCTACAACTTAGCGATGGAGTTACCTATGAAGCCATGGAAACATGCTACAACTTAGTGGTGGAGTTACCTATAAAGCTATGAAAACATGCTACAACTTAGCGGTGGAGTTACCTATGAAGCCATGTGAACATGCTATATTTACAGATGTAAAACAAAATAATGGAAGTATCCGGACAACAATAGTATAATGTAATTCTTTAATTGTAGTTACCTACAGATGCTTTAAAATGTGACGTCATAATAATTAAAAGCTGACACAATGGTGTCCAAGTTGTAAACGATTTGTTTCCCTTGTACATATGAGAGAGAGTTAGCGCCCCCCGGTCTGTTTCAAATACTTCAGTACAGACTTACAGAACCACTGCTGTTGTATACAGGTTGTACATTTATTTTACAACCTGTTCAAGATGAAACTTTATAAATATCAACCGGATAAGTTCAGGGGTCGGCCTTAGGTAAGTGTGTGTTTGCGCCCACTGGGCGTTAAAATACAGCTGTTTCCCTGGCTGTGAGCCAACAGCAGTTATACAGTTCATCCGTGACGACACGACACTGCTCGACTTCTTGCCTGGGTAAGAATGTTCACTTCTTTAAACTTAACAGCGGACTCGTCTCTAAGCCTCGTGTTTACAGCGACAGAGTCCTTAAACGCTACTACTGATCAACGATATAAAGGCGCTGTGACTTGGGCACCTCTCCAAGTCTTTATAAAAACCTTGAAACACTCCATCACTAATAAAATTGATAGGTTAAGTTTTTGAGATGATTTTCCTTTGTAAAATATAGAGTAGACAAAAATTATTACGATTCTAACTAAGTTTTAAAAAAAAAGACTAAAATTCAATTGCTAATCAAAATGTGCGACATGGGAGTGTGACATGGGAGTGTGACATGGGAGTGTGACATGGGAGTGCGACATGGGAGTGCGGCATGGAAGTGCGACATGGGAGTGTGACATGAGAGTGTGACATGGGAGTGCGACATGGGAGTGTGACATGGGAGTGCGACATGGGAGTGCGGCATGGGAGTGCGACATGGGAGTGTGACATGAGAGTGCGACATGGGAATGTGACATGGGATTGCAACATGGGAGTGTGACATGGGAGTGCGACATGGGAATGTGACATGAGAGTGCGACATGGGAATGTGACATGGGAGTGGGACATGGGAGTGCAACATGGGCGTGTGACATGGGAGTGTGACATGTGAGTGCGACATGGGAGTGTCACGAAATCAAATTTCGCAGCAGTTTTACAGTTATTTTATGATCTACACCCGCCCCCCTCTTCCAAACCACCACCACTCGTAATCTCATAATCTCAGTGTGGTATTTCCTTATCTACTGGTGTCCCTAAACGTAGTCTTTGTATGAGTTGTATCTGAGTCAAACTATGCGACATTCAAACCATGTGACAGACGTAAGTAGGTGTAGACTTACTCAGTCCAGGGACTCTCAATCTGTTAGGATTTAAACTAACGTGAAGACAAAGTGCCTTTACGATGTGATACTGGTTTGGTGCAATTTTAAAATCAGAAATATTGAATCTAACGTTAAGGACAAGAGTCAGATTCCGAATTTTACAAAAGTGGAACTTATGCCGTCACCACAACTGGGAAAAATTACCGTGTGACTTAAAGAACTGTCATAAAATATATTTACCCTTCTGAGGTGGATCAGCTTCCGGTGTGTTAAGACCGTTTTAGTTTTAGGATGTTCACTCTATAGTCCCGACTATTCTATGCCCCAAGTGCTGAATAACAACAGTTAAGTCGGCTCTTGGGACCGATTCAAGTAATAGAAAACTGTGAGATTCAAACTAATAACATTGGAAACTGGAATTTGGTGTCATCAAACTAAAATTCCATATTTGTTTAAAATGGGATTAGGTGCCTTAAAATTGGTGTGAATACTCTCGTCCCAGTCCTCACAGAGGAATACTCTCTGCCCCATCAAATCAGATCTGAGTATGTGTGGCTTCATGTAGGTAGGAGGAGCTTTTACAAACTGAAACTTATCAACAACTAGTTGAGCTGAACCTTGGGACAGTCCAGCAGGCTTTCAGATCTCGAAATTTTGAACGTTGAAAGTGATCATCTGAAGAATGTTGATTTTGTTGAAGTTATTGACATGTTTGCATCTTTGAAAACCAGGAATCTATAAACTTCTAAGCACAATATTTCAATAAAAATTAATTTCGTTGCATCTTTTTTAAACGCTGTCATTAACTCAAATTCTACGTCTTTGCTGCTTGATGACATAATTTACAAAGTTTTAACTTTAAGCGTGTCTATGTGGTCTGGTCGAGAATTGATCGGTGCAGGTCCGGGGCGGTGATGCGAGACAGGGGGGTGGGGGGGGCTACACAATGAGTTTGTGGCCGGGTGACATCAACCCTAGTGACGCCTCTGTCTCTACCCCATCAATTCAATGGGATACTCACTACCCCATCATATCAGTAGTTCTCTTTCTACCGCGTCACATCAGTAGAATACC
Source organism: Omphiscola glabra (assembly GCA_964017045.1). Lineage (NCBI taxonomy): Eukaryota > Metazoa > Mollusca > Gastropoda > Lymnaeidae > Omphiscola > Omphiscola glabra. The sequence goes on from OZ024799.1 coordinate 34,461,104, forward strand.
CTTTAGCCCATCTTATCAGTGGCCGTGTGTCATGAAATATACGATCTGTCACGGCAGACGTCATCCCTACATTCAGCAATAGTAACATTATTTACTGGTCGGTTAAAGTGCTTAAAGCAGTAAATTTTACGACAAATCAAATTGGAAAATTGTAACCTTTTAGATAACGCGACTTAGTGATGCGCCAATAAATCACGTACATGCAACTTTTAACCTGATCAGTTTTTGTCCCATCTCTTACGATCCAACAATTTTAACCTGAATTTTAAGATTGCTAAATTAGCAACATTTATTCGACTCAAGGGAAAAAATAATATCAATTTTTTAAAAATATATAAAAAATCCTGGTTCCATTTATTAATTTATCTCTAGCTAGCATAGATTATACGTCAATTTATAAGTCAATTTATACTTCAATTTATAAGTCAATTTATACTTCAATTCATAGGTCAATTTATACTTCAATTCATACGTCAATTTATACGTCAATTTATACGTCAATTCATACGTCAATTCTAACGTCAATTTATACGTCAATTCCTACGTCAATTCCTACGTCAATTCCTACGTCAATTCATACGTCAATTCATACGTCAATTCATACTTCAATTCATACGTCAATTCATACGTCAATTCATATCTTCTGCCTATATAGTATAAGTACGCCGTAAGGCTATCATTTTAGAACCTCTCGTTTTAACCCTATCAGATATATGAGACGTATAAAAAAAAAAGCCCACTCCCTGGATCAACACCTCAGTCGTATGTCTGACCTACACCCCCTCCCACACCCCAACCTCCCGTCTGACCTACACCCCCCTCCCTTTTTTTGGGTCCCAAACGTACAGGCAAGGCCAATGAAATGTAGGTCGCTAGTATTTTCAAGTCGTGTGAGTGGTGGGGTGGGGACGGGTAAAATGGCTTATGAATGAAAAGACCTGGGACTCCGGTGTGGAGGAGATCTCAAGGATGTCAACCGGTTTAGTGCGTGTGTGTGGCAGACAGTACAGCCAGACGGCACGACACTTGCTTCATTACCTACACTTACCTAAGTCCTAAGTGATTGCTACACGGTAGACGCGCTTTCGAATTTATTTGAAAATTTGAAAATAACCAGAAAAGGACCTTAGCGCTCAAATATTTTGCATAGTTTTAGCATTAGTCAGAAAGTTATTTAAAGTTATTGGTATATTTCTCTTTGGTGTTATTCCCCGGCGAAGACTTTATTCCGACACCGACACGTCCGTTGTTACTTTTTGTATTTTTTCAAGTTTTCCCCATATCTTATGTCATGCATACGTATTGTTCTACTAGATCAAGTGGGGTGAGTCAATCAGCCTTTGAGAACATCTGTTCCACGCATTCATTTATCACCTGCAAGCGTTCTAATTTATCACATTCCTCTTGCAGTCTTCTCACATACATTTCATCTAAGTGTTATTTTTATTTAATTCTGTTTGTACTGTTGTTTGTTCGCTGAAGAAGGCTTCCTGTCGACACGTTCGGTGTTTTGATGCGTTCTTTTTTTTTTTTTAAAATAGGTTTTCCAAAACTTTGTTTCGCTCATTTCCATTCTAATTTATCATAAGTCATGCATGCATTTATTGGAATCTTTCGTGGACCACCTTGTGACTGGTGTACTTACATCACGAGTGACTTGCCTATTGTTCCCCCCACACCACACACACACAGCGGCCATATTGTTACACAGCCTAACGTGTCCAACAAGCGGGTGGTTCACCATCATGCGGCTTGCGGATGGCTGGAAAAGTCCGACCACCACGATACTGTCGTCATTGGGGTCACTTGAGCCCGCAGGTTCCCTTGACTGAAAAGAAGTGAGTCATGGTCGGAATATGCCAAGTATGGAGGCTAAGCTTCAAGGGCATGTGGGTAATCTTTGATTAGAACTACAAAAGAGATTTTTGAATGAAACTGATCTATTGTGAAATCGGTGAATCATTTTTCATAATGTTAAATGTAAAAACATCTTCGATCACAACACAAGTTCAAGACTCAAGGCAAATGGAGTTTAAACATGATTATCAACTATGCTCAAACTATGAGTTGGATCTGTATAACATGGCCGCGGGGGGGGGGGGGGTTTGTTGAGGGGAGCTGGATATGAATGACGGGGTAAGATAATGAGTTGTAGTGCAGAGAGTTGAGATGTCGCACATTCCCCCCCCCCCACCCCCCTCCCCCATCATTTTTTTCCCTTGATGGAGACAGTGACAGGTTAGGGAAAACTTGTTTATAAAATCGATAATGATACCCGAAGTCAACCTTCAAAATAATGAAATGATATTTCTTTTTTGGCCCTTCTCTGGCAACAATGTTTTGGGATCAATCTCAGTGGGTAGGAGATCATTTACAACTACCTTCTCCCACTGAGTAGAACATTATGTACAACAACCTTCTCCCACTGAGTAGAACATTGTTTACAACTACCAGACTTCCTTCTACCACCGAGTAGAACATTGTGTACAACAACCTTCTCCCACCGAGTAGAACATTGTTTACAACAACCTTCTACCACTGAGTAGCACATTGTTTACAACTACCTTCTCCCACTGAGTAGAACATTGTGTACAACAACCTTCTCCCACTAAGTAGAACATTGTGTACAACAACCTTCTCCCACTGAGTAGAACATCATTTACAACTACCTTCTACCACTGAGTAGAACATTGTTTACAAGTACCTTCTCCCACTGAGTAGAACATTGTGTACAATTACCTTCTCCCACTGAGTAGAACATGTGTACAACTACCAGACTTCCTTCTACCACCGAGTAGAATATTGTTTACAACTACCAGACTTCCTTCTACCACCGAGTAGAACATTGTGTACAACAACCTTCTCCCACCGAGTAGAACATTGTGTACAACAACCTTCTCCCACTGAGTAGAACATCATTTACAACAACCTTCTACCACTGAGTAGAACATTGTGTACAGCAACCTTCTACCACTGAGTAGAACATTGTTTACAAGTACCTTCTCCCACTGATTAGAACATTGTGTACAACAACCTTCCCCACTGAGTAGAACATTGTTTACAACTACCTTCTCCCACTGAGTAGAACATCATTTACAACTACCTTCTACCACTGAGTAGAACATTGTTTACAACTACCTTCTACCACTGAGTAGAATATTGTGTACAACTACCTTCTACCACTGAGTAGAACATTGTTTACAACTACCTTCTCCCACTGAGTAGAACATTGTGTACAACAACCTTCTCCCACTGAGTAGAACATTGTGTACAACAACCTTCTCCCACTGAGTAGAACATTGTTTACAACAACCTTCTACCACTGAGTAGAACATTGTTTACAACTACCTTCTCCCACTGAGTAGAACATTGTGTACAACAACCTTCTCCCACTGAGTAGAACATTGTGTACAACTACCAGACTTCCTTCTACCACCGAGTAGAATATTGTTTACAAGTACCTTCTCCCACCGAGTAGAACATTGTGTACAACAACCTTCTCCCACTGAGTAGAACATTGTGTACAACAACCTTCTCCCACTGAATAGAGCATCATTTACAACTACCTTCTACCACTGACTAGAACATTGTTTACAAATACCATCTACCACTGAGTAGAACATTTTATAAAATAACCATATTGTGTTCCTGTTCTCAGTGGAAATAATGAGTGAATTATTTGTGTTTAGATTTAGATCCTTTACCTTTGAACTCAGACCGAATTTCAGTTTAATAATGTCAGTCATTTTGTTAACTTCGCGGACCTGCAAGGAAGGCACGAAGACTAACAATGTTCAACAATATCTGCCGCCAATGTTTGTCACCAACGTCTGTCACCAATGTCTGCCACCAATGTCTGCCACCAATGTCTGCCACCAATGTCTGCCACCAATGTCTGCCACCAATGTCTGCCACCAATGTCTGCCACCAATGTCTGCCACCAATTACCATTTCTTATAAATAAAAAGTCGACATTCTCACGACAAATCAACTGGAAACATGTATTGGATGACTTTTGACCGACCAGAGCTCACACGAACAATGCAACCATTGAACTCTCTCATTGTTGGGCACAGCTGTCTCCCCCCAATCTTACTTCAACTTCAGTGTGTGTTCATCAATTACTCTCAATCGCCCCCCCCCTTTTTTTCTCGAATAGTGGAAAAGGGGGCGGGGGTGTTGTCCAAGCAATTTGATGACGTCGTTAGGGCGGAGAAAACAGTTGCGGTCTTTCTTGTTTGAGAAGAGGAATGTTAATAGGTGTGATAGCTCACCTCCATGACATCAGGTCTATTTGTGTACCCGGAAAACCCAAACACGTGTAATGGTTTAACACACAAGCCGTGATTCAATACTTATGTCAGCACAGACAAATGTATGTATGTGATCGATGGTTTGCCATGGACAGCAAAACAAACCAATCTTGGTTTTTAGCAATATATAACTATGTAAATATTTCTCTCTCTCTCTTTCTTTCTGTCTGTCTCTCTCTCCATATATACAGACTAGAAGTTGTACCTTAAGGGTGCACGGTATCAATATTATTTCTGACAATAACATTAATGGGGAACACTTAAGTCTTAAGTTTATTGAAATATTTTCAATTTCATGTTTCTTAATTTGTCCTGTCTGCTGAGGAAGGTTCTTCTTGTGTTGTCCTGTCTATATATGCCAAGCTTCAACATACCTTGTTCCAAACACCTTGTTCCGCAGAGCTTGTTCCACATACATTGTTAAACATACATTGTTCCGCATACCTTGTTCCACATACCTTGTTCGACATACCTTGTTCCAAACACCTTGTTCCACATACATTGTTCCACATACCTTGTTCCACATACCTTGTTTCACATACCTTGTTCCACATACATTGTTCCACATACCTTGTTCCAAATACCTTGTTCCACACACATTGCCCCACATACCTTGCTCCAAATACCGTTTTCCACATACCTTTTTCCACATACCTTTTTCCACATACCTTTTTCCACACACCTTTTTCCACATACCTTTCTCCACATACCTTGTTCCACATACCTTGCTCCACATATCTTTTTCCACATACCTTTTTCCACATAACTTTTTCCACATACATTTTTCCACGTACTTTTTTCCACATACCTTTTTCAACATACCTTTTTCCACGTACCTTTTTCCACATACCTTTTTCCACATACCTTGTTCCACATATCTTTTTCCACATACCTTGCTCCACGTACCTTTTTCCACATACCTTTTTCCACATACCTTTTTCCACATACCTTTTTCCACATACTTTTTCCACATACCTTTTCCACATACCTTTTCCTACATAAATTTTTCCACATACCTTTTTCTACATAACTTTTTCCACATACCTTGCTCCACGTACCTTTTTCCACATACCTTTTTCCACATGCCCTTTTCCACATACCTTTTTCCACATACCTTTTTCCAGTTGAACACTGTCCTTCATTTATTAAGCATTACTATAAATTGTTTCGATAAACTCCGGCTTTATATTGATGCCACAAAGAATGCCCTTTTAAGTATATATTTGAATATATATAAATAGAGAGAGAGAAAGTAGATATACGCTTTCTTACTTTTCAAATGTATTTAAGAGACTCATAACTTCGCTTTAGTGATGCGTGCTTCCTCTCATGGCATCGTTTCTGTAACCTCTGCCGTTGTTTATATCACCCCTGTTATTTCTTATGTCGCCACTGTTTTTTTTGTTGGTTCTATCATTGTCATTTTTGGCGTAACCACTGTCGTTGTAGGTGTCATCACTGTCGTTACTGGTGTCACCATAGTCTTTGTGGATGTCACCCCTGTCGATATTGGTGTCATCACTGTCGTTATTGATTTCATCGCTGTCGATGTTGGTGTCATCAGTGTCATTGTTGGTGTCATCACTGTCATTGTTGGTGTCATCACTGTCGATGTTGGTGTCATCACTGTCATTGTGGGTGTCATCACTGTCGTTGTTGGTGTCATCACTGTCATTGTGGGTGGCATCACTGTCGTTGTAGGTGTCATCACTGTCGTTGTTGGTGTCATCACTGTCGATGTTGGTGTCACCACTGTCGTTGTTGGTGTCATCACTGTCATTGTGGGTGTCATCACTGTCGTTGTTGGTGTCATCACTGTCATTGTGGGTGTCATCACTGTCGATGTTGGTGTCATCACTGTCATTGTGGGTGTCATCACTGTCGTTGTTGGTGTCATCACTGTCGTTGTTGGTGTCACCACTGTCGATGGTGGTGTCACCACTGTCGTTGTTGGTGTCATCACTGTCGTTGTAGGTGTCATCACTGTCGTTGTTGGTGTCATCACTGTCGATGTTGGTGTCACCACTGTCGATGTTGGTGTCATCACTGTTGATGTTGGTGTCACCACTGTCGTTGTTGATGTCCTCACTGTCGTTGTTGGTGTCATCACTGTCGATGTTGGTGTCATCACTGTCGATGTTGGTGTCATCACTGTCGATGTTGGTGTCACCACTGTCGATGTTGGTGTCACCACTGTCGTTGTTGGTGTCATCACTGTCGTTGTAGGTGTCATCACTGTCGTTGTTGGTGTCATAACTGTCGATGTTGGTGTCACCACTGTCGATGTTGGTGTCACGACTGTCGTTGCTGGTGTCACGAAATTTGTTTTTTTTTTGGGAGGAGGGTGTGGGGAGGATCTTTTAACAGATTGGACCCCGACATTCTAATTCACTGTCACATGTTTTGACAACAGATGACCCACATTTCATCGTTGCCTCTTCCAGTTTGAAACCATGCTGAAATTCCAACAACCGTTATGTAGGACAATCTACCAAAAAAACTTTTATTTTCAAGGCACATCAGATTTCTATATCACATGGCAAACTGAGTGAGTGCGGCTGCGGGAAGTAGAATGAATTAGCAAAGTGACATCTCTAGCACAACCATCAATGACATCTCAATCACTGAGATAACCATCGGTGACATCTCCATCAATGACATCATCACCAATGACAGAATCATCAACGACATCACAATTTGTAACATCACCATCGACCATGGTACAGAAAAGAGGATACACCAAATGTCGCGATGGTACTGCTGATCTTATTGAAAGGTCAGAAGATTAATTGACTCTATATTATTTTTTTAACCTTTATTTCTTAATATGGAAGCCAAATTAGCCTAATGCGAAGTTGTAGCCCACGGGTCTTTTAATGTTCCATGCCGCGAGGTTTGAGAACACGTCACCACGTGACACCATCTAAAACCAGCTACTCGAACTGGTGTTTGTCAAGGTGGCTCCCGTATCCCCCCCCCCTTAAAATGACATCTAATCGTTCTCTTCATATACCTTGCACCATTGTTTACACGACTATTACAGGGCCACTAGGGGCGCACCAAATGACATCTGATCTCTTAATGAACGGTTAAGATAAACGTTCTTGCTGAAGTAGGTATTCGCACTGTACAGCACCAGAGTGCGTCCTTTTTCCCAATGCCACTCAAAGCTCTTTTGCTTGGCGGCCTTCACCCCTTGTGTTTAGCCTCGCATAATTGAATCCTTTCAGTCTCTTGTTTTATATAAACATGCCTGTCTTAGGTTGTCTGATCCCGTGTGATTGGCTATTTTGATGAAGGCCATTGGCCACGTGACGTTTTATTTCCAGGCACATTCACTGCCATTCCACTGATGTATTCCGATACGTTTAAGCACTTCTCTCTCTTCGTCACTTGAAAGGAAATACATATTATTTATCATGTTTTAAGATGCAGGTTGGGTCTGTTTACTTTCATGTATGTTTTAAAATATCGAAATAACAAAGTCCAAGGTCTTCTTTTATACATATATACCAAAATGATTGAAAAGACAACCACGGCTTAGGTCAAATCTCCTCCATAAGACACTAATGGATTGTACCCGTTTCTGTACACCGCCAATTGGGCTAAGACAAAAAGGTCCCGAATAATCGGAGGCGATATTTCGGCCTCGACCTGTCATAGCGACCCCCGAACTAAGGTCCCCTGCGAAACAGCCCCGAAAAAAGCCCCCCCCCCCCTTAAACAATTTGACCCCCGTTAAAAAGGCACCCTTTTAATCATCTGGTCTACAACAACAGCTCCACCCTGTTAATGCATACACGCATTGCTCATTATGGCGTGTGTCAATTGACTTAACATAAAGTATGGCATTACAATATTATTTTTCCAAACTACAAACAGTGCAATACCTAAACTCTGACTCCAGAGTCTGTGTCTCATTTATTGCCGCGTCATTCAATGTGTTGTTATTATGGTTCTTAATGTGTTATTTTAAACTGCATTTTCAAATAGCTTGTTGGGGTGGGGGGAGGTGGTATGAGGGGTGGAGTTAACAACTTTTAATTTACTGAACAGTTGTTATGTGAAAAAAATCTAACATTGTTTTCCCTAAAACTGAAGGTGTCGGTAGAAGAATATGCTGAAAAAAGGTTTGTAGAGGGAGACAATCAGCAAGTCAGAGCCTTTTTTTTTTTTTTTTTTTTACTTGTTTCTTTTAGGATTTTTTTTTATTTATGACGTACATATGTGGGCGTGTATCGTCAGTAATGAAGGGTAATTAACTCTGTCTTGTTGTTTACCTCCACTTGTTGTCTCGCCAACCGCGCCATCCACCTTCTACTTACAGAATGCACTAATGGTCTTTATTTTGGAATCAGAGATGGATAAAAGATTGGGGGCGGTGAGCAGTTTAAAAAAAAAAAAGAAAGCACCGGAATCTTAATTGTTTGCTATTCTTGTCATCTGTCATTGTCATCTGTCATTGTCATCTGTCATCTGTCATTGTCACCTGTCATTGTCATCTGTCATTGTCATGCCATTTTCGCTACGGTTTTTTTTTTTTTTTTTGGTTGTTGTGGGTGGGGAGTGTGAGTTACACCCCTTCTACTGGTACGCCGATGTCCATTTTCACCGTATCGCAATCGTCACAAGATACAAGCTGCACGTTGGTGATGTTGGATATTGATATGGACATTTTATTGTTCGGAATGAGGGCGAATTCCCGGCATAGCTGCGAGAAGCTATTTCTGTACCACGGGAGATAATCTTATTGAAGGCTCGTCCAGCACAGACTGTATGTACGCAGAATGTACACAGAGCGTACGCACACACGAAATAGTTCTCTTGTGAAACACATTCTTCTTATCTGTTGTGCAAGCAGTCGATATGACGTAGTGAGCATGAAACAAACGACCTGGCTGAAACACGAAGAGACGCCATATGTTTAATAAATACAAAAGAATGTATGGACGACCTACATTTAAGTATGGAAATCCTAAAAATATAATGTCTGTATATTGTTGGCGTAAGTGAGGCAATCGATGTGTGTGTAATGCAGTGGTTCCCAAACTTTAGCAAGTTGTCGACCTTCGTATTTCAATGTTTCTTGGTCTCTCAAAACTTCTTTTTGTTAGCATAACGGAGTGGACAATTTATTTTTGTTATATTTTGAACACGGACACCTCCAGGACTGTCAGTGAATGTTGTGCTCTATGAAAGCTGATTGTATCAGCCAGTAGAACTGTCAGTGAATAATGTGTTTTATGAAAGCTGATTGTATCGGCCGGTGGAACTGTCAGTGAATGATGTGTTTTATGAAAGCTGATTGTGACAGCCGTGGTACTGTCAGTGAATAATGTGTTTTATGAAAGCTGATTGTGACAGCCAGTGGAACCTGTTCTACCGAATAAAATCTGCAGCTAGACAAACGTCCAACACACAAACCTGTCTCGGACAAAATATACCAGCTATATTGCCCCACTCTTCTACCAGCTATGTTGCCCCACTCTTCTACCAGCTACGTTGCTGGTACATTCATTTCTAATGCCTAGTTTATAAGATAGGTAAGGGACACATTTATTTCAACACTTAGCACCCCCTTAACCACCCCTTAACCTACCCCTTAGCAGGAACTCGGAGCGGAGCAGGCTAAAATTTGCTCCAAATCCCTTGTGTCAACATTGCTTGACCTGCGTCTTGTTCAGCAAGCTCCCATCAGAGATGTTTTGTTTAGTAAATCAATAGTCAGATTGGATCATTGTGTTAATAGGAGAAATAAGGTGGGAGGTTCATCAATGATACTTAATATGATTGTGTAGGTTTATTATGCAAATCTGATAGAAACATTAGTGGCATGATCTCACTCGGGTAAATAGAAGTGGCACCGGATAATCTAAAGTCGTTGAATAGGTGAGAGTGATGTCTACATATGTGGTGTAAAGTCGTAAAGTGGCATGATCTCACTCGGGTAAATAGAAGTGGCACCGGATAATCTAAAGTCGTTGAATAGGTGAGAGTGATGTCTACATATGTGGTGTAAAGTCGGTGAATAGGTGAGAAGGATGTCTACATATGCAGTGTAAAGTCGTTGAATAGGTAAGAGGTATGCCTACATATTTGGTGTAAAGTCGCTGGTTAGGTGAGGGGGGTGTCTACATTGGCATGTCGTAAAGAACATTAAAACACTTTTGAAATGTACGAGAATTAAATATGACTTTTGTTTGTGGTAAATTAAAAGACCTCTTTACAGTTGGGACGCTCCAAGACGCTCCAGTGTCGGCGAGACTTCCATTACTTCTCAGATGCATCCAGTACGAGTGAAGTGTAAAGGACGCTCTAGGGTCAGCAAGACCTCAATAACTTCTAAGTAACGATCAGATTGTTCAATTAAACGAGTAAAGAGACCGCATGGCAACGATGAAGACACGTGATGGGTACGGAAGGAATACCTTCTCTGACAGTGAAATAGTCAAACCCTCAACAATAATAAATCCTATAACTGGTTCATTTTACTGTTTCATTTTTTTTAACGTTTGTACCCATTGCAGGTTCCTATTTGGCTATATAAATGATGATGATGATTGAGTACTTATATAGCGCTTGTGTCCAATACAGGTAATGTAGAACACATACCCCCCCCCCCCCCCCCAAAAAAAAATTTAAAAAATAAACAAAAATATCCTGTTCTTTTGGTTGTAACTGCCCCATGGGTACTAACAGAATACCATTAGACCAATCAGTGACAGTGTAAATATGATCACTAACAAGATTTTAATATTTACCAATTTCTTTAATTCTAGTTAACTGATTCCTCAAAGTTATTTTGCTAAACGTCTTACAGAAAACATTGGCGATCGAAAATCTTTTAGTTCAGGATGACACTCTATCATGTTTTGTTCCACTCATCAAAACCAATTGACCTTTGAACTAGAGACCGACCGAATTTCGGCTTGGTTTCGGCGCCGAAAGTTGATTTGTGATCCCTTTCGGCCTAATTTTGGTTTCGACCAAAGCCAAAAAGTTAAATTTCGGTTTAATTTCTGCTTAGGTCGAAACATAAAAGTTAACTTTCGGTTTAATTAATTTTGGTTTTGTTAGAAATTAATTGAGATTTTCGGTCATCTACCAGAGGTAAGACTGTCTGTCTTCTCTAGGCTGGCAATTCGATATTCATTATTCCTCGAGCTCTTGCTGTCATCGTATGTTCTATGACTAATACTCCTTTATTTCCAAAAAATTAAATTTCAAATAGTCCTAGATAAATGTAAAAAGTGTTGCTGAAGAAAACCTAATGAAATGGTAATATTTATATAATTTTTTTTTTTTTTTCAAAAGAATAAAATTTTGAACCCTAGGTTGATTCTATTCATTCATTTGTGACATTCATTTTGATTTATCATTATCATGTTCATCAATGTTTTCATAGGCAAATGTGAATAATATTGAATAATCCCAGGGAATGGTAATATTTATATTATAATTTTTGTTTAATTTTTTTTTTTTATTAAGGAAAGTTGGGATTTTCAATTCATTCATTTCTTGAAACTCATCATAATCATTGTTACGTATCGTTATCAATATGGAGAAATTAATCTCTTATTTTAGTGTAAGGCTCGTTCTAAAACAGTGCACAACAAAAGACGATACCAAATGATAAATACAATAACAAAGAATACGATACTCAAACCAGGGCTGATTACAATTAATACGTTTTAATATGTTAATTATAATAAATTACAAAATCCAAAGAAAATATATGAAACTATTGACTTACAGTACATTGTTTGGCTGGTACCGGTACGATGTTAATAAAACACAATGTGCAAAAATGGTACAATGATGAAGAGAAATCTACACACACACAGTTAACAAAGCGCAGTGTCGTAGTGACAATAACACACCCGATAGTATCTCGTGATAAATGATCTGCTTCTCTCTGTCATTTGTCTCCACACGCTTTTATAGTCTATTCTATTCATCTTTCGAGAACAGACTAACATTGTTGGTCTTTCCAGTTTTCTCCAGATGCTTCAATAATATTCTGAGTGAAACGGACAATACTAACATTGTTGTCAACAAGGTTAAAGGGAGACTATTAGTTTGCTACCCACACCTTAAATGCGGTCTCGAGTTTGTTGTCTGCTAGAGTTCATGCACGGGGAAGGCATGAGGCAAACAAGTCGCCTACATAACAATCGTGCTCATAAATATTGTTATTGATGAAAAAACAAGTGTGTGGATTTATCACTGCTTTGTAATATAATTATGCTGTAGGCCTATGCAGACCTGTTTACTTTTATGATTTAGGCGACCAACTTAGATGTCTTTTTGCGATTCTCCGTCGAGACCCGTCAGAAGAACTATTAAAAGAGACCCGGTTAAAAAAATAATTTCCCCCCACCAAGGAGGGTGACGGAAGTTGGTCACCGAACGAAATAATTACGTCACCAAGACTAACGTGTTGGTACAAGGCAAACTATTAATACAGCGATGTTTTGCCAGCATTTGTAATTAGAGCCACAATTGTAGGTATATGCCCCAGAATGTAATTATATTATAAAAGCAAAGGCATTCAAGGGTCTATTATGCATGCCTCCTTTCCCCCCCCCCCCCCCCCGCCCCCGGTCCAATTTTCTCTTACCATACTACTTTTAAAAAAAACATTTTTATGAAATTAAAATGGTAAAAGCCAAAGTATTCATTAAATGTTTATTTCTTAATATTCACGATGTTCTCATTTTTTTTTTATAAAAAAAAGAATTTAAATATTGATTCTTTCCCCAATCATTTTTTGATGTATGCAGAATCTATGCGTGGACGAATTTCAAAATACCTAAATATTTCAGTTTCGACTTCGGCTTCGGCTTCGGTTTCGGCCGAAAATGTCATTACGACCGAAATCAGAAAATCACTTTCGGTCTGTCCCTACTTTGAACTATTAAAAATGCCATCGGGTTTATGCATATGATACCCGAAGAGTTGAACCAAATCCACACTTTGGAGGTTGAACTAGTTAAATCGATGTTTAGAGGCTATTTACACAGCAGAGTTGAATAGGCTTTTCACAACCTTCCACGTGTTTCCGTTTAGAAGAGATACATATTGATTCGATAGTAGAAAACATAGCTAGCTGGGCCGGGGGGGGGGGGGGGCGAATGGTTAAACACTGGCGCAACCATCATTAACTTTAGGTTTGATGGCTGACTAACCGCGTATAGCATTATAATTTGACCTCTTAACTATTGACCTGTGAAGGATTCATGTCGATTGTGGGATGGATTTTTCAGAAGTTCGATGATGAGAAAATGATTGCATAGAATCTATACGGTTAGTCACAAGGTCGGTTTTAGATCGTCAACCCTATGATCAGATACGTTTGCAGATACATTATTCTGTACTGCTTGTACTGATTTAGAGATACCATTTAGTATTTTGTACTGCTGATACTGATATCGAGATACCATTCAGTATGTTGTACTACTGATACTGATATCGAGATACCATTTAGTATTTTGTACTGCTGGTACTGATTTAGAGATAACATTTACTATTTTGTACAGCTGATACTGATATCGAGATGCCATTTAGTATTTTGTACCGCTGATACTGATATCGAGATTCCATTTAGTATTTTGTACCGCTGATACTGATATCGAGATGCCATTTAGTATTTTGTACCGCTGATACTGATATCGAGATGCCGTTTACTATTTTGTACTGCTGATACTGATATCGAGATTCCATTTAGTATTTTGTACCGCTGATACTGATATCGAGATGCCATTTAGTATTTTGTACTGCTGATACTGACTTCGAGATACGGTAAAACTCTCTAGTCACAGCCTTTTGACATTTCAAAATACTTTAAGAAAGAGGTTCCCCACAAAGGCAACCCACTTCCCATGTTTATACCAAACGAATTTAAGAATTTATATATATATATATACACTATTGTTAATTGTGAAGAATAAATATTGTTGCACAACTAACAGGTTAGAGTTAGTGTATCGGTATTAGTGCAGTGTTTACGCTGACCCGTGAGATGAGGTCGGGCATGGACTATCACAGTACACATTGCTAGTCATTACAAGGACATTACGATCTTACAGCCATTACATAACTATAGTAAGATCGAACATTTCGTCACATTATTTCTCCCTATGACATTTACACTCGCTTATGACACCCTTTCTTTAAAAACTGGATCTAATTTTGTATGTCCATTTGCAACGCCATTTTCTGGTCCACGCTTCTGTTTTCTTCCCCTTTAAGTAAATAAAACCATTTTTTTTTACAATCCCATTTATCAGGGGAGTTAATATTGAGCTCTATTTCAAATAAAGGAATGAACCCAAGACTATTGAAGCCCTTGCTGGTAGTCAAATATACGAGATAAGATACATAGCAGTGTTTATTTCAAGTATTGCCAAATACAACACTTATGGTTCAATCAGGGCAATTCTGCCAACTGATAAAAATGGTCTCACGTGATAACGCCATTGATAACATTAGACGCAGAAGATTAAAAAAAAAGAACCTTGTAAGTCAGCAAAAAATTTAGTTTTTAAAACGCGCCAATTTGTTTCCCTTTTTTTTTTTTTTTTTTTTTTCAAAAATACAAGTAATGAGTATTTAATTGTTTTAATTTTAACCCCGAATTCTCGCTGTAGAATTAATGTCTTAACAGTATTATGACACACTTACAATTTGATACTCCTTCCCCCCAACCCCATCCGCCCACCCATCCCTGTGGCGCTCCATCCCGTGTTAGGCTTTGGCCTGTCTCACCACTTCCTTCCACTCAGACCTGACTGATACTTTTCTTTTCAGTGCTTGGATTCCCAGCTGCTATAGATCTTTTTCCATATCATCTAAGTCTAGGTCTGCCTTTGAGCTTTCTTCCTCTGAGTTTTTTTGGTGGTGCACCATCTTCACTACTCTGTCATTTGGCATTCTTTCTAAGAGTCCCACACAGCGTAGCCTGACCTTTTTTTTTTTATATTTCTGCTACCAGCATGTGATCCTGATTATAAACAACACAGTTGAAGGTTGATTCTTATTCTCCATTCATATTCGTTCTTTGTTGGTCCATATATTTTCCGGAGAACTTCTCTCTCCAAATTGTTTAATACGATTTCTGCCGTTTTTGTTAGGGTCCACGTTTCGGTTGCGTATTTTACATCCCCCCACCCACCCCCCATACATACACTCCCTTTGCCTTAAAATAACGTCATTGGCCTACAGGGATCAGTGGACTCCAACAGTTTTTTAAGCTGTTGATTTTTGAGACAGTGCAGCGGTTTTAAACGGTGTCCTGACGCAGATTTTTGTCACAGAAAGTTAACTTACGTGTCAGTAGATATTGATAGAGTTTGAGACACTTAAACTACAAAGTTTCAGGGTATACCTTGAGTGTAAGCCATAGGTTTAATAATAATTTGCTACATGATATTTTGTTTTAAGCCTTTATGTTGTGTCCAGGAATTTTTGTTGTTGATATGAATGTGTCGCGTAATGAAATAAAAGTTGAACGAAACTCCTCTGGTGATGTTAACTAAGTGTTAAGGTGGCGATGCTAACTATCTAAGTGATAAGATGCACCCCCCCTCCGCACACTTTTACCCCCACCCTCTCACTTCAAAAGAAGGTATGGCCTTGACCAGAAGTGTCTCGGGGGGGGGGGGATGTAATTAACACTTGGTGTGGAGTGTCCTATTACATTTAATTGATTCTACTTGGACGAGATCCCAACCATTGGTTGGTGGTTTGGGGGGGGGGGGGGGTTCTTGTTTACAAACTTAATCAACCTTAACTCTGCATCATGTCAAACATCGAATAGACACAAGAGGTTCTAAATACACCACAGGATAGCCCTATAAGTATCTATGCATGATATGTCTAGGTTGTAAGTATATTTATTTGCTTAAACAGCCTCTGTAGCGCAATGGTTAAATTATTTATTGTGTAACTGTGTTTTTGGGAGTGTGTGGGGGGGGGGGGGGGGAAACAAAGTGCAATGATGGACACAGAAAAAATTCACAGGAAAAGAGGAGTGGGGAGGCGAAACTTCCAGTAAGAAAGATTGGAAGGTGTCCCTTATTTTTATCTATATTTGATTGAGGTTTATTTTCAAATTCATGATAACCGTGTTTTTCATATCCTTTGGAAACTGAAAGAGCTTTTGAAATGACCCTTTAATTCGGAACTGGAAGTTACTCTCAGATCACGAGAACTGGAAGTGACCCCCTGATCGTGAAACTGGAAGTGACCGCTGGTCGTGAAACTGGAAGTGACCCCCTGATTGTGAAACTGGAAGTGACCCCCTGATCGTGAAACTGGAAGTGACCCCCTGATCGCAAAACTGGAAGTGACCCTCAAATCACGAGAACTTGAAGTGACCCCCTTGCACTGAAGCGAACGCTCCAGAATTTCTCCACGTCTATTTAATCAATAAGGGTGCAGTCTGTAGGACAATCCTGTTACTTCTCTTAAGCCACCGTAACTTGGAAAGGGTGGCCGAGAAGAAAAAAAACATGTCAAGGATAGACGGAAAATGACTTTAACAAACGCATGTCCTGGCGGAAGTAGTTTACCGGATATTTGTTAAATGACCGCTGGGAAAACCACCCGGGAAGGGATGGCGTGCAAGAAATACTAGGCTGAAGACTTGGCTGAATGTTGATATTGTATTGAATATTCATGTTGTATTGAATGTTGATATTGTATTGAATATTCATGTTGTATTGAATGTTGATATTGTATTGAATATTCATGTTGTATTGAATGTTGATATTGTATTGAATGTTAAAATTGTATTGAATTTTGATATTGTATTGAATGTTTATATTTGATTGAATGTTGAAATTGTATTGAATGTTGATATCTTTCCTTGAAAAATTTCGGAGCACAATCTCTTAATAAAGGTTTGTGTCACGCGCCTTCTGTTTCTGATTCTTTTTTTACCTCATCGATTCCAGATGTTTATGTGTGCACGAGTATTTGGTTACGACCATGTATTTGTCTTCATATGTTTGAGATGATCTTGTCATGTCTTCTAAGACCGTGATTTGTATTTATGATTACATTGGCCCGGAGATCATCATTGTTTTCATGTACATTTGTGGTTCTCCATTTTTTTCTAAGCGTGAATCAACTAAACACGCACACACCACCACAACAGACTGAACTTTATAAGACATTGTCTTCGATTAGATCTGAGAGTTGTATTCGAAATTCACGAGATTTGATCACTATGTCCACAGAAGAAAATACTCAGACAGAACTCAGCCGTTCGGGGACGTTATGGTGAGTTTTGTTGTATTCCGATCAAGCTCCGTTCCCCAAACAGCGTTGTGAAACTCAAACTATTCGCTATACACCCGACTGACTTTGAGATTTTGTCGAGTTGACATAAGGTCTACCAACTGACAGGTTCATTTGTATAAGACCAGCGAATTCCCTTTAAATGTGTAGTTTTTATATACCGAAGTGGGTGGTTGGAGTTTATCACTAGCCCAATTCAAATCGTCCGTCCGACTGAATGGGAAAGATCAGAGAAAATAACTTGGTCCCCATATTTTTTGTGTCTTCCATCTACTGACATTTATATAAATCATTTTAAATCCGCTTATCTGCACCCGGAGAAGGGTTGGTCGGGTAGGATAGCATACACACACGATAAGAAGTTTGCACTAGAGGAGAACTAGAATTTAATTTTATGAAAATGAGCGGCTGAAGAGTTCCTGTCAGTGTTTTTATCCAGCGTAAATAGTTCATGAAGACTTCTTTTAATTCCAGTCTAAATAGTTCATGAATTCTTGTAATTCATGTATCATGCTGTGGTTGGGGAATTTCTTCTTCCCATTAAACTAAAACAAACCTGGTTGTCAGGTGCTGGTATCCAGCATTCATAAGCCAGTAAATAATTCAAACCCCGACAAATATGATTGTCTTTTTTAAAAAATATATAAAAATTTAGAGACCCACAGAGATTCCGCTATCTACCTTAAAGGAACGATTCATCATTATATAATATTTGAATCTACCAAGAACAAAGAAAACTCTTATAGAACTTGTGTGAGAGAAAATAATAATCGGATGTCATGCACAAGAGTGAGCTAATTTATACTCTTTCCAAAATAGCAATGGTTTCAATTAAGTTTGTTTGTTATTTCACTTCTGCCGAAGTGTCCAGATTTCAGTGCTTCTCCGGCTGCGATGGGTCCTCAAACAAATATGAATTTTAAAAAAAATAATTTTAGCTTAGTTTAAAAGTCTCTTACGATGATGGTATTATAAAAGAGCAACACAGCCACGCCTTAGATTGAGATCCGTTGATGTGGATGTGGATACTTGGTACTGAAAAACTCCGAGCTCACAAGACGCATGTGTCTATTCTCACACCCCGAACGCAGACAGCAACAGAACTGAATAAGACATTGGCCTCGATTAGATCTTTGAGAGTTACATTCGAAATGCACGAGACGTGATCGCTCTGTCCACAGAAGGAAACACTCCGGATAGAGAATTCAGACATTCGGGCAGTTGTGGTTTCTTTTAATTCCGATGAATCACTTATTGAATGGCAAGGAAATTTGTGGGGCACGCAAGTCTTATAAAATATTTGCAAACTCTAACAAAACAAACTGTCTTATGCCGTTCCGCCTGTCCAGCGTGGTCACTGGCAATGAGTATAGCAATCGAATATCTTCTCATGGAATAACACAATCAAAAGTTTTTTTCTGTTTTCTTGTGTTTTTTTTTGTTTGTTTTTTTCATGATATTGTCTTGTGTTACTGTTATGTCAAAAGTGATATTTACTTCAGTGACTGCGGCCAAAACAAATACAAAATTGACTCTTACTTCTGAGCTCAATGGGGCCAACTCGATGTTTTGGGCTTTTGTCCATTTAACAATTGGTCATTTTATTTGTATCAACGATTTTTCTATCATATTACAGTATCGAATGTCAGAAACTCGAGTCTCTTTTTCTTTATGGGCAAAACAGTTTTAACATTGCAGAAGTTCCTGTTATAAATAATTTATAATTTCTAGTAACGTGCACACCAAGCTCTATTTGTTTTCTTCACTTTGTTGACGTGACTCTGCTTGTTTTGTTGAAGTGACTCTGCTTGTTTTGTTGACGTGGCCCTGCACTTGCCAAATAATCCCAGGCGTGGCACTAATGGGGGCTACTTAGTTCTGTTGACAGATCTTCGTATAAACATCTTGGGATTAATCACAATGGGATGTGTTGTGCACTGAGAGGCTCACGATGACCGGCCGTCCTAGGGCCTCAAGGTGGAACGGGCTTAGAGAAATTTCTTTTTTCAAACTAGGTCGTGGTGGATTCGGGGGTAACTTGGCATATAACATCCCTGGCCCCCTTTTTCGCATTTAATGTTCATGAGAAAGTAAACAGATTTGTAACAGTAATAGCAGTAGAAGATGTAGGTTTGTTTCTTAAGCAAAAAAAATGATATCATGTGCCCCAAGCCTCAGGTATTAATAAATCATAGTTTCGCTATTGACCTGATGCCAAGGCAAGGTTCTGATGTCACGGTTCTGATGCCAAGGTTCTGATGGCAAGGCTCTGGTGCCAAGGTTCTGATGTCAAGGTTCTGATGTCAAGGTTCTGATGGCAAGGTTCTGATGCCAATGTTATGGTGCCAAGGTTCTGATGGCAAGGTTCTGATGCCAAGGTTCTGATGGCAAGTTTATGATGCCAAAATTCTGATGGCAAGGTTCTGATGCCAAGGTTCTGATGCCAAGGTTCTGATGTCAAGGCTCTGATGCCAAGGTTCTGATAACAAGTTTCTGATGTCACGGTTCAGATGTCATGGTTCTGATGTCACGGTTCTGATGTCACTGTTCTGATGTCACAGTTCTGATGCCAAGGTTCTGATGCCAAGGTTCTGATGCCGAGTTTCTGATGTCAAGGCTCTGATGCCAAGGTTATGATAACAAGTTTCTGATGTCACGGTTCAGATGTCATGGTTCTGATGTCACGGTTCTGATGTCACAGTTCTGATGCCAAGGTTCTGATGCCAAAGTTCTGATGCCAAGTTTCTGATGCCAAGGTTCTGATGTCAAGTTTCTGATGTCAAGGTTCTGATCTCACAGTTAGATTCTCCAGGCACGATGCCGCAATGACTTGAGAAGGTTGTATTAGAGTTGAAGAGTGGGAAAACATATTTATAGTACTGATGAGACGATTGGTTAGACCAGTGGTTCTCAACCTTCTTAATGCCGCGACCCTTTAAAATAGTTGCTCATGTTGTGGTGACCCTCACCAATAAAATTATTTTCGTTGTTACCCTTTAACTTTGCGTTTGCTGTGGTCGTAGGTGATCCCAGTGTAAGGGTCGTTCGACCCCCAAGGGGGGGGGGGGCTACCCACAGGTTGAGAACCGCTGGATGAGACCAACGAATGATGGATGATTGGGTAGACAGATGAATGATTGATAATTAAGTGGACCAACGATCCCCCCCCCCCCCCCGGGATTCCGGTCGACAAGTCTGTAGTGGCTTGCCGATTTGGAAGCGCTGGCCACCGACCCCCTCGGCGTTAACCCGGTGCACATAACCACCATTGCGTGTCCCGCGTGGCAGACAGTGACATGAATGGTAGTTGCTGGAATAAGCGGCTCCTACAGGGCTCCCACCTGTGATACTTCACAGGGGGAAGAAAAGGCAAACACAGGGTAGGGATCATGATTACAAGTTGCCGTTAAGGGATATGAGGCGAGAGGCTGTGGTGGAAGCCTCTGGCCGATGATTCTAAATATGCAGCCCTGAGAAGGCTGCTCCTAGGCAACCGTTTCGTCCCAGCTACTTCGCGAATTAGTTGCGAGGTGGAAACCCACTGTAGAATCCCTCTTAGAGGGCGTCCGATGCTTCCCCGGGACGGGTGGGGGGAGATATTAGGACGTTAATTTGCCCTCCCGGCCCCTAGGAAAGTGGACTGCGGACGCTTTAAACGCAGCGTCTTCGGTCGACCAGATATCTCCGGGCGGGGAGGGTCTACACTGATCCACAAGCTATTGGTCACGCTGGTCCACAAGCTATTGGTCACGCTGATCCACAAGCTATTGGTCACGCTGATCCACAAGCTATTGGTCACGCTGATCCACAAGCTATTGGTCGCGCTGATTCACAAGACAATAGTCACACTGATTCACAGTGTTCAACTCCAACAATGACTGAAGTGTGAAACGTGACAACGTTGAAACTGGGATCTTACTTCAATCTTGAGATTTGTGGCTACCAGCAAGTGCGAGAGATCATCATCCATTTATCAGGCGCACGTTGTTGAAGAAATGAAAAATCGATAGCCATGCCGTGATCGATAGCCATGCCGTGATCGATTGACTGCCGGCACAACATAAAACAACAACAAGATTACTCAGATATTCATAAAAATTCACAAAATTTATAAAGTTTTAAGAAAAATATATTATTTATCTATTTTATTACAATCGGTTGAGAATATTTTAAAGCTATCTGTTGTGGAAATACGTGTGGACTAACTACAAGCTATATGTTGTAGAAATATGGATGGAGTAACTACAAGCTATATGTTGTAGAAATATGGATGGAGTAACTACAAGCTATGTGTTGTAGAAATATGGATGGAGTAACTACAAGCTATGTGTTGTAGAAATATGGATGGACTAAAGATGTGTAGACTAGATGCAAGCCATATGTTGTAGAAAGATGTGTAGACTAGCTGCAAGCCATATGTTGTAGAAAGATATGTAGACTAGCTACAAGCCATATGTTGTAGAAAGATATGTAGACTAGCTGCAAGCCATATGTTGTAGAAAGATTTGTAGACTAGCTGCAAGCGATATTTTGTAGAAAGATGTGTAGACTAGCTGCAAGCGATATGTTGTAGGTGTATGGACTAACTACCCGGGTAGGTATCAGCCCGTCTTTTGAATATAATGACTATATTTAAAGTATTGTGAAGATTTGACTTGGTTAATATTGTTTGCAACCAATTCCCCTTTCCCACTCAGCCCACTGGTTTAGCAACCACTCTCAATCCAGATCATGGCTTCTAACAGATTATTTTAAAGGGGTGGGGGTGGGGTTGGGGGTGCGTAAGAGGTAATGTAAACCCTGGGGTTGGGTTAGTAAGAGGTAATGTAAACCCTGCGGGTAGGGTGCGTGAGAGGTAATGTAAACCCTGTGGTTTGGGTGCGTAAGAGGTAATGTAAACCCTGGGGTTTGGGTGCGTAAGAGGTAATGTAAACCCTGGGGTTTGGGTGCGTAAGAGGTAATGTATCCCCTGGCATATACTTTAGACCTTTTTTGTTTTTAATGTGAGTACATTCAAAGATCTTACTTGTATTAATAGTTAATGGAGTGATAGCCAACAAGATGCAAAAAGGAACCTCTTATTATAAGAGTGAGACGTTTCCATCAGACGATTATGGGGGAAAAGGGTGGGGGGGGCTAAAGTGTCTTAAAATAACGTTGAAGAATTCTAATATTGATATTAGCCGAGGTGCTTTTCATTCGCCGCCATCCGGCAGAGTGTGACGCAATGGGCATCGTTAGCACGGGACGTAACTCGCGATGGAAAGAGGTTCCTGTCTGAGAGATGGCAAGGGGGTGCGGGCGAGGGGGAAGAGGCATTGAGAAATAGGGAATGTTACTTTATGGAAATTTCCGATGTTTATTTTAGGCTAAGAACCGGGAGGTTAACCAGGCGGGGTGGGAGGGTGGTCACGTGAGAGGTGGTGGTTTTTAAGACATGGGCGTATGCAGGGAGGTGAGGTGTCGCTTGGCCCCCTTCTTCTCCCTTAAAGATTTTATGGCAATATCTTTCTTACATTAGTTTGTTCAATTTTAGCTAAACTTGTATGACCATGGCAACAAACTTAGGAGCCGATATTTTGATGTGTTCATGATTTGTGTTATCATAGATTCTATAATGTCTAGTCATATTAATGGACACATTTATTAAAAAGTGATTCTATGGTCTGTGGTTATATCAATGAACAGATTTAGAATCGTGCAATAAAGAAATACAACTATTTACTCCATGGTACCCATCCCTGTTAATTTTAACTCTCTCCGTCGCTGGTTTGATGACGTATATCACATGGTACGAAGAGATGGGCGGCAGTAAATATGTTAACTGACCAGTTGTTTCCCTGCTTCTCAGTCAAGCAACAACTCTCTTACTTTCTTTATAGCAGTCACCGCCAGAAAGATACAACTCCTATATAATTAAACCCAATACAGTGGTACCTCCAGATACGAATTTAATTCGTTCCGTAACCTTTCTCGTATGTCAATTTGCTCGTATCTCAAAGCAATTTTCCCCATTGAAATTAATCGAAATGCCATTAATCAGTTCCAGCCCCCAAAATGCCACCCCAGTTGTTTTTTTTTTTTGTAATAAAAGAGAATGTAAAGAAATAAACTGGTTTTATAGTGAACTTACTTTGGAAATCAGCCGACTAAAGCTTGCGGACGATGCTGGTGGAGGAGATGGGCGAAGGAGCTTCACTTCATTGATTTACTCGCTACAATGTTAATGCTAATCTCTTTCAGACACTTTAATTCACTTACTCGTTACACTCTTAATGCTACACTTAATCCCGTAACTTAATAAAACTTAACAAAACTTCACTTAACTTAATTGACCTTAAATGCTACGGTACAATTTTCTGTTACTTTCGCTTAATTTTCGTCACTGCAGCCGGCCGACCCGCTGATCCTCGTATCTCAAAGGTTTCTCGTACCTCAAATCAAAACATCGCTCGCTCGACGGCTCGTATCTCAAAAATCTGGTATGTTAGGGCACTCGTATGTCGAGGTACCACTGTACGTGTTTGGTCAAACGCCGGGGTTCTTGGTGATCATATATTTAGAGATTTAGCTGCCCGTTTGGGACAGACAGATGAAAGCGCCCTCTTCTTTAAAAAAAACTGATATTCATATGAATAGACTTGTGAGAGTATCGTTGTAAGATGATTACTACTCGACCGTGATCCTACAGTCCACTCCGACAATTCGTCAGTATTTTTGCTGGCATCCGTCCGTCGCAGTGTGACGATGGTGTGGGATTCGCAGGACGAAATCCACAAGGCCTGGGATTATTCTTCTAGGATTATAAGCTGGTTCCCTACAGCAAATCGCCTCTATCCAAGGGAACATCACGTGGATGATACAGCTTGGCACCGGTGGCGTCGCAGGAGTTGTCGGCATGTTTCATTTTACCAATGTTATCCGCCTACGGGACTCCATCTCCGGGTTTGAATTCAGTTTAGACCACTCTAAATAAGCAATAAGTGACGTGCAGAAGAACTGAAGTTAAAAGAATGTCGTCACAAATTAATGTTCGATCAGGTATCGCCACAATCCATGGACCAGTTTCTGACGCCACGGCTACCAATCCATGGACTAGTTTCTGACGCCAAGGCTACCAATCCATGTTCCCAATTTCTAACGCCACGGCTACCAATCCATTGACCAGTTTCTGACGCTACGGCTACCAATCCATGGACCAGTTTCTGACGCCACGGCTTCCAATCCATGGACCAATTTCTGATGCCACGGCTACCAATCCATGGACCTGGTTTTGGACAGAAAATCGAACTCACCGTCTCTTTGTCTGAGTCTTACCAGTAAGGAATATCACCACCCCGTCACCAAGTTGACACCCCCACCCCTTCCACACACAAAGAAGATACGTGTTAAACCCCCCTCCTTCCCCCCCCCCCACACACACACTGTCCCCAAAATGTACACCGGCGAAATGCTATTATAGAAGGAGGTCGTCGAGACTTAGCGAGAGAAACAAGTCTTCTGAGGGAGGGATTGAATCGATGAACGTCGATTGAATCGATTTAGCGTCAGCGACCGTTATAATTGAGACATTTTTGGTGGATCAATTCTGAGATTGATTTTTTTTTTTAGAATTGTCTACTCTTCCTGTTCTCTGTCACCTGTCTGAGTGCTTCCCCCTCTTTCTCCTTCTCCCTCATCTCTCTATCGACATTGCTTCATTTCTAAATTTTCTCTCCCCATCTCTCTTTCCATTTCTCTCTCCATCTCCCAATCCACTCCTCTCTCCATCTCCCATTCCATCGCTACATTCCATCTCTCGCTCTATCTCTCTCCAACATCTGCCATAGTGGTCCAGCCCACACTAACTCTCTTACAGCCTGCTTGTGTCTCTCTCTCTTTCTCTCTCTCTCATTCTCTCACTATGTCCACAGCTGTCAGCTCCTCTCCATTGTTTGTAGTTTATCCTATGCCCACCACAATCGGTACTCTATGATGCTGTTTCCTACCATCTCTACGGCTGTACAATGTTCTGGACAAACATACAAATTTATTATTCATGTTGTGAGGAACGATTTCCTGTTTTAATACAAGCTAAACTAACATCACGTCGGTGCATTCAAATGTTGCATCATAAATAATAAGGAAAAAATATATTCTCTCTTCGTAATTTTTCTTAACGGAATCGTAGCTTTATTTAGTACTAGGGCTTAACCGGATGGAGGTGTTTTTTTACACCGGGTCCGAGTATTTTGAGAAGATACCCTGTGGGTCCAAATGCTTCCACAAAAAAAAAAGAGTTTACTTCACATTTTCTATATGTGCTGGCCTTTAAACGATAGGTCTACAGACAGTCCTACACCCTACCGGCCGGCCTTTAAACAATATGTCTACAGACAGTCCTCAGACAGTGCTACACCCTACCGGCCGGCCTTTAAACAATATGTCTACAGACAGTCCTCAGACAGTCCTACAGACAGCCCTAATCCAAATCCATATTAATTAATATAATAGTCGCCTCCCCATGTAGAATTTCTTTTACCTAAGTTCACATTCCGGAAGCAGGACTCATCAGAAGAAAATATATATAAGATATAACTGTGCCACCAAACAATTGAATTCTCTTCCATTACACATCCGCAATATATCAACTATCACAGCCTTCAAAACTGCACTCAAAACACATCTCTTTAAACTCTACTACCCCGATTGATTCCCCACATCTGACCGATAAACGATGCTGCTGGCCGCCGTCCATGGCTTGTCATGTAAAAGTTCTGGGGTGGATGGGGTGAATATGCATTAGTTTTTGTTTTGTCTTTATACAGCTGTTCTTTATTACATACCTGTATTTTATTTTATTGTCACGATTATGTCTCTTTTTCTAATATGTGTATGTACAGCGCGGTGAGCCCAGCCCTAGGCTGGGGTAGCGCGCTATATAAGACAACTAATACTAATAATAATAATAATAATAATTATAATAATACGAAAAGATATGACACATAGCTGACCTGTGTCAGACGGCTAACTGCTCGTGTAAACCTAACAATTGCTTTTCGTTTACACTTTTCTTTCCTCAATGTATTATGCAACCAGACACTATTCCAGTGGAGGTCAAGGACGTGACCTGTTACTCTTATGCTGTTAAAATTCCCCCCCCCCCCCCCCCGGGGCATAGATTTCCTTTTTCAGATTTCCTCAAAACTATCCCGAAACAAAATGTCTTTGCACTGAAGCGCGGCCACTTATCAAACTCATAAAAATGGAAGCTTATCAAACCTCGGCCTCTAGCTCCCCCTCTCATTCCCCCCTCCCCGGGGTAATGTTCAAATTTCTTTGCTGAGATGTCAACCCCCCTCCCACATCCCCCACCCCCTACAATCTCGCCAGCCACGTTAATCTTCAAGACAGAAGAACGGTACACAAAATAGTTTAGCCTTAACCAGTAGACGTTAAATTTGTGCAATATTTTAGCCTCAATCAGTAGACTCAAATTTGTGGAATAGTTTAGCCTCAACCAATAGACGTCAAATTTGTGGAATAGTTTAGCCTCAACCAGTAGACGTCAAATTTGTGGAATAGTTTAGCCTCAACCAGTAGACGTCAAATTTGTGCAATAGTTTAGCCTTAAACAAGTAGACGTTAAATTTGTGCAATATTTTAGCCTCAATCAGTAGACTCAAATTTGTGGAATAGTTTAGCCTTAACCAGTAGACGTCAAATTTGTGCAATAGTTTAGCCTTAAACAAGTAGACGTTAAATTTGTGCAATATTTTAGCCTCAATCAGTAGACTCAAATTTGTGGAATAGTTTAGCCTCAACCAATAGACGTCAAATTTGTGGAATAGTTTAGCCTCAACCAGTAGACGTCAAATTTGTGGAATAGTTTAGCCTCAACCAGTAGACGTCAAATTTGTGGAATAGTTTAGCCTCCACCAGTAGACGTTAAATTTGTGCAGTATTTTAGCCTCAACCAGTAGACGTCCCATGAATTTACCACAAAAAAAAACAACAAAAAACAACAACGGAATGTGAGGTTATTTTAACAAATAACAGAATCCAGCACGTTAATTCAACAAATTCTTCATACATTTTGTCGAAACCGGTTGAGAGAGAATCCAGAAGAGCCGTAATGGGGTGCCATTAAATGTAATTCCCCTTGATGTGAAGCAGATGAATGAGTGGAGGAGGTTCGACGGGTAATTTCGGTCTGTGCCCAACACGCTCATGCCTCAGATTTACACAGGGACGTACGATCATTACAATGTACAATGTCACTTAATAAAATTCTAAATTTAAAAAGAAAATTTTCACCAAGCAATAGCGAATGGAAATTATATTAGTAATGGGATATTTTAAAACGTTTAGATTTTTTACAAATTAATTAAAACCTTTTCATATTCCCCAAGGAGTCGAATCGCGCCGGCTTCTTGTGGATCCTTTTAAAAAAAACATGCCTTTATTATATTTATAATATTTATTATATTTATAGTCTGTGCTCTTTCATATAACAAAAATAGGTAGCATAATATCCAAGTGCCCGGATCATTAACCCACCTCTGACGTCGCAAGACATTTCGTTCTCACAAAGTGCCTTGCTGACATCATCGCCTTTGAAGGAGCGCGGACCGGTGTTCGTATTATACCACCACTTTGAGAAGTCTGATTTAGGGTGCCACCATGACACGTGAAGAATCTCGGACCGTTGCTGATGTGCGTACCACCACTTTGAGAAGTCTGCTTTAGGGTGTCACCATGAAACGTGAAGAATCATTAAAAACTAGGCATTTCGAACCCCTTCAGTGGGTAATTTTAATAGTTCTCACTTTTAACATTTTAAGCAAGCCGATGATTTAAAAAAAATCAAAATGACATGGTGTCTTCGTGATGCGGGAAGCAATGCTCAACGACAGATGTCAGATAATGTTGATACCAAGCAAAGACATCCGGAGTTAATCATTAAAAAATGTAGCAGGCATATTAAGTCGCGTCTAAAAATAGGTATAGGGCAACACAGGACATCAAAACTGCACTCAAAACACATCTCTTTAAACTCTACTACCCTGACTGATTCCCCGCATCTGACCGATAAACGCTGCTGCTGGCCGCCGTCCATGGCTTGACATGTAAATTCTGGGGTGGGTGGGGTGAATATACATTTGTTTTTGTTTAGTCTCTATACAGCGGTTCTTTATTACATAAATGCATTTTATTTTATTGTCACGATTATGTCTCTTTTGCTAATATTTTTATGTACAGCGCGGTGAGCCTAGCCCTAGACTGGGGTACCGTGCTATTTAACACAACTAATAATAATAATAATTTAAAAAATGAAGACCGTTTTTTCATAAATAATTCAAATCATGATAATGTATTTAGAGAATCCTCGCAGAGATTTCCTGGGACACCCCTAACTCGAATCCGCCCGTGACAATAAGTCATTATTCAGAAGCTCACTTTTCCAACCATGTGAAACCATAAGAGTATCGTTATGAACACTTCACCCTTCTGCCTTACCCGGATTGACGTCATCGCCACCAATAGACCATATGTCATACACCCAGTGTGCGCCATCTTGTGTTGAAATGTCTCTACCGGATTTATGTTTATTCTGTGACCATGGCAACCCTTGATCTCCAATAATTAAGTTTTCGACTGACCGGGTCATTGTCTATTGCCCATCACATGAAATTATTCAGAGTCGAGGAACATGGATCCGGAGTCGCACCGCAGCGTTAACATTTTGGCTGGATGGAGGTGTAAGGTCTTAGAACAGATAGCTACGATTGTGCCCTTACATCTTATACATCTTAACATGTTTCTATATTTTTTTCAAAGTTTTCCATTCACAGAAGATCGATCAGCTATAACCTTTCATTATGAAACCCTTGCACATTAATTTACTTTTTCATTGAACTCAACAATTACAAAAAAATTATTCCAATGGATTGTAATGTTTCCTCATTTTTTTTTAAAGTCTAAGAGAGAGGGTCTCAAACTGAAGAAACAGCTAACATTGTTAAAACACAAAACATCCTTCGCCAACTGAGGTCAGCAAAGTTGTAGCCATCTTGTTTGAGTTTCACATCTTTCCAAAAAGAAACCCAACTTAAACCGCCTTACCAGACAGCTGTTATCGTCTTCATGGGAGCTAAGTACAGGGAGTTCCAGATATCAAAATTTGCATTCTGTGATTATGAGATTGCTGGACGTGATATTTGGAGTAGAAGTGCACCCCCCCCCCCTTTTTTTTTAAAATGAATACGATTAATAAGAAAAGCTTGAAATCAAAATGATATTGTTGAGGGCACAAACAAACAAACAAACGTAATAAGCCTTTTTTAGGGGGGGGGGGTGTTGTATACAAATTTTTTATTTAATAAAAATACAAACCAAGGGTGATGCTATAAGGGAGAAATTACTCGGATGTCTCTCTCATTTTCCCTTCAGTGGACATGTACGTGGTCAATTTAATGGGTTTATCAATCAAAATATTGATTGGAAGAATTGGGTAGAGGCCCATCATCAATCTGCACTGCTACAGAAATGTTCCCCGGCTACTCAAGATGCCCCGTTACTGATGTTTCTCAGCAACACTGACTATTGGTAAGCAACAATTGATGTTCACGGAGACTTGAGGAATTATGGGGAAATTAGTCAGAACTTGATGAGAATAATATTGATGTAAAATTATATTCCCAATTAATTAATTTCAACCGAAGTTAATGGACATTTTTTAAATAAAATCATCTTCTGATAAGATGGTTAGAATTAAGGAACTGTTAAGATGAATCGATCAACACCAAAACGAATACGCTGCACTCATAACTTCTCAGGTTGGGCTGCTCCCTACAGCAGTGACCAGGTCTCGTCAATGTCATGTATTGGTCACATGCAGCGACGGCCGCAACAAACGCAGAGGTCCCCGTACTCTGATGCCAATCAACATTTAAACAAGCAACAAAGCCATCGAGTTGTTGAGTTGACCATTGGTACACAAGCTCGTTGTAAACGTTTAAACAATACCCAACCACCCCGGCAAAAATCTTATAGCGCTATTCTCCATATTCGCAATAATTATGAAAACTTTTATTGTATGTCTGATATTAGTAGTAGGAATTATTAATTTTGTGGTAAGTCAGAAATAGTTGTATAAGTTATTACTTTTTTTTCGCCTCTTTAGGCCTGAGAAATAGACATTTTAAAACAATTGTGAATGAAATGGGTTAAAGACGTGTGAAACATGAGAATCCCGAGTTCCCATCGATCTGTCCAGAGGCGTGGCCGTCCGCTAACTCTGCGGGAGACATGACGTAATTGAAAGTTAATTCTGGAAAGTTGCTGAGAGCCTCTGGCAATCCAGCATACAAAATTCGTTTCACAGGCAATGTATTTTTGTTTCCATTTTCTTTTCTCATCAGCTTCAATTTGGAACTCTCAAAGACATCCGTGAGGAGTCAACGGATGTTAGATGAACATGGGCTTTAAAGGGTTAAACAATTCAATGTAGCGGATGCATATGTACACTATATAGATTTCAGTTAAAATAACTTTTTAAAAAAATATGTATGATGTCACTTGTCTTCTTAGTTAGTAAAATTATATAAAAACGTATTATTAGTATTGATTTTAAGTGTGCTTCGCAATCAGTAGGAGATCACAAGCTGTATAGCAACACTATGGAAAACTTTCTAATCTTTTAGAAAATCATAAAATATCTCAAACATTATGGAAACCTCATAAATCCCCTTAAACTTTACATGCCGGGGTTTATCATTTTAAATATGCCCCGACATTGTCAGAACTTGTAAAGAAATTCAGTTTCTGACGCATATTGTATGGGACATGTTGGCTGGAATTGACAGTGCGTGTTTTTTTGTCTTCAGATCATCCAATTTCATACGAATCTGCAACGCTTACTGTGATGGATAAATGGATGGAGTCAGTGTGGTAACAAGACGCATGTGCTGGCCCGTTTGGATGAATATGGAGTCAGTGTGGTCACAGGACGCACGTGATGGCCGGGTCGGATGAATGAATGGAGTCAGTGTGGTCACAGGACGCACGCGATGGCCGGGTTGGATACAAGATACATTTGAACTTAAAGTATGAGCCAAGAGATTTCCAAAATTCCAAACAAAAGTGAAGACAGAGACAATGTACGTGATCTTAATCTGTCCACTCAGCCAGTCGAGATGTTGCCAGAAATAGACATGCATGACAGTCACATGACATTCACAGACGTTGTCCAATTATTTACATATATGTATGGCCCTCATGCATGTGCTCAACTGGTCCAATCAATATGTTACAATCTTCTCAACTGATCCAATCAATATTTTACAATGTTCTTAACTGATCCAATCAATATGTTACAATATTCTCAGCTGATCCAATCAATATGTTACAATCTTCTCAACTGATTCAATCAATATGTTACAATGTTCTCAACTGGTCCAATCATCTGTTACTAATCCAAACATTGTCACTTTTCTCTCTCTCTCTCTGCCTTCTTTTTTTTAACAATGCTCCATCCTCACCATCCAAAGCTCCACAGACAATCTATTTCCCATCTGATCTCAGACCTCCCACCTCCCAAACAAAAAATACACACAAATAAATTCGCCATCTTCCCACCTTTTATTTATTTTATTTTATTCACGTATACAACATTATCTGTTTTGATTTTATATGACATCCTCAACACTCCCATCAATCCCAGCATTTCCATCACTCCCATAATTCCCATCACTCCCATAATTCACATCACTCCCATCATTCCCATTATTACAATCATTCCCAATATCCCACCACTCCCATCATTCCCATCACTCACATAATTTCCATCACTCCCATCATTCCCATTATTCCCATCACCCCCATCACTCCCATAATTCACATCACTCCCATCACTTCCATAATTCCATCATTCCCATCATTCCCATCACTCCCATAATTCCCATCACTCCCATCACTTCCATAATTCCCATCACTCTCATCATTCCCATTATTCCCATCATTCCCAGCAATCCCATCACTCCCATCATTCCCATCACTCCCATCATTCCCATCACTCCTATCATTCCCATCATTCCCATCTCTCCTCCCATCACTCCCATTATTCCCAGCATTCCCAGCATACCCATCACACCCATCATTCCCAGCATTCCCATCACTCACAGCACTCACAGCACTCACATCCCTCCCATCACTGTAATCATTCTCATCACTCCCATCATTCTCATCACTCCCATCATTCCCAGCATTCCCATCACTAGCATCAATCCCATCATTCCAATACATCCAAACAACCCACATCAATACATCCACTACTCCCCTCTAATCAAACCCCTCCCGCAACATTCATACCCCACAACCCCCCTCCCATCTACACCAAACCCCACCCCTCATCACCCTTAAATACCAACCTATTCAATATATTATCCTCTCTTAAACCCTCCCTATTCCTCCCTATCCTCCCCCACCCCCTTTATCACTTCCCCACTGCTTACCCCTCCCCCATCTGTTCGTCTATTTGTGTACGTTGTACACACGGCCGTAAGTGTTAAAGAGTCTCGAAGGTTCTATATCTGACGGAGATAATCAATAAAAGACAGTTCACTCAGATGCTAAGTTGAGACAAGGGCGATGCGGAGAAGAGAGGGGGGTCGGCTAAAAGGGGAGGATACAGTTGACAGGCGGTGTAGGCAGTCAGATCTCTGGGGGAGGGCAATGGGATGTCTGATGTGTGAGGTTACTGGGGGGTGTGAGGTGACTGGGGTGTGAGGTGCTTGGGGGCGTGAGGTGACTGGGGTGTGAGGTGAGTGGGGGTGTGAGGTTAGTGGGGGTGTGAGGTGAGTGGGAGTGTGAGGTAAGTGGGGGTGTGAGGTGAGTGGGGGAGTGAGGTGACTGGGGTGTGAGGTGACTGGGGTGTGATGTGAGTGGGGGTGTGATGTGACTGGGGTGTGAGATGACTGGGGTGTGTGAAATGACTGGGGGTGAGGTGAGTGGGGGTGTGAGTTGACTGGGGTGTGTGATAACTGGGAGTGTGGGGTGACTGGGGTGTGTGGTGAGTTGGGTGTGAGGTGACTGGGGTGTGAGTTGACTGGGGGTGTGAGGTGACTGGGAATGTGAGGTGACTGGGGTGTGAGGTGAGTGGGGTGTGAGGTGACTGGGATGTGAGGTGACTGGGAATGTGAGGTGACGGGGTGTGAGGTGATTGGGGGTGTGAGGTGAGTTGGGTGCTTTATGGAAATTAAGTACAATCTTATACACCGTAACTTTTGGAGTCTGATCAGGCTACGGAGGGTTTTTTGAGTATGAGAAAGTTTTTTTATTATGGAATAATATTATACACCATAAATGGAGAATCATTTAGAACAAATAAAACACAAAAGGTGACATCTAATAGACAGTGGACCTTTAGTGGACCCAGGGCTGACCCTGAGGGTCCTAGTGCAGACCCTGTGTGGGCCCAGGGCTGACCCTGAGTGGGCCAAGGTCAGACCCTGAGTCGGCCAAGGTCAGACCCTGTGTGGGCCCAGGGCTGACACTGAGTGGGCCCAGGGCTGACCCTGAGTGGGCCTAGTGCTGACCCTGAGTGGGCCTAGTGCTGAACCTGTGTGGACCCAGGGCTAACCCTGTGTGGGCCTAGTGCTGACTCTGAGTGGGCATATTGCTCACCCTGAGTGGGCCTAGTGCTGACCCTGTGTGGGCCTAGTCCTGACCCTGAGTGGGCCTAGTGCTGAACCTGTGTGGACCCAGGGCTAACCCTGTGTGGGCCTAGTGCTGACCCTGAGTGGGGATAGTGCTGACCCTGAGTGGGCCTAATACTGACCCTGAGTGGGCCTAGTGCTGACTCTGAGTGGGCCTAGTGCTGACTCTGAGTGGGCCTAGTGCTGACCCTGAGTGGGCCTAGTGCTGACTCTGGGTGGGCATATTGCTCACCCTGAGTGGGCCTAGTGCTGACCCTGTGTGGGCCTAGTCCTGACCCTGAGTGGGCCTAGTGCTGACCCTGTGTGGGCCTAGTGCTGACCCTGTGTGGGCCCAGGGCTGACCCTGTGTGGGCTAAGGGCTGACCATGAGTTGGCCTGAGGGAGGGAGGGGGAGAGGGGTTAAAATTCGTATTTATTTGTGTGTATGTTTAGAGTGGTGGGGTTATCCTGTCCATGAAGCCTGTGGCGTAGCGTGAGTTGCCCAACACAGGTCAATTCAAGATATGATCCCCCTAATCTTTGAACGTTTGATAGCACCGAGTCTCTTCCACCAGTCCAGAATTGAACGTCTTCCCCTCTCTCCCTCCCCTCAAGCTATGGAAAAATGTTGATGAAATTGTGGTTTTTTTTAAATATTGTATTTAATTTTAATCTCTTATTAGTTATTATTTATTTTACGCCCCTGTTGTCTTTCGCTATTAACCCGAGGAATTATGAAACTGTTACGTTTAATTGTTTAAAGTCGACCCGCCCCTGTGCATGGTGATGATAGATGAAGTAGACAAGTTAGAGGTGGTACAACATAAACTATCACTGGAAATCTCATCTGGCCAGTCAGACTATGTGCATGGTCCTGATTGATGAAGTAGACAAGTTAGAGGTGGTACAACATGAACTATCAATGGAAATCTCATCTGGCCAGTCAGACTATGTGCATGGTCCTGATTGATGAAGTAGACAAGTTAGAGGTGGTACAACATGAACTATCACTGGAAATCTCATCTGGCCAGTCAGACTATGTGCATGGTCCTGATTGATGAAGTAGACAAGTTAGAGGTGGTACAACATAAACTATCACTGGAAATCTCATCTGGCCAGTCAATGTGCATGGTGATGATAGATGAAGTAGACAAGTTAGAGGTGGTACAACATGAACTATCACTGGAAATCTCATCTGACCAGTCAGACTATGTGCATGGTCCTGATTGATGAAGTAGACAAGTTAGAGGTGGTACAACATGAACTATAAATGGAAATCTCATCTGGCCAGTCAGACTATAGAGCAGTGGTTCTTAACTTTCCTAATGCCACGACCCTTTAATATAGTTCCTCATGTTGTGGTGACCCCCAACCATAAAATTAATTCCTTTACTTCTTCATAGACAAGTGGTTTTCGTTGGTCTTAGGTTTAGGCGACCCCATTGTAAGGGTCGTTCGATCACCAAAGGGGTCTCGACCCACAGTGTGAGAACCGATGTTATAGAGCATACTGTGACGTAAGAAGCTTACTGTATTTAAGTTCTGGTAAAGTTGGAAGTCTTAATACCGTCTCAGACTTGTTTGGGATATTTTAGGACCATCGAAAAAATTAGGGTCCACAACAATCTTAACTACAATGGTTGGATGAACTAGCTTAACTATGGGCCCCTAGGGGAAAATCAGGGTGAAAGTATATGGCCATTAAAATGTATGTCGTTCAAAGATACATATCGTCCCATATTATTATGTGCCATTCAGAGGTCCATCTAAAAAAAAGGTTTAGAACCGTAGATGTGAGGACTAAGTCATCTCTTGTTTTCAGTTTACCTAATAACTCACCCCTGATGGTGACTCACCCACCTTTAGTCACACCACACAAGCCAGGTGTTCTCAAACCTTTGAGACCCTTGTTTGTTTTCAACCCCCAACGTCCCCTTTATTCAATTCAATTTAACTTTCTTTTTTCTTAACCTTCTCTCGAATGAAATCTCCTTGCGTTTCAGCCTAATTCTTATAATCCGAAATAATCATGTAATCTTTTCAACTCAGCGAATGCATTGTCCTGCCGTATTTAATTATCATTAGTTATGAAAACATTCAATAAATGTTGACTAAGCACTTGGTTGATTTGTTTGTTTAACATCTTGGGAAAGTAGTCAGCAATATCTTGCTTTGAACGACACGAAAATGATAAAGAAAGAAAACGTTGCCAGAATATTTTTAAAGTGTTGTTTTTTTTTACCTAGCCTCCCCATGAGAAATAAAAATAACATTTTGATGGGGGGGGGGGGGGCTAGGGGAACATTCCCAACTAATCCTCCAACCAAAATGTTCACACTACTAACCGTTCACAATGTAACGATCCTGTAGTGAACCGTGTCTAAGCTCAGACACAGCCAGGTCGGGGTTAGCAGTGGGGCAGTAGTTTAAATGGAGTCATCAACCCCGTAACCCACTTGGCGCAAGGGCTCTCACACTGTTTGGTTATGGGGAGGGGGAAATACGTCGAAGTGGTGATCAGTAGGGGAGCGGGCGCGGGGGGGGGTGGTATGTGGGGGTGGGGTAGTAGACTGTGACGTAGTACTCGGTGAAAGTCCAGCAGAAATGTTGCCAAGCAACCAGAATTTGATTTACCAAACAATCTCTCCACCTTTCACAAATCTAAACTGGTGGAGAAATTATAGAAACAAAATAGGAGTCAACAGCGCATGGTAAGCTTTAGAGAGCAAGTCTACTTACAAACGATGATCTTTATAGCAAACCATTATTGTTCGTAGTCACCTTCCGGTAATTTTATTGTCTAGTTCCGCCTCTACACCTCATACAGACACCAGCTGCAATGTCCGATCACTTCCTTGTAGCTCTTTCACTTAAGTGTCCACAGATCCCAATGTAGCTCTGTCACTTGAGTGTCCACAGATCACAATGTAGCTCTCTCACTAGAGTGTCCACAGATCACAATGTAGCTCTCTCACTAGAGTGTCCACAGATCCCAATGTAGCTCTCTCACTAGAGTGTCCACAGATCACAATGTAGCTCTCTCACTAGAGTGTCCCCAGATCACAATGTAGCTCTCTCACTAGAGTGTCCACAGATCCCAATGTAGCTCTGTGACTTGAGTGTCCACAGATCACAATGTAGCTCTCTCACTAGAGTGTCCACAGATCACAATGTAGCTCTCTCACTAGAGTGTCCCCAGATCCCAATGTAGCTCTCTCACTAGAGTGTCCACAGATCCCAATGTAGCTCTCTCACTAGAGTGTCCACAGATCTCAATGTAGCTTTAATAAAGGCGCACTATAAAACGCAGAATAACAAAAAATACTCCTTTAATAGCAGCGCCCACGTGACACATCTCTTAAAAACGGCTGCACATTTTAAATGTACAAAAGATTTATACAATGTATAGAGGAGAATAAAGTAGCTAGGATCACACCAAAGAGAATTAGGATGACACCAAAGAGAATTAGGATGACACCAAAGAGAAGAAGGTTGACACCAAAGAGGATTTGGATGACACCAAAGAGAATTAGGATGACACCAAAGAGGATTGGGATGATACCAAAGAGAAGAAGGTTGACACCAAAGAGGATTAGATTGACACCAATGAGGATTAGATTGACACCAAAGGGTAAAGAGAATTAGGTTGACACCAAAGAGAAGAAGGATGACACCAAAGAGAAGTAAGTTGACACCAAGGAGAAGAAGGATGACACCAGCTTGAGTTGGAAGTCTTCACTCTCCACTCCATTGTTTGGACATAGTCTGTCACTGGTGTTGGACATTTCGGAAACCAGAACATGGTACGGGAACAACTTATATAAATAACATGTCTGTATGTGTGTTATGTCAATAACATTCGTGTTACATATGACGCATGGAAATTGTCCAGACACGCAATATGTATATTCATATGCAATGCACACAAAAAACAAAGTTGATGGGGAGATGTTGTGGAGATGATGTTGTGGAGATGATGTTGTGGAGATGATGTTGGAGTAATGGGGTGGTCTTGAAAGATACATTTGAGGAAAGGTTTGGGAGATACTGGATGTTGTGGAGACAATGGGAGGCGATAATAATATGATGTTGAGCTGTTACGTGCAATAGAGGAGATGTTGTTCGGTTTTAGGGAGGTGGAAAGGGGGACCTTGAGGAAGATGATAGGGAGATTTTAAAGAGATGTGGAAATCATGTCGGGGAGATATCATTGTGGAGGTTATGCAGAGATGTTGGTGAGCCGTTGCAAAAATGATGTGGACATTTTGACATATTTTAAAAATTATTTAATTATTTTTTAATATTTTTTTGGGAGTGGGGAATATGTTAGAGAGATGTTGAAGAGATGTTGAAGATATGTTGAAGAGATGTTGAAGATATGTTGAAGAGATGTTGAAGAGATGTTGAAAGAATGAATGGGAGCTATTGGGTAGATCTACGGGCAGTCCTCATTCAAAGTGTTTCTAAATCCACTTACATCACTGTTATAAAATGCAGTTCCGTTTTGTATCTGCATGTTTCGTGTATCTTCCTGTTTCTTGCATTTTGATGTTTCTTGTATCTTCATGTTTCTTGTATCTTCATGTCTCTTGCATCTTCATGTTTCTTGTATCTTCATGTTTCTTGTATCTTCATGTTTCTTGTATCTTCATGTTTCTTGTATCTTCATGTTTCTTGTATCTTCATGTCTCCTCACTACAGTCAACAATGAATGATGATTATAAATAAATACAACACATTCGGTCATTTGCCTGGTCTTTGCATACAGCAAATAACTTATTAAATCAGTCCCAGTGAATTGATTAAGTTAAAACCCCCAAAATATAAAATTCTAAAACTTGTCATTATTTGACCTCGGGTCAAACACATCACTTTGACATCACTAGTGTTTGCCCCCCCCCCCCCCAACCCCTTCCTCCCACTCCAAAATGCACACACGTGTGAATTGACCAGTCAAATATTCACTTGTATGTTATGGACCACTGGTCAAATGTTGACCTGATGACGTGGACGACCTAATCCCGCCGTCCAATTAAACTGTAGTATGTCTAATCTAACACGTATGTCAGCGTCCATACTAACAACGTAGGAAGCTTTAGCCCATGACATATTCGTGCGTGGACAAAGCGCCTGGCATTCCCCCAAGCTTATCTTATTGATTACTCAAGTCTTCAAGATGTTCCCGTATCTTTAAAGAAAAGAAAAAAACAAAATCAGAACGAAAGAACACAAATAGAAAATCGCACAGTCCCATGATTCGGCATGAATGCAATATTCTATTTATAGATATATGGGAATACCCCAAGATGGTTACATAAACACTTTCGGGCGGTGTATATAAGAAATAGTAGAACTCGAGGGCTCTCATTTCTTATGTACACTGTATATTGCGGGGAACTAACTAGAACTCGAGTGATCACTAGATTTCCGCGAGTTTCGCGATTCAGTTTAGTTAAATGTTCGGTTATTTCATTTTCAGATACTTCTATAATTACATTTCTATTCACTTCCCAGTGTCATACAGGCGTGGGAATATTTCTTTTGATACAAAGTGACTCAATGACTACTAGAGGTAAAGAACCTCTGAATCTTAAGTGATATTTTTAGCCAAGTTTCCATGATGACGTGATTACTTAAATATATCCCCAAAAACATGTACTAGGAGTGAATGACAACATCACGGCTTGGTTTTTGTCACTGGTGTCACTCGCCGTAACACTAATCATCACGGTGAATTATGGTTTTTATATTACGTTGTTTGTGAGATGTGTGTATTGAGACGTATGTCAGGCTTAAAGTTACACAGGATGTAGTGCGCATACAACCGAAGAGAAGTACGTACCGGTATTCGAGATAACATTCCCTGATAAGGTAAGCGTTTATGTGGTTGGGATGTCGCAATGTGGATGTGGTGTTGAAATGTTGCTGTCGTGATGATATGATTTGTTGTTGTTGTTGAAGTTGATATCTCATGGCGTGCTGTGATTATGTCTCTCTTTGTTTACTGTTTATTTCCACATTTTCTTATGACCACGTGTGACTATGTCCACGTGTGGTAGATATGTCCACTTTGCTCTTACGTCCACGTGTGGTTAATACGACCCCTTTTGCTTTTATGTCCACGTGTGGTTGATATGTCCAGTTTCCCCTCATGTCCACGTGTAGTTGATATGCCCACTTTTGCTCTTATGTCCACATGTGGTTGAAAAGTTGTGTTTCCTGTCAAAAAATGTTTTAAAAGATGATTAAGATTCCACAAGAGATGCATTCAAAATTCCAGATCTAATAGTTTTCTAGCTGTGGTCATTGACTGGCTATAGTGTGGTCATTGACTGGCTATAGTGTGGTCATTGACTGGCTATAGTGTGGTCAGTGACTGGCTATAGTGTGGTCATTGACTGGCAATAGTGTGGTCATTGACTGGCTATAGTGTGGTCAGTGACTGGCTATAGTGTGGTCAGTGACTGGCTATAGTGTGGTCAGTAACTGGCTATAGTGTTGTCAGTGACTGGCTATGGTGTGGTCAGTGACTGGCTATGGTGTGGTCAGTGACTGGCTATAGTGTGGTCAGTGACTGGCTATAGTGTGGTCACTAACTGGCTATAGTGAGGTCACTAACTAGCTATGATGTGGTCAGTGACTGGCTATGGTGTGCGTTAAAAATGTGGAGTGAAAGGGGGGGGGGTCTCGTTAAAATTTTCGAGTCAGTTTTCTCCTTGACCAACAGATTATGCGGTAACATAATAATTATTTTAACTCTTTACCTGGCCAATTGAAATCGTCTCGCCCCTCTCCCCATCCCACCCTTTTACACGTGATGGGGATGGTATTTTGTTTTGTTGTATTAACTAACTAACGCCCATGTAAGGTTGGAAAACATAAATTATGTCACCATTAAAATTATATTTAATACGTGTATATTATGCCAAGTACGAAATGGAGAATTGCATGTAAGAGTTTTTATAATGCGTTATTTGTTCTTGACAGTTGACAGATTCTCATTCAGACTTTAACACAAAAAAAAATTGATATGAAGTAAAAGATGATATGAAGTAAAAGATGATATGAAGTAAAAGATGATATGAAGTAAAAGATGATATGAAGTAAATGATGATATGAAGTAAAAGATGATATGAAGTAAAAGATGATATGAAGTAAAAGATGATATGAAGTAAAAGATGATATGAAGTAAAAGATGATATGAAGTAAATGATGATATGAAGTAAAATGTGATATGAAGTAAAAGATGATATGAAGTAAAAGATGATATGAAGTAAAAGATGATATGAAGTAAAAGATGATATGAAGTAAAAGATGATATGAAGTAAATGATGCTATGAAGTAAATGATGCTATCCACATAGAAGAGGTTATTTAACTCATGGGAGTCCTGGGGCTTTTAAAATACATTTTAATTGATGTTAAGACATTTAAAAAAAAAAATAATTACCAACCGTCTGTATTAATTAAGAGAGAAGAATTCCTTTCTCGTCCCACGACTGCACTGTTCTTAACGGCACTCTCTTTCAGCGGGAGTAACCCCACCACATTACTTTTTATTCGTGTTCTATTTGAAATTTAAGACGAATATTTGTTCACATAAGTTGCTGAAAGTGGAGTGTTATTGTAAACTATACCGAGATTCAGAGGCGTAGCTAGAGTGTTTCGCGCCCGGGGACAAGATTCATTTTACAGCGCCCCTTTTGTCTTTTTTCAACCCTCAAACCCATTATTTTCATCAATAAAATAATATCAAAGCACATTTTGGCGCCCCTAACTAGCTGGTGCCCGGAAACATCTGTCCCCCCTGCCCCCCTTTCGCTACGCCTCTGGCGAGATTTAAAGTCGGGATGGCAGTATTAGTATCCAATGCGTCGGCCGTGGATTAAGTTCTGAGCAGATGTCAACAAACAAGCCATCTTTCTGTTGGGGCTTTACAGAAAACGATTTAAAAATATTCCCTCAACGTTTCATTTCAACACCTTTTCATGTGTACAAATCGATTATTGGAGAATAAATTCCTGCTTAGAGAATGATTTGCGTCAACATTACTACACACGCGATCTCTGCGGGGGACATGGCCAGAATTCTCCGGGTTATTCGTGAAAACGGTTCGGTTATTCTACCGTTAAGAGATAAACGCAACCAAGCGTGGCGAATTGACGGCCAGCCAAAGGGGCGATAGGATAGAGACATACCACGGGCAGGAATGTTACTCAAGGGGGGGGGAGGGGTGGAGTGAGAAAGAGATTAATATTGTTAATAGCTCAGATTACGTCATAAACCGGGATATAAATATTATTAGTGATTGAAAACCGCCCTTGAAAAGTTTTCTGAACAAAACGACAGGATGCCCAGCGGAAAAATGAAACCCTTTCTAACCCACTCCCACGTTAAAAACCACGCCGCCAAAGGCCATCCTATGTTACTACCACAGTTGAATGCGTAAAATAAGGGGCCGAGCCCAGTTCAAGGTCACAATGACGGGCCCTCTCACCTGAAGTAGGTGTCGCCGTCTTGTTCTCTCAAGTCAGACGTTCACTATTCAATCTGCGACTGTACGACTGGTGGGTGTAAGTAAGTAGAAAAAAGAAAAAAAAAACTTCCTGTATTTGCGCCACACACCTGACAAGAAGTTAGTGTGGGGGGGGGGGGGGAAGGGCGATACTTTTAAATTTTAAACATTAGGCGGGATGATAATTTTAAACTCTAAGATAGATTCGTGCTAGAGTCTAGATTTATAAGATAGATTCGTGCTAGAGTCTAGATTTATAAGATAGATTCGTGCTAGAGTCTAGATTTATAAGATAGATTCGTGCTAGAGTCTAGATTTATAAGATAGATTCGTGTTAGAGTCTAGATTTATAAGATAGATTCGTGCTAGAGTCTAGAGTGCTAGACTGGCAGTAAATGGAGGCGTTTTCAATTGGTTTATTTCAAGTCTATAATACTTTTGCACCAGATAATTTTGAATTTGAAAGTAGGCTATTTCTAGTTACATCTTCAAATAGAACAAGTTTACCGGGAAAATTTTAAATAGTAAACATTAAAAAGATTTTTTTATTTTGTAATATGGTGTTTACATTTATTATGAAACCAAGATGAAAGAGAAGAAGACTTACAAACGTGACCCCTGTCCAGTGAAGTCCTTTGGGTAGGGCAGGGTGGGACATTTACCCCCACCCCCATGCATTTGCAGGTTTTTTTTTAATTGCCATATACTATGGCGCCCCCAGTAATAAAAAACTTAACAAGCCGACAAAGTTTTGGTTTTGCCCCCCCCCCCTTTTTTTTTTTTAAAAAAACACATGAAATGACGCCCCTGCCACTTTCTGGTGATTTCTTTGTACAAATCGAAACCATTATTTCTATGAAAAGACTAAAGTTTGTTTGAGTACGTTAGCAGCGACATATGTTCGTTCCACTGAGTGTTCCAAACGACTAGCACTTGTTAAAAAGAAAAAAAATACACTTTTACTAATTGCCCATCATGTTCATATCACATTTATGTTTGCTTGCGTAAACACTTTTATTAATATTGAGTAACTCTCACTAATGAGACTTATTAAATATTAAAAAATAAATTTTCGTTATAGAAAAATATCACACACCACACCCCACACACACACGCTTTTTCAACTCTAAAACCCAGCCCAATTACCGTTAGTACAAACCAACTGCCTGTCTGGAATCTTGCGTGGTACTTGACTTGATCCAGAAATCCGATTTTGTTGAAAAGTGCAAAGATTCCCCCCCCCCCTCTCTCCCCCCTTCCCCACCCCGGGCCACAACGGACAGAAGCTTATAGACCTGAGATATTTGTACTTTACTCTATGATCAAATCAAAGGCGTACGAAGCGGTGGGGTTGCAAGGGGCGGGCAAATGATCCATTTTGGATTATTAGATAGATTCAAATATCTTCTTTCGAGTTATACAAAGTTTTCAAAAGTGTACACAGCCTGCGGCAACAAATACATGTTTTATTCGTGTATAAATGCATTTTTAAGATGAGGCTTTACCATCACGGGTGTCATATACCTCTTATGGCCCGGTCCCGAGTGTGGACTTTGATGAGCTCAATTTTTTTGTTCAGTGTGAAGTTGTATCGTAGAGTTATCTCCTTTCATTTTATTGATGTGTCGTCCGGCAACTTGTCGCAACGATCTCCCACCACCCTTGATTGGGAATGATTATTTACATGATTTCCAGAGGGCTCTACACGGAGCAAGAACCTACTCATTGTCGGTCGTGTTTCTAGCCTTTCTAATCCGGAAAATTCTGATTGATTATAAATAAGATGGTCGACTGTGACCGGCAGACTAACGAGAGATACAAAAGACATAATAGACTTACGAGTTTTCCCTGTGTGTGTTATTGTGTGTGTGTGCGTGTACGAGTGTAGATTGGTATATTTGCCGTTCTATTTTTAAACGTATTCATACGCTATTAGCTAATAGAGTTTTTCTTTTGTATGTATATTTTGCACTTTTATATCAGGATTGTTAGTGCAAATACATTGTTTCTTGCGATTAGCTCTGGTTGGGGTATCGTTCTTTCTTTATTATATTCAATCAGTGGTTAATGTACCCTAGTTCTTCAAACGAACCAAAATTTTTAAACAACCGATTAAATTTGTCATACCATACAACGG
Organism: Omphiscola glabra; assembly: GCA_964017045.1. Classification (NCBI taxonomy): domain Eukaryota; kingdom Metazoa; phylum Mollusca; class Gastropoda; family Lymnaeidae; genus Omphiscola; species Omphiscola glabra. Next base: position 34,506,046 of record OZ024799.1, read on the forward strand.
TACGCAACACAACGCAACTTTGAAAAAATTGGCATTTCAGATTATCATTAAGTAATTTTAACAAAACAATTAAAAAATACTATTTTATTTTATTTGTGTATTTCCATAATTTGAAATTTTAAAGGACAATCATATTTAAAATCACCTGGAAAATGTTTCTGTGTAGGCCTACGCCTTTGCTTAGGATGTTGTGTTTTTCGCTTACTTCGCGTCTGATTAGCCTGCATCGCTGATTGTCAACTGCAGTACGTTTCACGTGTAATCCATATTTGTTTACGCCATCACCGGACATGTGTGCTAAGTTCTAAGTGGTAAAACAAACTTATCATAACTAGAGTTTTGGGTAGCGAGGCCTCATTGTAGTTTATCTATGCCTTATCTTATAGTGAATGTGGGCGACGTTATAGTGAATTTTGGCGACATTATAGTGAATGAGGGCGACATTATAGTGAATATGGGCGACATTATAGTGAATATGGACGACATTATAGTGAATATCGACGACATTATAGTGAATATGGGTGACATTATAGTGAATATGGGTGACGTTATAATGAATATGGACGACATTATAGTGAATATGGGCGACATTATAGTGAATATGGGTGACATTATAGTGAATATGGGTGACATTATAGTGAATATGGACGACATTATAGTGAATATGGGCGACATCATAGTGAATATCGACGACATTATAGTGAATATGGGCGACATTATAGTGAATATGGGCGACATTATAGTGAATATGGGCGACATTATAGTGAATATGGGTGAAATTATAGTGAATATGGGCGACATTATAGTGAATGTGGGCGACATTATAGTGAATATGGGCGACATTATAGTGAATATGGGCGACATTATAGTGAATATGGGCGACATTATAGTGAATATGGGCGACATTATAGTGAATATGGGCGACATTCGCTGATTTCATTTCTGCTTTCGTCTTAAACCGTGACGTCTTTTCTTTGTGCGGCAGAGTTTAAACCATAAGAGTGGCTGTATTACCAATTGGACATTTGGAGACTCTGTCTACGACACTTCCAATACAAAATTATTGATTTCTGTTAGCTACTGAAACCGCAAGGTCTTCTTTTCTGTGATTTAGAGTTTAAACCATAATTGTTGTTGTCTTACCAATGGGACATTTGGAGACTATGTCTATGGCACTTCCAATACAGACTTATTGATATCTGTAGGTGTCGGGGAGTTCTTAAGAGCCGTTATACAGTTTATGTTGTACGTGAAATGAAGACCAGACTGCAAGAATAACAAGTAAATATTACCATCTTAGACAATAGAGATCATAGGTAATATATATTTACGCCCAGAAAAAACCCCGATGTTAACATATAAAGTGAAGTTTGTAATGCGCCTAACTTCATTTGTCATCCCCGCCAGTAAAACCATCGCGTCTTATTATTTCAGAATTCGCCATTTTAAAAAATCGAAGAATTTCTGTCCTAATCCGCGCTACTGAATATTTTTTATATTATTACCGTATCAGCCGTTTTTCGTTCTTTTTTTTTTTTTTAAATATGTTTTACATAATTATTTTTACCTGGCACATGTGTATCCAGGTATGCAGGGTCGGACAAAAAACGGAGATGTCATTTTTTGACTGATTTCGGATTCTAAAAAAAAAATTCTGATATGATAAATTATTTGGCAAAAATAATTTTGTGATATTTTTAAAAAGTATTTTTTGCTTTAAAAAAAGGATAATGATGGATAAACATGACCTCATTGCACCACCCTTCATGGAACTCCCTGCACCACCCTCCCCGACTTTCGGCATCCTCCCACGTATTCTGTCTTCGCCCTCGCAATAATAGATTTGTTTCTCCCCGTGTAGAGAGCCAAAAACGAATCCCCGAGAGAGGCTGAACAAACTATTAGGGTTCGTCCTGTCGGTGAGCTACTGTCGGTGAGCTACTGTCGGTGAGCTACTGTTTCTAAATTACCCTACAACCAACCGCACTCCCCCTCTGAGAACGGAAGAAACATTGTCACGTCTGAGCGCCGGCATCAAGTTCAGTCAAGGTCATACATAATTTTCTGGCTCATAATTTGACATGAAGAGAATTTGTTTGTTTGTTGTTGTTTTTTACATACGTAACTTCACTTTATCTTTTATCCATCATCCATATTATAGGCGTCATATACCGGTCGGAGTCGAATACTCAGAGTTCCTAACTATTTCTTTCTGAATCCCCAGGAAGCCGTTGCTTCACATATGTTTGAATTACTTTGTTTCAGGATAATATTAGTGGGGACTGCGTTTTGGTCGTGTGAAGTGAATAGATAGTGAAACAATACATTTTTGGTATTGAGAAAAAAAGACAGAACAATTGAAAGGATGTTTCGGCTAAATGCATTCTTCAGCATATAATACAACACCAAAAATAACACATTAGTTGTAATTAAAAACCTAAGTGTTCACAGATCACAGTTTAACTCTGTCACTTCAGTGTTCACAGATCACAGTTTAACTCTGTATCTTCAGTGTTCACAGATCACAGTTTAACTCTGTCACTTCAGTGTTCACAGATCACAGTTTAACTCTGTCACTTCAGTGTTCACAGATCACAGTTTAACTCTGTTACTTCAGTGTTCACAGATCACAGTTTAACTCTGTCACTTCAGTGTTCACAGATCACAGTTTAACTATGTCACTTCAGTGTTCACAGATCACAGTTTAACTCTGTCACTTCAGTGTTCACAGATCACAGTTTAACTCTGTCACTTCAGTGTTCACAGATCACAGTTTAACTATGTCACTTCAGTGTTCACAGATCACAGTTTAACTCTGTCACTTCAGTGTTCACAGATCACAGTTTAACTCTGTCACTTCAGTGTTCACATATCCCAATGTAGCTCTCTCACTTCAGTGTTCACAGATCACAGTTTAACTCTGTCACTTCAGTGTTCACAGATCACAGTTTAACTCTGTCACTTCAGTGTTCACAGATCACAGTTTAACTCTGTCACTTCAGTGTTCACATATCCCAATGTAGCTCTCTCACTTTGTGTTCACAGATCACAGTTTAACTCTGTCACTTCAGTGTTCACATATCACAGTTTAACTCTGTCACTTCAGTGTTCACATATCCCAATGTAGCTCTCTCACTTTGTGTTCACAGATCACAGTTTAACTCTGTCATTTCAGTGTTCACATATCCCAATGTAGCTATCTCACTTTGTGTTCACAGATCACAATGTAGCTCTGTCACTTCAGTGTTCACATATCCCAATGTAGCTCTCTCACTTTGTGTTCACAGATCACAGTTTAACTCTGTCACTTCAGTGTTCACATATCCCAATGTAGCTATCTCACTTTGTGTTCACAGATCACAGTTTAACTCTGTCACTTCAGTGTTCACATATCCCAATGTAGCTCTCTCACTTTGTGTTCACAGATCACAGTTTAACTCTGTCACTTCAGTGTTCACATATCCCAATGTAGCTATCTCACTTTGTGTTCACAGATCACAGTTTAACTCTGTCACTTCAGTGTTCACATATCCCAATGTAGCTCTCTGTGGCGAAAAGACACATTGGCTTGGCTGGTTCGGACGGGCTGGCTTCGACGGGCCTGTGGGCGATGGTATGATGTACTATGGCTTCGACGGGAATTCACTGTGAGCGATAGTAGGCCTGGATGGTTCGGTCGGCTAGCGTTAACGGGCTGGTGGGTGATGGTAGGATTCAGCTCGCTTTGGTCGGGCTGGCTTCGACGGGCCCCCACTGTGGCGAAAAGTACGTTGTCTAGGAGATTAGGTCCCTTCTGTAGCCACAGAATATCGTTTCAGAGTCTACAACTCCGTTTCTTAAGCTTCTGGAAAGCTGGTACTTGTACATTTTCCTGGCTCCTATAAAGCCGATAGTTTAAAAGGAAAAACCACGCAACGTCGTTTAAGAGTCATCGAATATGTTTATTACTTGTTGAAAATATAAGTGTTCAAACACAGCACCTTCTATTGAATAGTCAATTGAAGTGACTAACAAGTCCAATGAATACACAAAACAGCATCTTAAAGTTATACGAAGTCCTCACTCCAAAACACTCTGTCGAATCCACACGCAATAATAAATCGTTCTCTCTTTAATAATAATCTGTCTCTCCTTTTATACCATTATTGCCCATGCACTCGTGATAACAAGAAAAATGTTCACATTCATTCACCACTCTAATGTTTTCACAACTCACAACAAACACTTTCTCCCCTGGGTCCCCCCCCCCCCTGCCAAGACGGTCATACTCGTGGAAAAATATAGCCAATACCACGAGCACTCTCTTTCCGCCCCCCCCCCCCCCCAAACATACACACAAAAAAGTAACCCCACAATCTGACCGTGACACACTTTGTGTTCACAGATCACAGTGTAGCTCTGTCACTTCAGTGTTCACATATCCCAATGTAGCTCTCTCACTTTGTGTTCACAGATCACAATGTAGCTCTGTCACTTCAGTGTTCACATATCCCAATGTAGCTCTCTCAATTTGTGTTCACAGATCACAGTGTAGCTCTGTCACTTCAGTGTTCACATATCCCAATGTAGTTCTCTCACTTTGTGTTCACAGATCACAATGTAGCTCTGTCACTTCAGTGTTCACATATCCCAAAGTAGCTCTCTCAGTTAAGTGTTCACATATCCCAATGTAGCTCTGTCACTTAAGTGTTCACAGATCACAATGTAGCTCTGTCACTTAAGTGTTCACAGATCACAAAGTAGCTCTGTCACTTAAGTGTTCACAGATCACAATGTAGCTCTGTCACTTAAGTGTTCACAGATCACAATGTAGCTTTCTCAGTCTCTGTGTAGAAAACTTTGTTTCAGCCGATCACCAATTTTCTTTTCACCACTGGTTTCGACATGAAAATACTTTAGTTACTGTGTTGTTTTAGAAAATGTGCGCAAACAGTGTAACTATGTAACAGCACAATGGCTTTTTATTTACGTACCAAAACTTCATAACTTTAGATAAGTGGTCTCAAGGGTGGTAGGCGCACGCCACGGAGGTCCAGTGTTTGGTCAGTCGGGGGGGGGGGGAGGGATAAGGGCGTGGCGTTGTGTTACCACGATATGCATCAAAACAAAATCACGCATCTGAAATCTCAATTTATTTTTGATAGCTGAGTTCTCTTTTGTTTTTTGATTTTAAATACTATATCTAGGTTTTATTATGAGGCGTGACATGAGAAAAACATATGGAAACCTCTGAACCTGTTTCTGAATGGCCACCGTGGGATATTTACACCAAATAACTCATAATCCCACGGTTTCGCCTGGATCTCTTCTCAGCTGTATTCTCTCCCCCCCCCCCCCTTTTTCAGAAGCAGCCAATAATACATCAGAATTACTTTCTAATTGGACGTATTGTACTCTAAGGGGCGGTCCATTAATTATGTCAACAAAATAGGGGGGAGAGGGGGTCTGAAAATTTTTGACAATTGTTGACAAGGGGGAGGGGGGGAGGTCAAGAAAAGTTGACGTCAATAATGTTATTTTTTTAAAAATAATTTAATTTCATAATTTAAAATTTATTAAACTTTTTTTTCTAAACATTTTACTTTTATTCCCTTTTTTGCTGTAGTTGTAAATTAGTCGATTTTTTTTCTCCCATGTTATCTTTATTTTTTGGGGGGGGGGGGGTAATCAAATGTTGACGTAATTTTATAGGGGGGTCTCTGGAAGTTTGAAAAGTTGTTGACAAGGGGGAGGGGGGGAGGTAAAAATCGCCAAAAATTTGTTGACATAATTAATGGACAGCCCCTAATCAGCCATGAGTCCGGATGACATCTATTTTTGGAGTCCATAATGTCCTGTGAATTCTCGCACAGTGAGCAACAAAAGCAAAATTCCAAGCAAGCCTCAGAGCTCGACCCTCGCTGTTCTCTCGGCATGTGCACATTTCTTTATCTTATCTGGACTCTTATTAATCTGCTCACCAGTTCGTTCAGCGTCGTAATCTTAACTATGTTATCGTATAGTAAACACATAACTGCAAGGGGTGTGGGGGTATCAGGGGCGTAACTATGAGAGGGCCCCTTCTGGGGAGTGGCCTTGTTTTTTTTTGAATGAAACAGTTACCCTAGCTTTGTACCGATTCATTTCAAGAAGGGTTGCTTTTATGTAGGTGTTTTTTTTACATAAAAAATTTCATCCTTTTACTCCCAGACAAACGAAAAAAAAAAAAAAAAACACGAACAACTAACGTCTATGCATTTCAAGGGAAGTTCAATTTCCTGTCTCTTTAATTTGCTTACCTTTCAATGTCTAATCAACGTATATGGCTTTAAGTCGACACTTCGTTGTTAAGTTGAGTCTTAGTTTAAGCTTTCACGTTCCGTATGTACAGCACACCATGTGTTAAACTATTGTATCTTCAACTAGTCATTGAGTCGAAGCGGCATGAGGTATCCATTTTACAGCAAAGACAGGCCCCAGTTTATCGCCGAATGATATTTTAAGTAATTAAAAAAAATTTGTGACCAATCACCGGGGAGGGTGGGGGGGGGGGGGGTAGGTCGTCTGTGGTTCGGTGCAGAGCACGACTTTTGAGAAGCCATGCCTTACAAAGCTTAAACCTAACTTTTTCACACACCCCCCTCCACGCAGTCTTCCCGCTTCTCACCTGAGTCAATTACGTCACCAATAATCCAGTTCAATTAACGGAAGGCCACTTGGTCACAACAACCTTTCTAAGAAAAGAAAAATCATTACGTAATTACCAGCGGCGTAGCCAGAGTTTTAAAATTATTTTTTTAAAAAAATTGTTTATTTATAATTCTGTTTACTTTTGTTTAAAATCATACCGAGGTCATCCAATAAAGCGCCGAATTCGCAAGAAAAAAAAATCTACACTGACGCAGCTGTACCCTATCGGTTGCTACTGGCTACGCCCCTGGTCCCTAACTGCTCATATCCCCGGAGAGCCACACACATCACTCAATTTACTAACCGCTGATTTATTATAAAACCCCTAAATGCACACTGTAAAACTGACTTAATATATTGCAAGTCAAATGATGAAACTTAACTTGATGGAGATTTTGCACTGATCAGTTCGCTGACGGGTAAAACACTGGATACTTACTGTTAGAACACTGGATACTTACTGTTAGAACACTGGATACTTACTGTTAGAACACTGGATACCTACTGTTAGATTGAATTCAAGCGAGCATGTGATCTCACTAATTTTGATAGGGGCAAATCAGAGGCGTAGCTAAGGGGGGAGAGGGGGCAGATGTACCTGGGCGCCAGACTAGTTAGGGGCGCCAAAATAGGCTTTGATATTTTTTTATTGATGAAAAAAATTAGGGTTTAAAGGTTGAAAAAAAGAAGGGGGGGGGGGGCTCTTTAAAATGAATCTTGTCCTCGGGCACCAAGCACTCTAGCTTCGCCTCTGGGGCTAATCCCCACCCCTTGTCCTACCGAAATGACGTCCCAGCTTTCAAGAGTCAGTGATTACATCGCATGTTTCTTGTCATGGGTTAAGATTACAGTTAAAATAGTCTTACTGCTTTTTAATCGTAACTAACCCGTGTTTACAGCAGTGGCGCTGGAAGGGGGTCCTGGCGGCCCTTTTTTTTTTTTGGAAGGGTGGCATTTTCGGCTTCCGAGCTTTTATACTGGAAGGTGGGGGAAAATTCTCGTCCCGCCCCGGGTGGCACCTACCCTAGCTATGCCACTGGGTAGTAGTTTTTTTTTTCATTGAATGAGTTGGGCGAGAGGAGCAGCAGTGGAAATGGTGGATGATGATACAATAAATTTAGGTTACACATCAATTTCATTTTTTTTAAAAATCGTTAACTTATTTATTCACATGCTCTATTATAGCGACCGGGCTCCTTGCGTGTTCTTAACCCACCCCCTCCACCCGAACGTTCCCCTGGTATGTGCCACATAGCCAACACAAATTATAACGTACCGACACCGGACTGTTTTTCTAATCTCTAACAGAATTTCTCGTTATTAAGCAGCACACTCTCGTGAAACAGAAGGGTTATTTAGCGGGGTGGGTTGTGGACGTGGTCGAACATATCTCGCGGGGTTAACGCGAGTGCCGAGTGAGTTGCCCGTCCCCCCTCGTATTACCATCATTGTGCCTGCGCTGAATAGGATTGATAACATGACTGCGGCTCACGGTTCTCGCTACAGGAGCCAGAGAGTCGGAAAATGCATGAGTCCGACACCAGGTAGAGAAATGTAAGTGCAGACTCCGGTGTGTGACGTCATCCACTGCTGATAATCCTTAAAAACGCAGGATCACTTCACACACTGACAATGCATATTTTCCTGACATGATTTTTTAAAGATATTTTTTTACAAAAAATACTAATTATTAAGAAACTAGCATATTTTTTTTAAACTACATTTTCGGATAAACGGATTTTAATGCTGGTTCCGGTTATATTCGGACATGCCTGACAATGTTTGGCATTTGAGAGTATATGTGCGTTGTTATTGTGGGTTTTTTTTTTGGTGTTGGGGGGGGGGGGCGGGATTGTCTACGGGAAGGTCAGTGAGATAACGTGGCGAGATGAAGCAGCTTTCACCAGGTCATGATTCACTAGATTGCCCCCCCCCTGCCCCTCGCCTGCTCCCTCCACACTCCCCTCCAACCTTGCTCGTGTTGTATTATTACAGCTTACTCACGGTGTTGGGATGTTGGAGGGACGTAGAGGTGGCAGACGGGAAGGGAGAGAGGCCAAGGGTTTTGATGGGAAGGGTGGATGACAGAGAGAATCAAGATGGCTCCTAATCTTGGCTAATATTGCAACCAAATTTGTTGTTGTTTTAATAATATTTAAAAATAATGTATTTTTTATAAGGAAGACGTTGTCATTTTAAATCGAATTTAAATAATTTTTAAAGTTGTATGACTTTTGCAAGGTTGTGATTTGTTTAATTATGTACTTTGACACAAACTTTTCAGAAAAAAAAGAGAAATGAGTTGTGTACCTGTATGATCAAATTAATTAAACCCCCCCCCCCCCCAACTAACAACACCCTCCACGTCTTTTCCTCACACACATAAAAACAGTTCATGAATTTCTTTTCTGAATACTTGCTTTGTGAGATCTCAAAAATGAAACTCAAAACGTGTCGGTTAAAAGCCTTTCCAGGACCAACTACAACTAAAAAAAGGAAACGATAAGAGAAATTGTAAAAAAGATCCTCTTGCATTAAATCAGAGACATCAAATAGATCAGCTTACGCCAATCGTCGCTTCACTATACAGAAATAAATAACACATAAGCTGTTGCATACAAGCACGTATGGGTAAACGAACAGGTGTGGATATACAAGTACGTGTGGGTATAGAAGTACGTGTGGGTATACAAGCACGCATGAGTATACAAGCAAGCATGGGTATACAAGCACGTATGGATATACAAGCACGTATGGATATACAAGCACGTGTGGATGTAAAAGCACGTGTGGGTATACAAGCACGTGTGGATATACAAACATGTGTGGGTATACAGGCACGTGTGGGTATACAAGCACGTGTGGGTATACACGCACGTGTGGGTATACAAGCACGTGTGGGTATACAAGCACGTTTGGGTATACAAGCACGTTGGGTATACAAGCACGTGTGGGTATACAATGTGGGTATCATTGTAAGAAGAAGTCATCGCGTGTAATTTTTCAGAGATTTTCTTTTTAAAAGTTAGTTAAGTTCTAAATATCTTTATTTGCCTGTTGATAACCCCCCCCCCCCCCCCAATGAAAATAGTTGTTAAATTCCCACACTTGCTATTTGGAGGCAATATTTATTTCTATCTCAACACTTCAACACAAACTCGGGCACAGTTACATAAGTCAACTTACAATAAAATGTTATGTTAAAACTAAGTACCTTCATGATGTGCATATGACATTCGAAATGTTGAGCGTTTTCAGGTGTAATTCGTCACACATCTTCAACGTCGCCCACAACCTCTTACGGTACAAGCTGTCAATGAAATTAAATTATAGGACATTTCATTCAAATTCAGATACACCAGTCAGGCCCACCAGTCAGGCCCACCAGTCAGGCCCACCAGTCAGGCACACCAGTCAGGCCCACCAGTCAGGTACACCAGTCAGGCCCACCAGTCAGACACACCAGTCAGACACACCAGTCAGATACACCAGTCAGATACACCAGTCAGATACACCAGTCAGGCACACCAGTCAGGCACACCAGTCAGGCCCACCAGTCAGGCCCACCAGTCAGACACACCAGTCAGATACACCAGTCAGGCCCACCAGTCAGACCCACCAGTCAGACACACCAGTCATACACACCAGTCAGGCACACCAGTCAGATACACCAGTCAGGCCCACCAGTCAGGCCCACCAGTCAGGCCCACCAGTCAGGCACACCAGTCAGGCACACCAGTCAGGCCCACCAGTCAGACACACCAGTCAGATACACCAGTCAGGCCCACCAGTCAGACCCACCAGTCAGACACACCAGTCATACACACCAGTCAGGCACACCAGTCAGATACACCAGTCAGGCCCACCAGTCAGGCCCACCAGTCAGGCCCACCAGTCAGACCCACCAGTCAGACATACCAGTCAGACACACCAGTCAGGCACACCATTCAGATACACCAGTCAGGCCCAGCAGTCAGACACACCAGTCAGGCACACCAGTCAGACACACCAGTCAGATACACCAGTCAGGCCCACCAGTCAGGCCCACCATTCAGGCCCACCAGTCAGGCCCACCAGTCAGACACACCAGTCAGGCACACCAGTCAGATACACCAGTCAGGCCCACCAATCAGACACACCAGTCAGGCACACCAGTCAGGCACACCAGTCAGGCACACCAGTCAGGCACACCAGTCAGGCACACCAGTCAGATACACCAGTCAGGCACACCAGTCAGGCACACCAGTCAGGCACACCAGTCAGGCACACCAGTCAGGCACACCAGTCAGGCACACCAGTCAGTCACACCAGTCAGGCACACCAGTCAGGCACACCAGTCAGACACACCAGTCAGATACACAAGTCAGGCACACCAGTCAGATACACCAGTCAGATACACCAGTCAGGCACACCAGTCAGATACACCAGTCAGATACACCAGTCAGATACACCAGTCAGACACACCAGTCAGACACACCAGTCAGATACACCAGTCAGACCCCCGTGATGTTTGACATTGACGTCTTCCCACATAGGCGGTCATCAATGCAGTAAACCGGGTCTTAGTAAATACTACTGCTTTAGAAAAAACATTTATATAATCTTGTCTTTCGTTTTGAAAGGTAAATGAACACGTTGCTGGATACATCCACCCCCACCGCACCAACAACCCTCTCCCCCCCCCCCCCCCGTCTCGAATCCGCCTCTGCCTACTTGTTGCAGTAGTACGTGTTTACCCCTAGACAGATTTCCCTAGCGCCGAAGAGAAAAAGCTTTTTCACGGACATTAATCGATCATTCACTCGACGTACTTAAGTCAGTTTTGACGCAGTTCTCTCCCCATTGACGCCGAGGCCGTCTCCCCATTCCCCAATTATTAATTATTCCCTGATCAATAATCGTTATTGATGAGCAACTTTCGCGGGCCGCTCTGACATTCCTGAGATGCGCCTCCCTTGAGCATTCCCTCCCTTGGACGTTTCTTGGCCGTGTGACTCATCTCCCTTACTCGATGTTGTGTGTAACAGCGGGGGTCGGCATTCTGAAGTGAAACAAAACCCCAACGAAACCAAAAAAATACACAAAGAAATAATTAAAGAAAACAAACTTCAATCAATTTAAATTGCATTCTTTGTGTATTGTTCGCCACTGTTCATGATATTGTGATATTGATTGTGTTCATTTACTCTTGAAATAATACAAGATATAGAAGCGAGCTTTGAAACGAAAAAATGGCCCTTTCCATCAGAGGCGTAGCTAAGAAGGGCAGATGTACCTGGGCGCCAGTATAGTTAGGGGTGCCAAAATGTGCTTTGATGTTATTTTATTGATGAAAATAATGGGTTTGAGATTTGAATAAATAAAGGGAGGCTCTTTAAAATGAATATTGTCCCCGGGTGCCAAACAGTCTAGGGACGTCTCTGTTTTCCACAACTATTACGTTTTCGTTCAAGTCAAGGCCTTGGAGTCGGTCAATTTTGGCAGGAGTCGGAAGAATTCACACTCGGTGAATTTTTATAATGCTAAGGGTTGATGGATGTTTGGCACAGTCGGTTAGACGCGGGACAATTACGCCGAGGGTATAGTTAAGATCTATTTCATCTACTCACGCTGTCAAATTCGGAAAGCATTTACTTCAACCAAAGACATCTTATACGATGGAGTCGAAGACCTAGACACGGAGTTTGAACAGCCCTGGTCTCTGTGCGCATTTACTCACACATTCACTCATACGCACACACACACACACACACACACATCCATACAAGACATATTGGTCGAGCAAATGTTGTGTTTAACGCTCTCGCTAATCTCGGCTCTTCCTTAATGTAAACTGAGGTAAGCTTGAGGCTCGCGATCTGGTGACTAAGCCGTGAGGCATTTAACACAATAGCTGGGATTCATTCTTCTCACGTCATCAACTGTGACGTCACGGCGGCCTCAAGATCAGAGTCGACCGGTTTTGTTTGTGTTGTTTTATGTGTTTTCTGAGAACTAATCATATTAAATTTTTTCAGTGGATGCAAATATCCAATACAGAAACGTTACTTTGAAAATTTGGCTTGCTAGTTTTTCAACTGTTTACAAATATCCTCGAAGCGAGATAATTTTTGTGACGTCATAAGCCAAGGTTAAAATCGGGATGAACAAAATACTTCCGTTTCGGCAGTCAATGGAGTAGAGCTTAGCGCGCGTGCCTGACGAAGTGTTCTACTGCAAGTAGTGGCGCTTTAGCCTTGAATTTAGAGATCTTATGCGTCTCATACTGGCGATGACTTGGAGTCGGCGCTGACTCGAGATGTTTGTTACTTAAAGTGTACGCGTTGTCGAATTTTTAAAAACAAATATACAAGAACAAATAACGAAAGCACTCTGCTGGTGATTGGGCTGTTAAGTAGAGTCATAATTCATAGATTAGGTAGAGTCATAATTCATAGATTAGGTAGAGTCATAATTCATAGATTAGGTAGAGTCATAATTCATAGATTAATTATAGTCATAAATCGTAGATTCAACTTTTATTACTTTCATTTTGCTTGGTTGGGGTGAGGGTGGTGGTGGAGGCAGTTGAGCATTGGTCAGATCGCTGGTTCATCTTCTGATCTTCGTGGATGTAAAGAATAGTATTCCTTATTGGAACTAATCCATGCTAATAATCCAGTTAGACATCGTTTGGTGATTCTTTTTTTCTCTCGTGTCATACTCAAGAGGCCAACAAAAAGACAACTAATTTGTATTGAGAGAAACAGACACTAAATCAACACCGCTAAAACTAGTTGTGTCTATAAAATGTGGAGCAACAAATTATACAGTTTTGCACTTCCTGTTTACAAAAAACGCTTGAAGGTATATGCTTATAAGGCATAAGTATTGACTAACTATCTGCACCAAAATCTTGCGGGTACCCATGGCGATACTATGTCATGCATACAAGTTAGGAACTGTTGGTTCTATTCATACCGAAGTATAAGCTGGAGAATCAGAAGAGGGATTTGGTCAAGTGTCTTCATGTAATATGTATTGGCTGGCGTGGTGTGGCCTTGATAGAAGAAACATGTAATATGTATTGGCTGGCGTGGTGTGGCCTTGATAGAAGAAACATGTAATATGTATTGGCTGGCGTGGTGTGGCCTTGATAGAAGAAACATGTAATATGTATTGGCTGGCGTGTTGTGGCCTTGATAGAAAAAACATGTAATATGTATTGGCTGGCGTGGTGTGGCCTTGATAGAAAAAACATGTATTATTCATAAGATAACGTCGTCTTGCTTTGATATAAAACTTGCAATATTCATTGATTAGATTCATCTGACTTTGATATAAAACATACAATATTCATTGATTAGATTCATCTGACTTTGATATAAAACATACAATATTCATTGATTAGATTCATCTGAATTTGATATAAAACATACAATATTCATTGATTAGATTCATCTGACTTTGATATAAAACATGCAATATTCATTGGTTAGATTCGTCTAACTTTTATATAAAACATGCAATATTCATTGATTAGATTTATCTGTCTTTGATATGCAATATTCATTAGATGACGTCATATTGTCTAGATATAACATGCGATGTTCTCAGGATCATGTTACTTAGAACGCGACATCCAAAATTCATTGTACACGTCATCACGTGACCTTGATCTATGTGCATGCATTATTCACCGGCTGTCTGGCTGACCTCGTGTTTTGACGTGTTACACTAATTAACTTTGGTCCCGTGCCTAAATTAAGCCTGTAAAACTCAGTAAATGATGGTACAGTCTTCTACACTGACAATTTTTTCAGCTGAACCCTTTGGAACCGGGCCTTGTGCTCTGGTCACAATATTGGATGCGTGAAATATAAAAACAGCATCCTTTGAGCGACCCTAGTCCGATGCACGACCATAATAGTCAAGGATTGCTCAAGTTACGAGCATTTCGATATTTTATTCCAACACAAATAAGCCAAGAGCTGTATGAAATATATGCAATGTATGCTCCACTGGCGTAGCGAGCTTAACTCGCGCCCGGGGCACAATACCTTTTTAGCGCCCCCCCCCCCCCATTCGAAAACCAAACAATATTATATGTAAAATATACCATTTGGCGCCCCTTTGTGAGTAGCGGCCGGGGCATGATGCCCCCCTGCTCCCCCCTCACTACGCCATTGGTATGCTCTCATAAAACAATGTAGTTATGTTTCATTGGCAGACCAGCAAGTTTGTCACTTAAAACTTTTAAACCAGATCCACATTGGCTCATCGCCAACTGTCTAATTCATTTCCCCGTTGCTGGCTGCATCCGGGGCTTCAACACAGACAGTCAGACAGCTGATATAATTTGCAAGTGCTTTAAAATTCGACAATGTGTTAACAGTACAATGTAAAATAACGGGGGAAATGTGCACAGCGTTAATTATAGTTTCATTTCAGATCTTGTTTTCTTGGACTGGTTGACTACGATCTAACTTCCTGGCTGTGCCAAATTACCTAACTGCACTATATCCTTTTTTAAGCAACATGAAAAAAGAAAGGAAAAAAAAGCCATCAATTAATTATACATGCAAGTTAATGATCGATAGTAGCAAAAATACTATAAAGCAAAATTACTATAAAGCAAAATTACTATACATATAAAGTATGATTTTTATTTCGACGTTTGACAGTGGAGTAGTTAGGGTTAGTGTCACCTGGAGCGGGCCAAGTATCTTGCCGTCCCCGTTCCACGAAAAAAAAAACAGTCTGCCGTTGACCGAAAATGCCCCCTTTCCCTCCATATAAAACAAGTACCGCCCGGGGCGGAACAGCCACTTCGCACCCCCACCCTACGCCACTGCGTTTGACACTAAGTCAAGTAATAGCCCTTTTATTCTGGATGATCAACTGAAGTAAAAATGTGTCACCAAACTGTATCTAAGGTTTTAGTTTGTTGTCATGTACCGGGTTCACGAGCTTGTAAATGCACGGTGTGTGTTTAGTCTGCTCGTCGTATCCGCTTAAAACAATCCAAAACGTTGATGTTAATCATCAAAGCCATATTATGTTGGTAATAAATGATTGGACTCCTTTTTATTCGTCCGTTTCACCGCCTTCTCTGTAGACTTCAGTGCAGACGTGTATCGAACGCATGAGTGTGTGACCAATGTTTACGTTCCACTAATAAGTCGGTAATTCCTTGTGTTGCTCACTTGTAGCCGGACCCGAGTCCCGAACACGTAAGACCATGGTGATTTTTACCTCTGCAATGTCCCAAACCTTCATTAATAGGACCCGTGATTGCACGGTCCAAGGTTTTTACAGAGGACCCAGTGGCGCCATGGGGCGACACGCTGCGTGTGGGTTAGAGGGGATCAAACCCGGGGGGCTCCCCTTGAGGGGGGGGGGCATCTATAAATGACGTCACGCTTCTGGGGAAAGGAAAACGAATTTGTGGCGATCTAAATTAAGGCTATTCGATTTTGGTGACAAAACAGAAAAAAAAGGGGGGGGGGGCGGTCCAAAATTGTCCAAAATTTTCCAAAGTAGCGCGATGTCTATCATAGACGGCCTCTTTAACCTAAAAAAAGGGGGGGGGGACATCTTTTTAAGTCTTTGTTCGAATCGTATTAGAGACCTTCTAAAATTGCTGCCTTTAATAAAGCCACTTTTTCTATCTCGTATATTGTGTTGTTGAATTCACTGGCGTTTTGGAAAGTTTATAAATGTATATAAAACCACCCTCAAAGGGTTTGTCTGTTTTCACAATTCTTTTGCTGCCCTCTCGAGTACCACTTCTCAGCTAGGTGCTATTTTTAAATTTAATTTTTTTTTGTTTGCTGACGAAGGCATCTTGCCGACACGTTCGTTGTTTTGTTGCGTTCCCTTTTTTTCAGGTTTTACCACACTTGGTTTTAACTCATTTCCTCTTTTCCACACTTGGTTTTAACTCATTTCCTCTTTTCCACACTTGGTTTAACTCATTTCCTCTTTTCCACACATGGTTTAACTCATTTCCTCTTTTCCACACTTGGTTTAACTCATTTCCTCTTTTCCACACTTGGTTTAACTCATTTCCTCTTTTCCACACTTGGTTTAACTCATTTCCTCGTTTGCATTGGGAAAGCCAGTGATAGAAGCTGCTTAATGTTGCGCTTGCTGAAGTTTTAACATTGGGACACACAGGGCCGTACCGATGAAAAGTCTGATAAATGGGCACCTCGTCATCTATAGAATAAAGAATCGCCCGGGGCGGATCATTAAATAGACGACTTTGGCGCCCCTTGTCTTTATGAAGAACAGCGGATTTTATCGTTTAATTCAATGTGAAGGTCCTACCTAAAGGCGGTTTAGCGTCCCCTTGATGTTGGCACCCGGGGCGACTGCCACCTTCTCATGGCCTTGTGGAAACACGAGACCCATGGGCGACTGCAGGCAGCCGAAAAAAATGGATTCAACGCACATGTGGGAACATCGCTTTATGCTTTTACTCTTACCCCACTTACTTAACTAGAACAATTTGTTAGCTATGATATCTCGTTAGCTAGTACATCTTATTAGCTATGACATTTTGTTAGCTAGGATATCTTGTTAGCTAGGACATTTGCTAGCTAGGACATCTTGTTAGCTAGGACATCTTGTTATATAGGACATCTTGTTAGCTAGGACATCTTGTTAGCTAGGACATTTGTTACCGAGGACATCGTGTTAGCTAGGAACTCTTGTTAGCTAGGAATTCTTGTAGTTTAAAACTTATTTGAGGTAATCGACTACCAGTCAATGGTTTTTTCACTAGTGTGTGTTTGTGGTGGGTAAAAAAATATGAGTGGGGCATGGGCACGCCGCTGAAAATGTAAAGACACTGTCTCTCTAGTTCCCATTAGGTCAAATAATCACGTCTCATCGAGAACAAACTAACCGAGATTACCCCCCCCCCCCCTCAAAAGAATGAGAGCTCTATCCCCACCCTTTGTTCAGATGTATTCTAAATTACGTATCAACAAAATCAAAACGCGTTTACGTCATTCAAAGAAGAAAAAAAAAAAAAAGAATTTTTAATAAACAGTTTAATCCAGATCCTGAACTTTGGCTTGTTATTGTCTGATTGACCTTTCCCATGTTGATCCACTCACCCACAGTAACAATAACCAGACTCCGCGTCATTTCTAAGTCAACCACACGTCTAGGGTAGCGTGCCCTTTGTGTTCGACGTGTACCGGACATCTAACCCCCAGGGAAAGTATGGGAAACAGAATTCGGTTAAATCGAGGTGTCGTCTGTAATGTACCATTCAGGACCATCTCCCGGGGATGTCTTTACTCGCACAATGATTCTCAATCTGGGAAATTCCCCTCCCCCAACCAAACCACTCAAACCCAAAGCGGAGATTCTACATCAGTGCCTTATCAAGACGGTTTTCAATACAGTAATGCAGGCCTGCACAACTCAAAATGTAAGGTGGGTCGTAATACTTCTTGAAAAACTTGTGCGGCCCGAAAGAAAATAGGACAGGACTTGTGCGGGCCAAAAGAAAATAGGACATGGGGGGAAATCTATTAAGAAAATAATAGTAATAAAGAATTTTTCGTTACTTCGCGGGCCGCAAAGTGGGTGCTGGCGGGTCGCATGTGGTCCTAGGGGCCGTATGTTGTGCAGGCCTGCTTAAATGGACTAATTAGGTAATGCCATTGGTTGCATTCGCCCCTTATATGTAGCCAGCGGTGTATTGCCAAAATCGTAACAAAGGGTTAGCAGTTAGTATGTCCCCTTATGCCGTATCGGTCACCTCCACAGTCAGTCAAATTACGATTAGGGGATATTATTTTGAACTAACGGTTCGCACGAACCTGACCGAACCGGCTCCAAACCACCGCTGTATGTAGCCTACTCAGTCAAACATAGGGACAAACAAATTCTTTATTTTAGACAAAAAGTATTTGAAATAATTGTGTATTGTATACCATTAGTTTATTCAGGTTTCTTAAGTCGCCAAAGATCAATTGGAGTTTTTTTGTTGGATGGTACTGAAATTAAAATTTTAGTAAATTAGTTTCAACAGCATTCGATATAGCCAGTGACGAAGCTAGTGGCGGGCCAAAAAGTTTCCTGTCCCCTTCAAGGAAAAAAAAATTATTCAAAAACTCTGTAGTTTTCTGAAAATGCCGCCACTCCATATAAAAAGTGACGCCGGGGGCTGACCGCCCCATACGCACTCCCCCTTCCTACAACACTGAACATGGTTACAGATTCGTGTGAGAGCAAATACAACTTTGAGTGTGTTGGAAGGCGAAACTGAGTTTAAAGGGAAAACCGGCTCAAGATCGATACTATATTTTAAACAAAAAGATGGAATTGTGTGTGGGGGGGGGGGGGTGCGTTGACTGTGCAGAGAAATGGAATTGGCCTTTAAAATGAAGTATCAATTAAGAACAACGCTTAATTTTTGCTGTACCAAAATTTACCCCTTTTAATACAGTTTTTTTTAATTAAATGAAATTATAACTCTTATATTATCTGTTATTTCGGCTATGAATCTTGATACCTGGCAGAATTTATTATTTTAAGTTATCGGAATATACTTAGGTATTGCGTACAATTTTAGAACTGCGCATGCGCGAGTCGTTCAACAATTCTGGATCGCGGGAAAATTGGTGTAGAATGAGTCTCTTGAAGTATTTAATGGGGTCTTTATCACGACGAATTCTGGGAACCACTGTCTTAACGTGAATGGAGGGTGATGAAAGCCACGTTGAGTTGAAAACTGTACCGGCAAGGTTGTACGCACGTAGGCCATTCAGAAGAAAGTGTTTGCATGGCAACAGATGGTTGCGTAGGCCAGACTTTATATACTGTTTGTGGATTTTTTCCACTTAGAATTGTCCGACGATATCTCTACGCCATCTGTCTTGTAAGTCTCTTGTTTATAACCATGATATGTCGGTGAATATAAATTCTGCCATTTTGGCGCCATATGTGGTATTAGCAGTAGTCTATATTTCAAGGTCAACATCGATGGTGCAATGCAAATGAAGACAGGAATGAAAGACACGTGTAAACTAAGACCAAATTGCGTCATAAAGTTAACACTATTCCTTTGGGTTTGGGGGGGGGGGGGGCCTTAAATACGGTCAACTTCAGGTGGATTTTGACGACTGAAGCTCAACTCTGTATGTGGATGAATGAAGCCACTGAAAATTTTTGTTTTGAAGTTTCTCAAACAAAATCTATGTCGTATAATAAGACATTATGATTATGTCTAGACTTGCTCCGGCATTTTTATCTGCATAAACGCACTGTTTAATAGTCTTGTTATAGTTTTAGATATTGTTGGACTATATAGATACGAAGGGAGATACTAAGCTGTGGTCGAAATGGGGCGTCACAACCAGAATAAATGTATGTTTGTGTGTGGCGGGGCGACGTGGTCAGAGATGGCTTTGGGCGTCATTATGCCTAATTTTTGGTTTGATATATTCAATGCCCCACTTCCTTAAACACACACACGAACGCCTAAAATTATATGGAAAGAACACTGGTCAGACGTTTGTGCCAACCTGGAATCCAAAAAATTTCGGTAACTTTGATTGAATAGACTTAGAAGGAAATAGGGGGAATCAGTGCATTACTTTGCCCAGTGCCCCAGTTGCTGTTAAGATTAGGTGGCCCTGCTAGAGACTCAACCATTTAACCACAGGTTATCAATCATTTAACCACAGATTCTCAATCATTTAACCACAGTTTCGAAATCATGTAAACACAATTTCTCAATCATGCGAACAAAATTTCTCAATCGTGTAAACATTAATTACTTTCATTTAGTCACTGCTCAATGGCTCACTGGCGCGGTGAGCCCAGCCCTAGGCTGGGGTACCTTGTATGTACAGCGTGGTGAGCGCAGCCCTAGGCTGGGGTACCTTGTATGTACAGCGTGGTGAGCCCAGCCCTGGGGTACCGCGCTATATAAGACATCTAATAATAATAATAACAAAAAAAGAAGAAGTACTTGTAAACCCCACCCCCCGGGGGCCCCTCCCGCACCGATACAAACGACTGCTTCTGTATTGTAGCACTTTCAGTGACGTCTCACGCTGCGAAGGTTCGACATCGACCCGAGCCAGGGAGTTCAATGTCACGCGACTGACAAGAAGGCGTGGAAAAATTCAGTGACAGCGTGGGGCGTGGGGGTGCTAAATGGCGCGGGTTTGTTCGACACGGCGCGGAATAAGGTCAATCAGAATTTTCAGTGGTGCGGGGAGATGGCGTACAGTGTCAGTCCCCTTCCGCCAATACACTGAAATTCTTTGCTTAAAAATGTGTCTAGAATTGATCGATCGATGTCAAGAGATAAAACTCATGTATGGGTTCATAATGTCGGTGTTAAATCAAAGGAACGGGTGCCTTTGTCCATTGTATTTAAGCGAACGCGTGCAAATCATAAAATAAACAAATTATAATTAAATAATCTGGGGGGGGGGGGGGGGGGTGTTTATTGGAATGACCTTATAGCAGAAATTATTGGTGTTGTTCTTCTTGTTGGTCAATGCAGTGCGGTAGTAAGGGTGGGAGGGGGCGTTATGAAATAGCAAATAATACATTGTAGTATCGGTAGAGAACATAGCTTTAGGGTAAAATTAGTTGCTGATAAGGAGTGGGAGAAGCATGCCTGCACCGTTTTATATGCAAGTATATCAACAGACGAATATTGATACAATGTTAGCTTCATATACATCATAAATGGACGAATTGTTACAATGGTAGTTTAGTAAAAACCACAAAAGGATGAATTGTTACAGTGGTAGTTTAGTATACCCCATAAAAGGATGAATTGTTACAGTGGTAGTTTAATGGATTGGATTTGCATAGTGAAAAGTTTTTGGATTTTTATTGCGTTATTTTGGGAAATCCCCAAACGTATTTACTAATTGTAATTAATATCAACTAAGAAAAGAAGTCCCGACTGGGACAGAAGCAATAACATTTTGTCAACATCTAACTTGCACACCTCTAATCACAATAATTGTCTTCGCTGAACACAAAACCCATCACAATTCCGGTTGGTGTTTAAAAAATTTTGTTTAGCCTACTCTCATATACCACATCTCTAGCCTACTCTCATAGACCACATATCTAGCCTAATGTCATAGACCACATATTTATCCTACTCCCATAGACCACATATTTAGCCTACTCTCTTTGGCTAGGACTGCTAAGTCCGCAAAATTAATATATCATCACCTTCGACTCAGACTATACGACACTTCATTTATAATGTAATATTGTATACTTTCGCTGTAAAAAAAATATTTTTTTTTTTTAAATACCAACGTGGGTTTTATTGTTATTATTACTTGAAATTTTGTGAAAATAAAAATGTCCCCCCCCAACCCCCTCTGAATTGAATCAGCCACAGCGCGTGAAGCGGTTGTACATATTCTTTTGATAATCCAAAGCAGAAAGCAACCCGCTCCCCTTCCTTTTGGTCTATTCATGTAATAAACGATGTCTACCGTACCGTATATTATGTAGGCTATAGTTTGTCGTCCACTTTTATCTCTATAAAAGTCCACCACCGTGCCTGACATTTCAATAATAGAAAAGCGTGGATATATTTCTATCTATTTTCGTTGTTTTATTCTACAGGAGAGGCGCTATCTTATGAATTCAAAAGACCTCATCCTCAAAAAAGTTTTTTTTTTAAAAATAAGCAACAAAAAAACGTAAGTCAAGTAAATTTAAATGTCAATTTTAATAATTAACTCACAGATATGTGTATTCGGAGTCGTTTTTTTTTTACGGGGCTATTCCTACATGTTTTCCCTGACACGAAATAAATGTGTTAGTTAAATGATATCGACAATAATATTGTCATTGTGTGACATCCTTCTTTCAGCAATGTACAATTAAATCCTTTTGGATTGAAGATAGTCGAAGTCAAATTATAATTTATATCGTAAAATTATAAATTCCACACGATAATTAGATTGTGTCCTGCAAGTATTCGGACTGCCATATTCACATTTAACAAGAGTAAAGAATTAGAGTGATGCTTTCGAAGTCGCTGTGGTCTGTGGTATATAATTTTAGACTCTGTAAACCCATTTCGTAACTACCGTAACATTTACATTCCCATCGCATGTTTTAGAGATACTGAACAACTGGCCTTGCAAATTAATTACGTAAGGTTTATTTTAAAAATTAAAAGTAATAAGTACCTAACAACGTCAGTTGATATAATCAGGGGTTGTGAACAGTGGCGTAGTGAGGGGGGCATCATGCCCGGGGCGCTACTCACAAAGGGGCGCCAAATGGTATATTTTACTATAATATTGTATGGTTTTCGAATAGGGAGGGGCGCTAAAAAGGTATTGGGGGAGCGCTAAAAAGGTATTGTGCCCCGGGCGCGAGTTAAGCTCGCTACGCCACTGGTTGTGAATAACTTTGATTAAGGCTTGGATAGATTGGGTTAGTCAGAGGTAATTAACACATGTAAAGTGCATGATTAGTTAAGGGTCGGTTCACACAATCAAATTTTCCTTCAAGCATTTGATGCAACGAAGTGGCTATTGGTACACGGGTACCAGAATTGAGAGGTTGGGATTAAAAAACGATTTAAAATATTATTGTTGGGGTTGTAAGACCAAATGAGGTATCGAATGAAAGATAATTGAATGTACTATACGTTTGAAATCTTAATTCTTCAGTTTTACTAAAATAAACTACCACAAATGACATCCGAATAGCCTTGTAACAACTTTCAAATTACTATTTGATCAAATTCCCCAAAAAAGAAACCACGCACAAAATAGTGCGTTCATACAACAATTTGAAGCGAAATTTGATCGGTTGAACTGACGCTTTGTGTCAGTCATTACGATACGAGTCATTATATTATAGCGCTATAGGCTATAGTGTGTGAATGATAGAGTCAATCAGTGGAAATTAACACATGTATTATGATGTCAGTGGAAATTAACACATGTATTATGATGTATACAGTGTGATAACTAAGGTCAGTCATTAGTTATCAACATAAGGCTATCGGCTAGTGTATGATAGATAGAGTCAGTAGGTGGAAATTAACAGATAGATGAGGCCAGTCAGTGTTAATTATAATACATGTGTGTATAGGCCTATAGTGTATGATATATAGGGTCAGTCATTAGTTATTGACATTGGGCTAGCGGCTAATCGACGATATATAGGCTCAGTGGGTAGTAATTAAAACAGGGCATTATGATAGATAAGTCAATCTGTAGTAATTAACACGCGGCATTATGTTAGATAAGTCAATCTGTAGTAATTAACATGGGGCATTATGATAGATAAGTCAATCTGTAGTAATTAACACGGGGTTTTATGATAGATAAGTCAATCTGTAGTAATTAACACGGGGCATTATGATAGATAAGTCAATCTGTAGTAATTAACACGGGGCATATGACAGATAAGTCAATCTGTAGTAATTAACACGGGGCATTGTGATAGATAAGTCAATCTGTAGTAATTAACACAGGGCGTTATCCGCATGTTGTATCAGGCTGACTTGGTGTTCTTGGTGATAGTCTTTATGAATATCATTTATAACTGACTTAGAATACCATTTGTATATCATTCATAGGTAACTTTGAACACGCCCGAATTTGTATTTTTATATTAGAATTGAGACGGATTAGCTAACTAGGCCTTCACCACAGCTAAATGCGTACTGGTTATTTTTTTAAAAATAAATACCGGTACATCGCTGTACTCCTTGGTGTAAACCACATTTTTTCATAGACATCCTGCTTGGGAAAGGGATAATAATGATGAGCACTATTTGTATACCATTCATAGGAGCCCTTGAACTCGGGCGAATTCGTATATTTAAATTAGAAGTAGCCTTAACGTTAGACGGATGAGATAACTAGAACTTCACCAAAGTTAACTTTTTACAGAATATTTTGATAGCTACCCAAAGGCAATTTTTTTTTCAAATGACACCCTTGAAGGCAAAGGCATAGTGTGGTGGCATCCCACCGTTTCTTAAAATTAGAAACGTATAGCCGACTGGCTGTTGAATTATCCGAATATAATTTAATTCAAGGTCGTAACCCTAGTTTGTCCATAGAACCGATTCCTGGAAATTATGGATGCCACTTGTGGTAGTATGAATATGGTTATTAGTGGTCAGGACCCTAATGCCCCGGCTATTTACGCCACTTGTATACGGTTTTAAAAATTAATTTTGTATTTAAAGACGTAGACTACCATCTAAAAGTAAAAGCAAATGTTTATTCAAATCGTGAAATGAGTAAGACATTTCTAGACTTTTGTGCGATCTATCAGCTATTCATTGAGCGTAACCTTTACTTATACATCCTGGTGGGTATCATGCAACTGTATAGCTACTCAACCTCAAAATGTTGTTCTGCGGACCGGTACCATTTCCCAAGGAGGCATCGAAAACTAATAATTTGGTCCATGTTGCAATATGTAAAATTTCCACCGGTACATTATACTCAAAAGGTTTGAGATGTACTGGTCGATAATTACCATGACTAAAGTCTAAAGTTAAGTTTAAGTTAAAGTCATTAATCATTAAAAGTTTCATAATGTCTGCTTTTTATTTATAAGCTTAACTATGAGAAACTATAGTAGCTAAACTCCTGACCTAATAGAAGTGTAAAATTAGTCATAAAACAAAATTAAAATTCGACTTTCTTTCCTATCAGTTTCACTAGAAAAAGAAAAGCTCATATTAAGAAAATAATCAGTTCGTCACAAGTTTGAAATAGGTCAAGTTCCTCGCTCATTGCGCAGACGGATATCCGGACATGGTACAACTATGCCTGCGAGCAATATCACTACGCGTAATAATTTAAAATAGCTGTATTAGCATGTTTGGCCAAGAGAATTAATTAATTTTATCTATAAAAGTAAATTTATATTGGTTTAAACTGTACATATGATTAATTTGACATTTAAAGCCGATTTCAAATATTTCAAATCATTTTTAATATCCTTAGAACTACTTTCAAACTGCCTTGCTGGAAGGAGCCGCCATAGTTTACTGTGGCTGGTTGACGAGAGGACTAACAAAATGTGATCAGTGAAAAAACAACACACTTTAGTTTCTTTGTGATTTCTTTGGATTATATTATTGTTATTCTCAATTGGGATACACAATTACATTTTGAATCACTCTCTTGATTCAATTAAATTACAAATGGATTGGACAGAAAGAACAAAATATTATGGTCTGTGTTCAAGTTCAATCTATTTTCAGCTCATCCGACAGCCTGCACCGTCATCTTGTATAGGCCAAGGCCTAGATATTGTAATAAGACTGAACTGATGGAATAAAAATTGAGATATAATACTCTTTATTGCGACTACTAGTTATGGTACGAATTAGGTCTTTAATCCTAAGAAAGTATATTTTCAGTGATAATAGGAAGTTATGTTTACTTTGACATTTTCAAAATAATATTTTTAAACTTGTGTAATTTACGGCTTTTGCCGGTCACCGCCTGCCTTTCACCAACATCAGGTTGAAACTGAAGCTAATTGTTCGCTTTGATGAATGTCGTTTTACGGATCAACGGAAGATTTAACACGGCAGAGATCTAACCGAGTTTACAATGAATAAATCTTATGTTAAAAAGGCTGTGAATGGCGATGTACCTGATGAACGAAAGAAATCACCATTACGTTCTAAACGTCAGCCTGTCAATTATCTCGACCATGGTCAGGATGTGGACGTGGGATTTAAAGGAAAAAAAACAGAAAAAGCTAAAATAACAGAGGTGATTGTTGACAAAAGTAAGAAGCAGCTTGTCAATGAACAATTAAATGAGCTGCCTAGCTCATTGTTTCGTCAGACTCGAAACACTACATCTTCTAGAAGGTGTATTTCAGACAGCATTTCTGTTAGTGCAGATAACTCTGAGCTGGAATTACATTCTGGTAAAAAACATACAGGAAAATCAACTTTCAAGTTAACCCCCTTAGTTAACACATCAATTCCAACTAAAACAAGTGATTCATCCATTCCTACTAGTGTTGAAGACATTTCACAGAATATAACTGACAAAGATATTAGAATAGGTACTGGAAATAAATCCAGTTCGAATTTGGATACTAACTCATCTGGAAAATCTGGCAAAAAAATTCACAATTCTAGATCGCCAAGAAGAAAAATTGAATCATCCAAAAGAACTATGCAAAATAATAAAAGTGAGGTGCAGGCAGAAACTAGTAAAGATGCCTCTTGTTTACGTGAAAACAATGAGGCATTATCCATTTTACCAGTATCAGAATCTGTCATCAATAATGGAACTGATTGTAGTATTAGAACTCCTTCACAAATAAAGTTAGAAAATAAATCAGTTGTGAATAATACTTCAAATCCAAATGTTGTGATAAAAGAAAATACTGCAAAGAGTAATAAGGGTGAAGTTGCAATAGAATCTAAAATTGAAACAAATGGTGCTCATGATGGAGATGAGGAGGATAATGCCAAAGAAAAACCTAAAAGAACTCCATCGATGACATCAGCTGTTGGTCTTAAAACAGAAGCAGAACCTGATCATGAGACAAAGGCTAAAAGAAAAGAGGATGATGTTAAGCAGCCTCGCATGTCACCTGATCATCGCTTTATGAAGCTTGATGAGGAAGTTGGAAGAGGCTCTTTTAAAACTGTACATAAAGGCTTGGAGATTGACACAGGCGTTCATGTGGCTTGGTGTGAGTTACAGGTACAGTACTGTAAATAATTATTAGGCGTGTTTTAGTACTTGACTTTTAAACTCTTAATTCATTAAGTAAATAATAAGACCATTCCAAACTGTTATACTCAAGTATTCTAAACATAACCAAAATAGTATGAGTATGAGCTTAACAATGTGTTTATTAAATGAGTCTTAGTTCCCCTGCAGGGTGGAACTCATGTAAAATCAATGAAGAAAATCTTTATTGTTTCTAGTGAAATGATGTGAATTTAAATAGTAATAGGCCTGTTGCTAAGTCATTAATAATATCATTTCTAAATTCATCTCTTTTTCAGGACAAAAGGTGGAGTAAAAGTGACAGAAAGAGATTTAAAGAAGAAGCAGAAATGTTAAAAGAGTTGCAGCATCCAAATATTTTAAGATTTTTTGATTATTGGGAAGAGGAAGGAACACATAGGCAGAAGATCATTGTTCTTATTACAGAACTTATGACATCTGGCACTCTTAAAACGTTAGTAAAATTCTAGTTTTGATATTTAGTAATATATACTTAAATCTATTCAGGTCAACTGATTTAAAAATTACTTTTAGCCAGTGTTTCCATAATATGCACCTCTGTGCCCTGGGTAAGCAACATCTTCCTCCATGGTTGTCCCAAATTGGTGTATTAATATCTAACTGTTAATGAATTCATCTACTTGTGATAATGGAAACTAATGTTTATTCTCTATTATTTGTAGAAAAATGAATTTAAAACTTAGATTATTTTTTAAATTTAACCTTGAAAAATATTAGATATTATAATTAAAGTTACTGCATGCTTATTTGTGAGTGGCAGTCATCAGGGAATACAATTGAAAGCTGTAAATTTATCTATTAGAGATTTTAAAAAATGCCTACAATACATAATACATATATTTTATGATAATAAACATAGCTAGGTCTTTTCATCATATGCAGTGCAGGATGCAGTAGCTATTATCATTGCCTACCATAACTGATACTGCCAAAGACACAACCACAAATTTCATTCTGATTATAAAATGACAGCCATGTGTATAAGAAATTTAACTACTTTTTGGAAAGTGACTTGCTTTGCTTTAATTTAAGTGATTAAGAAATGTTCCAACTTAATTGTTGAAAGATAATAATCTGTTGTCATAAATTTACTTGCACAGGTATCTTGGACGCTTTAAGAAACTAAACTTAAAGGTATTAAAGAACTGGTGCAAGCAGATATTGAAAGGATTGCAATACCTGCACACAAGAACTCCACCTATTATCCATAGAGATTTGAAGTGCGACAACATTTTCATCACTGGGACCACTGGCTCAGTCAAAATTGGTGATATGGGGCTGGCGACATTAAAAAGCAATTCTTTTGCAAAAAGTGTCATAGGTAAGCAAATATAATTAAGTTTTTGTAATGTGCTCTTTTATGTTTATGTATAATATTTCTAATTTGCTGTTCTCCTATAGGTCGCAATTTAAAAATGTAACCTTCAAGTCATTTGTATCTTTTTTAATAACATTTTTTTTCCTTGAAGAAAAGATTTAGGTAAGTTTTGTTAGATTCCCAAGGCTTTTGTATATGTTATTTCACTTGACATAGTTATTTTATCTTCTGCCATAGGCTTATGGGGAAAATTTTTAAGTAGATTTTCTTTCATTTGTATTTATATTTCTTCTTTTGGTGAAAAATTTAGTCTAGAACCTTATTTCTCATTGTTGAACGGGCATGGAGCTTTCCATCAATGTCTTTAACTCTTATATACGGTAACAAAATAATGATATTTATTTTTCCTCTTCATGAAACATATTTTCCAAAAATATAAGAAAGGTCGGATCCATTGTTTCCAAAGGCTTCAATTCATATCACCCGCTACTTGGTTTTTCATTTTTCATCATCTTCTATTTAATTCATAATTGTTTTTTATTTTCTCTCCCCCCTCCCACTATCTTTTAACATCTGCCTTGTAGCATCTATTTCTTGGAGCATTTGTTGAACTGGCATCTCAAAGGTAGGACAGATCTTATCCCAATTGTTTTTGTCCTTTTTTGGATGTTTAATCTGCATTCACAATTTTCAGCGGAAGATGTTCCATGCCCAGTTGCAACTAACCTTAGGAATCCACTCTTTCTCTTTCCCCTTCTAAGGCAGCAAGAGAGTACAAGACGTCCTTTGTATTCTTTAAGGTACTCCTGAATTCATGGCCCCAGAGATGTATGAAGAGCACTACGATGAAGCTGTGGACGTCTATGCCTTTGGAATGTGTATGTTGGAAATGGCATCCTCAGAATATCCTTACAAAGAATGCCATAATCCTGGTCAGATCTATCGCAAAGTCACTACTGTAAGCTATTTTTGTATATTGCTGTTCATTATTTTCAAATAAAATAAATATTTGCATCACTCATAATTCTTTTCTTCCAAGCTTTTTTTTACCCCAAAGCTAGCAATCATGTCTTTACAACCTTCTTTCAAGAACCATGTAGCCATCATGATACTTCTAGCAGGTAATAGATTTTAAAAATAATTTCCATAGTATGTTTTTATTGAATGGATTTTAAAGATATACAATCTTTACACAAACAGGGTGTACACCCAGAAGCTTTGGATAAAGTAAAAGATCCAGAGATACATAGTATCATCGAGGGATGCATTCAGACCAAGAAAGAGGACAGGTTAGATTTTTCTCTGTCGTTTCTGTTATTATATAGTATTATCATTTTGTTTTCAGCTGAAGACAATTTTTGAGACTGACTTGGTATGTTATAATTTTACTTACAAAGGGTAAGTAATTTTGTTTACAAAATTTTTTTTTACGCTCTCACCAAAACAAAAATACAGGTTGACTGTAAAAGATCTTCTTGCACATGATTTCTTCTTGGAGGACACAGGCTTGTTAGTTGAACTTGTAAGAAATGAGGATGAAGAGGACGATACACAAGTTATTTCACTGCGCCTACGTGTAGTTGATCCTAAAAAACGCAGAGACACTCACAAAGAAAACGAAGCAATTCAGTTTGACTTTGATCTAGGACAAGATCAAGCAGAAAATATAGCATCAGAACTGGTATGTAACTGCTTTGGCAATGGTTATCAAAATGAACCACTTTGCTTATTGAGAGTATAAAAACTATAGGACAGCCTTTATCACATTAAAGAGGTTACCCCTGTAACAAAGGTGCCACGCAGGGGGAGGTTGCTTTAGTCAATAATATGGAAAACTAAAACTGAACAATCATATTTGAAGAACAAAATGCAGGAGACAACACCATGACTACCACATTCATTTTTTTTCTTCACATTTTGAATTACATTTGATGTTTTTTGGACTTGAAATAATCAGTAACTTAGCCTCCCGGATATTTTGGGATGTAGCTATTCTTGCCAGAAGTATTTTTTTTTTGTTTACATAGCTTCTTATTTATAAACTTTCAAATTTTTTGCAAGGTTATTTAAAAATTTAAGGGATTCGAATATTATTTGATTATTTAGGCATATAGAGACTTGACAATTAGAATGTTTCACATGAAAGAAATAACTTTAAATATTAATAATAAATAGACATACTTTTTTAAAGCTGCCATGTGAATATGTTAGTAATAACAGACCTGTTTACTCTTACGATTTTGGTGTATACAATGTACGATTTTGAGGTGTATACATTTTATATACTGTATGTTTAATTTTTACTATTAAGATAATGTAATGAACGATTTTGTGATGATATTGTACGATTTTAAGAGTTTGAGGGTAAACATGTCTGTAATAATTATGTGCAGGTCAATTCTGGATTCCTTTTGGAAGATGACAAGAGAATAGTCGCGAAGCAAATCAGAGACAGAATTGCTCAAGTAAAAAAGACTCGAGAGAAGACACTTTCTGATAACCTACAACAACAGAAGACAACTGAGGTTTGTAATCATATTTTGAATTGAATATTCAGTTTTTCTATATGATGCATTTAGACATTTATAAAAATTAGGTTTTAATGAGTACGTTAAATAATAAATTATATGAAAGAAGTATAAAATTTGTCTCCACACATACAATAATTTTTTTTTTCCAAGATCATTTATAATAGTAAAAAAATTCATTTTTAAACATGCACAATATATATTAATATTTTTGTATACCCTCAGGCAAATAATGTTCCTCAAACACCCCAGACAGCGCAAATACCAGGACAGCCTTTGACTCTGTCATCGTCACAGCAACAATCAGCTGGTTTAAATCAGCAGGCACAGGTATCATCACATCCCCAACCTTTGACTACTGATGTTGGTCAAAACTTCATACCACAGACACCTCATTCTGGACTCCTGATACCAAACTCACAAAGTTTAATTCCAAACTCACAAGGACAGATAGTTAATTTACCAAGTTTAGTCTCCCCACTTGTACCTAACACACCCATACTTCCTCAAAACCAAAATTTAGGACAAAGTCTTATAACAACCCAAGAAGTCCAAACAACTGGATTAAACAAAGGCCCTGGTATAACCCAGTCTGTAGGCAGTCAACGACAATTAGGGTCAGCTCAAAAGCCAGCTGGGCAACTAGTGAGTGTTAATAGTATGAATGCCCAAGGAGTAATATCCAATTCAACACAAAATGTGGTTGTTCAGGGTCATACTACAGTATGCTCAGCACCATCTGCAGCGCAGCAAATTGCTAATCCAATGTTAGCAATGTCTAAAGAAGTTGTGATTTCACAGGGGACTAATATGAGTGCTGTCATCTCTCCACCAATTCAAAATCAGGTATTTGTGCATCATGGCTAATAAGCTGCTTAGACTGCTATGGCTTTTTTTCCTTTTGGTCTTTTTAGCTATTTTTTTTCTAGAGGATGATAAATAATTTTTTAAAATACAAACATTTTATTAGAGACAACTTCTCTTTTTAATTTTTCTTTTTATCAAATCATGTTTGCTTTTAATAACAATGATGTAATTGGAAAACATTTTATAACTTTACTGTTGGTTTCTTTTAAATAGCACAATATTTTAGATGATATGATGAAAATGCAATGCATTTATTAAATTGCACTTGTTAAACATTTGAGAACTCATAAGCACTTTATTTTTAAAATTTTTTTTATCATACTTTCTTCAAATTAATAGAATTTAACCCAAGTATCTGTAAATCAACCAGTGGCTGTTAGTCAGCCCGTTGTTGCAAGCCAACCAGTTATTTCAAGTCAGCCAGTTATTGCAAGTCAACCAGTTATTGCAAATCAACCAATGGTAGTAAACCAGCAAGTTACTGGGATTCCACTTTCGGCACCTGGAAATCAACAGATAATGGCTCCAACAATTGGTGGTTCTTTTTCTCCTGTTGTGAATCAAATGAATGTACAAGGATCTCCAACTCCTATAAATCCACATACACAATCTGGTGGTGATGAACAAGGTATGCAGTATTCTCAATTTTTAATTGACTTTTATTTTTTTTAAAAAAGGCATTTCCCATAATTATAATTATTATGAACTTAGGCATCATTTTAATTCTCGTCCCGTTACTTAATATGTTTAAGTAATCTTGACTTGAGGAAAGAATTACATAAGCTGGATGAGCAGTTTTGTGTACAACTAATAACGAAAGAATAAAAAAAACGTATTTCAAGTGTAGAATAATTTCATGTCAATACATTTCAAACTTGCATAAATAAAAAGAAAACTTTAAATAAAATGTCGATCATCTCTTAATTTTCCGTACTTACTGACTTGAACATTATTTATTTAATACAGTGATCAGTGATAAAGCGGGTGATACTGGCTCTTGTCCTAGTGACATCAATATTACTCAGAGTGGTTCACAGGTATGTTTCATAAAATGTTAAACTGACTTTTGAATTTTCTTTAAATATTGAAAAGTAAATAATGAAAATGTCGTCCTTCATAATTTAAGTATATTATGTCTTATTTCTTCTCTCAGCTTTCAACTACTTCATCAACTAGTCATTGTACCCAAGGTGGGGAGCAAGCAAATCAGGTAATTGTGTTTTTAGTCTGTAAATATCTTTTTTTTAATTGATCATTTAAAAGTTTGCTATAGAAATATTCCAAGAAGTAATAATGCTATACAGGTTCTAGGAAAATTCACTACTGAGATAGTGTTAGTGAAATTACTAATGGACAATTCAAATCTGAAAGTGAATTGCTTATGAATGGATTACTTTGTTTTTATTAAGTATCCTCTTCAAACGATGTCTGTATTTTACTTCTTAAGATGGAGGTTTTCACATTTTTTTGTGTGCTCTCTTTATAAAATAAATTGGTACTAATAAATAAAAAAAGCTTTGAAAGATATTCACATTCAACTAGAGGCTTTCTGTCACTTGCATGCCTAAATTAATTGTTATATTTAACAAAAACAGTTCTTACATTTCTTACACCCTAAACTTTTTAACATATTTAGCTGTATTGTTTCATAGTCACTGTTCTAATTTGTGATGATGTAAGAGAAATTTTAAATTAAGATAAATTAAGGGATGCACCAAAATTTCCAAATTAATGGAACTGTTAGCCACTGGGTAGGATTACTGGAATTTATAGGAAAGTCATTTAGCCTCAAAGGTCTTTCAGAGATATTTTTAGTTTTCAGTTTTTTTAGTTCCTTTATTTAGATAGGTCTAATAGTCGCAAATGAGTGTGTGCATAGCTGAAGTAAGTCCTCAGGAAGCTTGAAACCATTAAAATAATTAGGTCTAATAGTCGCAAATGAGTGTGTGCATAGCTGAAGTAAGTCCTCAGGAAGCTTGAAACCATTAAAATAATTGGTATTAAAAAAATGGTGATGCTTTTTAAGATAATGATCACCCATTATAAAGACGACACGATATCCCAGGACAATGGGCTTATTTACAGCAGATTTCCCAGTTTAAACATTGTAATTTAATAAATACCCACTTTGTGGATCAGCAGCACAACACAATTTGATGCCCCAGGGTGGAGGCTTATCTTTAATGTTAAAAAAAATCATCCTGTATAAACCACCATGGCTTTCAACAATATAAATCTCCTCTGGCTTCATCCTTGTATAGAAATTTTCCAGAACTGTAGCAAATAGCTATGAAAATGGGATATTTGTCAGGCTCCCCTCTCAAGAAAATTTGCATTAATATTGAGATGAAAACATTGGGCAATAGCTTCATGCCTGTTTCTTTATATAACTTTTGACACTGCTGAAACATTTCAGTTCATTTGTTGACCAAAGCAGTCTATAATTTGGCAGAAATTATTTATTAAAACATCTTGATGTCAGAAATGTTTGTAGGCTTCGATTAGTTTCTGTAACAATGTCCATAGAATGCTTCAGGAATGAACAGTGAAAAATATCATATGCTGTGCGAGTTTCATCAGTATTATTATTATTGCTTGGAACTACATGTTCGGTAAATTCCAGAAGGTCTACTGATTTGATCACTATGCCAGACCTGTATTTATTTATGTTACATCTCAGAATCGTGCAATACTATATTGTAATAAGTACTTTTCTGACACTATATTGTACTATTTCGGGAGTGCCAGTGTAACCAGTTTAGCGTTGGTAGCCACATCCTGGACTAAACTTAATAGTAGAGCTAAGATCTTTATTTATTTGGCAGTAAGGTCCCATGGCCATATCTAGTTTCATTAATTTTGAGATTTAAAGGTGGCAGTAAATATCTGTTAAGAGATTTGATACCCACACCTATTATTATTTTATGGACCTCATAGAGAGATATTAGGTGCTTTTAATACTGATAAGTGAATAAAAAAGTTCATTAACCTGTTGTGAACATTTTGATTCATGCAAACATTTACTACTGATTGCACCAAGAGTTAAAAAGCTTATATTCTTAGTGTTATTTGTTTTAAAAAGAACATTGTTTGGTGCATCCTTTGAAATTTTTTTACTGTAAATAGTAGATTGCAACGGGAAAAAATTAAAATAACTTATCCTTTGATTTGGGAATAATCTCTTTACTTTCAAAAGTTAGTATAGCTCTCAACTTTTCACACCCGATCCTTTGCAATCCACAGCTGAAAGTTAAATGCAGATTACGAGAAAAGGTGTGTTAGGTTGTTTTTGTGTGTTTTTTTCTCAGTGTGGCATGGTGTGTTTTAAAAAGCATATTATGTTTAAAACATTGTCCTGCTAATTGCAAGTAGAAAGCTTCTCACTTTTTAGTAATACTGCAAGCATTAGTCCTGAATAGTGCATAGTTTTTTGTTTTTTTCTGGTCATTTAATGTGTTTATAAATTAGTGACTTCTCCCAATTTATTTTTAGATTGACATAGCAATTTTTCAAAAATAGTACATATTATGTTATAGATACAAACTTAAATATATACTATTATCTTATATTAATTCACTTTGCAGAATCTACAGTGATATATTTTAATATCAATGTTTTTAATCTAATAATTAATTATCATAAAAATCGGTTAAGGATGAACAATTATTGTTATTTGATATTTTTAGTTAAAAATAATCAGTTTTGGAGAACACTGTAAGTTTTTACAGATATATTTTCATTTTTGTAAAGAATGAAGTATGTTTTTCCTACAGTATAATTGTGACACATTAAAGTGATAATAAAATATATCAGTAAAAATTTAGTTATGAAATAGTAATGTCTAGAAATTAGTGTTTTATATTTTAGAATTATGAACCATGAGAAAACTCATTGTAAAATGTGAATTGTGTGGCATGTAAAGTTAATGTGCGATCATTTCATTTATCATTAATTTTTTCTTAGAACCATATAATAATTTAAAATAATGTTATTTAAATTCTTTGGTTTAATAATGTTATTGATAAATTTCTGATACAGTTAACAAATTTGTTTTGGTGGGTTTTCTAAAGAATATTTTTATTATAATTTTATATACAGGCTGCAAATCTCAGTCAACTTGATCTAAATGCAGCTCAGCACTATCAACAACAGAGTTCTAACCAACAAACAGGCAATAATTTGATTTCAAGTACATCCAGCATTCAACCAACCGCCACACATAGTGCAAGTGGTTTAACTACAAGCTTGTCTGCCTGCTATCTTCATGATGAATCTTCTCATTCCAATAGGGATAGGTAGGTTTGAATTTATGACGTTTACTTATTATGTATTGTTCATTACAATTATCAAATGGGGGAAATCATCAGTCACATTTGATTGTATTTACCAGTGTTTTGGGTGACTTTTAGCCACCACCATTGAAATGAGCTTTGTGCAACCTAGGTTTGATACAAATATCTTCAGTACGAGAAAATATTTCAAAATTTGACATACTGGTAAATACAAAACATGAAGGCTTAAAAAATGTATATAAAAGCAGCAGTAGGTGCATCACACACTTTTTCCATGCACAGTGAAACAGAGCTGGGTCAAGAAAAGACTAAGAAGAAGACCCGTCGTCGTAAAAAGACTTCGGACAAACACCCCCCAAAAGTGACAATCATCTCTTTTGACGAGGCTTCAGACGAAGTGGAAATTCTGCTAGAAGTGGCAAACAACAATCTGACGTGCAAGTTTCCCCGCAGCTCTATTCCTAGGCCAGAGGAAGTTGAGGAAGACTTGGTATGGAAGAGTTGCTTTCTGTGCAACTTCCTTTCACTGAAAGTGGGAAACAAAAAAAATGTTAACTTTTCTTTGTTAAACTTGTTACACGCATGTTCTGTTTTGTTTTTGTGCATTTCTTGAGTGAAATTTAATTAGCTTGCAACTTTCAGTTGAACTCCTGGTATTTCTGATCCAAGAGCTGAGGAGGCTTTGAAAGAGAAATCTTGGTTGGTAACACTGCAATGTCTTGCTACTTGTTTGTTTCTGTAAACAAAAAGATTTTTATAAGGAGCAAAGGAAAATTATATATTATTTAAAGGGTTACAATTTTTTTGTTAATGATAATTCCTTTTTCTTATAATGATAATATATGTTAATTTTCCATTTCAGCTACCAGATGTCAGTAAAGCTCAGATTGATGGTGTGACTGGTTTGCTTCACCAAGTTATATTAATTGTAACACAAGAAGGGACAAAGTCTGTCGGGCAAGTGCTCACCCTATCTCCTTCTTCTAGTCCAACAGCTATACGCAAATATAAGATCAATATTGAAAATAAAAAGGTAACTTTTAATTAAACTGACTTAATCCCTGTTTGTGTTTTATATTTTGTTTGCATTTCAGATTCTCTTTAAGTTCAGTATTTCTACTTACGCAAGTTAATAATTCCATTGCTTATTATTTTTACCTTTTGTCACATCATACTTTTTTTTATAATAAAGTAGTTAAAAGTAAACAAAAATGTATATTAGGCATTTTTGCATCATATTG
This sequence comes from Omphiscola glabra, assembly GCA_964017045.1. Lineage (NCBI taxonomy): Eukaryota > Metazoa > Mollusca > Gastropoda > Lymnaeidae > Omphiscola > Omphiscola glabra. Next base: position 34,543,720 of record OZ024799.1, read on the forward strand.
TGCTATGACTAGGTACCACAAACTGATTTTTCAAAACAGGCCTATACTGTCATGTCAAGAACTCGTGATTCTAAGAACGTGGATACCAAACTTGTTCGTATAACTCAATTAGTAAAAAAGTTATGAATTTTTAAAATTTATTATTTTGAAAATTTGAAATCAAAAGTGCCATTTTTGTAAGGCTATATCTGTAAAACTAAATCACTTAAACTCACTTACTTACACTCAACACATACCCACATATATAGAGAACAGACTCAATTTTTTTTCAAAGGTAAAAAATTATTAATTCATTAAATTTTATTGTTATGAAAAGGGCATTTCATCAAATTTTGAAAAAAATTAAAAGGGAGCTAAAAAACGCGAAATTTGGTAATTTTTTAAAAATCACAAAAAATCAATTGATAAGAAAGCATTTATGATAATTATATCAAAATGTAGGGGAACTAAAGGTCTATGTACTTAAATAGCAAGTGTAAACATAACATTTACACTTAAAATACAAAAATAGTTAGAAAAAGGCAAGGTTTCATAAGACGCAAAAAATCAGTCATTTTTAAAAAATTGCAAAAAATCAATAGTTAAACCAAGAGATAAGCCAATTATACTAAAATACAGAAAAATTATAGCTCTACATATTTCAAGTCAATGAGCCCATTATTTATTTACATACATTACAAACATGGCTGGAACAGTGAAAGCGTTCACATACAGATTTAAAAAAAAATAATGTTTATAAGGTGTATTGAAAGCACATCATAATTATATCAAAATGTAGGGGAACTAAAGGTCTATGTACTGTACTTAAAGAGCATGTTTACCCATAACATGTACAGTTCAAATACATAAACTGTTAGAAACGTGCACGGGTTCACGTGAAGCGAGAAATCAGCCATTTAAAAAAAAATGCATAAAATCAATAGTTACACCAATGGATAAGCATATTATCCCAACTACAGAAAAATTATAGCTCTGCATATATCAACAGTCAATGAGCCAATTACTTTTTTATACACAATACAAACACTACTGGAACAGTGCAGGTGCAAGCAAAATTTTAACGTTTATAAAAATGTAACGTTTACATTCAGGTTTAGCGTTCAGGTTGTCTTCGTTTAACATTTGGATGCCTCATTTTTAATTTTTAGTAACTTTTCACCAAATTGGTTATCTTCTTTTTTAAATGACATTTGTCAACAGATCCACATAATAAAGAAAGCCATCTATGAAACTATGAATATAATAAAAAGTTATACTATATGTTGTTTACTTAATAAAGATAAAAGTCAATAATAAATTGTTACTTCCTGCACTGAACTAGCATACTGAAATGTCTCATTAGGAAATGGCGTCAGCGGGCCATCGAGCTCGCGCTCCTTATGCCCTCCCTGGCGCCCCCTCCCACACCTGCCAGGTGCCGGGTTTCCCCGACATCGGGCCGTGCGGGGGAACACCAGAGACCTCCCCGGGTGTGAACCGTCCCCATTAGCAACTGCTCGATCGGGTTTGCCGACGGAGACCCTCCCTGTCCGGAGACATCTGGTCGACCCAAGTCCACTTTCCTAGGGGCCGGGAACGGTAAATTAACGTCCTAATATCTCCCCCACCCGTCCGGGGAAGCATCGGACGCCCTCTAAGAGGGATTCTACATTGGGTTTCCACCTCGCAACTAATTCGCGAAGTAGCTGGGACGAAGCGGTTGCCTAGGAGCAGCTTTCTCAGGGCTGCGTATTTAGAATCATCAGCCAGAGACTTCCACCACAGCCTCTCGCCTCATATCCCTTAACGGCAACTTGTAATCATGATCCCTACCCTATGTCTGCCTTTCCTTCCACCTGTATCATAGGTGGCAGCCATGTAGGAGCCATTTATTCCAGCAGCTACCATGCATGTCCCTGTCTGCCATGCGGAACACGCAATGGTGGTTATGTGCCGAGTGGGTCGGTGGCCAACGCTTCCAAATCGGCAAGCCACTACAGACTTGTCGACCGGAATCCCGGGGAATGAACTAGCATACTCCTTTGTTGGACTGTACACATTTTCTTTATTTATTCCAAATGATGAAATTTGCGACTGGTACATACTTTGATCTGAGAGAACCAGGTATAGAGCTGAAAAGATATTTTCAGGCTTAGACTTAAGTAATTTCATATAATCATATACATTTAAACTTAATAGTACAAGTAGAATACAAAATATGTTTATTACATTGAATAACTTATCTTAGGCATATAATTATAGTTACCTGCTCCTATTACTTGTTATTTTCCTCCTTTAAAACTTAGAGTTGAAGAAGTAATTTGTTGGTGATGATTAGAGTAGGCAATGATGGCCTTCTTCATTTATCTTTAACCAGAAAAGTCTTCTCTAGAGTCTAAGTCTAGAGCAGAAAATTGTTCACCATCTAAAACAAAATTAAACAAATTATAAATTTTCAGTCTAACATAAATCCACCTATGATAGCAGAAATTACTTTAAGCTATTAATCATGCATTACTTTGAGTACTTTGACCATCTCTTAACTTTAGGAGTTGTTCTACTTTTAACATTCATTGATTGTTTACATTGATGACAAATATCATGATCATGTGACCTTTTTTATTTATTAAAATTGAATATGATAATATCATTTGCTAGTTGTAAAAATTAGTAATTATTAATCTCCAACGTATCCTCTTTCAGAAAAAACAATAACATTTTAAACTGAGCAGTCAGAAAAAATTAGACTTCACTACAAACAGAGGGGGGTTTAAGTCATCTGACAAAACTCAAAAACGATAATAATCAGCGACAAACGAACATATTTATTTCTACATAAATACAAATTTTCTAAAGAAATAAAGAATTAAAACATAGCTGACACAGTTTCAAACTATTTAACTACATATTTTTACTGATTTTACTTGCCTGCTAAGGATTTAAGATCGGCTTCCGTCAATTTAGAAAAAACTTCTGGTGCGTTGTCAACGTAGTTTTCAGCCATTTTTGCGTATCTGCAACAAGCGGGGTGAATGAAAATTATAGGGATCGTTGTTTAACTCTGCCGTTTTTGTTGATGCTTAGAAATGAAGTGTTGTTTTCGTATTTTAAAAGAAAATAGGACGAGCTTTCCAATGATGCTGGTTTAAATTTCATATTTTGCCAAAATTAAATAGTAAATGATCATTTTCTTCAATTTTTAAAATTTTTAAATATTTAAACTGTTACGTTAACATTAATATTTGGTACGAAACTAAAGGGCATTCATTTCTGCACATGATACACTTATTTGTGACAAAATACTACGAACCACCAAAAACGGCACGGAGATTGAATAGCGCGGGGGTAAAAATGATCGCTTGACTGTTGATAAAAAAATCACGTAGGTGATGGTTTTCATGCGATAAATGTAATACTCTTTGTTATTTCAACAACAATGAAAATGACATATAATTAGAGGGCTTAAAATGTACTTTTAAATGGTACCATTTTATTAGTTTATGGCCAATTTTTAATATAGAAAACATTAAGTGAAAAGTTACTAAATACAGGCTTCCGTGACACAAAAACGCGTTTTTACGCCAGTTTGTGGTACCTACTATGACCATTATTAATAAATCTTCTGGATAACTTCTGTATAAAAAGTAGTATTTTATTTTTATTACACAAAATAGCCTTTTTCCATTTTATATTCAGTAGTTATATTAAATGGTTTAATCCCCTTTTCAGTCACTGACGGAGGGATCTCAGGGCCAGGAAGTAAGAGCTCATGCTAATAAAGGTGGTCTGATTATCACGCACCATGTATCAAACCAAATAGTTGAAGATGAACCTGATGATGCCACAACTTCTCCAGAAAATAATCCTGATTATAACAACACCCAAACAGGTGGCGTGCCTCAAGATTTAGAACAAAAGTCTTGGAAGTCTACAACAACAAAAGAAAGTGTACCCATAAATATTGATGAGTTATCTGAAAAGCTGAAGTCTATTTATCCACAAAAGCCAGCTTGTGGCACAGCTGCAGGTGTTGGTCTACCAACTGAATCACAAACTGCTTCGGTTAAACCGGCTGATGGGAATTCCCAATTGCAAATGCCCTTGCAGCTGCCTCTACCACCCCAAGTTCAAACATCAGTTGGGGTTGTGAATCAACAGTATTCAGGTCAAAATCAGCCAGGATCAGTGTCATATCCTCCTTGTCAGGGCTCTATTTCAGCTAATGTTCAACCAGGTGGGACTCAGTCAAACCAAGTAGCATCAGATATAGGGAAGGCAAATGAAACTCAGGTTTCACCACATAATGCTTTGCAGGGTTCCTCTGCTCAAGCAGTTCCTCAAACTCAAGTAGTTCCCCCAACTCAAGCAGTTCCTCCAACTCAAGCAGTTCCGCCTACTCAAGCAGTTCCGCCAACTCAAGCAATGCCACCCATTACCACTCAGCAAATGCAATTTTCTGGATTGCAACAGCAGATTCCTGTGGTTCCTCAAGATTTAGGGCAACATATAGCTGTAGCTCAATTAGCACAGAATGTCCCAATACAGCAGAATGTTTCAGTTACCCATACTGTTGCAGTTCCTGAAAATGCCCAAATCCCCCAAAATGCTCCCGTCCCTCAGAGTGTCCCTGTCCCTCAGAATGTCCCTGTTCCTCAGAGTGTCCCTGTCCCTCAGAATGTACCAGGGCCAGATTCTTCAAAAGCTGGAAATTTGCCTCCAACTTACAATGCACCTCCTACTCATATGAACTATGGCATGCATCCAGCATCACAGATGCAGCAAATGCATCAACTGTTTGGTATGATGCAGCATATGATGCATATTCCACCTTACAGTTTTCACCAACCAAGCTACTACTCACACATGACACCCTACATGCAAGCCATGATGCAGATGTCACACATGATGCACCAGATTCAGCAGCAACAGCATAGTCAACATTCTCTCCCCGTCCACATGCCTTTTCCTTATTCCAATTATTCTGGTTGGGGATATCCCTATTCCCTTCCTCCCCAGTCTTCCTCACATCCATTAGATAATGCATCTGCTCCAACTACTGTATCACCACCCCGATCTCCCACATCATCAAGAAGAAATCTTGGACAAGATATTTCCAGTCAATCTCCCTATGCGTCGATTGAGAACCTCAGTGTAATTGGAAGATCTAAAGCAGATATTAACATTTTGGAACAGGCTTTGGCCAAAACAATGGGTAGGCAGAATGCAGGCCATCCACATCAACACAATCCTTCACCTGTAAATAGTGGCACAAACCTTAATGATGTACAAAATGAGTCCAAACCAGCAGATACAAATATAGAACCCACAGAAGTCAAAGTAAAAATTGATGAAAAATCTGTGCTAGAGAAAGCACCACTTTCTGAGCCTTCTCCCTCATTTCCAACAGAAACAAGATCAGAGCCAGATTTATCTGCTCCAAAAGTGAAGGCATTATCTCGTTTTAAAGTAGAGGCTGTCAAGGATGACCCACTGATGTCAGAGAAAGGGGATGAAGACAAACCAGAGTTATTACAGAGAGAGAATTCTAAAAATAATCTTGATACAAAGAAGATAGAGAAAAAAGGAAGATTTCAAGTTACCAAGATTTCAGCTGATCCAGAACCTTCTACGTCTTCAGAAGGAACATCAACAGATGCTACCCCATCAGCTTCAATTAATACTAATCCTATTACCACTGAGCAATCTTGCAATAAGCATGAGTTTACTGGTCCTATATCTCATACTACTAATTCCAATACAGATGGTGAAGGGGCTTCAGATGATGTTAAACAGTCTAATGTAAGTAGTTTTTTTGCCCAGAGAAATAACAAGGCAATTAATTTAAGTTTACCCAATCCTAGACTTTCAGAATCTGATAACTTAAATGCAGGACCAAGGTCACTGTGTACATCACCTATTTTGGGTAATCTTGAAAGAAGGGGAAGGTCAGTTTCACTTAGCCATTTGAGCAGTGGCAAGAAAACCTCAAACCATCTAGACACTTGTCATAATCTTTGTAATAAAAACCATTTTGTAGGTGAAGGGATAAATAATTATAAATTTATGCCAATACCGCTTAACCCTGTGCCAATATTATATCCAACTACTAAATGCATGCATGGGGATTGTCATTTCCTTTTAGAAAACTTAACTCACATAGGCTATAAACAACCTCTAGTCTCTCCAGTCATGGAATCTAAATTTAAACAGGTATTATGAGCTATTGCACAGATTCCTTTAAGTCACTGTTAAATTGGATGCTATACTTAAGATAAATAAATATAAATGAATAACTTTAAAATAAATAGTTTTGCACTTAAGATGTTAGTATTGTCATAATATATGTATACATTCAAAGTATAAATAAGCACAATTAAAAAATATTAATTAATAAACTTTTGCAAATGCAATTATGGTATAAAAGATTTTTGATCCAATTAAAATTTTTTAAAGGAATTTTAACCAGCCTCCAAATTTGTACATTCATTAGGTATGCATTACAAAAAGAAAAGTTTATGATTAGTTGGATGTTACTTTGCAAATGTTCTATATATATTAAAGAATAAATAATATCAAAAGGAATATTATCTAATAAATGGAAATAATAACATTTGAATGTTCACAATTATTTTGCACATAAAACCCAAATGTTTTTCCTTTCCAGAACTGTGACAGAGATACTATGCTGGATCCAAAAGTGAATCCAGAGAAAATAAAGAATGAATTTGCTTCTCTTGATATGGATGCAGAATACCAATCACTTCTTAATAAGTAAGCATTTCTAAAACTGCATTAGTCTTTGTAGTCTTTGCAGTATATGGTTTCACAATTTTTTTATTTTAATAACCATATATACTCATTCTATATCCAACTTTTAAAGAAATATTTCAGTGGAATGAGTTGGAAGATTAACTTATGAGTGGGTCATAGGAGATATTTATCATCTCTGTACTATGATTTGAGTAAACTATTGAAAAAAGTAATTAACTAAATTTATCATAAAGCAATGTGCAAATTTGGGTAAAAAGTTTTTCCTTATTTGGTGACTTCCGAGATAGGCTGTGCTCAGAGAGTATAAAAGTAGCTAAATTGACAAATGAAGTGTCAGATTGTCATATATTATAAGATGGTAGTAGCAGTTGAAAACCATTCTTCATAACAGTCAGAGAAATTTTAATGATTGGTGACACAGACCGGTTTACTCTTACAATTTTTGCGTACAATGTATGATTTTGAAAGTCTTTTACGATTGTACATTGAGACCGCCAGAACTACAATTTAAAGAGACCGTGTGGAAAATTATACATTCTGTTAGTTTGTTCTGATTTTAACAAACATTAATTAATTTTTTAATTAATTAATTTTTGTTAAACAACCGAAAATGTACTTTTTAGTTAGTTTTAACTTGCATTTGCATTCTACATCCAGCATTGAATGAATCGACAGACCTGCCAACCCTTCCGACAAACCTCTTAAAACTCTGAACATTTTTCTGAACATTATATATATATAAAAATTCGAAAGCGAAAAGAAAAAAATACAAAATCGGATACGACAGGAAGTTGTGCATTCCTTTATTTTTACGTAGTGTCTACATGTCCAACTACCGGACGAATAAGTTCTCGAGATATTCGCCCGACTTTTACTATTATTACTATTATATATGTGATCAAGTCACATGACCGCCGTAGCAAAGTTGCGCGAGATATTTGTCAGTCAGCCTTGTCACGTGACCGCTAATAGTCGATCAGTCCAGTCGCCGGACGTGTAGACAGTGACACTGCCTTGTTTTTATTGAACCGAGCTGCGATCTCCAAATCATTCTTCAAACATCAATGATACGATCGCGATTCATCCTTTTACTTTTACGAGGCTAAAAAATAATTCAGTTTTGTTGTGGCTTTTTGTTTGTTTGTTAAAGTTTTTCTTAATTAAATTTAAATGGATAAATCTATTGAAAGTGGTGGGTACAATGATACTAATTATAAACATATTTTAACACACAAAAAAACAACATAAAGTTATACAACTGCAGCTAAAAGTGCAGTGAATCTACGACATCCATGTCTAATTTCTTTGCTAAGTTTTATTGACCACCTCTCTTATTGAAAGAAATATTTCTCCAACCAACTCCGATCGTTTTAATGCCAGACTCAAAGAAATGTGACCACACTCGCAGATTGCTAGAAGATTGTGAAGAAAAATTACAACGAAACAAGTACAAGGGCAAGCATGAAAGTTTATCTTTCTAACTTGCTTGTATCTAAAATCAGTTGCAATGGTAATTTCCAGTTGACCAAAGAGCTGTTGGACAAATGCAAAAAGGCCACTAGGGATAGGCAGGAAAACTGAACTCTTAGTCTTAGCAGCCTGTGTACAGATGTAAATAAAATGGATCTTCTGTCCTGTACTGTATAAATCTGTATATTTTCTCATGTTCTTTGGACTCTTCAAAGACAATGGAGATAACTTTATATTTCTTTATTTAAAAGGCTAGTGCATTAGTTTACAGATCTATAACCAACGCCCCTCCGGTCGGCGCATCCTGTGGGGCAGTGGCCTCGCTTCCCCCCCCCCCCCCCATGCACCACCCCTACAGATTTTTTTTCTTGGCAGGTTGGCAGGTCTGAATCGAGAATCAGGATTGGTTCTATAATTATATTACATTTGCCCTGAGAGGCAAAGGGAGTGGTGTGGATTTAGTTAGGAGATTTTGTGTATGGGTTGCGGGTTTAAATGCTAAATCAATCAATACCGCTTCATTTTCATAATTATATAGTCGGGAGGTGGGATGGTTCATAGGCAGAAAGTATGTGTTATTACTAAAAATTCTACAATATTCATCCCGAAATTCTGCAAGTCCAAAAATAGCATATTTATATTTTGAATGCTGTAAAAGATCACCCTATGTTCAGTAGGAATTATCGTCTTTGATGTTACTTTGTATTTTAACAAATGAAGTTGCTAGCTATTCTCAGATAGTTCTCAGTAGTAGAGATATTACAGTAATATTTAGTCCACCTTATGTATGTTCTACGTTTCCTGGCGCCTCTGCTAAATTTTTTTCGCAAGGCTCCTTCAACTTCCTTGTGTGAAATGCTAACAAGTACACTTCGAAATAGCTTATACATAAACAAAATAAATTAAAGGGTTAGGTAAAAAGAAATACACATGTAGATCACTAAGTGCCATCTAGTAGTTACTCAAGTGGGTTACTGTTTGCACCACGAATGAAAGTTGTCATGTTCAGATTAAAAGTCGAAACAAAATAATGAAAAACGTGATCACGTCACACCACTACTTCATTCACTTCATTGGCTCCCTGTACAAGCACAGATTAAACTCTCTGTTCTCTGCCACAACTTTTTCTCGACTTCCTGCCCTTCCTATCTAACCGAGCTTCTTTCTGTCTTTTCACTCCTTTGACAGCTTCGCTCCTCCGCAGACGGGCGTATTCTTTCTGTCCCCAAGACTCGCTCAAAAACTTACGGTGAAAGATCTTTCTCTTACTGTGCCCCCAAACAATAGAATTCTCTTCCACTACACACCCGCAATATATCAACCATCACAGCCTTCAAAACTGCACTCAAAACACATCTCTTTAAACTCTACTACCCCGACTGATTCCACACATCTGACCGATAAACGATGCTGCTGGCCGCCGTCCATGGCTTGTCATGTAAAAGTTCCGGTGTGGATGGGGTGAATATGCATTAGTTTTTGTTTTGTCTTTATACAGCTGTTCTTTATTACATACCTGTATTTTATTTTATTGTCACGATTATGTCTCTTTTTCTATTTTTATGTACAGCGCGGTGAGCCCAGCCCTAGGCTGGGGTACCGCTCTATATATGACAACTAATAATAATAATAATAATAATATTTCGCAACGCCCCATATAGGAAAATGTGCGCAACCCCACAAAATAATTGATATCTATACATCAATAAAGAAAAAGTGACCGGAGATAGCAATATAATATATTAGTCATCTATTTTTTTAACTTCAGTTCCCTTTTTTGACTCCAGCTTAACTGATTCCACTGGACATGCGATGCGTGTAGTTACTGTGTACATTATATATGCTGTATTTTTATTTATAAACTATTGCGCTACTGTATTGTATGATTTTGAGAAGATGTACGATTTTAGGTGTTTGGGGGTAAACAGGTCTGGTAACATCACCTGAACTATCTGCACATACACAAACTTGTTAATTAATATTTATAGCAGAATACATTCATGGAAAGAACAGGGTGGCTTTGTTCTTTAATCTTGCTTTCAGTTTTGTGTTTTTTGTTATGATTTTTTAAAACTGAAGTGTACTTGTTAGAAAAGATGGTGATGAAGAACTTAAGTTTTTTTAAAGTTTTCAACTAACTTTCCCTAAACATCATATTCTCTTAAAGATAGTGAAGATTTTTGCTGGCCTGATTTTATTATATTATGAAAACTTGCCAAGGGCTTAGTGAAAATAATTTAAAGCGTGTGATGATCTGGATGTTACCCACATGCTGTATTTGTTTAAATCATGTAAAGAGAAAATAAAATGTCAAATGTCTCATTTTTAATGTTTAAATCATAGATATACATTATCATCTTAAATACATTTAGACTAAAATTAAAAAAGCAGGGGCCATTATTGAAGCAGGAATTGAAGACTTCCTTTTTAATTGTAAGTAAACTACATTTCTCCTAATAACCAAACAATATTCTTTATTTTTTTTTATCCCTCAGACACATTGAAGAAAAGCGAGACTACCTAATCAAGAAAGGATATGACCAAGAAGTGATTGACTTTGAGGTTCTTAAAATTAGACAACCTCATCCTCTTTTGTCAAATGCTGTTGGCTCACCAGCTTTCTTGGGAGTTTCCCCTCCCTTTTCTAACCAATCTTCCTCATCTCCTGTTGGCTTATTCCATATTGGGGATCAAAACTTTGATGGATGTGCTGAAGCAGCTGCTTTAGGGAAATCTCTCCAAATAGATGCTAACATCCAAGAAATGAGGTCAAAATCCAGTAGCGGATTTGCAGACCTAATGAAATATGTGGACTTCACCATGCAGTCAAGTAGTGTTCAGCAAAAAGCAGAGATGAAAAAAAATCTTAATGATCAAAGGCAGGAGCTGGAAACAAGATGGGAAACACATTATGACAGTGTGGATTCAAGTGGTGTAGGAAGTGCCAGCACAGATTTTACAGATGTCAGTCTTGATCATTCTTCTACAAATAGCCGCAAATCAAGTGTAGACATGTCATCACATGGCTCTTACCCAGATATAATTCGGAGCTATCAGCAGTACCAGACAAATATGGCTCAAGCTCAACTGTCATCAACTAGTCAGCATCAAAACCAGAACATTTATCAACCTCAGCAATCTTCACATCAATCCCAAATGCCCTCCCATGCCTTTAATCCTTATTATGCTAATCAATATGGCTTTAATATGAATCCCTATAGTGGCTACCAAACATTCCCAATGAATGCAGCCAACCAACAGGCTGCCCAACAAGCTGTTTATCAGGCCAGTATTAATTCTGCGTTCAACCATTACATGGGAAACAGTGGTGCTTTCAACTTGCCCCAAGGAATCCAGCCTCAGCAAACCATGACAGATGCATCTCGTCAGACTGCTTCCAAGCCATCTACTGTAGGTGCTCAAGGCACAACATCCATTCCTAATTCAGCAACTTCTGTTAGTGGAAACCAGAATTTACCACTTTCTAGTAATCAACCTATTGCAACAGTTGCAACTAATTTGTCAGGTACTTCTGCTAGTGTAGTCCAACCAACTGCTGTCATTAACAGCACTGCAGTTGGGAGCAATGCAACCCCCATTTCAGCTACACTACAGTCAGTTCCATCGGGGTAAAGATGGTGAATTTCACCATAAGTCTTTCATTCTTTGAACATTCAACTTGCCTTTGGCTTCATTGTTTTGTGTTTATCTATTTATTCTCAAGAAAGCTCTCTCTTTCAGTCTAGCTGTTCATTGTCTTTCGAGGATAATTGGGTTTTGAAAGTTTCAGTGTGTAAAATGAACATTTTAATTTTGATTGCCTTTTTTTTAAAAAAATTTGTGTTTGTTTTGTTTATATATGTATATAATAATTTTTTTGGAGACAAGCTGATAATTGAAATCGGCTGTGAATAGATAATGGTGTTCTAACCATTGATAACTGCTTTCTGCATGTTCAAACAGTATTAAGGCAGTTATTCTATAAACAGCCTTTAGTAACTATTTATATAATCTCAAAGTCATGAGATTTACTTAACATTAAACAGGAACAATCACTTGTCTGATATTTTGTACATGATCAAATTTAATTTATTAGCAATTGCAAAAATCAATGCCCTGCACTGTATGGAATAGTGCAAAGTGCATGCACTTATTTAATAATTTGCTTTTACTCAGTTGCTATATGATGTTCATGATTTCTGCAGAATATTTCACAACTACAACATATTATGTTCATGTTTTGTTTGCATTTAAGTAGGTTGATTCAGATAAAGTTTATATATTTTAACTTATTACACAGCTATGAATGAATATAAGAAAATAATCAACTTAAGAATTAGATTAATATTAATTAACAGTGTCATAATGATGACTTGTCATTTAGTGAAAGGGAATATATGGGATAAGTACCCAAAGACCCTCCTTTTTGTTTTTTCTTTCAAAATTTCAAGTGTTTTGCACTTTCTAAAACAGATGTTATAAAGACTATCTATTGTTGAAAAAAAAAGGTTTCAAGGTTAATAACATGTTGCATTGCATCAGTTCAGTGTTTTGATAAGAATAAAATTTAATGTGTTTACTTTTTGTCTCATGCTTAAATTCTCAGCTTCTTTCTAGAAACTTTGTACTTATACAGATTGGTGAGAATGTCTTAATTTTATTTTATTTGGGAGATATACAGAATATTTTGCTGCTTAATCCTTCTGCCAAAGAATGAACAATTTATATGAGACTTGAAAAAAATAGACCTTTTAAGATCAAATGATTTACTGTTTAATATTGCATTGCATGCATTTTCCATGGTAACTAAAGTGCAGTTCTTACCATTCCAGAGATAATATTCCTTAAAAAGTTAAAATATTAAATCATGTTCAAGTCTATATTACATTAATTATAATCAATTTGCTGAGGCTAACACAAAAACTTTTAGCTCATTGTAGTCCAAAAAATATTTAATTTTTCATGACATTGATTGTACTTCAATATCAGACAGTGGAAATGAGGAAAAACAGTATTCATAAAATGTAATTTAAGTAATTTTGAATATAACAAAGCAAATTTTTCTGTCATTGATATTTGTCTCCAAAAGTGTTTAATAATGTTTCAAAACCACAAATCTGGTTAGTTTTGTTAAAAAAGTCAGAATCAGTCATTAACTGTAAATTTGCTGGTGAAATTTATCTGCTCCAGCAAAATGCGTTTTTTCAATTTAGATAACGCTGATATAAATAACATATTTCATTAAATGAATCGACTGTCAAGTTCAATTGTCATATTAAAGGAAGTCCTGGTAATTAAAGTTAAGTTTCTCCTGTAGCTAACATTTGAGATGTTTCATTATTTTTTTAAAAAATCTGCTATGTCATATTTAAAATGATCACCCTGCAAGTTGCTTTGGAAATTTTGTTTGGGGTATTTCATTAAATTTAAAACTTGAGCAAATGATATAGATTCAAGACAAATTATTTCACTAGATTTGAAATTCATAGAAAATTCAGTGCTCTGATTGCAACTTGCATTATTGTAAAATTCATTGCCAATAAATAAATGGACCCTTAGTAGTATTTGTGTCAATCAAAATTGAAAACGTCTAGTCATCTTTAAAATGTGTATTAATTAAATGTTTGTTCAGTTAAATGTTTTAAACCTGCCTAGTTAAGTAGATTTTCTAAACCCTAAAAACAAGTTAACTATAAATGCCTGGTTCCATTATTATCTACTTGGCATACATATATTTTAAAATACTGGCACTTCACTATTTTTAATAAATGCAGAACCCAAAAATTTGTTTTTAAAAACTGAAGCCATTAAATAAACTAGTTCAGTATTGTGATTAAAATATAGTGTATTAACCCTTATTAAGCATAAAAAGGAAACTGCTTCGTAAATGCTCATGTGGTATTTATAACAGTTCAAGTATTACAGAAAGCTAATTTCCTTTTTGTTCCGTCTTGTCTAGAGAGTAAGTAGGAGTTCTATCAAATAAATTAACGTTCTTTCTCAGTTAAATTAAGGTATGGTTATATTTGAATATGAACTTTTCCATTTATAATTATTATTAATGCATATACATTGTACATAGAGAAGGACCAATTTAAAAGAAACATTATATACATGTATTGACCGTTGTCAAGATGAGGATTAGTGTTCTTTCCCTTTACACACTCATGCCTCCTTTATAGTTATTTTCATCACATTTTTCCTTGATATTATTTTTAATTGAATTTTAATAGTATTATTTTATATTAAAGCAAAGCAAATAACAGGTGTCCATTATTTTGTCTATCCATGATTCTGCATAACAGAATGCAAGAAATGTTAATATTCTGCAGTGTTGAATTGCATATAAAAATTTAAGTGCATCACATCCCATCTCCACACTGCACAGGCATTTGTTTTTTAGGTTTCTTTTCCTGTTACAAATTTGTAGTTCATAAAATGGATGCTTGCATTTTCAAATAATCTTTAGCACCTGTACATTTCTGAGATGTGTCAGTTATTGAAGTTAATATTGTAGATCATTTCTAAGAGGTTTGAGAAAGACTAGAAATGTCTCTGAAGATGATAACAGCTATTAGAAATGTTGACACATTTAGAAGAATAGATATTTATGACTGTTAGCAAATGTCAGAAATCATTGTTTGTGCCTTGATATTTTTCTCTCATTTAATAGTTTCTTTTCTTAACTTTTTATGTTGCAAAATTCATCTGTAGTCGTCTTGCAATGATGCCACTTCTGACAAGTTATTGTCAATAACATTATAGCCCCCTAAAATGTATGTTATTATTTATGCCACGCTAACAGGGACTCCAACTCATAGCTTCAAGGTTGTGGTTTTTCTCAATGATGTTCTCTTAAAATCTACGCAATAAGACATTGCAAATTATTTTTCAAAATTCTGTCTTGCAGTCCATTTTCTTGACATCCTAGTGTGTGTTAAATTATTATTAGTGCGAATTTCATGGCATTTATGGGTCCTAAATAATATATACTGTTTAAATACTAATTAGCCTTTTAACTTAGAGGAAAAAATTAAAATGATTTATTTTTAGGATAAATGTTGTTCTGCTGAAATACAACTTAGCTGTTACTTTTAATATTGACTCTGCTTTACTACCTGTCTTGCAATAGTACAAAGTTTATTAATGAAAGTTTCCCTGGTCTAGCCAAGATTCTTCCCAAAACTCTTCCCTAGGCCTAATTTATTATATCCAGAAATGATTAACTCTCTGGAACCTTCCATCTAATCTAAATTTGCCAATTAACATTGTGATAAAACGTTAAAAATACTAATTTTCAGTTTTGTAACTTAATTAAGCAGAAATAAATTATACTAGATGTGTCAATGAGATCATCAAGTGATATAGTTTGCCCATTGCTAAAATATAGTTCAAGCATGCAATTTTTTTAAAAGGTGGGCAGTGAAAAGTTGTTTTTTAAAAATGTGCTGCAGTGTTTTGTAAATGTCTGGCATATTTAGGAAATACATTTTTGCATATTCATTTTGTGATATTCAATAGTCTGAAAATAAAAATGTATGTATTAATAAGAAAATTATTAGATTATAAATACAAACCAATGCAGACAAAAAGGTAGGTTAACGCTTTTGCTCAATCAAGTGATTAAATGTATTATTTAATAATGAATGTTGGGATTTCAATGCACAATAAAGAATGCTATTAAAATTGTTGAAATACTCATTTCTTTCAAAAACAAAGTCTGTTATTGTTATATTTGTGTGAAATGGAATTTGCGAGCGAAAAGAAATTTGATTTAATATTATAAGTTTCTTGTAAATCCAATTAACTTTAATTCTGCTGCGTTTTTGTTAGTTTTATAATTGTAATTTATGTGCAAATCACTTGGTTCCTATAATTTTCATCTTTATAATTGGTATAACATTTGAAATCTTCAAAATATTTTCTTCAAATGAGTTTATTAAACAGGTATTTTCTTTTCACTCGCAATGGTGCATATTTTTTGGTTTAGTTAAATTACTGTTACATTTAACTTAATAATATCAAATGTTTTGATGATCAAGATGTTGAAGCTATCTAAGATTAAATTTTGTAAAACCTTGATCATGTAATCTGCGTACATTTTCAATGCTAGAAATGCCCAGAGTGTATTAAGTTGCACAACATTTTAGGCCAAGTATTTTAACATAAAAGGCCAAATTTGACAAATTCAATAAGTTGTAGCGAGAAAAAAATGTCCCATCTTTCTTAATAAAGGCTTATGTTAAAAAATTTAAAATCACACATTTTGTTGGTTAAAGTAAGAGTATTCTGTGTTCCCACTATATTATCTTACAAAATCCACATCTTCCCAAAAGCTTTGAGGAGCTTCAGTCAAAAAGACTTAATGTCAAGTATAAAGTATTGCTCTGAAAACACTTGATTTCAAATTTGTCCTCTTAAAAGCTATGCATAGTCACTTTTTTGAAGCTGGTTACCATGGGTAATATTGATGAAGATCATTTTTATATAAGTATCTTTTCCCCTGATCGTTATTCTAATCACAAAGACAATCGGGGACTGGAACAAGCTTTCAAAAGGAACAGTTGAGGCGACAACACTTGACTCATTTGCGTCTATTGCCTCAGGCCTTCAAACCCCCAGTGCATGATAGCTTCACTCAGTTACTCTTGTAACCAGTGAAATATCCTCATCAACACCAGGCACAGAAACATTGCAAATCCCATCCACATTCATAGGAGTCATAATTATCAATAAATTGATCGTGGGCACTTAATATATAGAGGAATAAGAAGACAGTGGCAGTCCCTCATAATCCAAACTGACGGAAAGTTAACTTAAATTTAAAAGGATTAAAACCAGCCTCTAACTCTATTGTACTTAGTTTTACTAATGCCACAATTTTTGTGATGAAATAACAGGATGAAATAGTTTTCAGAATTGGAGAAAAGCAGAACTACGGTAATTCCAAAATACTAAAAACGATAGTACTTTAAAAAAAAAAAAGAAAGAAATTGCAAAAAAACATTCTGGACATCCAACATAATTATATCTATTGCTAATAATACTAAACTATTTCCTTTCCTTCACTTAAAATAATTCTTAAGATACAGTAATTGACATTGTCACGGTCAGATTGTGGGGTTACTTTTTTGTGTGTATGTTTGGGGGGGCGGAAAGAGAGTGCTCGTGGTATTGGCTATATTTTTCCACGAGTATGACCGTCTTGGCAGGGGGGGGGGGGACCCAGGGGAGAAAGTGTTTGTTGTGAGTTGTGAAAACATTAGAGTGGTGAATGAATGTGAACATTTTTCTTGTTATCACGAGTGCATGGGCATTAATGGTATAAAAGGAGAGACAGATTATTATTAGGGGAGAACGATTTATTATATGCGTGTGGATTCGACAGAGTGTTTTGGAGTGAGGACTTCGTATAACTTTATGATGCTGTTTTGTGTATGCATTGGATTTGTTAGTCACTTCACATGACTATTCAATAGAAGGTGCTGTGTTTGAACACTTATATTTTCAACAAGTAATAAACATATTCGATGACTCTTAAACTACGTTGCGTGGTTTTTCCTTTTAAACTATCGGCTTTATAGGAGCCAGGAAAATGTACAAGTACCAGCTTTCCAGAAGCTTAAGAAACGGAGTTGTAGACTCTGAAACGATTTTCTGTGGCTACAGAAGGGACCTAATCTCCTAGACAACGTACTTTTCGCCACAGACATGAGCCTTACAAGCTAGATATTTAAATGGTACCTCCTACTTACATGAGACCCCTGCCACTTTTTGGGTTTGTGTTCTATGCATTCAAGGTTGATTACCTTTTTTTTTTTTATTTTTACCATCACATTTTGGGTCCCTTAACCTAGGCCTGTAGCAGAATGGTCAATGGACCATGTGATAGTTCTGGATGGAAGACATTGGGCAATAATTGTATAAATTAAATGAGATAGATTCATGTCATAAGGCCCAGTCTTTCTTTGTTGATACAATTCAGAAAAGAATCTTTTTTACATTGCTTTTTATTCTTTTATAATAAAATCTTACAACAAATCTGGACACTGGTTAAAAACACTAGACATTTCAGAAGAAAGAAAACAACTAAAACATATTTATACTTTTATTATCTTTTCTTTGACAAGATATTTTATGATAAATTTAAATGCAATCTTTAGTACAATGCTAAGTAATTATAAAAAAAAACAACATAAAAAATGTCTTATTAATAAAAATGCAGCAACTTAAATCAATAGGAAAGTACATAGTAACAAAATTAACTTTCAAGAATAACTAGCATATTGTTTAAACATTTATTACTGATGCAAAATTACAATCACATTCATTTTTATTTGGATAATAATTTGCTGTTTAAATGGTTATCAAGGAAAAGAAAAGCAGAAAGGAAACATTTTATTTCGTGCCTAAAACTAGCATAAATTGATATGATTAACAAAATTAACCTATCTCAAAGGTGAAAGATAAATTTTTGGTGGATGGAATATATGTTGCTTATGAGAGCAACTTTGCAGAAGCCAGAAATTAAAAAAAAAAATTCAGTTCAATCTAATGTTAATTTGTGCCATGTCACACACTTAAGCGTTTCCCTACATTTTCTGTGTTCTACACCCCTTTAAAATGTTTTGTGCGGTACTAGTCTTGCACCCCCTACAGACTGTCTAAATCTCGCACTACAACAGGGCAGAAACTTCAGAAAATAAACTTGTGACTTAGTAACAGTAAAGGAAGTAAATGTTAATAAAGAAATAAAAAATATATAAATATTTTTATCATAACTTAAAAATCAAAAGCTCTTCTGTTCTTAAATTATTTTTTTCTTGCACCTCCTGAAATGCCACCTTAGGTTGGGGAAACCCTGAAACACAGAATATTTCATTTTTAAATAATTCAATTCTTAAGTTGGGGAAACCCTGAAACACAGAATATTTCATTTTTAAATAATTCAATTCTTAGGTTGGGGAAACCCTGAAACACAGAATATTTCATTTTTAAATAATTCAAATAAATTTGAACTGGTCTTTTCACCTAAAAAAAATTGGGACCAACCTGAATATGTCTGTCTGTTGCAGACAGCTGAAATAAAATCTTCTTAAACATGGATTAACATTTTAATTGTTTATGATATAGAAAGTAGATACAATGTATTGCACATTATTTTGTATTATAAAACTTAACATTCGAAAAAAGAAAATAAAAAACAAGACATAACAATTAATAATTGTTCAAGTGTTTTGCTTAAATTTTAAAGAGCTGGCTTACATTCAAAAAGTCTTACAATCGTCATTTTAAATATACCATCCCATAAATGGATGAGAGTGAGTGAGACACATAAATAATTTAACAACATATTTAAAAATATAATATAATTAATTCATATGTGATGTTATACTATACACTTTTCACAGCCTGTTGAGAGCTTTATTTCATAAGTATAATAAAACAAATTGTTAACCAATCACTATTCCTTGTAATCATTAAATACAAACAGAAATCAAGTTAAATATTTCCAAGCAATGTCTAGTTTTTAAAGTAATATTTTTGTTGCTTGAATCAATTGTAATTGTTCTTTAAAAAAATTTAAAAAGGACAAAATATAATACCATAGTACATTTTTGTTCAGTTTATTAAAATTTGATTATCTTATGTAAAACTGAATCCGGAATATAAGATTCAAACTGGATTTATTTAGTATGGTAACATTTTATAATCAACAATAAAAAAATTCTGCTGTTATATTCCAGTAGTATACACACATGATCTTTGCCAGTGCTAGGTGTTGGCAAGTAAACGGTACAGTGACCAAAAAAATTGAAATTCTAATTAGTGTGATCAGACAACTGATTTAATCTTTGCCATTTACAGTTATAAAGATAGTGTTACACGAAACAAAGTATTAAAGATGGCATTGGAAGTAAGAAATTCAGTGTTCTTTTATCTGCCTGAAATTTTATTCACATTTCACATTTTTGAGTATTCAATTAATTCACTCTGGTTTACAATTCCCAATTATATGAGATAAATAATTAAATCTCTTCACATTTATTATATTTCAATTTACGTGTGTAATAAAATAAGTTTCTAAGAAATTCTATTCAGTGAAACCCTAGCAAGTAAAGTTTGAATCCTGAAAATTCTCTTCAAACTCCACAGCCTCAATCAGAAATTTATTCAATTGTTATCTGTTGCTGCCTTTTCTTTAAATATTAAATTTTAATATTTTACTGGGAGATCTTTATTTAATTTTTTTATTTTTTAAAGTTATTTTTTTTGGGTGTTTATAAATATTGAAAGCAATGATTCTAGCAACACAGCAATATGAATGTGTGGCAGAAAAATGATGTGGTGAATTCATATAATTAATCTGAAATGTTTTGAGATGATGTACGTTAAAACAGGAATGCACACATTGCAGAAATTTATTACCATTTTAACATTGGTAACAAAAAAAGGCTAGCCAATGACAGTAAATGACAGTTAAGAGAAAATATAGATTTTCATTATTTGATAATATGCAACAAAAATATGTAGTAAATACTGTATATAACAGACAATGTACTGAATTAATGTTATCGCATTCAGTTCAGTTTTAAAATAAATTATTATCACACTGTTGTGTTTTCAACTCTGGTTAATATAAATAAATGCATCACACAAAAATTGTGTAACACAATCACAGATCTAACTAACTACTTATGTTCTGGTCTACTCACAAAGGAGTACATGCATATGCCTGTTTGTTTTGTCTTTACACATAATCTTTAAAAAGAGCTGCATTTGCCCATCATCATATTGATGATGAATCAAAAAAATATATACAGTAGCTCAGAGATTCAAATAGTTACAAATAAAATACAGTTTGTTTATAAAAATTAAATTGTGTTATTTAAAAGTAAACTTCATTCACATTTATCATGTGTTGCCTTTCTTTGTATTCATATCTAAATTAAAAGTTGTAAAAATAAACAATCATCTTGGGAAAATAACTAATTCAGTATACATATAACATCAAAAAATTTTCAGTTTAAACAGCCAAATAGTGTAGACTTCTTACTACCTGATAAGTGTTGTTACAAGGTTAATCAAGCATTGCTTGAATATTTTCTACTTGTTCTTGGCTTAGATTTGATCACTCTAATACTTTTTGTATGGAAATCCATCAGTGATATTTTGAAGTGCCTTCATTCCATAAATGTTATCAATTTAGTTCCCTCAAAAGAAGGTCTAAATTATACATTCAAAATATTTCATTTTTTTTTTGTTGTTCTGGAATATAACATCTTGTACAGTAATCAGAGCTTCATGGGTAGAGTTTGCTCTGTGTTGTATGTTTGTTGGGTGTCCATTTCATAGGGGGGTGGTGGTGCATCTGGCATATATGGGGGTGGAGAATGGTGAGGGTAAGCACCTGGTAGTTGTGGATATAAATGGGGTGCCAACCCTGGTTCTGGAGGTGGAGCTGTGAAGGAAAAAAAATAATTTAGATTCATATCTAAAAAAAAAACAACTCATAGAAGTTACTTTAATTTTAACAAAAATAAATTTTTGGTCATTGAATCAATGTGGCAGAGGAGTTATTTGAAGTCTCTGTGTGTTTACAATGATAGTTCAACATGGATTTAAGAAGTAAAATTTAGTTCAAAGCTTGCAGCAATTTATTTGTTTACTGAAGATGGGTGAAGTCATGCCAGCTGTATAGAGACACATATTAAATACCATTTTGTAAAACAATATAGTACTGTATATAAAACAATATAGTACTGTATATAAAACAATATAGTACTGTATATAAAACAATATAGTACTGTATATAAAACAATATAGTACTGTATATAAACAATATAGTACTGTATATAAAACAATATAGTACTGAATACTTAAAATACTGTGGGCACACAACTTAGTAAAGTCTCTACAAAAGATTTATAAATAAAAGTCAATCATGAATATCTTGGATGTTGTCTCTAAAAACTTCACAAAATTTTATAATATTTGAACATTGTATCAGTTCTCATGGTACATACCAGAGGGTTCCACCAGAGTTTCCTCTTCAACAGCTGAGTGATTATCTTTCTTTTTCCTGTGATCTCTGCGCTTGAAGCAGCAGTAGAGAATGGTGAAGCTGAGGATAGCTATAAGCACAACCACACCAACAATGATGCCTACAAATACTCCAATTGAGGCGATTAAAACGCCTTCCTCAGACACGCTGTTACCTGATAAGGATACGAAGAGCCTAAAAATTAACCCATGTATGCAACAACAAAAAATCATGGTAAGATGCATCCTACGACTCATTTAACCAATAACCATTTTAATATTGTAGAAAACTTATTAATATTTCTGAAACTCATTACAGTTTCTTAATATGCTACTTAATGAGATAGCTTTGAACTTAGTTGTTTTAGGATCAATCAAACACATTGAATCGATTTGATTTTAATTCGTTTTAAATATTTTTCCAAATATTGCAATCGGCACTTTTAGAAATTTTATTTGTGTTAAAGAAATTAATTAATGAAACATTATTAAAAAATCAGTCAACTTAATCTTGTGGATTGTGGATTTTCTTTTCTCTATATGGGGGATAAATGCAGCGCTTTAACATCAATTGTTTTTATTTAACTTACCTCCCTTTATCCTTCTTTCTGGCAAGAGTTAGAGTGAAAGATTTTTTAAAATAAAATACCTACACACTCCTACCCTAAGCCTCAACATTAATAATATAAAAATGTACTTAAAAAACAAAATGGTAGATCTTAAATATGACCTAATAGAATATGACAATGGTTTATCTGTCATTACTAGAATTTCACCGTCGTTTTAAATCAGTCGTTTATTTTCATTATTAACAACATTTCCGTCTCAAACCGCGTTATAAATAGTCAACACTATGTGGTGCAGAGCCATCGCGTGACTTTTGAAGGCCCCCCTCCCCCGCCACTTTTCAGTTTTGTGTCTGATGCATTCAAAGTTGATAGTTTAACCCCCCCCCCCTCACATCGCTACTTTAGGCCCCTTAAATATCCGACTGGGGCCACGCTACGGGTTGGTCAGGTGTATATTGTATGTTTAACAATGTCCGGACTACGATAGTAATAAAAAAAAACCCACTCACTCTTCTCCACTTCTATCTCAAATGCGTAGCCTCTGTTTGAGTTGAGCTTATCTTTGGCCACCTGAACTGTGACGTGGCGCTCTGATGTACACATCTGGCTGGGCTTGGTGTCATAACAGTCCAGCACACGCTGCCCAGAGAATCAAAGCAAATGTTATGTACCGGTACTTACCTGAGTTGTATACTACCGGTAGAGGTTTAAGGTATTTACTTGAGTTGTACACTACCGGTAGAGGTTTAAGAAAGGCAAAGTTCTTGATTAATATGTTGTTGCTATTTGTGTTTAGTTGAAATTATAATTGGACCTAGTTTATTGTAAAGAAAAATTGTAAAGTGAACATTTGAAATTCAATGTAAAAAAAAAAGTCTAATGCATTTTTTTTCTCTTCTATTGTTGGCTATAATTAGGAAAATTATTGAAAATGAAACTTTCACTTGAGAGGAGTATCGTACGTAGGTTAACTATCTCTTACCCATGATGACCCAGCTAAAACATCTCTTACCCCTGGTAACCAAACTTAACCCCTCTTAGACCTGGTAATCCAACCAAACTAGCTCCTACCCCTTGTAATCAAAATAAACCATCTCTTACCCCTGGTAACCAAACTAAATCATCGCTTACCCCTTGTAACCAAACTAAACCATCTCTTACCCCTTGTAACCAAAGTAAACCATCTCTTACCCCTTGTAACCAAACTAAACCATCTCTTACCCCTGGTAATCCAACTAAATCATCTCTTACCCCTTGTAACCAAACTAAACCATTTCTTACCCCTTGTAATTAAACTAAACCATTTCTTACCCCTTGTAACCAATCTAAACCATCTCTTACCCCCAGGGCCGGATTAAGCCATTTTAGTGCCCAAGGCACAAACCCACATGGGTGCCCCCTTCTGCCCGGGGCCCCTGATCTTTCACTGACCGTTACCGCTGGTATGTTCAATATTATTCAAAGAAAACAGCTGTTAACAAATATGTTTGTAGTTTGTACTACTATCACTTATATAAAACATACAATAAAGTATTTCTGTATTAAAATTAATAGTTAATAAATTTTGAAATAATAATAGACAAAAATACTTTATTTTTTATTAGATGAAAAAATCAAAAAGATATTGTCATTTACATTTTAAAGTTTTTTTTCCTAGATTTACATCTAGCGAAGTTTTTGAGGATATCGTCAAAGTTAATTTTGCGCAACACATCTGCCTCGATCATAAGACGAGATAAGGAATCGAGTCTTTCTTGTTTCATTGTTGATCTATTTGGATTTTTTGTACGTTTCAACTGAGAAAAAGAGCGCTCCGTTGAACAGTTAGAAACCATTAATGTTAAAAATAAGCACAAGGCGATTTCAACATTTGGAAAGGCACACTCAATGTTGTCTCTAACTATTACTTTGTATAATTCTCCATGATTGAACGTGTTGTTTTTCCATTTTGATGCAGGAAACTTGTGGCGAATATATGAATGAAACTGTTGTAGTTCAGTATATAAATTATTGTTCAGATCTTTAGGATAAGCATTTATTAGTTCTTCACAGCACTGAGATGTTTGCGATAGTGATACATCGACCAAACAAGAAAATCCAACTGCTACATTATTATTATCATTATTATTATTTTTTGTCTTATATAGCGCGGTACCCCAGCCTAGGGCTAGGCTCACCGCGCTGTACATAAAAATATTAGAAAAAGAGACATAATCGTGACAATAACATAAAATACATATATGTAATAAAGAACAGCTGTATAAAGACAAAACAAAAACTAATGCATATTCACCCCATCCACCCCAGAACTTTTACATGACAAGCCATGGACGACGGCCAGCAGCATCGTTTATCGGTCAGATGTGGAATCAGTCGGGGTAGTAGAGTTTAAAGAGATGCGTTTTGAGTGCAGTTTTGAAGGCTGTGATAGTTGATATACTGCGGATGTGTAGAGAATTCCATTGTTTGGGGGCACAGTAAGAGAAAGATCTTTCACCGTATGTTTTTGTCGCGAGTCTTGGGGACAGAAAGAATACGCCCGTCTGCGGAAGAGCGAAGCTGTCGAAGGGGTGAATAGACAGAGAGAAGTTCGGTTAGATAGGAAGGGCAGGAATTCGAGAAAAAGTTGTGGCAGAGAACAGAGAGTTTATAGTCAATCCGTGCATGTACAGGGAGCCAATGACTTGAATGAAGTAGTGGTGTGACGTTATCACGTTTTTTTGCCTTTAAAACTAGCCAAGCAGCTGAGTTTTGAACCTTTTGTAGTTTTTCTAAGAAGTGTTTTGGTGAACCTGACAGAAGAGAGTTACAATAGTCAAGACGCGAGAGAACAAGAGCATAGACTAGGGTTTTTGTTGCACTAACTGTGAGGTAGTGGCAGATTGAGCTGATCTGATGGATGGCCGTGTATGCAGAGCGACAAATGTGGGATATATGATTATCAAGAGACAAGTTGTGAGACAGAAAATAACCAAGATTCCTAGTGGAGGATATAAACTGTAAGTCTAAGTTAACTACCCGGTACTTGAAATGAGGTGGGGAGAGCTGAGTTAGAGGATGATTTGCGATCGTGAATAAGAAATGCTTCCGTTTTGTCATCGTTAAGTTTCAACTGGCTGAGTGTCATCCATGACTTGACATCAGCAATGCTCTCCTGCAAAGTCCGGACAGCGGAATCGACAAGAGAGGGATGGGTATGAATGTATAGCTGCGTGTCATCCGCGAATGACTGGCTCTCCACAGCATGCCTCTCTAGCAAAAGGAGCAGTGGCCTGGTATACATTGTAAATAGAACCGGGCCTAAAACGGACCTCTGTGGCACTCCATACACCAAGTCAGCACTGCCGGAGAGACAGCCATCGACAGCGACCGCCTGCGTTCTATTGGAGAGGTAGGACCTAAACCAAGCCAAAACTGAACCAGAAATGCCAAAGTAATATTCAAGGGTTTTGTAAAGGGTTTCATGGTCGACAGTGTCAAAGGCCGCACTGAGGTCCAAGAGGATCAGGAAGGAGACATCACCGCTGTCTCAGTGCTATGGAAAGGTCTATATACTTGTCCTCGTCTACTCATTTCTGTCTCAAGTTTGTCAACAATGGAGTAGAATGCAGATATACGAAATTTGTCTATGGCATTCAGAGATATCTCAGGGGCATCACCATTAATGACCACTGTCGTTCGTTTACGATTACGGGTCAAAGTTGACTTATAATCTACACCTGGTATTATTATTTTTGCATCTTCTTCAAATCTTTCAAATTCATTACTAGATTTATGCAAGTGATCTGCTAGTGAAGAATACAAATCAGCACACGTTTTCATGTTCACATGCTCATTTTGTGTCTATTACTAAGGGGTTCCCGGTCGAATTAATTAATTAATGTTATTATTTTAATATTATTTATTGAAAATATAAAAATGGTTTAAAATTTTTTATAAAACTTCCCAAACATTTTTAAAATTCGAATATGACCGCATTATTTATTTACAAGCCGAGTGAGTCCGCATGGTCCGCATTTTACTCATAACCATTTCCCATGAGTTTTTTAAATTTTTTATGCTTAAATTTGTTTTAAAAAAAATTCTTGAGGCCTTGTGGTGCCCCCAAACGCTTGGTGCCCAAGACACATGCCTAGAGGTTAATCCGGCCCTGCTTACCCTCTTGTAACCAAGCTAAACCATCTCTTACCCCTGGTAATCCAACTAAATCATCTCTTACCCCTGGTAATCCAACTAAATCATCTCTTACCCCTTGTAACCAAACTAAACCATTTCTTACCTCTTGTAACCAAACTAAACCATCTCTTACCCCTTGTAATCAAGCGAAACCATCTTTTACCCCTGGTCTCTTCTTCTTCTTCTTATGCCTTTTAACCCCGTCTGGGGCATAGGCTCATCCCGGTCCTGTGCTTTCCTTTCCATTCCAATTCATCTCTTATACCCAGCTAACCCAACTAAACCCCTCTTACCCCTGGTAACCCCACTAAACCATCTCTTAATCACGGGTAATAAACTAAACAATCACTTACCTATGAGATACCAAGCATAACACATGATCAATGATGATCACTTACCCACGGTGTTCCAGAAGCTGATGCGGTCCGGTATATCTTTACCCTGACTGTGCAGTCCTTTATGTCAAACTCCTCAAACGTAAGACAAACACCGTACTTGCTGGGCGCCTTGAATCTCATTGTACAGATCATCGTCTCATGAGCGAAGCCGCCACCGACCGGCTTCAGGGTGTAATCTTCATCTGCTAGGTCGAATGGCTCTTGTTTTTCGCAATGGCCGTATTTATCAAAGTAAACTATAAAAAAAATTTAAACAAAATAATTTTATTTTAAAACCTTGGCATTGCACAAATAATTACGGCGTCACCAGCAAATTTGGTGGAAAAATACATACCAAGGGGAAAACCATTTTCATTAGGTCCACTCCATGTGCACATATTCTAATTCCTTACAAGGGGTCCAAAGTAGTAGATATTCATTTAAAAGTAGTAGAAATTCGTGTAAAAGTAACAGACATTCTTTTAAAAGTAGCAGACATTCGTTTAAAAGTAGCAGACATTCGTTTAAAAGTAGTAGACGTTCGTTTAAAAGTAGCAGACGTTCGTTTAAAAGTAGCAGACATTCTTTTAAAAGTAGCAGACATTAGTTTAAAAGTAGTAGACGTTCGTTTAAAATGAGATGACTTTCGTTTAAAATGAGATGACTTTCGTTTAAAATGAGATGACTTTCGTTTAAAATGAGATGACTTTCGTTTAAAATGAGATGACTTTCGTTTACGATGTTCCTTTCCCTTCTTTAAGAACATGAAACGTGCGTCCTATAAAGTCAAACCCGGCTACCCAGAGGCGTACCCGGGCGCCAGCTAGTTAGTGGCGCCAAAATGTGCTTTGGTATTATTTTATTGATGAAAATAATGGGTTTGAGAGTTGAAAAAAGGAAAGGAGGGCGCTTTAAAATGAATCTTGTCCCGGGCGCCAAACACTCTAGCTACGCCACTGCAGCTACTGCCGGTTAGGTTAAACCAAATACGAACCTGTCTCGGTCTTCACTTCTCTTAAACACACATGCTGTAGCCAAAGTAGCAGGACGACCAGCGGCCTGTTGGGTAGTTTGAGACCCATTGTGTATCTAGTTTGATTCCGCTCTTTGACCAGGGCTTGTCCAGACGACACTAATCATCTAAATTCCTGTCGAAATTATTAGAGATATAATAAGAATAAATATTTATGTGCTTACTATAAACTATCCGTTGGTGTCTTAAAGCTGTCTTATAAGTTTTCTCTGAAAAGGTAGTGTGAGAGATATACCCGTATTTTTGCCTGCCTGGTTCCCAATACTGGTAACATAACATACATTATTACTACCAGTCTATGAGCCATCTGGTAACATAATATACATTATTACCACCAGTCTATGAGCCATCTGGTAACATAACATACATTATTACCACCAGTCTATGAGCCATCTGGTAACATAACACACATTATTACCACCAGTCTATGAGCCCTCTGATAACATAACCGACATCGTATCCGGAAATTTGTTTGAACGAAAATTTGATCGACGGAAGTCTCATCGAACGGAAATTTGATCGGAAAGAAGTTTGGACGATCAAATTTTGCGTCAAATTTCTTTGCTTTACTATATAGTATAATGCGTTCAAAAAGAAATTTGACGAAAATTTGATTGTGTGAACTGAAAAAAAAATTCTACCAAACTGCCGTTCGACAAAACTTCCGTTCGATCAAATTTCCGTTCCATTAAACTTCCGTCGATAAATTTTCCGCCGATGAACCAAGAAACATTATTACCATTAGTTTATCTGACAATCATTAGACATGGTTACTGCAAGGCTTACTTTGTGTACGCCCCCAGTTTTCGTTACGCCTCGGTTTAACGATGAAATGATCGGGGCTTGTGTATAAGTTTATGTAACGGTCGATGTATCGATTGGAAGTTAATTGTAATTAATAAACACCTTTGTATCACCTGGCGTTATTCGAACCCTTAGATCATGCACGCGGTAGACTAATCATGACGCAGTTAACTGTCAAAATCAATAGATCACATGTCACGCTTCATTGGTTGCCAACTAATTTGCTCAGTTTTCTGACACGGAGATTTGTGTGTTGATTTGTTGTCAACACAATCTTATTGATCCTTTTCATCAAGTTATATCAATCTAAAACAAAAGAAATGTTTCTACGTCAAATTTTCTCTCTAGCCAAAATTTAAAATGCAACTAAGATGTGATTCTAATGAAGTCTCGGGGCAGCACGCACCCTCACCGCCTCGTTTCAGTTGCAAAAAAAAACAACAAAAAAAAAAAAAAAAAAAAAAAAAAACCAACAGACACACAGCATACTGCAAAATGTTTCAGACAACCAAATGTTTCAGACAACCAAATGTTTCAGACAACCAAATGTTTCAGACAACCAAATGTTTCAGACAACAAAATGTTTCAGACAACCAAATGTTTCAGACAACCAAATGTTTCAGGTTGTTCTTATGATCTTTTTTTTAAAAATCCCTGAACGACCTCTTCCCGTCTCTTCAGAGTCCCTCAGTCGCCTCAAAATTCATACCGACGCCCCTTGATCTCTCAAGCACACCCATGGAGGCGATATCGCCCGCAATTCGAGAAGCACAGATTTAGACGGATTTGGGGATATGTAGGGTGTTTTAGGGGGCGGGAGGAGGCTTGGAGTGAGGGCGTAGGTGGTGACCGGGAGTCACGGTGAAATGTTAGGGAGGGTATGGAAGAAGTATAGTGACTGCCATAAATGGTACATGAATGATACATGAATGATACATGAATGATACATAAATGATACATGAATGATACATAAATGATACATGAATGATACATGAATGATACATGAATGATACATGAATGATACATGAATGATACATAAATGATACATGAATGATACATGAATAATACATGAATGATACATGAATGATACATGAATTATACATAAATGAGACATAAATGATACATGAATGATACATGAATGATACATGAATTATACATATGAGACATAAATGATACATGAATGATACATAAATGATACATGAATGATACATGACAATTGTGAATGATCTTCTGTATACGATGTAACGGGAAACACGTTAGAAATAACATCCCTGAATTTCTCAAATTAAATAATTTCATCTCACACGTGCGCACCTTTCGTAAGCTGTCGTATCGGGAATTGCCACTCAAATATTCTACTGTTCTGAAATTATTAAGCGTAACACCGACATTGGGACTTTGAAGATTAATGGCTTGTCCTAGCATGCGTGTTAGTCACGAATTCCGCACTTACCAGCTTGGACTGTGTAGGTTACCATCTGTTACCTACTGTTATCAATATGGAGAAATTAATCTCTTATTTTAGTATACGGCTCGTTCTAAAACAGTGCACAACAAAAGACGATACCAAATGATATATACAATAACAAAGAATACTATACTCAAACCAGGGCTGATTACAATGGACTACGATTAGTCACTTCCTTGTTTTGTCACGTGATACGAGTAAGCATTCGGTAGCCTATGCTACACATAACAACACATAACAACAGATAACAGCTGATCAGCCATTATCATTAATTTTTAAGCAAAATGTATGTCTCCATCAGCGCTTCCCCAATGTTAATTAAAAATTTTACTTTTCAAAATATTCTTGAATACACCTGTTTTTTTTAAAATGACATTCATAAATGTGACAATAATTATAATTCAGTTATGATTAAAGGAAGAAAGTTGTTTGAAGAAAAAATTGTGAGCGGAAGTACAATCGACTCATCGTAGTCCATTAATAAGTTTTATTGGGTTAATTATAATCAATTACAAATCAATAGAAATATAATTAAAACTATTGACTTACAGTATATTGTTTGGCTTGTACCGGTACGATGTTAAATAAAGCACAATGTGCAAAAAGTGGTACAATGATGATATGATATCTCCACACACACAGTCTATTCTACTCATTTTTCGAGAACCGCCTTACGCATTGTTTTCCTTTCCAGTTTTATCCAGATTTTTCTATAAAATTCTGAAGGAAACGGACAATGCTTATTTAGTTGAAAACAAGGTCAAAGGGAGACCATCTCTAGCTACCCACACCTCAAAAGCGGCCTCGAGTTTGTTGTCTGCTAGAGTTCATGCATGGAGAAAGCATGAAGCAAAAAAGTCGCCACATAACACCATCTTTTGTAACTACTGTTAATAGTGGCAATCTGTGATATGTTTTCCAACCTTGGCGAATACAATTTAAATATAATGTTCTCCTAAATTAGCTCATTTGATCACATTTGTTATTGCCGGATAATCCAACTTCCGGCAGTAACAATGGCGATCACTTGAGTTTTTAACAAGTTTATATTTTGCTTGTCTGCGGGGAAGGCTCTTAGCCGAAACGTTCTTATCTTATTGTCATGTCTTTTGATTCAAGCTTCCACAAACCTCGATCCACTATTTCCTTCTGTTATGAAACTGACGGGATCTTTCAAATTTGCAATATTTCCATTTGGTGTTAACCGCCTGTGAGGTGCAGCGCACATGTGAGGTGCTGCCCGCCTGTAAGGCGCCACCCGCATGTGAGGTGCCAACTTTCTGTGAGTTGCCACCCGCCTGTGAGGTGCCACCCGCTTGTGAGGTGCCGCCCGCCTGTGAGGTGCCGCCCTCCTGTGAGGTGCCAACTTTCTGTGAGTTGCCACCCGCCTGTGAGGTGCCGCCCACCTGTGAGGTGCCGCCCGCCTGTGAGGTGCCGTCCGCCTGTGAGGTGCCGCCCGCCTGTGAGGTGCCGCCCGCCTGTGAGGTGCCACCCGTTGCTGTCCGCACCAACACTCCCTTGTAACGCTATTTAGCTTATATAACTTTGTCTTATTTTTGCTTTACATACCGGTTCACAAATAAAGTGTATGGGTCGAGTGGGTTGTGTGGGTCGTGTCGCCATCCCAAAAGTGTGGAAATAGCTAAGTTTGCAAAGTGTAGTTCAAGTTTTTATATTCGATGTTCTGCACTTGAAAGTTGCTATGTTTTTCTCTACGCTCAACCCTTGTCTACACTAGATGGTACATCTATGCTCAATAGAAATGAACTGTTAAATATGTTTAAAATCGTTGTAACTAATAAGTGGCAGTGAATTTCTAAATTTTGACCCAGTAGCCTACCACAAATACCCCTTTTTGCACTGAGTTTGGAAGCACGTGGGGGATTTTCAGATGCGCATTTCCCAGGGATTTTTTCCGCACAGCCTGCGACATAAAGCTCGCTGTGCCTCAGACATTATTCATGAAGCATACGGCGATGGTACTCACCGAGTCACTGGTACCCGTCCTTTATTTTATAGTTTATATGAAACAGAAAGTATTGTTTACTGTCCAGCTGAATATACTTCGTCAACAAATTAACGCAAGGACGCACTGCACTATTTAGTCATGAACCATGTCAAGCCTTCTCATGTTTTGAGTTGTCGCTGTCCCATTTATCAGTTGACATAATACATGTGTTAACACAAACACAAGTGTGATCCGTTGTTGCAGCTCGAAATAACCGAAGTGAGTGAAACACACCAATTACAGAATTAGTTCTGATGGATTTAGCGAGGTAAAAGTTGCACGCCTGGGCAGAATGTTGTCTGAAGTGTTGTTTTTTTTCTTTCTGGCATCCGTCTGTCCGTCGCAGGTCGAAATCACAAGGCCTGGGATTTTTCTTTATGAGGATAAGCTGGTTTCCTGGACAGCATATCGCCAAAAGAACATCATATGTGGATGATACTACAGCTTGGCACCTTTAGCGGCGCAGGAGTTGCCGGAATTTTCATTGCGTAAATGTTATCCGACTACGGGGTTGAATTCAGAGTTTGCCTTCTCTTAGATGAGTTGCCGTCCAAGGCTAACGAGACCCGTCCACCCCGGGATGCTGTGGGTGTTTTTGCTTGTCTAGGCTTTGGTGAACTCCAGACCACCAGCTTTTTGGTTTGACTCAATGGACTGCGATGAGTCACTTCCTTGTTTTGTCACGTGATACGTACCAGCCATTGGTAGGCTTTCTGCTACACATAACAACACATAACAACAGATAACAGCTGATCAGCCATTGCCATTATCATTAATTATAAAGCACAATGTTTGTCTCCATCAACGCTTCCCCAGTGTTAATTAAAAATGTTACTTTTCAAAATATTCTTGAATACACGCGTTTCTTTAAATGACATTCATTAAATGTGACAATAATTATAATTCAGTTATGATTAAAGGAAGAAAGTTGTTTGAAGAAAAATTTGTGAGCGACTAGTGTGTTGCAGACAGCCTACCGGAAGTCTTACTCGTACATACGCTTTCACATGTCAAAACAATCGACTCATCGTAGTCCACCTGCTCGGCCACCCAGCACCCGAAAGTATTTGTTAACGTTTTACAAAGATATGGATATTTTGCCAGAGTCATTTTACGAAGTGGGCACAACTTGAACTGGTGCGTCATTATGATTAATCTTAACGTAGCCTTGTACTAATTACGTGTTTTGAAATGTCTTTAATGAGACTATTCTATCGGTAGATATTTATCTGTTCAAACAAATTTGAATTAGTCTTATGAGCATGAAACAGGGACATGGCTCAAAACAAAAAAAAAAAGTTAGAGTTTTGGAATAGTTAAATAATAATGGAAGTGGAAGTTATCAAATAGTTTTTAATGGATTTATTTTTAGGCTTGAAAAAAAAAGTAAGCAACGTTTCGGCAAGATGCCTTCTTCAGCAGACAATACAATAATAAACAACAGATAAATTTTAAATAACAAATAACATTTTTATGTTCTTGAATATATCAATAAGGTCAATGTAGCTCAAAGTTCACAACTTCCGTTTCTAAAAATAATATAGAGCGCTTTAAAAATAAAGTGAATCTATGATTTGAAAAATATTTAAATAAGACAAGGAAATTGTCGAAATATAAAATTTTTAAACGCTTTAAATGGCTCCTTTAATCCAATAAGATGAAAGAAATGGTGGAATTAATAAATAATCGTTATGCTCTATATATATGACATTGTTTACACTTTTTTATACAATTATTTTCTTAAATATTTGTGTATGTGAGTGTGCTACATACCCATATTAAAGACTTACTCATTACCATATGGGGAAAAGTGTGGTCAATGCTCTTGACATTTTGAATTATAAACTAACTTTCTATCGCTATAAAAGCCTATATTTTGAATTAGTTCTTGCTGTCAAACAATGGGCAATATTTGATTAGTGATTAGCATAATTTTTTGTTTAATTTATAAACAATTTATAGAAGTTGTCATCTAGTATTTTTTGTTTACTAAGCAGTATTTTATCTCTTTTATATCTAGTAAAACTTAAGATATATTTAGGAAGGTAATTATTATATATCCTTTATGTGACGGACACCTTCTTGCATGAGGTCATCCATTAATTATGTCAATAAAATAGGGGGTTGGAAAAGTTTGACAGCTGTTGTCAAGGGGGAGGGGGGTTTAGATTAATTAACGTCAACAATCATGTTTTCTCTATTAAAAAATTAATATAAAAAATTGACTATTTATTACTTTAAAAAAATTAATTAATGCGTGTAAATAGTCATATAAATTTTAGGCTTTTAATAATATAAGATTTATTTAATGTGTGTCTGTCTGTTCACTGCATACGGCTGGTCAGAATGTTAGCACACTTTGCTATTGCATGAGAAGTCAAAAGGTGACCTGTCGATTCTGTTAGTGGCAAATGACTTGGGCGGTAGGTTTGCGATTATGGTGCAGGTATGGAACAAGAACAAGGTTCAAGTGCCCCCCCCCCCTTGTCAACAATTGTTGATGTAACTAATTGACACCCCCATGGCAATAATTATGTATCTATTTTTACAAACTATTTATTAATGAAGCAGTTTAAGGAAATACATATTTTAAGAAAGATATTTGACAAAAACAACAATAATATTTAGTAACAACGTATAATATAGCACTGGTATAAACACAACCAGGTTGAGAGACCTTTGTATAAGCACAACCAGGTTGAGAGGCATTTGTATAAGCACAACCAAGTTAAGAGACATTTGTACAAACACAACCAGTTTGAGCTACACCTAAACTTTGTTGCGCTCTGATTAAGGGCGGAATTATTCAAAACTAAATTTAGGTATGCGCTAACATGATTCACTGCATTTTTAAATGATCAAAACTGTACTGGGGAAGGACTGACTGACCCCCTCAAAGCTCCCCCCACGTCTCATTGGCTCGGGAGCCTTTGACGCCCTTATTTGCTACTTTACCCCTTCCCCAATGCTCATCATTGTGACAGGATAGGGTGAAATTAAGTTGGCGCCGATAGAGTTCAATGAGATGCACCACAACCAGAGGGAATGCCATGCGATGTAGTAACAATTGGGATTCTTAAATGTGCGTTACTTGAGTTCATGTTTTGTCGAGAAACTTTAGTAGATGGGAAGCTCGCGCATTGCCACCGCCAACGTCTGGAGGGCTATATCTAGTTTATTATATTATTTTAAAAGTATTACATTAAATAAAACAACCGTTGACTGGAAATTCGGAAGAAGAAGAATAACAATCGTAAATTTATACAGGGTGAGCTAAGGAAAAGAAGGTCACCTGCGGCTAAAGTAAGTCAAAGCGAAAGAACAAGTGACTTAATTTTATTCGCGTTCCTCACACGCGTTACAGAATATTCTCGCCCCACTGAAAGTAGCCCCAGCACCCGTGGCCCTCCAAGAATCTGTTATAACTTGTGGTTAAGTGATTGCAAAATTAGTCATTTAGTCATTGAGTCCTTGAGTCATTGAGTCATCTAGTCATTGAGTCATTTAGTCATTTAGTATTGAGTCTTTGAGTCATTGAGTCATCTAGTCATTGAGTCATTTAGTCATTTAGTATTGAGTCTTTGAGTCATTGAGTCATCTAGTCATTGAGTCATTTAGTCATTTAGTATTGAGTCTTTGAGTCATTGAGTCATCTAGTCATTGAGTCATTTAGTCATTTAGTATTGAGTCTTTGAGTCATTGAGTCATTGAGTCATTGAGTCATTTAGTCATTGAGTCATTTAGTCATTTAGTATTGAGTCTTTGAGTCATTGAGTCATCTAGTCATTGAGTCATTTAGTCATTTAGTATTGAGTCTTTGAGTCATTGAGTCATCTAGTCATTGAGTCATTTAGTCATTTAGTATTGAGTCTTTGAGTCATTGAGTCTTTGAGTCATTGAGTCATTGAGTCATTGAGTCACTGAATCATTGTTCTTGTCTTTCTGTCACCGGAGGCGGGGCTGCTTGTTCGTGTCATACCCTGCCATAAACATCTTCCTCTTACGCACATACACACACACGCACGCACACGCAAGCACACGCACGCACACGCATGCACGCACACATATACACGCACACACACGCACGCACGCACGCACACACACGCACGCACAAAGAAAGAAAAAGCGTTTATAATTTAATTTAATGTAATAATCATTTCATGATTTTTTTTAATATCAATCTCCGCATACCCCCTCTCTCCCACTTTTTCCCTCCTCAGACTGACAACACCCTTAACCGCCTTATAAAGCTGTTGCATACACCAGAGCCCCCCCCCCCCCACACACCAATTTCCTCTTAGTCTTAGCACAATATTTGAAAACTAAGCTTCCTGGAATCCTATGTTTCCAGGAAGAGAGGACTTGAAAGCTGGGAATGCAGAGACATTAAATGCTGGGAATGCAGAAACATTGAACCTGAAATCGAAATGTAGGTCAGAGGTCTCCGTAACGTTGGATAAAACATACGCAGAACAAGACTGGATCAATTACATGCCCCTTGGGTTATGAAATGGTTCAGTCAACAGGGTTAAATGACAAGTAAAGACCGTAGTCAGGGGGGGGCGCAGTTTGCCACACGTTTCTTTTTCTGACGTGTTGGAACAGGTCATATGAGACCATAAAAAGGGGGATGACAGAGGAGAGAAAAGAGCGAATGGGAATATAATTGATTGGACTAGACCCGAATAGGTATATGATACGTCAGGGGTTCTTAGCCTATTTTAAATTTTGACCCCTTTTTTTATAGAGTCATTATATTTGTTCGCAGTTTAATTAAGTTAAATATATAATTTTTTTTAGATTTCCAAGTTCACGATACGTCTGAAATACAGCCACAGAGGCTTACTGTGTCGACAGCACTCCACCAGTTTTTAAATCGCTTCATTTTATAAGGTTTCATTAAATTCTGGATTATGGCCGGATCCCGAAGTGATGGAAATTTTCAATAAATCGTTCAGCAGCATTTTATTTCATGGCACCTTCAAAGTGATATCGAAGCTCTGTGACGCGAAATTTGAAGGAATCACATGATCATGAACCCAGGGAACAGTAAATCCACATGTCCACCACTTTGAGGACATTTCAACGTGTCTTGACTTTAGGGACACCCTACTATAAACAAACTATTGATTAGTTAACACAATTCTTTCTCTAAATGTTGGGTTTCCCGGAAGTCGATTACGGCATATTTTAAAAGGCATTTCGGTTGTTTTAGTTTATGGCTGACATCATGTATATAATCTCAGCGCCTTATCAGAGTCAGCAGCGGAAATAACAAAAGTTATGTAGGAGCTCAAAGATTCGTTGTACATAAGCACATGTGATTAAAAAGGTTGCATAAAAAAATTCTCTGTCAAATCTCAGTTATAATGCAGTATTTCCGAAGTGCCGAGTCGAGACCAAGTAGCGGGCCACGAAAGCAAAAATACCGGGTCGAGACCAAGTACTGGATCACAAAAGCAAAAGTACCGGGTCGCTAACATGTACCGGGCCACGAAAGCAAAAATACCAGGTGACGAATTTTTAAATAATAGAAAACCCAGCAAGGTGTTTTGAATTTTTATTTTGTTTTTCCCCGAGAGCTTAAATTATATAGTGTTGAATTGGGACCTGAGAAATATATATTGTTACTACATGTGAGGTCAGAGGGCGAGGTCAGAGGTGAGTTATTTTATAATTGTTATTGAAATATATCAAAGCAAGGACAAATAGAGGGGTTTTAGAGGAAAAGGCTGGTGTATTTTATCGCATGACAGGAAGATTGGATCATCGTATCATTCTGCTGAGCAACAGTCAACGGTGGTTTGTTGTATTTCTCTAAATGTCCCGGCACGGGGGTATAGTTAGGCTATCGGTTGGGTGGGGTGAGTTTTTATCTTGTAATTTTGTTTTTATCAAGGCACACTTGTGAGATTGTGAAAGCAAAGGGGCCCGAAAGTTAGGCAGATAGGTAAATGAGAAATTAGGTAGATAGGTAAATTAGAAATTAGGAAGATGGGTAGATAAGAAATTAGGCAGATAGGTAAATGAGAAATTAGGCAGATAGGTAAATGAGAAATTAGGCAGATAGGTAAATTAGAATTTTGGCAGATAGGTAAATTTGAAATTGGGCAGATAGGTAAATTTGAAATTAGGCAGATAGGTAAATTTGAAATTAGGCAGATAGGTAAATTAGAAATTAGGCTGATGTGTTATGAGAAATTAGGCAGATAGGTAAATTAGAAATTAGGCAGATAGGTAAATTACAAATTTGGCAGATAGGTAAATTAGAAATTAGGCAGATAGGTAATGAGAAATTAGGCAGATAGGTAAATTAGAAATTAGGCAGATAGGTAAATAAGAAATTAGGCAGATAGGTTAATTGGAAATAATAGGGGCAAAGGTAAAAACTTGGATCTGAAAATAAATTTATCCACTTTTTTTATCCATAACTAAAGTCTCTAGTAAAAAAAAGGCATTACACGTCTCATTAGTGAATTATTTATCAGCATTCTGTTTCTTTTATTTGTTATAAGATTGTTTTTTTTTAAATATTTAGAAAAAAAAATGAAAACAGTTTATGTTTAATGTTTATTTAAACCTTATTCATGTTGTCTAGATGCCAGAATAAGCCCACACGCAGACACACGAACACACACACACACAGACACGCACGTAGGCACGCACACGGGACACACACACGCACGCAAATTAATCGGGTTACGAATTAGAATTAGAAAAAATAGTCGGGTCGAGCTGTGGGCCTCAGAGCTGTGGCTGCGGTTTGAATAATTAATATTTATAATAGGTCATAAAATCAATGTGAAAATTAAAATAATTAAAATGCCCAGCATGATTGTTACACCACGGCCTTTAAAAAAAACACTCACAAAATAGTAACAAACATATTAAGCTCATAATTGACTGTCAAAAATCACCTACCAGTGAGTTACAACCGTTAATTGTATTCACATTTTGAAAACATCAATCAATACCTTATTGTTTTACCCGTGAAAGGATATCATTCTGTGTCTGTGTGATTAATCAAATGACTATTACTGTTAGCGCGTCCTATACCTAAACGCTTTTGCGGCTATTTAATTCCCCTTGCTGGTGCTATAACAAAGAAGAGGAAACTATGCTTAGCTCTGTAACAAGAAATTCCCGGAATGAGCTGTCTCGGTATAAAGCAGTGGTTCTCAATTTTTTTTCGGCCACAGCCCCCCTTGGCACCATAAACCCATCTCTAGCGCCACCGTGGCTCCCCCTATTAATCGTTTAGGACAGTAGTTAGCACACATTTTTAAGGAAGATAACACAATAAAATGATAACAATTTAATAACATAGAATAATAACAATACAGGAGGTGACTCCCTAACAGGGGGTAACACCCTCACAGAAAGTGACACCCTCTCAGAAGTTGACACCCTCACAGGCGATGACACCATCACAGGAGGTGACACCCTCGAAGGAGGTGACACCCTCACAGAAGGTGACACCCTCACAGGAGGTGACACCCTCACAGGCGATGACACCATCACAATATGGTGACACCCTCGAAGGAGGTGACACCCTCACAGAAGGTGACACCCTCACAGAAAGTGACACCCTCTCAGAAGATGACACCCTCACAGGCGATGACACCATCACAGGAGGTGACACCCTCGAAGGAGGTGACACCCTCACAGAAGGTGACACCCTCACAGGAGGTGACACCCTCACAGAAAGTGACACCCTCTCAGAAGATGACACCCTCACAGGCGATGACACCATCACAGGAGGTGAACCCTGACAGAAAGTGACGCCCTCTCAGAAGATGACACCCTCACAGGTGATGAAACCATCACAGGAGGTGACACCCTCGAAGGAGGTGACACCCTCACAGGAGGTCACGACAAATGGAAAATTGATGTCCGTGTTAAAACAGAACTCAGGAAATTACACAAGAATGTGCCACCAGATCAGGTTGTCCAAAGAACAGGTTGTCACCAGACAGAGTAGAATGTCACCACAGCAAGTTGTTGCAAGAACAAGGTGCCATAATTCATAGCAGGGTGTCATCAGAGTAGATTGCCACGAGAGAAGGTTGCATGACATCAGGTTGTCACTAGAGCATGCTGTCATCAGAATAGATTGCCACGAGAGAAGTTTGCATGACATCAGGTTGTCACTAGAGCATGCTGTCATCAGAATAGATTGCCACGAGAGAAGTTTGCATGACATTAGGTTGTCACTAGAGCATGCTGTCATCTTAGTAGATTGCCACGAGAGAAGTTGCATGACAACAGGTTGTCACTAGAGCAGCGGTTCTCAACTTGTGGGTCGTGACCCCTTTGGGGGTCGAACGACCTTTTCCGAGAGGTCGCCTATGACCATCAGAAAACACATATACTCTACAGTTATATAGTAGCAACAAAAATAATTTTGTGGTTGGGGGTCGCTACAACATGAAGAGCTGTATTAAAGAGTCGCGGCATTAGGAAGGTTGAGAAGCACTGCACTAGAGCATGATGTCATCAAAGTAGATTGCCACGAGAGAAGGTTGCATCAGATCAGGTTACGAATAGAAAAGTTTAATGATCAATAAATCTTACCGGTACCACCAGAGTGTACATACAGTCTCTATCAGGATCCCACAATAGTAGCAGAAAAGAAAAGGGCGGCCTACGCTGGGCAGGACAGTTAGAGAGAATGCCAAATGACAGAGGGGTGAAGAGGGTGCACCACCAAAACCCCAGAGGAAAGCGGCTCAAAGGCAGACCTAGGCTTAGATGGATGGACGATGTGAGGAGTGAAGAAGGGGCATAACCAAAACCCCAGGGGAAAACGGCTCAAAGGCAGACCCAGGCTTAGATGGAAGGACGACGTGAGGAGTGAAGAGGGGGCATAACCAAAACCTAAGAGGAAAACGGCTCAAAGGCAGACCCAGGCTTAGATGGAAGGACGACGTGAGGAGTGAAGAGGGTGCATAACCAAAACCTAAGAGGAAAACGGCTCAAAGGCAGACCCAGGCTTAGATGGAAGGACGACGTGAGGAGTGAAGAGGGTGCATAACCAAAACCTAAGAGGAAAACGGCTCAAAGGCAGACCCAGGCTTAGATGGAAGGACGATGTGAGGATTGAAGAGGGTGCATAACCAAAACCTCAGAGGAAAACGGCTCAAAGGCAGACCCAGGCTTAGATGGAAGGATGATGTTGAAAAAGATCTACAGCAACTGGAAATCCAAGCATCGAAAAGAAAAGCATTAGTCTGTGTGGAAGGAAGTGGTGAGGCAGGCCAAAGTCCTACATTGGCTGTAGCGCCACAGTGAAGGATGTACCACCAGAGTAAATACGCATTATGATTTAATGTCTTATGTCTGCGTCCAGATAATGTGCAGATAAAATATTTCATCGGCTCCTCTCTTAAGTGCATTTAATGCTTTAGAACAGTATATGGAATAAGCGTTAATAAGTGAATATTTCTTGTTGTAAATAGCCAGGTGTTATAGGCTTACTGTATGTTAATAGCCACTTTTTATAGGCTTACTGTATGTTATAGCCAGTTATAGGCCTACGGTATGTTAATAGCCTACGGTATAGATGATATCTAAAACCAAATTTTGTTCAAGGCTGATAATGATTCGACAATTTTATATCTGCTTTGTTTTTGGTTTAAAATGTATATAGTTTTTATTTTTAAATATATAATCCACCCCTGCTCAATTCGGTGGTCTCTGCGACCCACCCCCACCCCACATCTAATAAGCGTTTTATCGGTCAAAAGGGACAAACATTTTGAGAACCACTGGTTGAAAACATTGTCTCTGTGAAATGATCGGTCGCGAAGCAGTCCCAACTTTGAGTCCCGCGAAGTAACGAACCATTCTTTATTATTATTTTCTAAATAGCTTTCCTCCCGCACAAGTGTTTCATAAAATAGTACTGCCCGCCTTATATTTTCAGTTGTGCAGGCCTACCTTAGACATTAAAATGCCTAGCACCTGTAACGCCGTAAGAGTTTCCGGAATTTTTTATTGTGTCATTGTCATGCCGCCTGTGGGACTCCATTTCCGGTGTTTGAGTTCAGAGTTTTCCTTCTCTAAGAGGAGTTGCCATCCAAGGTTAACGAGTCCCATCCACCCGGGATGCTGGTGATGTTTTTGCTTGTCAAGACTTTTTTTCCGGGGATTGAACTTCTGTTCACAAGCTTGTGATTGACCCAGTTTAGACCATTCGGCCACCATATACGACAGTGATTGTTCGAAAATCGACGGGGTTACCCACCGCGAAATGCCAAAAACCGCGAAGTAGTATTGATATAGTTTACAGTTTATTTATATTCTTTTAATTTATTTTATTGCAAAAATAATTAAAATAATAAACATATGAAAATACGTATAAAGTATACAGCAAAAAAAAAAAAAAAAAACAACTGCAAAATAGCGAAAAATCCGCATCGTATCATTGGAGGAGCTGTCCAGAGGGGGATCTTCATTGTAAGATTTTTAGTAGAGCATTACTTTTATCTACTCAAAATACATTCCCTAAAGGCAAAATATATGACGTGACTGGTTGATATGTTGTACTTTAGGTTCTTGTGTGTGGTATTGCTATGTTATACTTCAGGTTCTTGTGTGTGGTATTGCTATGT
The DNA here is from genome assembly GCA_964017045.1 of Omphiscola glabra. Lineage (NCBI taxonomy): Eukaryota > Metazoa > Mollusca > Gastropoda > Lymnaeidae > Omphiscola > Omphiscola glabra. The sequence goes on from OZ024799.1 coordinate 34,587,031, forward strand.
TATACTTCAGGTTCTTGTGTGTGGTATTGCTATGTAAACGCTAACCGCAAGATATCATAAAGTTCTTGCATTTTCCCGATATAGCCATGTTGAAATGTCCACCTAAGGAAAGCTTAGCTGCTCGTGTTAACCCCTCTCCTCTCTCCCCTCTCCTCTCTTAGCCACAAACTGAGGACAATAATTGCATTAGATCGCATCACTTCCAGCAGACGTGAGATCACGAAGAATACACAATCGATAAACTCTGGTGGGAGTTTTACATGGCCAGAAAATCAATGACTAAGGCCAGTTATTAAATGCATCATCTTCCAGACAGCCGGTGGCCGAACATCTAGCAATTTTCACCCGTGATTAGAAAGCAATTTGTTTTCACTTGGTGTATTGAAATTGCTTTATAAGACTATAAGTTTTAAGACTATCGGTAGCTATTTCACCAATTATCGTCTACCAATAGCCATTTCACCAAAAATTGTCTACCAGTCTTTGGCATAACCCTTACCGCCGCCTTCTTATAACCATCACTATATTACAAAGGTGCGCCTTAAACAGAATTATTTCCTTCAGTTCTGTTTAGCACTCGGTAAAGTATTTAACTTTAAATCTAAACCGGTTAGGGCCCTTCCACATGTTGAATTTTGCTTACCGTGCTTTTATAAATTGTTGACTCCAGTAAACCGGTTAGACTCCAACTCCAGCCAGGCGGCACACAAGCCGAGGCTTTTTTTCTTTCGTATTCAATAAAAGTATTGTGTCACAATATATTTTTTTTTTCAACGCATTTTCGATGTTTGTTATTTTTTAAATTTAATTCTCCAACAACAACACCAACACACCAACAACAACGTTGACTATACTACTGGATTTTAATAAGACGTTTATTAAACAGCTAAACAATTATTACGTTTTGGTTTACACGCCATATATATCCTGGTCTTTTAAACTTTGTAAGAAAAAACACTATTTGCTCTTTTGATTTTTAACTTTTATCTACTATTTAACCATGGGACCGCTTATCTCCCTTATCGTCGCAACTTTCAGCTCTCACATCATCACACCTAGAATCAGCTTTCACATCATGGCACCTAGATCCAGCTCTCACATCATGACATCTAGATTAGTCCTCACATCATCACATCTAGATCCAGCTCTCACATCATCACATCTAGATTTGTTCTCACAGTATCACATCTAGATTGAGCTCTCACATTATTACATATAGATCCAGCTTTCACATCATCACACCTAGATCCAGCCCTCACATCATCACATCTAGATCCAGCTCTCACATCATCACATCTAGATTAGTTCTCACATCATCCCATCTAGATCCAGCTCTCACATCATCACATCTAGATTAGTTCTCACATCATCACACCTAGAATCAGCTCCCACATCATGTCACCTAGATCCAGCTTTCACATCATCACACCTATCTTTAAGTTGTCCCAAAAACTGCAGCTAACGTTAAAAGCTCCCACTCTCTCCCCTACCCACAAAGATTAGCATACATATTCTGACACCGAAACGTCGTCCATCTTGATCATTTAAAAGCTGTTGTCGAAACATCTCGGAACTGCAAGACAGGACTAGCCCCAGCGCTTCCGCTCACCAGACATCCTTACATTCGACTTATTATTTTCTCTGCTATTCTAAGTCCTTAGAAGCATTGTTGACTCTAATCAAGGAGATGACTAATGCAGTGCACACCTGGACCATGTTTCATCTCTAATTGAAACTAAAGCAACTTCTGGCACGGCCACTCTATTTACTGAAGGAAATTAGTAAAACACAGTAAGGTTAAACCTGATCAAAGGAACGCAACAAAAGACTTATCTTTTGCTGCCCTCTTGGATACTATTTCTGAGCTAAGTGCTATATTATATATTTTTTGATACATTTTTTTAATTTTATTCGTGTTTCTGTTTGTTCGCTGATGAAGGCTTCCTGCCGACACGTTCGTTGTTTTGTTGCGTTCCTTTGATCAGGTTTAACCTTACTGTGTTTTACTAATTTCCTTCTGTGCTAACCTGATTGCAGTCTCCCCCATTATTACCTCACTCTATTTACTTAGCGGTACATTCTAGGTTATTATAAACAGTACATCCTAGGTTATTATAAACGGTATATTCTAGGTTATTATAAACGGTACACTGTAAGTTAATATAAACGGTACATTCTAGGTTATTATAAACGGTACATCCTAGGTGATTATAAACGATATATTCTAGGTTATTATAAACGGTACACTGTAAGTTAATATAAACGGTACATTCTAGGTTATTATAAACGGTACATCCTAGGTCATTATAAACGATATATTCTAGGTTATTATAAATCGTACATTCTAGGTTATTATAAACGGTACATTCTAGGTTATTATAAACGGTACATTCTAGGTTATGATAAACGGTACATTCTAGGTTATGATAAACGGTACATTCTAGGTTATTATAAACGGTACATTATAGGTTATTATAAAATAATGTTAGCTACGCGTTAAACAAACGTTTATTTATTTTCATTGTGTCGTCATGAATTTCGTGAACATAAATTGTGTCCACATTATTGTCTTGTGTCCATATTATTGTCTTGTGTCCACATTATTGTCTTGTGTCCATATTATTGTCTTGTGTCCATATTATTGTCTTGTGTCCACATTATTGTCTTGTGTCCACATTATTGTCTTGTGTCCATATTATTGTCTTGTGTCCATATTATTGTCTTGTGTCCACATTATTGTCTTGTGTCCATATTATTGTCTTGTGTCCATATTATTGTCTTGTGTCCACATTATTGTCTTGTGTCCATATTATTGTCTTGTGTCCATATTATTGTCTTGTGTCCATATTATTGTCTTGTGTCCACATTATTGTCTTGTGTCCATATTATTGTCTTGTGTCCACATTATTGTCTTGTGTCCACATTATTGTCTTGTGTCCATATTATTGTCTTGTGTCCACATTATTGTCTTGTGTACATATTATTGTCGTGTGTCCACATTATTGTCTTGTGTCCATATTATTGTCTTGTGTCCACATTATTGTCTTGTGTCCATATTATTGTCTTGTGTCCACATTATTGTCTTGTGTCCATATTATTGTCTTGTGTCCATATTATTGTCTTGTGTCCACATTATTGTCTTGTGTCCATATTATTGTCTTGGGTCCACATTATTGTCTTGTGTCCACATTATTGTCTTGTGTACACATTATTGTCTTGTGTCCACATTATTGTCTTGTGTCCACATTATTGTCTTGTGTCCACATTATTGTCTTGTGTCCATATTATTGTCTTGTGTCCACATTATTGTCTTGTGTCCCTATTATTGTCTTGTGTCCACATTATTGTCTTGTGTCCATATTATTGTCTTGTGTCCATATTATTGTCTTGTGTCCACATTATTGTCTTGTGTCCATATTATTGTCTTGTGTCCATATTATTGTCTTGTGTCCACATTATTGTCTTGTGTCCATATTATTGTCTTGTGTCCATATTATTGTCTTGTGTCCACATTATTGTCTTGTGTCCATATTATTGTCTAGTGTCCACATTATTGTCTTGTGTCCATATTATTGTCTTGTGTCCACATTATTGTCTTGTGTCCACATTATTGTCTTGTGTCCATATTATTGTCTTGTGTCCATATTATTGTCTTGTGTCCATATTATTGTCTTGTGTATATATTATTGTCTTGTGTCCATATTATTGTCTTGTGTCCATATTATTGTCTTGTGTCCATATTATTTTATTGTGTCCAAATTATTGTCTTGTGTCCATATTATTTTCTTGTGTCCCTATTATTGTCTTGGGTGCATATTATTGTCTTGTGTCCATATTATTGAGAGTTGTATCTTTCCGCAGTAAATTGTAGCCTGTGTCAACTCTTTAGCTAGCTAAACCTCCAACTTAATCTGCGCACAAGATTTATAAGTTTTTCACACTACACTTCACTGCCGTTACAATTTAAATCTTTCAAAGTGAGTAGCACTATACCGGCTGTCAAAAATACATTTGTAGTTAATGAATTTGTAAAAAATCAATATTAGGTAAGCAGGTCTACCAAAAACCGAAAAACATGGCAAGAGGTCTACGAGACAAAAATGTTTTTGGGGCCTCTGGTCTAAGAGTTCCATGCAAAGAGCTATAAACAATGAGCCATCGCTCAAGCAAAGCTATATAAAATATTTTAAATATTGATATGCGTAATTAACTTTTTAAAACTATGATTAATTAATTGTTCGCGTGTGTCTCAAGTAGTTATACAATTATATGTACATTTGTTAGTCCGTCTCATTTTCTTATAATAGTGTCATTTAATGGCGGAAATCTATTAATAGAACATCCGGGCGTTCAGTATGGCCAATCACATTAATTATATTAATAAAACAACCCTTTATTCCGTTTAGCCAATATCTCAACAGCTGTTCGGTAATCCTACCTTAATTTGAGCCAGGGTAGTGGGTGTCAACCTACACAAAAACGTGTTAAAACATTATTTAACAAACGATTTTACAAACAAATTGTTACTGTAATATATATATATATATATATATATATATATATATATATATATATATATATATATATATATATATATGCGGAAATACATTGTTGAGAGCTATGTTTTACGAAAAACAATGTCTAAAAATAGTAACATTACGTAATGAAATGTGTCGTTTTGCGGTCTTAGAAATGACAAGCCCTATTGCTTTTGATTCCACCAAATGAGAAAACATAGGAAATATATCATTTTTATAAAAGGCAAATCATTATCACAATGGACTGGTGCGAGGGAAACAATGTTTGATGAAACCTATGTGACGTTTCATCTTTGAATATAACGTCAATTTCAGATGTCCAATGACACTACACATTTTTATTTCACACCAATTAAATCAGTAATGTGATTTAAAAAAAAAACAACAATTCCCCTTTGACTCAGATCTAAAACGTATTTATTTGTATTTATTTTTTAATATTTTTTTTTTTTACTGGCAACTCAAGTCAGGAAGTGTTGACCTCGATTATGTATTCGATTACAATCTGAAAGAACAAATAAACCTTTCCGTTTGAACGAAAATGATCAACCAACCCTCCCTCAGGTGTTGGGTAGGGCATAGGACTGTCATAGGAGGGAGGTGGGGGGGGGGGGTTTTGAAGAATTTATCTCAGGAGAATGAGAAAGGCATGGCATGCGCTGGAGAAGATAAAATAAAGTCAAGGTTACACAGAGCTGAATATAAATTAAGACGATACGGAGTAATCTAATACTGACACGCCCTGCCTAGTGGAGTTTCCCTGCCAATTTGTACAAATAGTCGCCCCAAATCACGTGAGGGGCGCTCTGAGCTTGGCTACGGCCGCAAAATTCGTTTGGGTGTTAGCCCCAAGTCCGGGCCCAACAATAACGATAATTTTGCGGCCCCTCTTCAAAAAAAAAACAAACAAACAAAGAAATGGTAATTTTCAGTTGCCGCCACTAAATATAAAGAAAGAATGCCGCCCGGAGCGGACCACCCCTTCCGCACCCTCTTCCTACGCCACTGAATTAACGGTAAACGAAGCTGGGGCTCTGGCCCGGTAACACGAACTTTTCGTGAGTCGACGTCCAAGAGGTCACCGTCCAAGAGGTCACCGTCCACGAGGTCACCGTCCACGAGGTCACCGTCCAAGAGGTCGCCGTCCAAGAGGTCACCGTCCATTAACGTTTCAAAATGTCTAAGCAACACCGGTACGAAGGGGACAGCTTACGAGAATACCATTCTTAAAAGACTTCATGAAATTATGGACTTATTTTAAAAAAAATATATATATATCTTGAACTTAAAGGATGGCATTCTTTGTCTTATTTAAATTAAAAAGGATGACATTCTATTTTTCATTTAACTTAAAGGATGGTATTCTTTGTCGTATTAACTTAAAAGATGGTTTTCTATCTCTTATTTAACTTAAAGGAAGACATTACATGTCTCAATCAAATTATGGATTTAAAAGAGTTGAAAATATAAGCACATGATTGAGAATTTGACCAAAACTAAACGATCTGATGACGTTACTTGGACTCGGCAGATTAGGTTCTAAGCTTGTCATATGTCAGGTTCTAAGCGTGTCATATTTCAGGTTCTAAGCTCGTCATATGTCAGGTTCTAAGCGTGTCATATGTCAGGTTCTAAGCGTGTCATATGTCAGGTTCTAAGCTTGTCATATGTCAGGTTCTAAGCTTGTCATATGTCAGGTTCTAAGCTTGTCATATGTCAGGTTCTAAGCTTGTCATATGTCAGGTTCTAAACTTGTCATATGTCAGGTTCTAAGCTTGTCATATGTCAGGCTCTAAGCGTGTCATATGTCAGGTTCTAAGCTTGTCATATGTCAGGTTCTAAGCTTGTCATATGTCAGGTTCTAAGCTTGTCATATGTCAGATTCTAAGCGTGTCATATGTCGATCTAAGCTTGTCATATTTCAGGTTCTAAGCTTGTCATATGTCAGGTTCTAAGCTTGTCATATTTCAGGTTCTAAGCTTGTCATGTGTCACGTTCTAAGCTTGTCATATGTCATGTTCTAAGCTTGTCATATGTCAGGTTTTAAGCTTGTCATACGTCAGGTTTTAAGCTTGTCATATGTCAGGTTTTAAGCTTGTCATATGTCATGTTCTAAACGTGTCATATGTCAGGTTCTAAGCGTGTCATATGTCAGGTTATCGCTGAGGAGGAATTCAAAACGTTTTAACACAACGCCACGTCATCTCCATTCGCTCACGAGAGCAACACTGACAAACGTTGTTCTTGTGACAAGTGGCACCATGGCATCAACACGTGACATCGTGTTATAACACATGTGGTGGCCAGTGATGGTGACATCCGGGGGTAACACATGTGGTGGGTAGTGATGGTGACATTAAGGGGGGGGGGGTAACACGTGTTGCGGGCTGTAAAATAGTGTCATCGGCTAACACAGGGGTCATCAAACTTTTTTCGTAGCGTGCTGGATAACTGACAAAATGACGAGCGCAGGCCACATAATCATTATGTACAATAATTGCAAGTCACAACGAAAGCTCTTGGAAAAAAAGATGAAAACTAAGTTTATTTTCCAAGTAAATCATGGGTGGGTGGCGTGCAATGTATAAAAAAAACAAAGACAACCACCATATTTATTTACTAAAAAGGTTATCAAAGAAGGCGATGTTAGCAAAAAGATAGTTACATCAGGACTAGTGCGCATGTATCCGATTCCCACAAACTAAGTAGCAAAAAAAAAAAAAAAAAAAAAAAAAGAAGGTTAGTGAGATTTGTGAAACTGACGTTTGGCTTTCAAGATACCATCAATGTTTGGTTGGGAATTGCTGCACCCAATCAAGAGAATTGCATTCAAATGTTCATCATTCAATCTCTTTCGATGTATTGTCAAACATAACCATAATTTTTTTTTTTTTAAATCTAGATACAATAATATAAAATTGAAAATGGTAAATTTAAGGCACATAGCAGCCAGGACATCTCCGCACGCGTAAAGATCTCCTAGTATTCTAAACATAATATTTAAATTGTATCACAACGTCTCGTGTTCGTTCGTTTTATCAAGCAAATTCAAGTAATGTCGGCGAGCCTTATGAACTGACGCCGCGGGCCGGATCCGGCCCGAGGGCCTAAGTTTGTTGACATGTGGTGGGCTGTTGTAGCGACTTCGGGGGGGGGGGGGGAGGGAACACATGTGGTGATCAGTGATAGTGACATCGGGTAACACAAGTGGTGGACAGTGATTGTGACATATTACTAATAGCTTGGAGATGTATTATTGAGAACAAAAAAGGTCTTTTTAATATTTTCTGTTATCTTATAAAACAAACCTGATATGAGCAGACTGTAAACTATTTATCAGAACATTTAATACGATGTAGAGGATTTGAAACGCAGGCTGTTTTGTTGCCAACGGGAATATCCCCATGCTATTTCCATCTCCCGCATCGAGTCATCCATCTCCAGCTCGCGCTCAGCATAAGCTCCTTCTAAACAAGTTCCAGTCCCTAACAGTTTATCAGGATGGTGATATTATCAGTATCAACACCATGCTGTTAGTGTATCCTTCATGGTAGTACTAGATGTTACTTGTTATCCGAATATTTAAAAATAAAAAATAATTTTTTTTTTTAAAAATACAGAATTCGATAACACATTAAAAAAAAATCATTAACAAGTCATCAGTTAACTAGAATATAGTCAGGGCTAATGTCTAGTTATGGAGCCATGGCGTCATTTGCGTGTTTTGTTATGTTACTGATGACTTTAGGGTTCAGGTTAGGTTTAGGGATAGATTTAGGGTTCAGGTTAGGGTGAGGGATAGATTTAGGGTTCAGGTTAGGGTGAGGGATACATTTAGGAAGTTTATTCATTATTTTTAAACGTTTTATTCTTAATTTTACGGGTGGTGTCAACCAAGATGGCGGCCATGGTAAAAAACGCGGACCCATCTCTCGAAATTTACCATAGTCAGCTGCCGTTGACTTCGACATTTAAAGAAAAAAAGAAGAAAAAAAACTAGTCATCTGGGGTGGACCACCCCACTCACCCCCCCCCCCCCAACCTTTCTTCCTACATCCTTGACCATAAGTAACCCATTTTGTTGTAGGAATCTACACCAAAATACATTTAAACAAAACCGAAATCTTTCATAAGATTTTTTCTTTAAAAATAATTAAATGAAATGAGGAATGGAGAAGAATAGTGTACATGTCGTCTGTGGCGCCCCAACGGTCGAAGGACTACGGGACCTGATGATGATGATGATGATGATGATGATGATGATGATGATGATGATGATGATGAAATGAAATAAAGGTATCTCTCAACATGACAAACTCTCCATAAAGGTATCTCTCAACATGACAAACTCTCCATAAAGGTATCTCTCAACATGACAAACTCTCCATAAAGATATCTCTCAACATGACAAACTCTCCATAAAGATATCTCTCAACATGACAAACTCTCCATAAAGGTATCTCTCAACATGACAAACTCTCCATAAAGGTATCTCTCAACACGACAAACTCTCCACAAAGGTATCTCTCAACATGACAAACTCCCCATAAAGGTATCTCTCAACATGACAAACTCTCCACAAAGGTATCTCTCAACATGACAAACTCTCCACAAAGGTATCTCTCAACATGACAAACTCCCCATAAAGGTATCTCTCAACACGACAAACTCTCCACAAAGGTATCTCTCAACATGACAAACTCCCCATAAAGGTATCTCTCAACATGACAAACTCTCCACAAAGGTATCTTTCAACATGACAAACTCTCCACAAAGGTATCTCTCAACATGACAAACTCTCCATAAAGGTATCTCTCAACATGACAAACTCTCCACAAAGGTATCTCTCAACATGACAAACTCCCCGAGCCGATGATAAAATATAATCATTCAGCTTTAGCGATACCAAGTTGGTTCTACTGTTGGTCTTGTGTAAGGTTGGGGCCGGCCCTGTGTAAGGTTGGGGCCGGCCCTGTGTAAGGTTGGGGCCGGCCCTGTGTAAGGTTGGGGCCGGCCCTGTGTAAGTTCGTTTTCTTTTTAATACGACGGTGCTGGAGCGGTCCATGGCGACAGCTGTGTGATAGGGATTCATTTGCAGAGCATAACAATTGATCAGCTCCATATCTAAGGCTCTTATATACTCAATCATCTTGACCTGTACACAATTTATCACTAGCAACAACAAAACAAAAAATAGTAAAAAAAAATTTAAAAAATGAAAACTGCGTCGCCTATAAGCATAAAATGAAACCAATATGCGTGATTATTGGAATATATATATATTTTTTAAATTTATAAATTATCCTTTAACAAGTCACGTGGAACGGGTAAATAGTTTCGTAGTACATGTTGTTGTGCGACGATCATATGAGGAGTCCAAATGCAAACCCTGCTAAGTCACTTTTTAATTGTCAATCTACAGTATTTTGTGCATTTAATGATAAAAAAGCTTTATGTAAGTCTAAAATTCACCATTGAAAAATATATAAATGCTATATTCGCTATATAAATTAATTTACAAAAACTAAATTTTCTCTGAATCAAAAAGACGTTACTTAGCCGGGTTTGCAATAGGATTCCTCAATATATTAGTTTATCGTTGTACTATGAACTTTGAACTTTGAACTTTGTTGATATAGAAATTCGCCGAGTTCCTTTTTTTAAAAAAACTTTTATTTTGACTTACGATTAAAAATTTCGCCAGTCACAAGTAAGTCCTATTCAACCTGAAATTGTGTTTATAGTTATGTGTTTAATGGGCCTTGGGGCTCATACTACAAACCAGATAATTGTCAAGTAATAGGACATTTATTTTGTGGTGTAAGACAAACGCCAGGATTTTCTATCAGGATACTATCGCATAAACCCGTATCAAACCTTAGAGAAGTTACGAGTTGGGATAAAATAACGTACCAAACATTAGAGAAGTTAGGACTTGGGATAAAATAACTTACCAAACATTAGAGAAGTTAGGAGTTGGGGTAAAATAACGTACCAAACATTCGAGAAGTCAGGTGTTGGGATAAAATAACGTACCAAGACTTAGAGAAGTTAGGACTTGGGATAAAATAACGTACCAAACCTTAGAGAAGTTAGGAGTTGGGATAAAATAACGTACCAAACATTAGAGAAGTTAGGAGTTGGGATAAAATAACTTACCAAACATTAGAGAAGTTAGGAGTTGGGATACAATAACTTACCAAACATTCGAGAAGTTAGGAGTTGGGATACAATAACTTACCAAACATTCGAGAAGTTAGTAGCTGGGGTAACAGCACAACATCGGCGATCAATAATTAGGTTATTTACCAAGACATAGAAGACACCCCTCCCCCTGAAACCCCTCTTGACCTATCCTTGTTCTAATTCTTATTGATTTGTATCACGTGATCTGGTCAGTAACTTTAAAAACTCTTTTAGTTGTATATAAATCTAGTTTGACCATTGACAAGGACTTGAAATCATGGTTTTGAAAAATCCAGCTCACCAGCTCACCAACTCACCAGCTCACCAACTCACCAGCTCACCAACTCACCAATCACCAGCTCACCAGCTCACCAATTCACCAGCTCACCAACTCACCAGCTCACCAATCAACAGCTCACCAACTCACCAACTCACCAGCTCACCAATTCACCAGCTCACCAACTCACCAACTCACCAATCACCAGCTCACCATCTCACCAGCTCACCAATCACCAACTCACCAGCTTACCAACTCACCAGCTCACACGCCCTCAACACAGTGCGTCGTAAAAACAGGGCAGACGACAAATTGAGAGAAAAAATAAATAGATTCCGAACTGTCGTTTTAAATATTGTGTTTATATTTGGGAGAGACTATTTACTTAAAATTAATACATTATCTTTTTTTTTAATGCAGTGTGGCCCCCCCCCCCCCCCCCCCCCACTCTGACATTAACAGTGACAGAGGATAAGCCACGGTTTAATGGCCAACAGATTACACATGCCTGAAACACGAAATCAAAATCAATGAAAACATTTCTCAGTGTATTGAAGTTTAGCCGACACCGCATGTTCAATTACAACAGTTGGGATCTGACTGACTCAATGGCCGACAAGGCGTTTCAGGATTAATTTTTAAAGAACAAAATATACGAGAGAAACACATCACTTCCCAAGTGGGGCGTCCAGTGTTAAGTGTAAGAATCGCTCAAGCTTAAAAACCAGGGTATGGAAAGTGAAAATTTTTTTGTTAAGGTTACCAAATGGGAATTAGATATGCAGATATGTTATCGATTTAGAGTTAAGTACAAACGAAGAATATGGAATATGGCTGAAATCAAGACACGCAAACAACACCAACAATGGTTGCTATGATCGAATGTGTTACAGGTTGTGTATCTCCAGATTTATGCCCCAAAACAGGAAGTAGCGATCACAAATATATTAAAAACATAGTCAATGCATGATTATCTAAGGCCATAATACTCTTATATTTAACAAAAATCAAACAAAGAAATATCTTACCATAAAATTAGATATACGAAACAAAAAAAATCTCTTCCAGTATCTTGTAAACGGTTATACAAGATATATATCAGGGGAATGATACAGCAGCGTTTTTTTTACTCACATCTTTCCGATGATGTAGCCAAGTTGAGCTCACACAGTGAGACACCGAGACAGAATATCCTTGCAGAAGAGGCAGCTAAAGGAAAGCCAGCCGTGTGCCGTGCGCCACACGCGCGCACAACTACGTGTTGCCAGGCCACGGAAACATCAGTCGACGACGGCAACAAAATATCGATCAATGACCACGGCAGGGTGAAGCACAGTGCTCACGATACGGTGATACACCACGGCTCTTCTGTTAAACCGCGTGTCAACAACTCAGGTAACGTTTGAACAACAACAAAAACACACAAAATTAGATTCAGATTTAAGGTCGTGTGCTGTGTGTCCCCACCCCCCTGTTTAGCTATTAATTATTTTATTACTATTATAGAAACTTCTGAAGTGTACAAGTGTCTCAGCTTATATTATTATAAATACACATAACACAACAACAACTAATCAGACCAGTTGTAAGATGCGCAAGTGAAACTTGGAATATAAAACAAAAATGACTGAAAACCTATTCATTAAACACATGGGAGAGAAAAGTTCTCCAGATAATATATAGACCAACAGAGGATGAATATGGATGGAGAATACGAACCAACCAGAATTGTATAGTCTATATCAGGATCCCACGATAGTAGAGGAAATAAATAAGAGCAGGTTACGCTGGGCAGGACACTTGGAGAGAAGGCCAAAGGACAGAGGAGTGAAGAGGGTGCATCACCAAAACCTCAGAGGAAAACGACTCAAAGGCAGACCTAGGCTTAGGTGGATGGATGATGTTGAGAGGGATCTACAGCAGCTGGGAATTCAAGCATGGAAAAGAAAAGCATCAGTTAGGTCTGAATGAAAGGATGTGGTGAGGCAGGCCAAAGCCCTACATAGACTGTAGTGCAACAGGGGTGGATGTATAACACAACAACCCAACTATTTATATCCTAATACCTCCTCAATTATAAGTTTTTTTTTGGACGGCGCTAATGACCCATTGAATGACTTTTGATATAGGGGCGTTGAGATGACAATCTCATTTTGCACATGAGTTGGGATTGAAGATTTTTGATTTTCTGCAACATGCACAACAACCAAAAATGAAATCCGTTTATTTACATTTGCCTATCATGCTTCACGGTCGAAGTTAAGATAAAATTTAAGACTTCCTTATAAGTAGATTTCAGCTGGTGCAGGGAATCATCAGATATTATCTATTCTTAAATACAATTTACAATTCAAACCCCGGACGTGCGAAAAAGGGGGTGGGGTGGGGGTGAAGAAATCACCGGCCACGGGCGCCATATTTACAGAGCGCCAAAATCATAATTTTTCATGCAAAATATATGTATTGAAATACATGTATACTTTTTTTTTGGAAAGAAGGCGTCACAATTCAGGCGCCGCTTATAATTACCAGGGCTCTGATTCGACGAGCAGATACATGTATACACTTTGAGGACCAGTTATATAGTTCAACTACCTTAAGGACATCATTACCTTTATGACATAAAAGCCTTTATAACAGCGGTTCTCAACCTGTGGGTCACGACACCTTTGGGGGTCGAACGACCATTTCCCAGGGGTCGCCTTGGGAAGGTTGAGACCCACTGCTTTATAACATTAATACCGTGACGACGTCACTACCTTTATGACATCATTATCCTTAAGACATCGATGTCATGACCAGATGACTACCATGACGACTGTTGCCTCAAAGCACTGAATATATGGTCACATACCATAACGACAATTGCCTCCAAGCACTGAATATTATTATTATTATAAGAATTTTTTTATAGCGTAGTACCACAACCTAGGGCTGGGCTCACCACGCTGTACATACAATTTAAAAAACGTTATCATGAACTTAAATAAGATGACTTAGATAATCATGCATTGATTTGTTTCGTGTCACGGGCAGCGGACGCAGCAGCAGCGGGACACGACAACAGTTGGTAATGCGATAGCGGTACACAGCAATCTTTATTTTTAAATTTAAATATATGGTCATTTAAACATGACAACGTTATTTTGAGGCAAAAGTTTAATTTATCAGCCAAATGTTTCAATATCAGCCAAAAGGTTCAATATCAGCCAAAAGTTTCATTTATCAGCCAAATGTTGCAAATATGACAAACAGCGCGTCAACAGAAATGTCTCCGAAAATTGACAGTTAATAAGGTTGGGGGGGGGGTGTAAACTCATTACATTTATAATTCTACGACATTCCAATGTTAAACGTAATTCGATAGTTCTACTTCCACATAGTAATTACAAGTAATTCGATAGTTCTACTTCCACATATTAATTACAAGTAATTCGATAGTTCTACTTCCGCATAGTAATTACAAGTAATTCGATAGTTCTACTTCCACATAGTATTTACAAGTAATTCGATAGTTCTACTTCCACATATTAATTACAAGTAATTCGATAGTTCTACTTCCACATGTAAATTTCAAGTATGAAAATATATACGCCAATATTTTCTGAATATGTGTACGTGAGGTGTGCCGCGGAATTCTTGGAAAGGTGTTTACGTAAGGTGTGCCGAGGAATTCTTGGAGAGGCCTGCAACGAAAAAAAAAAAGAGCAATAACAACGTTCCAGCGCTCTGCTCTAAACAACGGGATCTGGTCGATGTAGTTGACAACCTAATCATAATAGCGGCATGATGGTCCCTCGGCGGTGACTCGCATTGTTTTACTCGGGTACATTTGTTGGCCTAGCTGACGTTTGCTGCCCAGAGGTCAGACGAGCGTGTGCATCGCACGCGTGTGGTAAGTTGTTAATTAACAGAGAGGGTCACTTCATCTGTAGAGGTCTACTGAAAGGAGAGCTGATCAGGACATTGTCATGGGGAGTGGCGTAGCTAGGGTCAGTGCCACCCGGGGAGGGCCATGATTTCTGCAGCCCCCCACTCCCCTTTCCAGAAAAAAACCCTCGTCTAATGGCCGAAAATACCGCACCCCCATATAAAGAAAAAAGTGTTGCCAGGGCCGGACCGAAACCAACACGATCCCTTCTTATCTCCCTTGTCATGGGGATCCTTTTTTTGTTCTCCTTTTCTTTCTTCGGGGAAATGCAAATGAACAACACAATTTTATATCAGCAGGTTTTTTACCCTTCAAAAAAAAAAAAAATAGAAATCTCACAGTAAATCTAAAACTAATTCATAATATTCGGTGAAACATCATTCAAATATTTAAAGAAAAAAATCGCTTGATTCTGTAAGTAACAACATCCATCCAAACAAGTTATAGTTATTGCTCTATATCTTGAGGACTGAAATGGACTCTCAGAGATTTCGACCTGTGGTAAGGACATTTATTTAAAGAAATAGAACTCTTTATTTTAAATTCTTTTTTTTTTTATTTTTGGTCATCCTAAAAATATCTATGCTCTCAGTACTTTATGAATATCTATGCACTCAGTACCTTATAGTGACAACAAAAACAACGACAAACATGTGAACGAATAAATGACATACGTTAAAACAAATTGATTATTGTACTTTCAAATGAGGAAAAAAAACAACTGAGTGCTTTTTCTATAATTATGTCTGAGCACGGTTTTTTTTTCTAAACCAACGTTGGAGCACCTGTTGGCTTTGACTGCAGAGTAACTAAATATATTTGATCTACTCACAATCATTGTCAAGAAAAAATTGGTTTTCTGATCATTCATTTACCGATTCCAAAATATTTGTATCGGAAATTAAAAAAATAATTCCTTGTTCGATATTAAAGACATGACATTTTATACGATGGAATCAATTTTTATTTCACTTAAAAGTACAATTATTTTTCCAGTTACAATTATTATTCCAGTTACTTCTCTTGAAGTCATGTTTAACTTTCGACGTAATTGATGTAAATTGTATTATGTCAATTACTTGCACAAAGTCGTGCTCATTAAATCAATGTTTAAGAAAGCAGCTACGTTGGGGCTGGGGTCATAACTATTAGAAGTGTATTACTTAGTCATTACGTTCCTCCTGCTGGGGTCATAACTATTAGAAGTGTATTACTTGGTCATTACGTTCCTCCTGCTGGGGTCATAACTATTAGAAGTGTATCACTTGGTCATTACATTATTCCTGCAAGATTCTCGTAGCTGGTATCAAGCTCAGCAAATTGATTTTAAAAATAAATAAATAAATAAATCGCGGTGGCGAAATCTATAAATATTTGGGTTGCTTCACTTGTATTCAGGTTGTAATTTTGAAGCTCCATTACATCTCTATTTGCCTCCATTACATTACTTTATGCCTCCATTACATTACTTTATGCCTCCATTACATTACTTTATGCCTCAATTACATTACTTTATGCCTCCATTACATTACTTTATGCCTCCATTACATTACTTTATGCCTCCATTACATTACTTTATGCCTCCATTACATTACTTTATGCCTCCATTACATTACTTTATGCCTCCATTACATTAATTTATGCCTCCATTACATCCCTTTATGCCTCCATTACATCCCTTTATGCCTTTCATGCTTCCTCTAGTGTCTGTTTACAAATCCATGTTCCCTCTATTGCTACACACACATAGACAAATCCACATATTCACTCAAACACGTTGGACAAGCACACACATTCCTTCACACCCAAACCCACACATACACGCACGGACGCACGCACATGTACACTGGTGTTTTAAAATATATTGATTTTTTAATTTCCTTTTTAGAGTACGGCATATGTTTATGATAATATTGACCTTCATATTTATTACTATGATGCGAGGTAAATAATGCATTGAGACTACGCCAGTACCCCAGGCAACATGTAGATAGAACCGATCAGCAACTAATGGGATGTTGTTTTGTTTTAGATAGATCCAATCAGCAATTACTGGGATGTTGTGTTGTTGTAAATAGATCAAATGAGCAACTACTGTGATAGTGTTTTGTGGTAGATAGAACCATTAGGCAACTACTTTGATAGTATTTTGTGCTATATAGAACCATTAGGCAACTACTTTGATAGTATTTTGTGCTATATAGAACCATTAGGCAACTACTTTGATAGTATTTTGTTCTAGATAGAACCATTAGGCAATACTTTGATTGTATTTTGTGCTATATAGAACCATTAGGCAACTACTTTGATAGTGTTTTGTGGTAGATAGAACCATTAGGCAACTACTGTGATATATTTTGTGGTAGACAGAACCAATAGGCAACTACTTTAATAGTATTTTGTGCTAGATAGAACCATTAGGCAACTACTTTAATAGTATTTTGTGCTAGATAGAACCATTAGGCAACTACTTTGATAGTGTTTTGTGCTAGATAGAACCATTAGGCAACTACTTTGATAGTATTTTGTGCTAGATAGAACCATTAGGCAACTACTTTGATAGTATTTTGTGCTAGATAGAACCATTAGGCAACTACTTTAATAGTATTTTGTGCTAGATAGAACCATTAGGCAACTACTTTAATAGTATTTTGTGCTAGATAGAACCATTAGGCAACTACTGTAAAACTGTCAACTACAAATAAAGCGACACACCCCCTTTATCTACTTTCCGTGAGATACAGTTTCAAAGTATTTGTTAAGTACGTGTGTGTACGTGTGTGTACGTGTGTGTGCGCATGTGTGTGAGTGTGTAAGAGCGTGTTTGATAGGGATGCTGGGGAAGAAAAGGGAGGGGGGAGGGGTTCGCGTCCTTCTTCGTTGTTTTTCGTTAAATATTATTTCAATGGTTTATAAAGTCATCATATATGGAAATGTACCACATATGCAAACACATGACGGCATACGCAGAATATGGCAGGAGGCATAATATGTCAAATAATGCACTTATAATCCCAATTCTTAAGAATGGACTTAAGCTGGATTGCTTAAATTATAGAGGAAGCTCCTTACTTAAAGAAACTACGAAAATCTTCACTAAAACTGGAAAAGTATAGTGAACAGATCCTAGGGGACTATCAATATGTATTCCGACAGTATAGATCAATTTCAGATCACATTTTTACCATCCGATGTCTCCAGTAGAAATGATACGAATACTAATTCCCCCATGCACCAACTACATGTGGACTACAAAACAACTTATGGTGGCGTAGATGGAAAATATCTGTATGGGGCTCTACTGAAACTTGGAGTCCGTAACAACTTAAACGGCTCATATATATGAGGATGGCTAACTTCAAAGTAGAACCTAAGTACAGGGAGAGTACTCGAGCGAGTTCATGATATATTGGGGCCTCAGACAAGGAGACACACTATTATGTATCCCGTTCTCATTACATTAGAAAAAAGAAATGAAAAACATACATGTGAGCACCAATGGAACTATCACAAACTACGCCCAGAGAAGCATTACATAGAACAACAACCATCAGGAACGTTAAATAGCGAACCATTGTAGTAAATGGCATTTGCGCTAGTGGGCAGAGACAGCAATGATATAATTAAAACACCCAAGGAACTTTGCCTCAGAGCTGGTCACGGGGTAATTGAATCGAAGACAAAATATATGGTTATGTCACGAAACAAGCATATTGGGGACAACATCAAAATAAGCAATCAACACCTACAAATATATACAAAACCTCCACATTTCCAAGAATCCGTCTTCAGACAATAGAGGCAACTAAATCTGCTTTGCAAACAAATTCTTGTATGCTTTTCTGTACAACAATTTGTTGACTGACCAGAATATGTTGACTGACCACAATATGTTGACTGACCACAATATTTTGACTGACCACAATATGTTGACTGACCACAATATGTTAACTGACCACAATATGTTGACTGACCACAATATGTTAACTGACCACAATATGTTGACTGACCAGAATATGTTGACTGACCACAATATGTTGACTGACCACAATATGTTGACTGACCACAATATATAGACTGACCAAACATCGGTGTATCGATAGGACCCGGGATTACTATCAAAATGAACATTTTTTTTTTTTATAAACAATTTTTTTATGAATACCCATGAACTTGTCTTCCATTTTTAGAACGATTCGTCTGTCATTGTTGATTGTTTCTAGCCCCCCCCCCCTCTTGCCCCAACTCCCTTTTGTTCTCGTACATTTGATGCCACTTTATCTGCTGTCATGAAAAGACAACACTATCACAAATGCCACCGTTCGATGACTATCTTACTAATGCCAGGTACAACTTATAGCTAGCACCCGGTACAACCAGTATCCGATACAAGTTTTCACTTTGTGTTTTTTCATTTCCTCTTTTTTCTCCCCCATGAAACCATTCTGAATAAAAGACGATACATTATGAAGATTCAGCCGAATGGTATTCTCAAATTAGAGAATATAGACCCAAATAATTCATGAAAATATAAAATTATTGAGGTCATTTTAATCATTGTCTGATCCAATCAAAAAAATTCTCTGTGGACAGGTCGTCCCTAAGAATATCTCTTGCGGAGCACCCCCCCCCCCCCCCCACACACACACACCACCCTCCAGTAGTCCCTATCACACTTTGCTACAGTTGTATTGCATTTTGTAAGACTTGAACTCAGAAGTGCATGGATATGATAGTAAGTATAAGACATCAGCGCGAGGGCCCCCGAAATTCGGACGGCCTTGGGGGTCGCAAGAGGACTTGATCTGGCACTGCATGATGTTAGTATTGATATGATATTAATGTTAATTTTAGTTCATCACACCCGTGGACCCTTCCACGAATTTCATGGGGAAAACAACAACAACACAACTAATTTACTTTGTTAAGAGTTGTTTTTTTAAAATAAATTTTATACAAAAATCTGCCATAAATTTGTAGCAATTTCCGTGACGAGACACGAGCTACAAAATTACAAAGGCGTCTGTCTATTTTAAATAACATTGACGTCAGACAAAGCATCTCTTATCTCAGTTCAAGGGCTCCTAAGGCCAACTTTCTCTTGTCCACGCACTTCTAAAGGACAGTAGAAACTATACGAATGGTACTACCAGTGAAATAAACAAACCAGTCGAGAATATTTTGTAGATAATAAGTCACTTCTCTAAATTAAATGTACAAGCGAATACTAGCACGTACACACATGTGTACGAGAAGCCAGGAGTATTCGATATATATTTTATCGAAGTGGCTATGGGTACCCGGGTACCAGAATTGAGAGGTTGTGATTTAAAAATGATTTAAAATATTATTGTAGGGTTTATAAGACCAAATGAGGTATCAAATGAAAGCTAATTGAATGTACTAAACGTTTGTAAACTTAATTCTTCATTTAAACTAAAATAAACTACTGCAAATAACATCCGAATAGTCAAAATGGACCCAGACACGCAGCGCCGCCATTCGCACCCGGGTTACCATAAGACTCAAAATCGTTTTTTAATTCCAACCTCTCAATTCTGGTACCCGGGTACCAATAGGTGCAGCCATATTGTATTCCTAACAACATTTAAGATCCTCTTGATCAGGGCTTTAAAAAAAAAGTGTTTGTATAAATTGAGAGGCATGATCGAAACTAAACGAAACAAAACTCTACATAAACCAACACTCATAAACGATGCTGCACGAACTCACACTTTTATACTTACATTCTTTGCACGTGAGTACTACCTCACAAGCATCACAGCCTCGCTTTCTCCTCTATCCACCCTGAGTGGAACACAAAGAAGCTGCTGCACAGAATATAGTTCTCAGTTGAACACCACGGATATTTAGTTTATTTTTTTTTAAAAAGAATCCACCCCAGGTAAAGGTGGAGAAGGTAAAAATAGCTCACCTTGCGGCTCACACAAACACGCGCGGTGCGTGCGTGCTCTACAGTCGCGGGAACATGACTGTGAGATAACCTGTGCTGATATCGGCCTGCACAAATAACAGCCAGGTGGGATGTAGTGGCACAGCTAGGGGCTAACCTCGAACGTGAAGCCGATAACACTTTTACCCAGATTGTTTTAATATTGAACAGCTCCAAATTATTCGCAAGTAACCGCCCCCTCCAAACAACTCTTTAAAAAAATAATAATTATAAACCGTACATTCCACCCCTCCCACACACAAGCCTAAATCTGTCAATCCATCCAACCTTGTGATTATAATTAAGAACATAAACGTTAACTTTAAAAAAAAAAAAATTACAACAATCATCTGTCTCAAGTACCGCAGCTGTCTATTCTGCCTATATACTAGAACGGTGAAAGAGAAAAACTAAACAAAATAAGGGTTGTTCAGTATTCGGGCTTGGTTCGAGTAGGAAGTTGATGATTTTTTAAACCTATTATAACTAAAAAAAATAGTTCTAAATCTATCTCACTAAACGGAAAGATACTCAAATAGTAGTAGTATATAATTCTATAGAGCCGTTATGTAACAAAATGATGCGGCTGTGGTAAGGTTAATAAATTATTTAAAAGGTTTCCTATGATATACTATAATAAATTCATATTTACTAGGCACAACAGTAAACGTTACGCAGCAAGCGTTGGGTAAAAACGTATGGCATTTTCTACTTTCCTTTTAAATAAAACTCGATCTTATTGAGTTATTTAACTATTTCTCCTAGTCCAACTTGGGGCCTAGGCCTTACTATTTCCTTATAAATATAATATCGACAAATTGATTGTGTATTGTTTTATGGGGCCGTCCATAAAGTACGTCACGCTCCGGGGGGGGGGGGGGGGAAGGGGGTCTAAGAATTTGTGGCAGATTGTGACCGGGGCGGGGGGGGGGGGGTAAAAATTCTCGTATGACGTCACACATCTCTTAAATCACAGACGAATTCTTTCTCTCAGGGCGAGTACTGAACGATATAAACATTGTTTTGTTCCCCAATCTGTACGAATTTACCAGCGTGCTCCCCCTGAAGTCACAAATCTAAGTCCCTGATATGGCTAAGATAATTCACTGAATGGCTGTTTTATTGTTCTATTTATGTGCTGAAAAGGTACAATGCAATAAAAAAAACAATTTCCATTTGTTTGGATCAATAAAATAATCTTATCTTTTTTTTTTTTCATACATAGAAAACCTAAAATTGATAGGTGATATTAAACTTTCTGTTGTGCTGGATTTTATAGATGTATTCTGACAGATGATTTCAATATTAAACCATTAATAGTTCATTATTATTAAGTGTTTTAGATTAAATTTTAATTGTAAATTAGAGTGTGTTACGTACTTTGAGGGTGGGAAGGGGTGATTTTCAATGGAGTGTGACTGTGGGAGAGGGAGGGTTTTTATTTTCTCCAAAAATAGCGTATCGCACTTTATGTAGGGCCACGTGTCTTAGACCAGTGGTTCTTAACCTTCCTAATGCTGTGACCCCTTATTATTACAGTTCCTCGTGTTGTGGTGACCCCCAGCTATATATTATTCTCGTTGCTACTTCATAAATATGTGTTTTTTCGATGGTCTTAGGCGACCCATTTGTTCGAACCCCGAAGTGGGCTGCGACCCACAGGTTGAGAACCGCTACCTTCTACCTTATTAGACAGTTCATTAAATCTTATATTTGTAATTGTATTTAGTACATATAGTTTTTTTTAATTAATTAAGGCGTTTACATAAAAAAATTAAATTGGGCCTATATTTTTTTTATATTATGGTAAGCTACTGTCAATATCTGCGGCCCGACGGAAATAGTATTTTTTCCATAGCAACGTCTTGGAAAATGGCGTCAACTGGGCAGTAAACATTGATTTTTTAAATTTTGTAATAGCAAAACATTACAGATGGCATCAATTTTACAGAACGCAGCTGTTGCTGCTGTTACAAAAGGACTACCAAGCACATACTATACAAGAGATGACCGTCCTAATCCTGTTCTACAAGCTCTTGACCAAGAACTCACTTTATTTTCCAGTCAAATTAAAAAACGAAATTTCGACACTGGACAAGGAAAACCAGTTGGTGACAGTCAAACCAAATTGTAGGTCTCAAAATGAAAATGTTAATTACATAAATCTTAATAAGTCTAAAGGAAAGTCATACAACATAGTAGTAGCAGTTGAGTATAGTCCTTAGTTGTCAGTTTCTTGATAAGTTGTTGTTGACACTGAGCAAAGTGGACACAAAGTCAAGTCTTCTACTAATATTATTTTAACTTTTTAGATTTCAGTGACATAGAAGATTACTAGTTAGTAATGCTATTTTAAAAAGTTAAAGGTCAACTAGTATTAGTATACTATATATGTCGCGGAGGTTGAACAAACTACAAACTCTTTAAATTTGAAATAAGTATAAGTAATGTAATTAGTCATTCATTTGCTTTTCTTTTATGTATTAATATATGAGAAGGCTTAACTTTATGAAACTTGTTCTAAATGATTTATGTCTAAGGGGCCATCCATAAATGACGTCACGCGTCTAGGGGGGGAGGGGGGTCAGATTTTTGTGACGAGGGGGAGGGGGGACCCTCAAGCAATGGGACGTCACATGAAAAGTAGAATATTGTAGTAAAGAAATGCACTTAATAACGCTAAATTACAGACATTTTTAACATATTCATTTATACAACAACCATCATTTTATTTTTAAACTGCTACCACTGAGAGAATCAGTGCAGGTATGCAAAGTCCGAAAAATGGCATTAGATCAAATTACAAGAGACACCAAATAGGAGGAAACTGGGGGTGTAGTTGCAATGACATCTGTGAGAATTTATGGCTAAAGACTTACACTGGAGTCATAGAATTGGCAACCACAGGAATTGGGGTGGAAGGATAACTAATGGTTGACCTTGAACGGGGGGGGGGGGGGTTGAGAGAGGTCGTGGTATCTTAGTAAATGATCTAGGGCAGGGATTCTACATTTTTTTACAGGGCTGCAGGCCCACTCCGTTTTAAACACACACCCCAACGTATAAGTTATATTGTAATAAAATTAAAAATAATTCAACAATTTAGTTATCTTACTTTTATTTCATTAATTAACTTTATAGACAATGGAAAAAATTACCATTAAAGGCAATGAGCCGATAAAATTCAAAAGAAAAACATTTACTGCTGTAATCAAAATGCACACAAACTAATTTTTAAAAAAGCAGCAACAGCTAGCAATTGCAGCAATTGCAATCAGTGGCGTAGCTAGGGTTGGTGTCACTCGGTCCCGTAAGCTTATAGTGTCACACCCCCCCTCCCCACACACCCTTTCCACGATGTAATTCTTCTTGTTAAACTTAGTCCACAGTATAACAAATACAAGAACAAAAAAATTTAATTGAAGGCCATGAGGTAAATGTATTTAAGAACTGTGACATGTACTTAGAATCACTCATTGTTATCAAAGAATAGTTTTATTTCTCAGAATTTAGATGAATATAGCTTAATGTCACTTACAAAAGTTAACGAACACTCCATTCGGCGTTGAAACATGGTCAAAACGACGTGTTTCTGACTTAATAATAAGGTAACCTAATTGCTGACGCATCAACTTTTAATTAAAAACACATTTTGATTGGTTACATGGGTGGAAAATGTACGTGTCATCTGTAATCCTTTTGTGGATTTCGGTTAGACCGAGCAGTGTGTGCTTTGTAAATACGCAATTTTTCAATTTGATGTCATTCCCTGAGATGGTTTCACCCCCGTGCGGTCTGCACCCCTCTAGCTACGCCACTGAATGCACTTTTCTGGTCTACCACACCTCAGGGCTGGGGAGGTACTTTTACCACTGGATAAGAACCACTGTTCTAGTAAAGTGTTTTTGACACAGGTGCTGTAATTTTATATCCACGGGAGGTGACTCTCTTAAGGGTTTGTAAAGGACAATAGTGGACACAGGGACTTTTTATAGAGGGGGGGGTGACGATGGGGGGAGGTCAAAAATCAGCAAAGTTTGCATGACGTCATTTATGGATGGCCCCTAAGTTGTAAATTTTTTGTTGAATGAAAATACATTCTTTCAAAATTTTAATGCTAATACTAATTTTAATTAGGCTTATAAATTAGATTCTGCGATACTGACACGCATATACCTTCTGCCCATGTTGAAAAGCGACGCAAAAACTTTTGTGGCTATAAAACTTTTGGACATGCTTTGGTTTTTTGCATTTTACATTAAAGTTTTCTAATAATAAATTATTTTGTTATCTGTGACGCTGGGCGCAAAATTTTCCAAACAGGATGTTATAATTTTTTCAGCATTATGAATTTTTTGACCGGCAATGCATTTACTCATATATCGGTATGTTCTTAGTTGCTTTTTTTTTAAAATGTAAAATCGTAAGACATAGTAGTCTACCATAGATTTATTTTTTTAATAGCAATTTGTAAAAAAAATTATGCATCAAGACTAGAAGGTGTAAGATAATAAAAAGGTCAGTTGTTCCCATAGCCTCCCAAACCAAAAAAAATTGGGTTGTCAGAAAAATGGCTCTTCTTATCAATTTGATGTAAAGGTTTAAAAAGATTTTCATTGTTTATCTTTAAAACTCTGTGGACCATACACGAATCAGTTAATGAATGGGAAACAGTTTAACAATATAAATTAGAAATTAATACAACCCAATAAATAAAAGATTTTAAAAAAGATTTTTAGTTCTTGTAGTCCCATCAATTTTGGACTTGTTTTGTCCCTTGATTGACATAAATAATTATACAATTATAATTATATGAATAAATACCGTATTTTACAGACTATAAGGCGCTACAGACTTTAAGACGCACCTTAATTTTTAAGCAATTTAAAAAAAACATCAACATTTTATTAATTTCAAGTATAAGACGCACCTGAATTTTGGAGGCAATTTTTCAAAGAAAAAAAGGTGCGTCTTATAGTCCGTAAAATACGGTAGTATTAAATTTGTGAGTGTTTGGATCCACATTTGAATTAGTAATAGTTTAATAATAATAATAATAATAATAATTGTTATTACCCGGTATGTCATTAGTGACATTACTCATAGTCATCTGGGATAATGTTATTACTAAAGTTAGGCCTAGGCTACATGTTATATTACAGACATAGGTGTAAAAAGTAAGTACAGTAATTATTCTCCTATCTATTTATGACTACAGAGTATGCTTGTGCATATTAAATAGTAATTAATACTATAATATTTTTTTTAGTGTAGGTGTTGGCCACCATAGGACTAGGTCTACCTATATAAGTTCTACTAATTAATAACAGACTAACAGTAGTATTTAGTATCAGGCTAATCAGGGTATATTAAGTAGACCCTGGGGTTCTTAAGGCGTAATCTAATGATCAGCAACTCCAGTGTGAAAGAAAGAGCCTATAAAGCCTTTGTCCGGCCGCTTTTAGATTATGCATCTTCGGTCTGGGACCCATTCACCCAGAAGAGCATCGACAGATTGGAGGCAGTACAGTGACGGGCAGCACGCTTTGTTCTGAACAGCTACAGGAATACCAATAATGTTGGCAGCATGCTGGAAACACTGGGCTGGTCACTATTGGAAGAACGACGACGACTATCCAGGCTCTCCATGATTTACAAGATAAATAATGGGCTAGTCCACTGCTCTGGCATGAAACAGAAGCTCATCCCTCTCCCCCATAGACAGCAACAAGGCCATGACAGGCTGTTCCGGCTCATACCAGCAAGAAGCAAGTAAAGGAACTGCTCATTCCTGCCAAAGACAATCAGGGACTGGAACAAGCTTTCAAAAGGAACAGTTGAAGCGACAACACTTGACTCATTTGCGTCTATTTCCTCAGGCCTTCCAACCCCCAGTGCATGATACCCTCACTCAGTTTCTCTTGTAACCAGTGAAATATCCTCATCAACACCAGGCACAGAAACATTGAAAATCCCATCTACATTCATAGGAGCCATAAAGATCAATAAATTGATCGAGGTCCCTTAATATATAGCAGAAGATAATTATTTAAGTCATTATTTTTTAATTTAATAAGGTATTATTTATTACGAAGTGGCTATTCGGATCCGGCTATCGGAAGTGAGATGTTGGATTTTTTAAAAATTAAAAAATACTATTGATGGGTTTGTAAGACAAAATTTGGTATCAAATGAAAGATAATTGAAAGGACTATACAATAGTATTTAAAATATATTTTTATTAATCCAACCTCACACTTCTGATACCGGGTCCCAATAGCCACAGCCTATTTATTATTAATGTTAAGCCTATTTTAAAAATAATAGTAAAATTATTGAAATAACCTTAACAGTCTATCTATGACATGTTTAAAGATGGGTACTGGTAATAGAGAAATTAGCCTATAAAATCTTTATTAAAAACATCAAATAAATAAATTATACTCAATATCATCATTTTCATAAAAAATTATATTTTTATTAGGACACAGAAAAATAGTTAACATCGATACAGAAAAATAGTTAACATCGACACAGAAAAATAGTGAACATCGATACAGAAAAATAGTTTATATCGACACAGAAAAATAGTTAATATCGCCAATTACTTAATGTTTCTTATAAAATTAAAAAAAAGAAGTGCATTTTAATAAACATGAAATTTGAATAATATTAAAAATAAACTAGAAGTTGTAAAGATTCAGGATTATGATTAGCTGTTATTTCTAGGCTTCTTTTGGGTACAATAGAAAATTTTAAAATTTTCTGTTGCAGACCTTGGAATTTCTTTCATTTGTTTGGATGTAGATGGCAAATACAAAGTTAATGATGGAGAGATTGTGGGATTCATAAAAAAGCAAAGAAGTCTGTAGAGCATTCTACCCAGAAAATGACAGACAGAACATCCTCATTACCTTTTAATCACACTCTTATTAATATTAGTCTTATTTGGGATTTTATTTTTAATTTTTAGAAATAATTTCATGCATTAATTTTATTTTTAAAAATATATTCCTGTTATAAATATTAGCATTGATTTAAAATTTAACTGAAGCATATTTAATTAAAATATAATGAACAAGTTATTTTTACATTTTGCCTCAATTATCTATAAATAATAATTTGTCCAATTTTTCTTTTCATGATTTTTTATACTACCCTTAAATAAATTTATCAAAAATAAAAAGTTTTGATGTTATATTATATGTAAATTTTTTTTGTTTATCACGTTACTCATGAATTGCATTGTGGATGTATCTGGAAAATTTGGCAGCATTATCTTTTAAAATAAAAAAAAAGGTTGTGAGCACTTTAAAATGATGTATCATTTATGGCAATAGGACAATATTTAACATTTCTGTCAAAGTACCTATACTAATTGTTAGAAGTTAATAAGTCATACTCATAAGGAAAATAAGTATAAATAAGCCTGACTTATTTGTACCTACATATTAGACTTAACCTGAAATGTTTTATTCCATTTCTAATAGGAGCCTATAAAGAGAATAATTATATAATTATAATTATGCAACACACAAAATTCAATAGCTTTATAGAGGATTTATAACAACTGAATATTCAAAAGTCTTTTTTTTTTTTTTTTTCTGTATCCTTTTTCAACATTGTAGAGCAAATACCTTATTTGAAGTCTGGAACAAATATGAGCCTAGGTTACCATCCCAGTATTTCAAGGAGAAGCTCTTGGAAATTGGTGATTTCTTGGTTTCTGCTAAGGTAAATAACAACTAGGTAGATGACGCCATGACGTAGTGGTACAGTGATAGTACTATTTTTATTTAACTTATTACTTGTTTGGTTTATACAGCTGAAAGCTGCATACTAACCCATGATATATTTTACGATATTTACTAAAAATACGAGTATGAATAATAAATAGGAGATGATACCTTTTTAAAGGAGGATATTACACTTACTTTTTTGACAAGGATTGACTGCAGCTCTACTTTATGTCCTTTTGAATTAAATCATTTGTATGACATAATAGCTTTTAAAATAGTTTGGTAATGTCCCTCAGTTATTAGTTCATGCTAAATTACCTATCATTTTTTTAATTTATAACATTGTGAGTATTTTTTATCCATTATATTGCTTTCATTCAAAATAATAATTACTTAAAAAACTTAAAAACAGGAGTACAGATTGGCACTTTGGCAGTGCTATGAGCGATATTTGCAATCATTTGTCAATGTCAGTATTGAAGAAAGCCTAGATATTGAAGCATGCCAAAATGCATTTTTCCCAGATGGTTTAAAAGCAGATGATGTTAGCCTGACGGTAAGAATATGCACATTTCTAGTCGATAGACTGTATTTTATATGTTCATTTATTTAAATAAATATAAAAATGATTAAAAGTTAACAAGAAAAATAAATGTGAAACATTGTGTTGGAAAACCTGAAAAAAGGATGCAACGAAACAATGAACATTGTTTAACAAGAAAGATGAACATTCTGCACATCAATCCAAACAAATATAGTCTATAGTCAAATTGGTTGGAACCCCCAAATTTATTTTATCTGGCTTTAGAAAATAAAATATATACAAAAATTTGAAATGAAGTATGATATAATAACAAAATTTAGGTTTTTAGCTTTGACTTTTACTTCAGGAAACAAAAATCAAATTTGGTTTGATTGTTTGATTATTTTTGTAATAAAAGTCACAATCCATTAATTATTAGTAAGAGCTGAAATTGATAACAATTCTTATTTTAAATAAACCTATGATGTGAAGTAAAAGCACAAAATGCATTTAAAAAAAATAGAAGGAATTTTGTGTCTCTAGAATGTTTAAACAGTTCAACATCATAAAGCAGCTCCTCCATGTGTATCATTTATTTGACTTAATAATTCAACTAATTTTATTTCTGATATTTTTTTAATTCTAGGCTAGGGCATTATTGGGAAAGAGCATCTCAATGTTCCAGATGGTTATAAACAGTGATCCCAAACTTCTTAACAAAAAGTCCATTGAGAAATGTCTTCAGCTTCTTTCATTTCTCAGAATGATTACACAGATTTTGCTGCCACGGGAAAAACTGTGCTGGCTTGTATACAATGGTATTTTACAAAACCGTTATTTTCAAGTGTCTTAAATGGAGATAACAAAGTGATTTTTTTCAACATTTATACTCCATGCTCAAGTTTTAGCCACAATTATTTATTGTAAAATAAATAAAGTTGCATCAAATATATATAAATATATTCTATCTCCTCTTTATACGTTTTCATAATATTATAATTTTCAAACTCTTCTGGTTAGTTATCATAAACTAACTTTAGAAACGAGGTTTATTTTAACTTTTAATCTGTTGTGTACCCAAGGATTTATTAGCAATGTTTCTCTGTCTGCCCATTTTCATATTTGTATTCTTAAAATATTAATTTTAATTTATGTTTAATTTTCAGGAACTATTCACATCTACACCATATCTCGATATTTGCTACCTCTTGGACACTCAGCAAAGGTTGCCTTACTTACATTTGATCAGTTACTCTTAATAATATATGTTGCCATTTTCTTTCTCAACTGTTTCAAATTAACATTAGGATTATTTTTAAGGCAGTTAAAATGAATCTTGGTTTTGTTTTGTTGCACCAATTTTTGTGAAATATTTGGGTTTTTCCACTTAAGGTTTTGGAATATCTGTTGTGGGCTTCACTGTGTATGGAAACCTCAGTACCTTTGCTGACTGTAAAGTACTTGACATGGCGTTCCACACTGTACACTGCTGTATGCCAATGCTACTATGATTGCAAAGCAGATGATCATGCTGAGGTGGGTTTATGTTAGTATGTAAAAATGTGCCTAAAATGAACCTAACTGCATCTACATTAAATTTAAGTGATCATATAGAGTACATTGTTTAGTCTTTTGATTACGAGTCCCATATTAAGGGAAGAAATTCAAAGCAGCTTTAAGTCAGAATTATAACCCTTTGTTTGCAAATTCAATTTGGAAATAATTTACTCAGTTGTCATCTTAAAGGCTTTTCTAAATATTTCTTTTACAAAATATTGTTTTATAGTTAAAATTGTATAAATGAATTGTCTATTCCAGAAATTTGCTAGGAGAGGTCTTATTAAAATAAGTGAACTAAGCAAGCTTGAGTTAATGAGCAACAGCAAAGATATGGGAACAAAAGAGATCATATTTAGAACAGCAACAGTCAGAGTAAGAGTTAATTGTTAAAAAATAGTTTATACAAAGAATTACTTTAAGAAGAACATTTTTTTAATTAAAAAAGTTCTTGACTCAAACGAATTCATTGTCACTGGGTTGTTTCTGAATCATGACCAACATAAATTAATTATGCTATTAGATTATATTTCTAGTTTAGGTTCTTTTTGTACTACAAATTTTCAGCTGTGATCTGCAAACTTTGTGTACAACACTGACACCAGTTTCTTTGAATGCATAAATGTTTTAGACAGTGTCTGACAAGATTCCAAAAATTTCTAATGATCCTGTGAAAAAAAAATTCATTGTATATTTTTTGTCAGACTTAATTTAACTCCAGGATGTTGATTAGGCAACTCGCCACAATATTCTTCAGTGTGAAATCTATTAAATTAAAAATAATTTTAAATTGCTGCCTACATATTAAATAATGGGAATATTGAAATTCCTATAATAATGTACTCTTACATGGTAAAATAATTATGTTTTGAATTTGGCTTACTTTATCAGATGGCAACAATGGTGTTTAAGAGGGCCGTGTTTGAGACCAGGAGAAAACCCAAGGGTGTATTTAAGCCAAAGTCTAGAGCCAACTATAAAGATGCTTTAAATGTAAGACACATATTTTAACAACTGAGTATAACAACAAGCAAATAAGTTTAAATGTAAGACACATATTTGAACAACGGAGTATAACAACAAGCAAATAAGTTTAAATGTAAGACACATATTTGAACAACTGAGTATAACAACAAGCAAATAAGTTTAAATGTAAGACACATATTTTAACAACTGAGTATAACAACAAGCAAATAAGTTTAAATGTAAGACACATATTTTAACAACTGAGTATAACAACTAGCAAATAAGTTTAAATGTAAGACACATATTTTAACAACTGAGTATGACAACAAGCAAATAAGTTTAAATGTAAGACACATATTTTAACAACTGAGTATAACAACAAGCAAATAAGTTTAAATGTAAGACACATATTTTAACAACTGAGTATGACAACAAGCAAATAAGTTTAAATGTAAGACACATATTTGAACAACTGAGTATAAAAACAAGCAAATAAGATTCAATTTAACAAAGTATATAATTTATTTATGACACAGTAATGAAACATGGTAAAATTGGATCTTTTGAAATAAATATTTAACATACTACTAATGTCATTAGATTATTAATACCATTCTACTCATGCAAGTGTTGCATACATTTATGATTTGACTATATGTATGTGTTCTCTAATGCAGTATCAACAAATCTATATTAATTAGGCTTAAAGCTATAGTTTGATAGTCTTGCAGATAAAATAATCAACAGACTGCATTTAAAAGATAATATTTCCTTTTTTTATTCTAATACCACTGTATATTACATCTGATATATTCCCTGTATAATACATCTGATCTTTTTCCTGTATATTTCATCTCATCTTTTTCCTGTATGTTACATCTGATCTATTTCCTGTGTATTATATCTCATCTATTTCCTGTGTATTACATCTGATCTATTTTCTGTGTATTACATCTGATCTATTTCCTGTGTATTACAACTGATCTATTTCCTGTGTATTACATCTGATTTATTTCCTGTATATTAAATCTGATCTATTCCCTATGTATTACAAGTGATCTATTTCCTGTGTATTACAACTGATCTATTTTCTGTGTATTACACAATTTCAAAGGAATTCAGCTTGCTTCTTATTTCTTAAATTTCATACAGAAATTGCTTGGGCACTGTTGTGAAAATCCTGCAATAGTATTAAATAATTAATTTATCTAAAAATCATCTGAAAACTAAAGAATTTAATATTACATTATGGGCTATTAGATGCCATCCATAAATGAGGTCATGCTATTTTGGCCAATTTTCTACCCCCTACCACCATCACAAAAACTTTGTAACACAAACAGACACTTTTGTCACACCTTGTTGCAACTTTGTGACCCCGCCCCTCAGATGCTTGTCGATGTTGAGAATGGCTCCTTAGCTTAAGAAAAAGGCATCATGTTTTTACATGCCTTATTCTTTAATTCCTGCTTCATGAATTTCTCAATGAAAAGGCCCCATCTCCCTGGAATAAAGTTATGACCCACACTATTTAATTTATTTCAGCAAATAAAACTCTACAATTAAATTCATTAATCTATATTTAGCTTCCCTGGCCTCGAACTCCCACTGAGAAGATGCTGTCTGAAATGTTTGATGGGAGTTCTGCCCAGTTCCTGGCCATCCTTGAAGCCCTGAGTAACAGCAACAGGCGCACACTTCAGACCTCTCCACCTGCATCGGAAAATGATCCAGAGATCCTTGATGTCTACGTGGAGTTGATGATGGCAGCTCAGGAAATCCTGGCTGGTGGAGCAGGCAACAATCAAACTGGGACCAAATCTCAAATGTATCTAGGATTTTCATTTCTGGCCAGTGTGGTGGACAAAGGGTCACTTCTGGAAATGGCAGTGAGAGGTGACTAGTGGTAGTAAATGCTTGATGCTTCACCCATATTGTTAAATGGTCACAATGATCCCATTGTTAAATTGTTGACATTTTATTCATTTGGGCATAATTTTTTAGCCCGGTTCTACTATGGTTGCTTTGTCTGCCTCTTGCACAAAATATAGCATGTTGGAATTAGTAATTGGGTTATCATGAGCTATGGGTAAACAGATGAAAGGGATGGACAAGTGAGGCAGCCGTTATTGGGGAGGAAGTAAAACCTGAGTAAAGACGGCAGCCAAATTGGCATGGGTATAAATAGTTATCAGTCTATGCAAAATATCTGTAGTCTTATAAGAAAAGAGACGAGTTAGGACTGCCAGAATAAATCTGGAAAGTACAAAACCAAAATAAAAATTAGGAAGGCATATTCATCTCTATATCTTCACTATTTTCTGTTTAAGAAAAATTACTGGTGTTTTAAGATACAGTTTTTGTTTAAATTTTTCAAGGCCAAGATACTGTTCCACTGGAATCTGTTATAAAACTACTCAAGCTGGCTTACACCTATGAACATTTTGATGTGTTTGAGACATTGCTAGAACCTGTCCTAAAGAAAATCAAGGTAACCCTACTTTTGAACCAGCAGTTATTGATCTATAAATAGATATTTTATTTATTTAACTCTAAGCAACGTTTTCCATGCCAAAATCACACAAAAATAATATTTGTTTACAGTTATAAAATGTTAAATTAAAAAGAATTAGGTTTCTATCTTTATAACCTTTTTTAGAACACAAATATTTTCACTAAGTTCCTCAGTTAATACATCACTAATGGAGTGAAATTGATCTAATTTTTAAAAAAAAATGTTGCCTTGGTGAGAATTGTTATCCATGTGCTGAAAATTAATATGCACAATGTAAAAAAGCACATTTGTATCAATAACATAATATTATGTTATCTTTGTTTAATACAGTTATCAAGCAATATTCAAGGAAGATATTAAAAAGAAAAAAAAAATATTTGGTCATAATATTTTTTTAAAAGAGAGAAAATAACTATAATTGAGACCTTGATATCACTAGTTTTTGTTTTTCCCATATGTTTACTCATTGATTTAGGCGTGTAATGATGAAAGATCTCTGTGGGAAGTAAAAGTTCTGGAGCTCCTTGGCCTGATGGTAAAACTCTCCAGTCGTAAACTTAAAAAACAGCCCACAATCATTGATGAGGAAAGTGTTAAAACGGCAAATCAAAATGTTAATCCATCCAGTAAGTAGATGTAGTCAAATAAAAATTTACTACTCCTGAAATTGCATAATTTTTATGACAATCTGGTTACAAGTTGTAGCGACACAACTAGGGTTGGTTGAGTCACAATTTAACGTGTTTGTTTCCTAATGGATAAACCATATACCCAGAGTTGATCTAAAGTTTGTGAGATAGACAATCATTAATTTAAAATTAAAGTTTCTAACATTCATGGCTAGTCTGCATATGAATTATGTAATTTCATCTTATTTACAGTTTCCATTTTCCACCAATGTTCCACTTTGATCTAAAACTTTTCAGAGGAAGTCTTCTTAATTAGTGTGAAACAGTGAAAAGTGAAATAACTTTGAATTATACTTCTGAGTCGAAAAGATTACTATGTTTAAAGGGGAACATTGTCTATATTTATCAATAATAAAATAAATTCCAGAGTTGTAATGAATAGCACTGTTTTTTATTTTCAATTTGATAAATAATTTTGTTAAGGTTTTACATTTTAGAACATGACAATAATCTGAATGCCTAGCCAAATACTTGAAATTATCCGCACATGTATTGATTGCATGATGAGTCTTTAAAAAAAAAAAAAAAAACAAGAGCACCTACCATCTAAAGGGTCCTCCTACTATCTAAATTAATTTTTTAATATTTTCATAAGTATAAATTGCAATGAGAAGATATTTACATTATGTTGGGCTTATCCAATATTCTTCACACAAGGTGCATCTGTTAGGTCAGTGACTGCAGGAGATGACCTCCTGCATTTGGCTGATGTCTTACTGAGTATTATTGATGGAAAGTTTCAAGTAAGATTTCAATATTGACTAATACTAATTTTAGCATCTCCAAAGGTAGGCCTATATTTTATTTAAAGCAATATAATTGTATATATTTTAGTTTAAAACATTGTTAACAGAAAATACACTTTACAAGTTCTTTTTATTTAATTAAGTTGATTAGATAAGTAGCAAAGAAAAATAAAGAGATATGGTTATTCAAAAAATAAATATCTGAAGCCTAATATGTAATCTATTCTCAATTTTTGTAATTTAAATTTTATTTTGGCCCCAAATTTAGGTTAGAAATTAATAGAAAAATTACTAAATTTTGTGATTAATTATTAGAATATTCTGGAGTAAATTAACTTTGTTACCTATTTTTAATATTTTCAAAACCAGAATGACAAAGTGGAAATTGACATTGTGGTGGATGCCAGTGTGTTTTTGTGGAGCAAGTGCAAGTTGGTGTTTCAGAAATATCAGACTGGTTCTGTGGACAATGTAAAGTTTTTACAGAAAATTGACAACCCCAGCAAGGTACATATGTGTGTTTTTTTCAAATGACAAATAGTTTTTCCTACTTGTATATATGGGCAAATATTTTCATTTTATTCCAGACATTGTGATTAATAATAGCTTCATTAATTTTTTTTTTTTTGCATGCAAATAAAATGTGAATTTTTAAATAAGAAATATATGAATGTTAGCTTTTATTATTGATTGAAAATGTTTATATCAGTTAGTGTTTATTATAAAGTGTGTATCAGAATGTTGATTTTATTTCAAGCTAACAACGAATCTGATCTTTGAGGAGATGAATGAAGAAATTACAACTTTTTCTAATTTTGGTTTGAAAAGAGGGGTTGGTCCAATCAGATTGTCAGAGTTTTAAATGGCATTTTTATTTGTGCCAATTTTTGTTGTTAATAAATCTTGAATTCACAATTTCAGTTGTTCTAAATAAACAAAACACAATAATGTTGAGAAACATTTTATCTGTCTGAAATTATATTCAGAGTTCTTTGAATTTAAAAAAATTATGTCACACAGTTCAAAAGTTCTTTGTGCCAGTGGTTCACTTCTGTGCTTGCATGTTGTTGCATTATATTATGATCTATTTTTTGTGTGTGCTGCTCACATTGTTAAATTATTTACAGTAAGGGTAATTTAAATTTTAAATGTTTCTCATGATTAATTATTTCATCTGGAAAAAGAGGAATTAAAAAAAGGGCTTTAAATTTATTAAAATAAAATGATTTTTAAAATGTTTCCATTTTATTTAAAAACTAAAATATTTTAAAATGCATTGTCACTTAAATTTATTCTATATAACCTGTAGATGTACCAGGGAATTGTTTTTTTGTTGTTGTTTATATAACCTTACAGTCATATCAGTACATAACCATAAGTATGGGCAACAATATTAAGATGGTTTTATATTGCAAGCACATTTTGACTCAATGATAGCATAATGCAAAAACCTTAAATTTAAAAATTGTTTAAATTCCCCCCCCCCACCCCAACCAGTGGATGTTTTTGCTGAAAGTAGTCCACCTGGCATTGGGTTGGAGTGGCATCTCGTATGTTGATCCAGCACTTACTGCAGAAGTAGTCTTGAGGTTGGCCATGTGTTATGAATCTAGTGCTCAGCTAGACATCTCAGATGGTAAGAGAGAATAATGCCGCTATCACAGATCTCAAATAACTTATGAGGTCTGCTTCATATTAATATGAAGTCCCCCTGACTTTTGCTGTTACTAAAGTGGCTTAAAATACTCTCAAGAATTGATTTGAAATCAGAAATGGATAAAATAAATTATTCAAAAAATTTGTTTCAGTTGCCTGTAACTTTATTAATTTACGAATAATTTAAGTTCAAAACTTTTATAATGAAGACTTCTTTTCACTCACAATTTCATTAACTATAAGCAGAATAGGATGTTACAAGGAAGGCTTAATTTATGATTGTTTATTAAACAAAATGTTATACTTATGTATTATTTGATGATAATTTTAAATCTCTTACTGGTCATTAGATAAGTCAGGTGTAAAGGGATCTAAGAGCAACCTGACAGACTATGGAGAGGCACAGTCAGACTTAAATATTTTGTCAGGGCCAACTCAAGTTAATGCCAACACGAAGAAAACAAGCAGGATGCAACTACGACAGGTCCGTTAAAATGTTTTGTAAAAAAAATGCATTATGAAAAATAACATGGCTTTTATGTTAAGATAGTTGGTAATGCACTTGGCATGCAAACAACAGTGTACTGTACAAGCAGTGACCAGTCAGGGATAATGCCATCAGCAAACTTTTAAAGTTTACATATAGCAGAATACGTGCCTGCAAAGACAAAGTGACCTCAGACCTTTTGGCAGAAAAAAATCTAGTCCTCAATGGATTTTTACATCAGTCAGCTGTCTTCATCAACTGTGCAGTATTGTTAATGCATGTTGCGATATAGCACCATCGATGCACAAGCTTCTTTAGGGCAATCTTTCCATGGGAGTGTTTGATTACCTGAAAAATAGGTTATCCGTGCTACCTCCGTGCTACCTCCGGTCCCATTTACTTTGGATAATCACTGCTGTACTGTATTCACATTTGCACAGGGTCTTCCTTTAATAATATCTCATTTTCTATTTCAGGCCCAAGCTGTCCTTGAACTTGGCCTGAAAAATGTCAGCAGTGCCAGACAAGCGGTAGTTTTGAATGATGGGAATAGCTTAGCAGATGTGACCTGGGCCAAGGTGTGTTTGTTGTCACATTGTCAAATCCTAAAAATTCTGAAAATCAAACAAATAAAAAAAACTGATTAACATGTCAGAAGAAAAGCATTCATTGGTTGAGTGCTCCTTGGATGAGTGATCATACCCTTTTGTAAAAAAATAAATACAAGTTTGTACTCAAGTCATTTGTTATCTTCTTCAGCCTAAAACATATTTATCTTTAAATAATACATGCCTGTTTTTGAAATTATCAATTTACCCACATGATCATTGCTCATTATGGATTGTTAAAATCATATCCACTTAAAAACTCCATTGTTCAGTTGTTAGGAATCTTATAACATAATTTTGGTTATTCATGTTTTTCTTAAAAATGATTAGATAGTCAATGAAATGATATTTCACCAATTTTAGATACTGACGATACTGAACAGTACTTATTTAGTTGAATATGCAGTTCCAACCAAAATTTATCTTTACTTACTTAAGCCATCTTCTTATTTTCATAGGAGCTCCATCCAGAATTGTTCACTGATAATCTTCTCACTGAGGCTGAGGGTGAAGATGGGCAGATAAATCTAGATGTTTTGATTCCTCCAAGCATGAGAGGGTCAGCAGCTGCAGTTGCAAACACAGTGAAAGACCTTCACCTTGAACTGTTATTGGTTTACCACAGAGTCTGCATCAAGCTTGCTGCCTTGGAGCCAGGTAGTTTGTGTTCCTCTTTTAATCCTTTGATAGATAAAAATCTAAGACAATGTAGAGGAACTGCGAATCGGATTTGGTGCAGTGAATGACTGTGGCATTCTACGTGTCTTGCCACGCTTGGAGTGATTCATATGGCATTGCTGTCTCTGCTTTTTTGCCCGTTGACTAAATAGTTGTTCCTCCGTGCAATTAACTGGCTCCTGGCTTTACATGATTTGGAGGATAAGCCCTTTTTACTGAAATATTTTATGCCCATTGGTTACCACTAACCTCATTTTGTTCGCTAGCTAAAGCCATTATCTGTAGTATGGTTGCTGGGCATGCTCCATCTTCTTTGTCACAGGTATTATCCCTCCATAAATACATCATACACCAGTTTTAAGTGATATTTGATACAGAAAAAGATAAAAATAAGATAAGAAAATATGTCCTTATGACTTATGGATTTAAATAAATTGAAATCTGCAATAAACAATCTTTTCTATGATTGGTGAAACTTTACAATACATGAAATATATATTATTTTATGAACATGATAGATAAAATTAAGTTAAGTATGTTATGTGGTAAAATTAATTTGGATTCTATCATAAAATTAAATGATTTGATCTATATTGTATAAGGCAGTACATGAATAGTTTTTTTAAAGACATTTTAGCAACCTCATTATAAAAAAAATTAACAAAAATGATTGACTCCTTTGAAATAATTATAAATATAGAGATCATTTTGATTTTAATCAAGCTTTCAATTGATCTTACTTTTTTAATATTTTTTAACCCCTCTTTTAGACAGGTTGAAGAGTGCCAGCGCAAAAAAGTCAAAGACAACCAAGGTAGTCTATGAAAATCCATGCTTTTATTAATCTTTGTTTTTTTAATTATTGAAATTCTTTATATTCTCCATGTTTTACTGAAGTTTCATGAACAAATTCAAATTGTGAATATGGGAAAGGTCACTACAGTATGAACATATTAAATAAAACAAACTATAGGACTGTAACAGAGCAGCAAAGATAGTGTTGGAGAATCTAGAAATATCTCTGTAATATTAAGTAATTTTTAAAAAAAATGTATTGTACATTAAAATATATAGACACATGGAAGGAAAAAATTAAAAAATATAAATTTAGTTTCTTGCTTACAGAACGCTAGTGAGAATGAAACTGA
Organism: Omphiscola glabra; assembly: GCA_964017045.1. Lineage (NCBI taxonomy): Eukaryota > Metazoa > Mollusca > Gastropoda > Lymnaeidae > Omphiscola > Omphiscola glabra. The sequence goes on from OZ024799.1 coordinate 34,627,228, forward strand.
TGTCATTAGAGACTTTGATGAGCTGAGCAACCAATGCAACAAGAACTTTCTATCAAAAGCTCTGCTCTATGCTGAGAGAGCCGTTATGTTGAACAGTGGTCAGACACCAACACAGGAACAGAGGAAACTACTGGAGGTCAGCCATTATCATAGCAAATCACTACTGGCATGGTAGTTAACAGCTAGTTATAGTTATTTTTTTTAGTGCATACAAGACTGGGGGAAAAAGTCTAAAATCCATGAACTCAACTGTCCCACTATGATTCCAGTTCTGTTGACCATGCTGCAAGAGTTATTAAAGACAAATATGATGTTTTTTTAAAAATAAAAGTTAGTTTGTCTATCAGGGCTCAACTTCAGTTGGTTTAATTCGGTTTTTATTTTAAAAAAATTTTGTTTACATTCTCATTGGTGTGGGATTAAATTGTTTGAAATTTTGTTTTACTTTTTATAAACGAGGATGTTTTATTTTCTTCTTTATCCTGCCACACACCCTTCATTGAGCATCTTTTTAAATCCATTATATTAATTTCACTTTGTTCGTGGGTGGCTGTCAGGCAAAGTATTTGGATAGCTAATTGACTCACCTCCTATCAAGCTGAAACTGGGCACATAGACTTGTTGCTGAACAACACATTCTATCAAATATTCAGCCCCACGTCCCAACCCCCAAAAATCAGTTTTTCCTGTTTTTCAAGGTGAAGCTAAAATGAAATTTCTGATAACTCTGCTAAATGAGATTCTTTTAAAAAACTTTCACATCTACGTTTGGTACATAATTTTTTCTTTTGTTTATTATTATTATTATTATTGGTAGTTTTCTAGCCTAGGGCTGGGTTCACCACACTGTACATACAATTTAACAACAATAATCATGAACTTAAAAATTAACTTACATTAATTAAAAATAAACAAAACAAACAAATGTTTATTTGCCCAACCATTCCATAACAATTTACATGTGAACCCATGGACGGCACTCAGCAACAATTATTGGTGAAATAAATCTGCCATGTAAAATCGGATGGGTCATTAGAATATTTCATGAAGTTCAAGGGCGTGAAAAAAATGTGCTGTTGCGAGTCTTGAGCGGGGTAGTACTAATTAGGATTCTTATAACCTGCATTACTTGTATACATGTTTTGTCAAAATTTCAGCCCCACCCCCCATTGCTTGATAAAACATTTTATAAAGTATTTATAGGCAAAAATTTGTTGAAGAGTTCTTTGATTGCAACAACAGATAAAACTAATTGAAAGTTTTTGTTTGTCTGTACAGGAATCAGTCAATTTAATTCAGCGTTTTCAGAAAGATGAGCTGAAAATACACACTCAGAACATCAAGAGTGACCAGGATGATGTGAAGCCAACCAAAGTCCCACCCCCACCTCTGCTGCTCTCTCGATCTGACACCTGTATAGTTCTAAAACCAGCTCTGTTTTTACCTGAGTCTGGTGAGAAGGTAAGACAGTTGTGTCTTCAAGAGAGAAATAACAAAAATTCAACAAGTAAATTTGCTTTTTGATGATGCCTGGACTGGACAGGTCAAAGGTTAAATGCTCAGTTTTCTCATGGACATAATTTTATAGTTAAATTAAAGCAAAGTTTCATTAGTTACCCTGGATTACTAAAATACCCAAAAAGATTATGGCAGACCTATGACCTTCAGCGGCCAGCCCGATGGCCGCAAGGTCATTGTAGTTCTGTTCCTTTTTGTCATTCACAGAGGAATGCTAACTCCTTGATGGCATGGGGAAGAATATAATAATTAAATTTACAATATATTTAGGTTTTACTCTGTGTCAGACCTGTTTACTCTTACGATTCTGGCGTACAATGTACGATTTTGAGGTGTATACATTATATATACTCTATGTTTATTTGTTACTATTAAGATAATGCATTGAACGATTTTGTGATGATATCGTACGATTTTAAGAGTTTGCGGGTAAACAGGTCTGCTGTGTTGCAGGTGGCCAGTTACAGCATATTTGCCAGGAGTGCCACTGGTCCCAATGTCAAGGCTAGACTGAGTGACTACCATTTTCCTGGAACGGGAGAACAAGTCAGTTTCAAATGAAAGCCTTTTAAAATTGCTTTTGATGCATTTTTGTATGACCAAATAAAATAGACTATAAAAATTAAACTTCATGAATGATGATCATTTGTGTCCGTAATAATCACAGTTTTTATCTGGGTGTGCTCATGTCAAATATTAATTTCAGTTGAGCAAAGGTTAAGCACATGAATAGCTAGAATTGATATTAAGGATTATAAAAACAAAAATTTACTTTCAATTGTCTTAGAAAATTACTCAGCTCTTCATTCACCTGCTTCCATTATTTCAAAAACGAGTGGTTGGTAATACGAAAACATGAAAGGAAATCTGAAAGGGTTGCTTAATTCTACTGTTTAGGCATTACATCATTCTTTGACTTTCGGAGAATACTTTCCCTCTTTTCACTATATATTCTATATAAATTTTCACTGGCAATTATACTGGCAAACATAATTTTTGTGTGTTATTTTTAAAAGTTAATTTCTGTAACTGATGCAATGAAACAAAAATTCTCTTTTATTTTAAGAATCCTGTAATGTTTGCTATACAACTGGATCAGCACAACTAAATACAAAATTCTCTTTTTTTCTAAGATTCCTTTTATTTTTGCTATTCAACTAGATTGGCACAACTAAATACAAAATTCAAATTTGTGTTGAAATAAGTCACTCAGGTTTAAATTCTCCTTTTTTTTAGATTACGGCCTTTCAATGTGAGTTTAAAGTCAGTAACCTTCAAGCTGGTGAGCGTTACCTGTTTGCAGTGGCAGCATACTCACCAGAAGGAAAGCTCATTGGAGATGGGATCGGGGATTCCACCAGGCCTACATTAGCATCATTGACTCTCCCTGTGCTCTTGTGTTGGGCGTATGTCTGTCAGGTAAGTTGAGGGGAGGGCACTCAAACCTATTCTAGCATAACTAAACACTGATTCAAGGGCACTCAGACTTTCTCAGTTCTCTGATGGTGGGGTTAAGAAACATATCTATGCTGGCTTCCATAGAAGAAGAAGTGTTTGTCAGAAAGAGGAAAACATTCTTATTAATTAGTATATGAGTTCTTACCCAAGGGTTCTCAATTCAATATCTATGGTATAACTGACCATTGTTTTATTTGTGTATCATATAGACAAATTGCAAATTTGCTCTGGTTTATACATAAAATTTAAATTGATGTTTTTTTATTGTAGGCCTACCTGTCTTAGTAAATATAAAAAAAAAAGATTAGATTATTAAAAATCAAATGTTTAATATTCTCCAGCTGGCATATCAAGTTGGCTGTTACAACATTGCCAAACAGGGATGCAGGGTGTTGTGGGATTACTTTGTACTGAAGCCTCAGCCACCAGTCAGCGCCACCTACATCACTGAGGCTAAAAATGATTTTAAACTAACAATCTTAAGGTAGGACAGTTCTGACGAATAACCCAAAACCTACATTTACATGCACAAAAAAATAGAAAGGTGATAAGTAAAAATATAGGCCTGAGAAAGTTTGCTCATTATGGTTCTATGATAAAAAGGAAGTTTAAAAAAAATTTTTTTTTTAGGCTGAACCAGCGAACAGTCTGTTTGTCGTCTCCTGTCCTGCTTCGCCAGTTCCTGTCCAGCATCTTCATCCAGACAGACATCTCCATCAGAGAAGGTCAGCTGTTCTGTGATGTCATCTGTGACAAAGGTCCCCTGTATGGCCACCAGCTTCAGAGACTGCACCAGTGTGAACGCCTGCTGATTGCTGTGGAGTTGGCAGGCTTCCTGAACGAGGCAAGCTTAGCTCTGCAGGCTGTGGTTCAGATCTATGGTCTTCTGGCACCCATTCTCTATCATAAAATTCCCTCCCTGGCTGTCATACAGGTAAATGAAAGTTGATTATCTGTTAAAAGAACAGTGCACTTATCAATGGAATCAGTACTTGTCTATATCTGTACTTAGTTTATCCCCAGAGTACAACTGTTAATGAAATCAATGTCTATAATAAACACTTTGTGAAGTTCAACCATTTTTATATCCAATTTTTTTGTAAATATAAAAGAATCTGGCAAATATAATTTTTTTTTTTTTTTTTATAGATTCTTGTTTTATCTGTTTGATAATTATATCCATGCTAAAATACACAATAGTTTAAACTTTCCTTATGAATAGATTCTTCAAAGATGTCATGCAGTCCTGCAAGAGATTCCACCTGGCTTAATACAGAAGCGCCAAGGGACCATTGGAGACAGTCTGAATCACATGATAGCATGCATCACATTCTCCATGGCCAAGGTAATAATGCTTATCCTGTGAATATTACACACAGTATGCATTCACAAGGCTAACTGGGCCAGATAAAAAGGTGTCAATTAAATAAATCTTTTTTTAAAAAATCTTACAGTGTCTTTACAACAAATTTGTTGCAGCTCTGGTTTTCAGGAGTAAAACTACTCTTTAAAATTGATATTTAATGTCCACTTGTTCCACTTTAACAGGCTTGTAAATTTACCAGTGAAAGTTTTCAATTTAATTAAGATAGTTGCATTCAATGTTTCTAAAACTTCATGTAAACTACTTAAGTCTCAAGTGTGCATGGATTATCTCCAGGTAATTGGAAAATTTCCAACTTGTTTTTAAAAGCCACAACACTGCAGCACACTGCTGTTTCTTTAACTTTTCCATTAAACTCAATCTTCCAGGCACTAAGGTCAAGGGGAGAAAACTTGCTTGCAGATACCATCATGGAAGATGGAAAACGTTTGTTAAAATTTGAGGTAGAAGCTAAACCAGCTGAGCCTGAAGAGCCTGCACCTGCACCTGGTAAGCTGATTATATTCTTGCTGTCAATATGGGGCCAGTAGGCGGTTATATGATTCTTAAAATGTATCCCTATTAATTTTTCACAACACAATAATGCTGACCAATTGAAACTAGATAGAAGTAAATTAGAGATTTTGATTAAGTCATAAATTGTTTATGTCTCAACTGTCTCTTGCACCAACTATCTCCTGTACCAACTATCTCCTGTACTACAATCTACTGGCCTAGCACACATATTTTCAATCCAATTTCTGATAACATTTATGCACAGACAGTTTAATAGCATGTGTTATTTGGTCTAAGTTATTCTAGAGAGTTAATTATGAGGATTTTTTTTTCCTTCAGAAACATGGAAATTAAGTCCACTATTTTTCCTCACTGTGTGAAGCTCGACCTTCTTTCAAACTGTCTTCTTATTCTTTGTGTGATAAATATATATTTCTTAATATTCCCTATCTCATTGCCTTTTGAACTGTTTGTTTAAGCCAAAGGGGGCAAATCAACAGCTAAGGTTCTGTCTCCTAAACCTTACGGTAGGCTGCAAGGGAAGGAAGACAAGGTTGAAGCAGAAAATGAAGAGCTCAAAGCATTGGAGGCACACATTGCATCTGTTGGCAAAGCTGGTAGGAAATTGCAATGGCATTATTTAAAAAACTTATTTAACAGTCACTTTGATTACAACATTGAAGTGTTTCAATAAACAAGTAGATCTAGTCACTTTTATATGCCCGTCACTGCACTCCACGTACTTTAAAATTTAAACTGTTTTTAAAATACTTGGCAGCTGCTTCTGAGTATGACCTGAGTGGTAGTGAGAGTGTCAGTATTCTTCACTCTTACATCTCCCATCTGCCCAGTGCTACAGCTTACAATCAAGGTAGGAATAACACGTTTCTTGCACCATTTTATCAGAAGTCTCTGTGACCGTCTGTAAAAATAGATTTCTTCACTTCTGCTATTTTAACTTCATTAAAGAAGAAAGTGAACATAAGGTGTTGCTAACCTTTGACACCTTTAAACTTTAAGACATTTGAGCTTTGACACCTTTGAGCTTTGAAACCCTTGAGCTTGACACCTTTGAGCTTTGACACCTTTGAGCTTTGAAACCTTTGAGCCTGACACCTTTGAGCTTTGACACCTTTGAACTTTGAAACCTTTGAGCTTTGACAGCTTTGAGCTTTGACACCTATAAGCTTTGACACCTTTGAGATTTGACACATGTATTGAAAAATAAAATCTTGATTTTGGATGTTTGAGGTGCGGTGGAAACTTGAGTCTGTGCAGACTCATCATCCATCCTTCTGAGCTGAGGCTCAATCACTTATCTATAAGGTTATCTGGCCAACATGCCAAGAGCTTCTGTACATTCAATGGCTTAAAATGCTATCATATGTTATCATCATCTGATTTTCATGTGCAGTATTTTTAAATTTAGCTATAATCACCTTTGTTGGACATGGTCTGTACTCAATCTAGCCATGCATTCATCTTTGTTGGACATGGTGTGTACATTGCTAAACAAGAGATGTCGTTATTCAAGTCTTCTCTTTATATCAGAATTAGAGTAAAATATGACACAGATGTGACGAAGGACAACATTTCTATCAATGTTTTATCCGTTTTGACCAGTTGTCAAATTTAAGAGGAAGCATCGCTACCTGGAGTTCCTCGTTCAGGTGGCTCAGAAAGGCTTAACTGAGGGCTTGTCAGATGTGGTGCAGGAATGGTGTGATGAAGGCATTAAATGGTTGAACAAGTAAGTGAAAGTTCATTAAAGTTATTATCTTAAATTTTTTCTACATTCAAACCCATTTTAACTTTATTTTTGGAAGTCTCTTTAAAAATTAAATGTTTTGACAGAGAATAAATATGGTTTTTCTTGTGAAAACAGATTTGATATATAAAAACAAAAAAGTTTAAAAAATACAATCTCTCAGCTTTAGAAGGTCATGTTATATCTAATTTCTAGTTGGAGGAAATAATTAATTTTACTGTTGCAATGCAAGTTTGAAAGGTCTTTTTATGTTTTTGATGTGGGCATAGGTATAAAAAATTTATTTTAATCCTGAAGCTTACTCCATATTTAATGATTGTTTTTTAAGGAGCTAATTAGTGAAAGCTATTACAGACCTGTTTACTCTTACGATTTTGGCTTAAAATGTATGATTTTGAGGTGTATACATTATATATACTGTATTGTTATTTTTTTTGTATTCAGATAAGGTATTGAACGATTTTGTGATGAGATTGTATGAGTTTAAGAGGTTAAGGGTAAACATGTCTGCTATTATGTGACTGTGCAGTTTGTTATTCCTAGACGTGATGAACTTATTGTTGGACCCAAAGCCTTCATGGACAAACAACCTGGGGCATTTGTTGGCATTGGAAATGAACCAAAGAAATTTGCAGCAGCCATGGTTGAATACAGTGGCAAAAAGGTATTGCCTACATTTGTTCTACACTTGTTTTTATTTCATAATAATCATTATAATCATCTCTCTTGGTAAAACGGTATCATTCAGTTTTACATGTACTTTTTGTTTATTGTTGAAAACATTATCAAAATGACATTATTTTATCCATATATACCATTTATTTGACACAAATTATTCAAAATCAATTTATGATATAATTATGGCTGCTTTCTATGACTAATTTTTCAACTGTAAAAAGTATTTTATGTGGATGCTCTAAGTTTTCATCTGAAATGTTGCCTTGTGATGAAAATTTCACTGGATAGTTCCAAATCCTGATGTGTCTGAAGTAATGCTAGAAATTTATAATCTAATTAATATTTTCTGTCACAGGATGAAAAGGGTGGTAAAAAAGCCCAGGCTGTAAAGAAAGTCCAGAAGTATAAGGTATTTAGCTAGAAGTTTTTCAAATAACATTTCATGTTTATGTTGAATTATTTCTTTGATGGATTTAAAAATATTAATTAGTTCAGTTATTAATGAAAATCATCTTTTTGGATGTTCACTATTTATAAAAATGATATTTGTTTTGAGTTTCAAGCCTAGAAATGGAATTTAAAGAAAGAAATAGTATTGTATCATTTAACTATTAACCAAAAATATTTTATATCTACTACTAATCCAACAATTGTAATTCTAACTTTTTAAAAAAAGAGCAGTCAAAGTCTTTTTGTTTCCAGATTATAAAAAGGGTCTTATGTTTTTCCTTAGTTCTCAAAGATTTTGAGAGCAATTAAGTTTAGTAGAATATTTTATAATTTTACGAGTTAGTTTCTAGTTATTCATTTGTGTTTGCATATTTGAAAAATGTTGCAGCCATTGAGAATAACAGAGAACATGAGTGAGGCCATGAAACTAGAACAGGAGCACCTTGAGTTGGAGGTAACTCTGTTAGCTATTGTATCTATATGCTGGGCTAATATCATTTGGTAAATTAAGTTTAAGTCCCCTGACTATTTTTATTTCAATACCTGATTGAGATAAAAGTTATTTACATAATTTTTAATGTCTGGGTAAGTGATTAATTTAGTGATACAATTTATTTCCAGGTGAGTTTATTTTTTGCTTCTGTGCACTTAGTTGTTTTTAAAAATAAAAATTGTGCAGTGTGCCAAATGCAAAATTCTCCTTTCTCAACCTGTTTTATGAATCTTCCATTGGAGTTTTCTTTTAATGTGCCAAAATCTAAAATAGTTCATTAATTATTTTCTCTTAATTTTATACTAGTCCAGTTAAAAAATTTTTTTTTTAGAATCGAAAAAGACATAAAAACAAAAATAATTTTAAATCAATAACAAATAAAAAATTACCGCTTTATTGTTAGATTTTCCTCAGCGGCTGTGCAATGTGTCTATAATATGTCTATTATGTGCCTAATAGTTTACTGAATAGCCATCCAACAAAAGTTATCAGTTTTTCCAGGAGATAACATTATATTTTGTTCTTGCAGGCTTTACAAATACTCGCTAATACTTTTGTGGATGCTTATCACAATCATCTTCGAGCAAGGAAATTCAGAACGTTGTGTGCAGAGGAGGCACCCTGGAGAAGTCAGGTATGTTTATTAGTTTGAAGAACATTTAGAAGTCCTTAGCAAGTTGAAATGATAGCATATTCTGGCTAGATGAAAACAATTCTAAGTTACTCCTTGCATCATGGAAGTTGATGTCAAAATCATCAATAATATTGATATATATAAATAGGGCATACAGCTATATCATTATATCATTTATTGATGATATTGGGGAGGGGACATCCTTTTCAAGTTTTGCCCCGTTTACAGATTTTCTCGGTATTGTCCTGAGCATGGGGCCCCTGTAATTATGAGCTCTTTTTTTAATCTTGGGCACCTAGGCAACTGTGCAGTCAGCCTTATGATGACATCCTTATAATATAGAAAACATAAATTATATTTATCAAATTTCTTTGCTCATCTAATCTGTTAGATGTCTTAAAATCTAAGAAATATTTTAAATGGCAAATAGAGAGAAAAAATCTCTCAAGCCACAATTGAATTTAAATGAAAAATTAAAACTATTGATGATTTATTGTTCATGAAAGTAAATTCAGAAAAAATAAATGCTTTTCATCATTAGATATGAAAAATAGGGACACAAACATTTATATATGGACACACAAACATTTACATATGGACACACAAACATTTACATATGGACACACAAACAATAGATTGGCTCAAACAAATTACCTACACATTTTCTAAAAGTGTTTAAAAAAATTAAATTGTACTTACTCAAAAATAGATGGAGGTAGTGAAATACTAGATAACCACAGACCCACTTCAGGCCTGGTATTTATTTAGTTCAATGTGGTCAAGTAAGTTTCAAAGGGCGAGCGCAAAAGTTAAATATTGTCAACTGCTTTCACAGCTGAATGTCATCAAAGGTGTGAGTCACTTCAATGGCCTTCTGCAAAAGCTGGAGAAAAGAGAGAAAGTGATGGGAGCTTCTGGGTATCGTACATACAGGTAAATGTTGAGGACTATAGTGTATTGGACATATGGGAAAATGTTGAGGAATACAGGGTGTCATACACTTAGGTTAAATTCTGGGGACTTGCAGTACACAGTTTTTGAAGACCAAAGCAAGTTAACTGAAATCAAAGTTCATCATCATCATCATCATGTCCCTTAGTCCAAGGACCATTGGGGCACCACAGGTGACATGAAAACTATCCTTCTCCATTCCTCTCTGTCTTCTGCACTACGCATAGCATTGACTATATTTAGTCCTGTCCACTCTCAAATCAAAATTATGAAAATATTTACTGCTAGAAAATTATCTTTGCACTCGACCAACTTTTTGTGTGGTTCTTAATGTGATAAGAATAAAGAATATATGACATCTGGATTGTTGAATAAAGTTAAATGATTATTTTCATTCCTTGCTATCAGGTCTGACTTCTTGGATCAAGAGTGGTTCACATTGGAGACAACTGGGGTGATATTGGTAGGGAGTGAGGATGCTCCAAAACCACAGCCGGCTGCTGCTCCGGTGAAGTCTTTCACAGGAATGTTATCCAACAGACCAACACTTGTCAAAATGAAACAATCTGGCATGGAAATAGCTGCAGCTATGTCAATCTCAGGTAATGAAAATATGCACCTTAATCTGGGCATATTTGTGCCCCTTGGAAAAAGCTGTTTTGAAACAATACCACACTTAATTATTCCACTTTAATAATGAACCTTCACTACTTCAAGATATTATAATAGCTTCACATCATTGAGTATACTTTAATGTTTCAGATGAACCTCTGGTCACCCAACCATCTGCATTAAGGCTGGATACTCCTCATACGTACCGTTCAGACAGAATGTCAATGGCTTCCCCTCTTCCAGATATCTTGTCTCCCATGATTTCTGCAGAAACGGTTGACTCCCTTGCCAAAACATTGAGTTGCTTTAGGAGGGCTCTGGTGAGCTGAAGTTTTTTCTTTTTTTATCAAATATGTTTATATCTGCTCTGCCACTTAACTATTTTTTTCTCATTTAAAACCTCCAAAACTTTTTGTGTATGATTCAGTAAAGAATGTTGATGGTATAATTTTTTTTTTTTAACAATTGCCTGTTCAATGTCTCGGTTGTTTTAAATTTTTAAGTAAATCTAACTATTAGGGCTGATCTTGCTGCAGTTTTTTTACACTCAGGTCGGAGTCCGGGTCCGGGTATTACAAAAAATAAAGTTATCTTCTCAGTTTCTTTAATGTGTTCACCCAATGGGATGAGAGGAAAAGTGCATGTATAGAAACAATAGCTATTATGGAGGATCAGTTGAAGGTTTCAACACACTAATAGCTTAATAATCTAGTCATTTTTTTCTCTTTCTTTTTTTATGTTGTGTAGTGTAGTCAGAGTGTAGCTGTAGTGTAAGAATGTAGCTGTAGTGTATTCAGAGTGTAGAAAAAATGTTTAACTAGTCTCATCACTGTTAATAATATTTACATTTTAAAATGAAAATTCAAATAAGAAAATAAAGGCAAATTTTACACACACACCTCCCGTCTCCAATTTCTGAAATTCTCAACAACAACAAAACAAAAAAAGGGGGGGGGGGGGGGTGTTGTATGTGGCCGTCTGGTAGCAGTTTTCCATTTTTATGATTTTTATTTTTTTAACTGGCAAGGCAATAGCTTTTATGTTATATTTGTCATTCTCATATAAATTAAAACTACAACAATATAAAATAATTTTAAACATTCAGCATGTCTAACCTTTGATGAGTAATTAGTCTTACCATGAATTCATATATTTATTATAAATCAAAATAAATATAGTTCTATACCAGTCTGTGCAGTCTGCTTTTATTATATTAATGCTGATCTTTTTCAAATTATTATTATTAGTGGTCTTATATAGCACGATACCCCAGCCTAGGGCTGGGCTCACTGTGCTGTGCAAAAAAATATTAGCATAAGACACTGAATCGTGACAATAAAATACAATACATTTAGACTATGTAATAAAGAATAGCTGTATAACAACAAAACAAAAACAAATGCATATTCACCCCCCCCCAGAACTTTTACATATCAAGCCATGGACGGCAGCCAGCAGCTTGGCCTGCATCAAAGTGACTATGAGCTCATTTAAATGACACCTCATCTTCTTTTATATCTACAGTGTTTTTTTTTTTTTTTTACAGTAAAACCTAAAATATGATATCTGTAAATATCAAAAGATTATGGATTATAATTTGTTAAAATTAAACTAATTGCAGCATATATATGGTAGAATTAGAACACCTCTACAGTGGATGTTTTTGCCTCACCAGGTCTTAGCACACCGTGGTCAACACTGGACCCTGCTCCAGAATGCTGGGAGGGCACTATGGAACTGCACTCACACAGCTTTGATGAGGGCATGCGGGACAGACCAGGAGGGAAGTGACTCAGGACTGATCACTGTAAAACTTCTGCGGTCACTTGTCTGGGAGACCTTCTACATGGCAGCTGATTGCCTTCTGGACATGCTGGTCATCTTACAGGAGGCCTTGGAGAAACAAGCAGCCAGGGTGAGACTAGAAGTTTATCGGCTTTGTGCTCTCTTATTTGATTTAAAGATGGTTGGCATTGGCTTGGCCAATTAAGAAAGGTTTAACAAGGTTTAGTGTTTATCTCGGTTTCTGTGTGACTATTTAGAAATTAACCAATTAGTAATATGAAGGATAAAACAGCACTCTAAAGAAAGAGCTTATTTTAATTAGTTTTAATTGCTTTGAGAATAATTTACACCATTTGTGAAGCTGAAACATTTCATTTGCTTTATTTAAATGTACAATTTTTAGGCCAAGAGTAAAGGGAAGTTACTTGGTAACTTGTTTGAGTCATGGATGGGGGATATACATTTGGAGCATGGCGGTGCCCCATTGAAGTTTGACACGATCTTGGATGACACCAGTATTGTAGATGCTCGTTGGATTCGTAGATTGGTGTTGAGAACACTTGAGATGCTGTACCTTGAACGCAAGTGGGAGAAACTGGTGGACATCGCCTTGAGGTTCAGTTTTATTGCCAAGTAAGTTCAAGGCTTTTATTTTACTATTGACCCAATAAATGTAAAAATATCATCAAAATGTTAAAATAATTAAATTAACCCATGACCGCTCATACAAATTCCTAATACACTAAATAGACTACAATGTTCCTAGTTTTAAAATTCATCATGCTTCAAAAAAGAATTCTGGTTACTGTAAACTTGTTTATTATATAATATATGAACAATCAGCATTTTGTTCATAAGGTTCCATTATTGTCTAGAGTTTCATGGTCAAGTTTCAAGAACAAATTTTTGGGCCTAAATCTTTAATAAACTGCTCACAAAAAATGGAACTTAATGAAAGTGGAGAGTGGGGTGTGGGAGGTGAAAGTGATGAGTCTATTTGTCCTATATGTAAAAGTGGGGTGTGGGAGGTGAAAGTGATGAGTCTATTTGTCCTATATGTAAAAGTGGGGTGTGGGAGGTGAAAGTAATGAGTCTATTTGTCCTACATGTAAAAGTGGGGTGTGGGAGGTGAAAGTGATGAGTCTATTTGTCCTACATGTAAAAGTGGGGTGTGGGAGGTGAAAGTGATAAGTCTATTTGTCATATATGTAAAAATGGGAGGTGAAGGCAGTGGGCTAATTAGTTCAAAAGGTTGGTATTAGGACAGCGGTTGTTGTTGTGGAGTTTAAATTGCCTGGGAATAAAAACTGTGTTAAAACAAGAGATAATTTTAAAAAAGAAAGTTTTTTCTTGTTCTGAGGTCTCATTTCTTACTGTGCATCTGAGGTCTCATTTCTTACTGTGCATCTGAGGTCTCATTTCTTACTGTGCATCTGAGGTCTCATTTCTTATTGTGCAATTCAAAATTCAAACATAATAGTAAACTTATATTTCCTAAATTTTTATGAAAATAATACTTGTTCATTTTGATTATCTTTGGTTAGACAGGAAAACTACAAAAGTGAAGTTCCTAATATCATTTCATCTAGTATTATCTATAATTTTCTGATTTTGTTTGTTTGTTAAAGAAATCGCTATGCAGAACAAGTCATTCCACTGATTGTGAAAGCTCAAAGGTCAATTGAGGAGAGAATTAAAAGTGTTGGTGGACCCTTGCCCCCCCAGCCCCACTTTCTTGCACTGCAGGAGCAGCTAGGCTCAGTGATTCAAGCTAAAGAATATTTGAAAGCACAGCTTTACGTGGACTTGGACCCCAGTAACCTTTCCACTGTAAACCCAGGCTCACAGATTGATCCCATTGGACATGGCGCATATACAGGTGATTTAATACTTGTATCTTAGTGTGATACATACTTTGCTAGTTTCAACATGAGGAGTGTGTGGTTTAAGAAAATCTACCAAATAATTAGGCCTTGTCTAAGTTGTAGGTTCATTTGTACTCTCCCATTCACAAGTCAAGCCAAATCATGCATCTGGTCTCAAAACTAATTCTAAGTACATATGAATTTTTGAAATAAATTTTGTGTGTAGTCTTTTTGCTGTTGTTTGCATTATCTAGCCATTGTGTCTTTGGCAAAAAGAATTTTGTGTTCATAGCTATTATTTAATTCTTGGTTAAAAAATACTTATTAGTATTTATGTTCAGAGCAAAACTTAACAGATCTATTTTTTCCCCTTTAAATTAAATAAACAGAAGCTGATGCTTTCCGTTTGTCTGCTGTTCCTCTGGACACTGATGTTAGTCTGAAGACACTCTATGACACACTCAGCCAGGCCAACTACACAGCACGAGCTTTACAGCACAGCAGACAGCTCCTGTGTATGTACTTGGCTGGACAGCAAAATGGTAAATTTTCATTGGAATTTTATTTTTTTCACAAAATAATATATTTATTGATTCAGTTGCATCTCAACATTAAATTAAAGAAAAATGATGAGGAGCTTAACAAGGGAAAAATAGACTTCAATACATTTTGATGAGTTATGAAGAATTTGTGAATGTTAAATTTTAATTTTAATATAAAACAAAGCATGAGTGCTCTTCGTTAACTGTTAATTTTAATATAAAACACAGCATGGGTGCTCTTCGTTAACTGTCAATTTTAATATAAAACAAAGCATGGGTGCTCTTCATTAACTGTCAATTTTAATATAAAACAAAGCACGGGTGTTGTTCACACAGCTGAGATATTATGTAGAGCCTCCAAATAAATAAAAATATTGTCTTTGATCCTTGCATCCAGCTCAGGATAGTTTGATCATACGAGAGGCATCTAAAGTTGACTTCAAACTGGCCACTGGTCAGCCACACCCAGCATTGCCACCCAACAAGATGAAATCTCAGTTTAACAGAGCAGATGAGGTTGAAGTGACACCCTTGCCTAAATCACAACTTGGAACTGTAATAAACTCTTATGAAAAAACTATTGGTAAGCCTTTTATAACATCTTTATCTTTGAATAAAGCTGATCTTATTTAATTTTAAAATACTTTTAAAAAATCTGCTTTAGTTTTTAAAATAAAATTAACAACTGGAAATCTAATAAGACATAAAGATGTTTAATATTTGAGAATTTAAAATCAGTAACCATTACTATCTTTTGTAATGGATCTTTATAATTTGGAGGGCATTGATGTTTTACTTGATGATGTAAAGTAGAATTTGGCAGGCTAATTTGATAAATGTATTTTAAAAAAATTGTAATACTGCCAAAAAGATTAAAATTGTATATTTGCTTTTAATTTAATAAGATCTTTTTAGAAATTAAACTTATATTTGATACATTTTATGCAATATTAATAGGCAAAAAGAGAAATTTTAAAGAGGATACAAATTAAACTTTAAAAATACACAAATCCATTATTGGACAATTAACTATGATTACTTTGTTTGCAGCAGGTCAGTAATAAATAAATAATGAGCTTTGTATTTCTAAAACTAATCAAATAGATGACACAACATTAGCAATACCCTTTAATTCATTGGAAAATTAATATTATACCAAAATATAGATACACTTTAGAAATAACAATAGCATATGTCTCTTCCAGAAATCCTGAATGCCAAAAACCAAAAGGGTCTTTCAGCACAAGCCATGCATGAATTGGGCAATATTTTCTTCCATGCAAAGAACTCCAAGTAAGATAAAAGAAATATAAATGGAAACTCTTAGTTTTTATGGTAACATTGATTAAATATTATTTTTATTGGTTTGTCTTCCAAAAAGTCATCTTTCAAATGGTTTTAAAAAAACAAAAAAACTTTTGCATTTCTCCAGGCTGATAAAGATTTTTGAAATCTTCCAAAGGTCCATTTACATTGGAAAAAATTATTTTATAATTAAAATTGTGAGGCAAAATCAATTTATAAATGAGTATCGCATAAATATTCATTGCGTAAATAAACGTTACTTGGATTTTCTTTTTCTAAGTAATAACTGTTTTTTGTTTTTTTAAATTTATAGAGCTGCATTCCAGTGGTGGAGCCTTTCCTTGGATAAGGTGCTCAACATCAATGATGCTCTACACTCATGGCGTGAACAATTTCTGAACACCAAAGACATAAGTGCAGCACTTTTGGACAGATGTGGAATGTGGGGGTGTGTCCTGGCTGGGGTTTTGGCCTCCAACATAGCACAGTGAGTGCATTTTAAAAAAAGAGATCAATAAAAAAAAATTTTAATTTGATCATTTAGCTTAAAATTTCACAACTTGTTAAACTGGAGTAGAATTCACTTGTCTGTGTTGCTGTCCATGAGATGCTCTAAGCTGTTAAAATCTTTGAGTCATGAGAACCATCTCATTTGAAATCTCTAGTTTATCAATGCAGAAGTCTTCATAACTTCACTACCCATTATTTAGATAATTTTAAATTTATATTGATAGTTAACCTTTTTTTTTTCAGGTACATTGTTACATGTGACATGGGACTTAGGGCTGAATGCTGTCTTCTTGCAGGCTTCCTGTTCAAGGTGGGCCTTACATTTTACTGTAGAGTTTTGGGGAGGAAGAGGAGGAAATCTTATCAGAATGACTGAAGCTTTATAGTTTTATTAGTAAATATAGGTCCCAATATTTAAAATTAAATACCCAAAAGTCATGAAACCAAAGACTTTTACACTCAAACAAGTTTTACCAACAAAGGTCTCATCTGTATGATTCATGGTAAAAATTGTATATTTTTTTGGAGGCTTACATTGTGCAAATGCTCTTGTTGGAGATCATCCTTAATATCACATAAGAAGACAATAATATTAGTTAAAGGATATTAGACTGTAGCTATATGTATTTCTTAAAATTAGCAGTGGAGTGGAGTGTTAGAGGTTGCCAATGATACAAACTATAGAGATTGATGATTATGGAAATGGATAGAGATTGCCAATGATACAAACTATAGAGATTGATGATTATGGAAATGGATAGTGATTGCCAATGATACAAACTATAGAGATTGATGATTATGGAAATGGATAGAGATTGCCAATGATACAAACTATAGAGATTGATGATTATGGAAATGGATAGAGATTGCCAATGATACAAACTATAGAGATTGATGATTATGGAAATGGATAGAGGTTGCCAATGATACAAACTATAGAGATTGATGATTATGGAAATGGATAGAGATTGCCAATGATAAAAACTATAGAGATTGATGATTATGGAAATGGATAGAGATTGCCAATGATAAAAACTGTAGAGATTGATGATTATGGAAATGGATAGAGATTGCCAATGATAAAAACTGTAGCGATTGCCATTTATACAAATGATAGAGATTGCCAATTATACAAATGAAGAAGTGCACATGAGAGTAGTTGTTGAAAAAGTACTGAACTGCAATGTGATATGTGAAGCTAGTTTGAATAGCATTGTTACAAACCTGATCTTACCAGGTTTGATAGCTTCGTTAGTCTAGGGGTTATTCATTTACTTAAATAAACAATCGAATTCTTCGATTAAATATCTCTTTATTAAAAATAAAGACAACTCTTGAAATCCCATGCTACAGCACGGCTATCTTCCACACCATAACAACTACTAACACAATAATATGTCATTTCCCCTTACGCAAAATATGTCACAAAAACCAAGCATATTATAGCAACATTTACCCAAATACTCTCCAAACAACACGCAATCACAAAATACATACAAGTCCTTAACAAGCATTAAAATAATGAAGTTATTTCAAATGTCTTTGGGCTTTTAAAAATATGTTGCTTTTGTTGTTGTTGTTGACATTGTTTATTCCTAAACCATTAATCTTTTCAGGCTCTCTTCCGTGCCTCCTTACCTCACCCTACAGCAGACAGGGATTACGCCTTGTATGATATAGGTGACAGCTTTGAGGTGACAAGTCTTGTCCCAGGTGTTGACTTCTTGTCCGACAGATTCCGGTGTGATGGCCGGCAGCTGGTGGCAGCACTGAGATTTGCTGTTGAAGAGCTCTCTAGGTCTCAGCACAATCTCTTTGTAAGTTTGTGCCTGATTAAGGAGAAATAACTGAAAACAAAAACAGAACAATCCCCCTCCTTTAATCTTTTGTGCAGCACAATATTTCTCATGGTTTTAATATTTTAATAATAATTGCTATCAGTGTTAAAGTAATTTTACTATGGGGCAAGTAATAGAAATTTTAATTCTCTGGTAAAGTTACTGGACAAATATTTATTTCTTCTGATATCTGTATTTAAAGCTAGATAATATGACTAGCATAAATTATTTTATGTCATGTAAATTAAAAAATAATGCTGCAGCCATGGCTCTTTTCCTGTGTAAGTCATTACAAATTCTTTGACATTTAACGTTCTCCTATTTTAAGAAATAAGAAAAAAGCACCAATAGATATTAGTTTTCTTTGATATAACTTGATAGGTTGAAGATAATTGCGTGCGACTAATATTTTTTGAGAACTAAAACTTGTTTTGATTTAGCAGTTACCTGTGCTGGACAAGCAACACACTTTCATTTATGATTTTGACTGTTACAGGTTCTACCACTGCTGACATTGTACCAGTACTTCACAACTTTTGTGTGCCGAGACATACAGCGGACTATTGATTGCCGAATCCTCAAGATCAGAGTCCTGACTGACTTGCACCTGTTTTCAGAGGCCATCATTGTCCTCCAGCAATTACTGAATGGACAGCATCTGCCTCAGACTGGGAGCAGTGGCTTCAGACAGACTGAATCCATTCCCAACACACAGAGGTTTGCAGGAGATAAACCCATCTCAGAAACTCAGAATCTCAAGGTAGAGATTGCCTAGAATACAAATGATAGATTTATGGTAGTGAAATTTTCTCAATTTCAAAAATAAAGAAGTATTCAATTAATGTTTAGATGAATAAAATACAATTTAAATGGAAAAACTTTTCATTTGAGAGTATTGACTCTTTCAAATTAATAAAAACAAATGTGGAAAAAAAAAACTTTGAATCATTTTAAAAGTCTTGAATTTAAAATTGTATTTCTAATTGGGTTTGTATAATGTGTGAAATTAAGTTGGATATGTGATGTAAGCTTAAACATTTTAAAAACATAAATCTCAATAGCATGATTTCTTATCTGAACTCTGCTAAATATTGATAGAATATAAAACAACCCAAAGGACCACTAAACGTTGATAGCAGCTTGGCTAACTTTGACAGCAGCTTAGCTGTATGGAACACACAGAATTACTTGGTACAGCTTTTGGAACATTTTTCAGAATTTTATTTACAAGTTCTTGATTATATCTTTCAAAAACAGTTTATTTTAAGTTTGTAGCATTAACTTCCATTTTTATGTGGTGTATTTATTCTTTTGAAACTGATGAAGTTCCTAATTGATTAACTTTTTAATTGCAATTTTCTCAATGAAGAAATCAGGGATATTTTTATATATTTTTTAAAAATAACATATGCAACTGATAACAGATATCTTAAATTCTGAGCACTTTTCAAAACTTTATTTAATAATTTTGTTATCACACATAATTTATTATTATCAATAAATGATCAGGGGGATACTTGAAGGGAACTTAACAATGATACTTGATTGGCAGAACTATAATTTACCCCTAATGACCCATTGAAACTATTGGAACTGAAACTTTTCATTTTGATGTCACTTTAATCTCTTACCTCGTGAAAGTTTACATCAATCTATTGTTGTGAAACCATTTTTTTAGATCCTTTTATAATGAAAAATTTCAATATCTTCGGGTAACAGATACAGGAAAGCTATGACCTTATTATGATATCAAATTATGGGATGGCATGACAGAGAGCAAATTTTTCATTCAAATAATTTGTACGAATTCTCAGTAAAGCTATTGAATATTAAACTTGAATAATGTTTATATTTCTTTACACATTTAGAATGCAGTGTCATGCTGTAAAAAATTTGGTTACCTAAATTTTGTTGATATATACTAAAATTCTGTTGATCATTCTATTTTGACTACAAACTCAAATTAAATCTATATTTCTGTTTATCAAAGACTATTGGAGCATTGATGGACATGAGACTTTCTTCCATTCTTGGGACCTTGATTGGACCTCATCTGACATGCCACCTGAACTTAGCACAAGCTCACCTGTTGATCACACTGGCCAACACCATTCCTGTTGTACCTAAAAATGAGGAGTACATGTGAGTTCTCAACTTTGTCATGAGCCGGGCACGTTGAGATGCATCTGCTTTTCATCTGATCTGCGTGTATTCTGCCCTGTAGTTTATGGAATAATTTTAGCCTTTTTTTTGTGATACACCACCAGCTTGAAAGTGCTCCATTAATGAGCTTAAATAATACAATTTTATCATCATAGCTTCAAAACCTTTTTTTGCCGTTAGTGTGCCACTTTAACAAGCACACCATGAAAGACTCACAACTCACAGAGTCAAGAGAAAAATTGTATAAAGATTATAGTCATAATTATCATATTATTCATTCCAGTTACATTTCACCTCTTCTAATATATATACATATATCTATTCTAACTGTTTAAGATTTGGTTCTGCTGGTTTGGGAAGAAGTGGGAAAGGCAAACCTTTAACCCAGAGTTCATCATTCACTACACTGAAGCAAGGTAAGTCAATTAGAAGGGCCGAGTAGAAAAAGTACTTAAGTGTATTTTTGAAGTTTTGAGAAAAATGAGTTTAAAATTATTAAATTCTTATTTAGATACATTAAAATCTGCTCGAGGTAACTCTGAATCAAACACTTGTGGACATTTTTCATGAATGATATTTACAGGAATGATTATGGGGAAGTCATCAAATATAATGTCGGGTTTAACTCATTTTTGGAAAAATGTAACTTAAGTATTTTTTCTACTCAGCCTTTTGTTTATAAATAGAGAATATTTACATTATTTTTAGTTTTTTTGTGTGGTAAAATTTAAAAGAAATTGTACATGTTTCAATGTTCATAGTCATTTCTTAAGTATCATCAAAATCATTTAACAAAACATATTGATCATATATGTTACAAAAAATTTCTAATATGAAAGAAAAATAATTAATATTGGCAGGCAATGAGAGTGACTATCTTGGATATCATAAGCCCCCACGCTTTGTCGGGACAACCAGCAACTTAAGTGTTGAAGAAATTAAAGGTGTTCTGCTATCAGCAGCAGATCAGATGGTGACCACTATGTTTGATGTAATTGTGGAAAATGTTGAACATGAAAGATCAGGTGACACATTTTTACCAATAAAAATTTTTTGTTTACATCGGGGGTGTTTTTGTTGTTGGAATGTTAATTTTCTTTACCACATGGTCTTAATTGAAGTTCAATATCATTCTGTCATCAATTGAATTAGGAGATGACAGTAAATATGGGATGCAGTAAACATGCTGACCATAGATGCTTGATTTTTTTGCAGTTTTATATTTTCTATATACATTATGGGTGCTGAGTGGATGGTCAGTATTAACTGAGTCACTCTAAAACCTGGTGGTTTGGAGTTCAATCCCCACCAAAGCCCAGACAAGCAAAAACATCCCCTGCACCCCAGATGGATGGGAATCGTTAACCTTGGATGGCAACTCATTTATGAGAATGCAAACTCTGAATTCAAATCTGGAGATGGAGTCCTGTAGGCTTTGAACTAAATGAAAAATTCTGGCAACTTCTGCGACTCTACTAGTGCCAAGGTGTACCATCCACATATGATGTTCCTTTGGGTTATCTAGATGCATGCAGAGAGGCTATCTGCTGTTGAGGGAACCAGCTTATCCTCCTAAAGAAAAATCCCAGACTTGGATATTTTGTCCTGCTAAGTCTCTACACCATCATATCATTGAGATGGATGGATGCCAGAAAAAAATATACATTATAAAATAGCAATGTCACTCTTACTGTCATGGCTTATCTCTCTACTGTCCAAGTTGGTCCCTCAACTGTACTGCTCTACCCTCCGATGGTATTCTCTCTGCTCTCTGAGCTCTCCTTTTTGACTTTCCTCTATTACTCTCCAACTGAGATATGATTTAGTCTACCCTAATGGTCTCCTGCTATAAGTTAGTCGGGACATCTCTAGAGTTTCCCTCCCAGAACTTTCCGTATCTGTGCTAGGAACTGGTTCTTCACCCTGGTAATATGATTAACTTCAGGCTTCCCTCTGTCTACATGGACATTTCTCATTAACCAGCCACCCTTGATTGATAACTGCAATTGTCGCGTGCAATATGATTGTTCTACTCATTTATGAAGGTACCCAACGACAGATGTGGACTAAGCCACCGTGGGAGTTCTTCACCTACCTGCACTAACCAAGTTTTAATTTTCGTTCGAAGTTTTTAAATACCCTATAAAAAACACTATTTGTCTTTATACTCATCTTTCAGAAATTTTGGTGTCATAGTTATTTCATCTAATTGTAAAATATAGATTTTTTCGAATATGGCCTAATTATTTTCATTTATTAACAATTTTATTTTGAATTTGTATTTTATAGTTTTAAGGTTTAAATAAAAGTATTTGTCCTATCAAGGATAATATTTAATTTACAATGGATAAAAAAAATATTAATTCAAAAGGAAAATAATTGTGTCCGCTAAAAATGTATATGATTTAAGATGATACCAATGTGAATTTTAACTTAATTAAAAAAATTATCATTTCCCAGGCGTTGAAAATCTTTTACCAGCTGAACTAGAACTTGTTATAAAATGCCAGCTGGAACAAGCTCAGATGGCGTTACAAAAGCATCATGCCCCAATGGCTGCCCGTAAGGTGCTGGCAGCCATCAAGATGATCCAACATTCCTCAATTTTCAAGCACCATAAGCCTCAGCCACCAAAACCAAGGTATGAGATATATAAGCAGTAGGATATTTATTCTAAGGTTTTCTTAGAAGTTAAAGTGTTTTTTTGACAAGATGTAGTCTCACAAGTGCTGTGTTACATTAATACAAATATTAAATATTTAATGTTCTGCTAAAATGTTTTCATGATTTATTTCCTTAAAAAAAATTATCTTGCCCCACTTTCTGAAACAGATTTAGTTTGCTTTGAAAGTTTCACCTGTAATAAATAAAGCCAATAGCATTAATGAATAATGGGGTAAAAATTAATAAGCAAAAATATATATTTTAAAGAAGGCAATTTTCAAAATTAAAACAACTAAACACATTTGTATAGAAAAATCACTCTCATTTGATTTTATGTTTATTTATTTTAAAATAACTCACAAGATATTGTCCTAGTTATAATAACTAAAAGTAAAAGTCCTGCATAATTTACAAATCATTTTCTAATGATTGTTTCAAGTATGAATATTCTTTTTGTTGTGAAGTGCCTTTAAATTATTTTATGACTTTTTTGTGGTGAGATTTTTGTTTTTTATTCAAGGCATTTAGAACTGTAGGCTTATATTGTGTGATACTGTTCTTTATTAACAAATTCTTTGTTTAGTTTAAATCCATCAAAAGAAAAAGAAAGTACAAATTTAAAATTCAGCCATTTATTTATTATGTTATATCATGAAATAATTATGCTTTGATATTTTTATATACATAGTTAAATCATTTTCAGAGAAGATCGCACCCTTTATGACAGGTAATTCAAAAAACAAAAACATTTTCAACTTGCTTTTCATTTCTTTTGCAAACTACATTCTCATTTTTAAATATTTATATCAAATTGTTTCATATTATCTACTTAAAATAATTTTTGTCATAAATTCATGATTTTATAATTTTATCAAGTTGCTATTTCAAATATTTTAAAACAATTACACTTTACGGGCTACTAAAATTCTAATGGGAAAATACTTATATTCAGCAATGTTCTAAGTGGCGGGCAAAATAGTTCTTTGACTTTTTTCAACCAAACTAGCAAGTAGATCTTTAAAATAATTTATACTTTTCTGAAATAATATTAACTATAAATTTGCTGGATTTCATTTCTCCCCCTGTATTTATATTTTAAAATATATTTGTATACATTTTTAAATTTAATTTTAAATATCAAAAGAAAACATTAAATTATAATCTATTGTACTCTTGCAATTTTGATATTTAAGATTACCAAAATAGCCATGCTTAACACATTTCTAAATAGGTCAAGACTCAAGTAAATGTTTCTTTCTTTCAAGTTTTTTGTTTTAAAAAACCAATATGTACAACAAAAATAATAAAAAATCCTTTTAAATTTGAGTATTCACTAGGCCTGTGAAGAAAATGTAGACAATTTCTCCTATACATAATAAACAAATTATTTTTACAGTTGTTATGTTTTTTTAAAGATATTTTTATATGTTTATTCAAATTGTATCATTGTGTAGTAAGTTCTATTTTGCTCCAAAGGAGCAATTTTAAATGTGTTATTTTTTTCTTTACATTAATAGAAATGTTAAAGAATAAATTCATAAGTTATAAAAAGTAGAGTCTGTCTAAATATTAACATTTATAATTACTATGGAATATAACACTGAAATATTTCTAAAGAAATTAGCTCAATTCTGTTTACTGCCATCAACTAAACAGGCCCACATCCTTAAAAGGAGCTTCCAACAAAAGTGCAAGAAAACATAAGGATGTCAGGCTAGCTGAGCCAGAGGATGCACAGTTCCAATACCAGAACTTTCAAGCAAGGTCAAGGCTAGATGCAAAACTATGGCTTCAGTGTCGACTTGCCTTAGTTCAAAGTCTCATGATGGAGATCAGAGGAATGGGGGAGGTCAAAGGTAGGGTCAAGGATATTCAAGAAATAATAGATCCCGTTTACAGTTGACGGTTGCTTATGATCTCACTACTGAGGTCAGTGGACTGTTGCTTATGATCTCACTACTGAGGTTATGAAAAGGACAGCTGAGGTAAAAATAAAGGTTAGACCCATCAATAGAATAAACAACAACTTCTGTATTTGTCAATAATTTGTTTTGTTAGAAGTGGGAACATACATAGTACTTATTCTTTAAAAAGCAAGGTTGGGTGTCAAGTGCAGTAAAACAAACTTTTAGGTGACATATTAAAAAAATACATGTGTAGCCATTGCAAAAACACTAAAAACTCCTTGAATGTAAGCTACTCCCCTCCTCACTGATGTCTGCTTTCTTTTACTATCAAATATAAGCCATTCCCCTCCTCACTGATGTCTGCTCTCTTTTACTATCAAATATAAGCCATTCCCCTCCTCACCGATGTCTGCTTTCTTTTACTATCAATCTTTGTTTTAAAAAATTTGATCTCACAGATATCTGGAAAAATAAGGAAAATAATTTTTTCTTTTATTATTTGCAGATCAGAAGAGTAAAGTCATGTCAGAACTGGCTGACTGCCGTCAATATTGTGCTGAAGGTCTTGACGAGGCTGAGGTGTGTAATGACAAAGAAACCCAAGCACAGTTTTTATACCTTGGATCTCAACTGAATATTATTGAGGGCAAGAGCCTGGAGCATACCATTTCCCTTTTGGAGGTACTGTGTGGATGACGTATGTAGACGTATACATATGAAATTTGAATGTTCACTTCTCCGAGTTGTACAAATTACTTTCAATTTTCTGTTGTATGCTATAGAAATTATTTTATGTTGTTATTTTACTGTTATGATGTTCATTGTTTGCCTTATTCTTTTTTATCATCTCAACTGTCCCCGTTTAAGAATCACTTAAAAACAAAAACCATAATTATGTGGGTTTTTTTAACACTTAGGATGCCATAAAATCCTTGCATCAAGTGCAGCTTAGATCAGAGTTGGGTGAACAGCTCCTGGCAACTTGTATCATCTTCAAGACTGACTTGGAAATCTTAGCTACCAAAGAAGATATTGATTCAAAATCTTACAGAGAGAAGGTTCTCTCACCCTATCTGGAGGCTCACAAGATTATACTGAACCAGGTCAGATTGTAGTCTACTATTTTTAAATGATCATCCCCTAGTTATAACAGAGATGATTGCTCTCTGTATGTTATTGCACAATCATCAGTACAATGGTGGTAATTGTACATATTTAGCTCTAAATATTTTGTATGTCAATTGTATTTCTTGTTGTAGTAAGGATTAAACTATCTGAAATTTGAAGACTTACATCAACCCTAAGTTCCAGGGACGGTCATAATATTAAATTAAAAAATACAAGAACATGAATTTAAACAAATGTAATTGAATTTTTCCTAACAATTTGGAAGAGTATTAATCTCACTGAGTAATGTTTGTTGTTATTGTTGCTTAGATGGAGCTTCTAGGGGAGAAAATAGAACACTACCATTCTGATGGTCATCTTGATCACCATTCATCCCCTGTCAGTCCTCTCAAGAATGTGTACCCGGCACATGTTCAGAGTTTGGCTCAAATCAAGCTTAGGATTGGCCATGCAAAAGCCAGGCTCACAGCTAAGATGATCAGGACTGGGTCAGTTTAAAAAAAAAATTTTTATTATCTTCCTGAAAAAAATTAAGACTCTAGTCCATGGCACTGACAATGAAAGACATGAACAAAGAGAGTAATTGTGTACAGATCTGTAGACAATTGGTAATTAAAATTTTTATACCACAAACTGTTGAACTTACCCTCCCTAGTTAGGTAAGTGGACTATCTGACTTGAGTGCCCAAAAAACAACAACTAAAGGCAGTGGCAAAACTTGGTGTAAAATTGGTTCAATCTAAATGATGTAATAATTTATACAAAGTTTAACCACCTGGAAACTGACAACCGAAAAATTTGAAAAATGTTATATCTTATGACAAATTTCTTCTTTAAATCATGAACTGAGGGATGATGTGAGCTACATTAGTAATGTGCTGTGCATTATTTACTCATTCAGAAAACAGAAAGAAGATCCCTTGTCAATGTGGACTGACTGTCTAGGAGTGCTACACACAGCTCTAGAGATATCACAAGTCAGTGCAAAGAGGGAGGCAGCCACTGAAGCAGAAATTCTTCTCGCATTGGGTAAATCGATTTTATAGAGTTAATTATTGGTTATACTCAAGAATCAATTATATCATCAAATTTATTCAGTTCATCTTCAGTTAGCTCTAATAACTGATGTCCTTCTGTCATAGAAAAAAGCAATCAATTTCTTTCATTAAAGGTTTTCAGTTTTATTGCAACATCCTTATAATCCAAGTTCAAAAGAAATGAAAATGTGATTAATTAATATCTAATTATTTTATAGTTTAAATTCTTGCCATGCCCCTAAAAAAATGTATGACACATTTGTGATTCTTTTGCTTTACAATCATAATGTTATTCTAGATAGTTCATGGGATTTAAATGCATTGTAAGCAGCTTTATAGGAACAAGCTCTTTCATTACAATAAATCTCCAAAATTTTGTGTGCAATCCTCTTCTAAAACCATCTCTGGGATTTAAGGCAGACAACTCATTCCCATGGTCAGACAACATTTTCTGTATTATTTTCCCCAAATATATTTTAAATAATATTTATATATTTGATGTTGGTACCAAAAATTTTTGATATTTTTGAACAAGAAATTTATTTGAAGGAATATTAAACGCATTTCATAAAATTCACATAGGTTAGTGACAAAAACGGTAGACTGATTCTTATAACCATAGCCTGGGTTTGATAATCATAAATTGGTGGTGATGACAGAAACTTAATAACTTTTTTTGTTTAATTTTTTAGACTTTTACAAGCACCAAAGTCAGCTTGTTGGTTCTAGAAGTCATGGTCTCCATGGTCACTGTAGGACAAGTATTTTGACAAATTAATTTTTCACAAATCTATTTTTTTCAACAAATAGTTTTCTGTTAGTTTACAATTCCATTAACTTCTCCAGGTAGAGTCCAGAAAATGTTGGTTTATCTCAACAAATACCAAGCAGCAGCTGCAGCAAATACATTAGTGAAAGCTATCAATCTATCATTTGTTAATGACCATGACCTTGGGTAAGTATTGCATTAAAGTATTTGTTAACCAAAAAAAAATTATTGAAAAAAAATAATAATAATTTCATCAATTTGCAATTATTTTTACAGTGATTTCATCCTTTGCATTGCTCCAATGGGATAAAACTTGTATATTTTTTTAAATATTGAAAATTTTACCATGGTGAACCTGAATAGAAACGAAGCTAAATACATTTTAAAAGATTTTTACTTCCATTACTCTTAAGGCTGATGAGACAGGCCTACCTCGAGATAGCCATGATCTATTTGTTCAGTAGTGGCATTCTGTCTGTCAAGGATGGGATCATTCTAGAGACAGCTGATAGAGGGAATGCATCCAGAACCAGTGAAGAGATTGCATCAACTCAGAAAAGTAAATCATCCACTATGGTAAGTGGAACAATGAAAAGATGTTCAGAGTTTTTGTGCTGTGTCTGAGAGTCCTACTAGTTTACCAAAATTAAATAACTGGGCCTACCTGGATTGGGAGTCTTTAAGTTTTTTTCAGACTCCCTACCTATGTGAATGTCATACTTGAGTACAATAGGAGTCAGAAAATTGTCAATATAAGGAACAAGTTCTGAAAATAATAGTGGTATTAATATATCATCACAGTTTGAAATGCCATACAAGTCAGTGCCATTTAGAGTAAACAAGATGGTTTCTTTAGCTGATTAACTACTATCATCTGCTAGTAGCCCAAAACTTTCCTTCGATCATGACCATTAGCTGCTGTGAGAATCAAAGTTTGTTTCATTGTAAAGCTAGTGATATATTTATATTCTGACTTTAGTTACAGTTTGAGTTTTAATTTTATAACACCAACATAATTAAAAAACCACATTGGACGAAAAGAATTTGTAACTTTTTTGTGTGGTTATATTTATCATATTTCAGGGTAATTAGCAAGTATTTTTCATGGCTAGTAGCATAAGGTTAACAAAAGACAAATTACCATAAATGACTTGAAGATATGTTTATTTAACTGGTTATTGTTATAAATTTTGAAACCTTTTTAAATTGGTGTAAATGTGATTCTATTTTGTTTCTCTTGAAAGTGATTTGACTAAATATTTTAAAAAATGTGTTTTAGACTGCTAAAAGGGTGTGTGTGTGGGGGAGTTTATTTCACTTGTTGCTAAGGTGGGGTCTCATAACTCTGAGTTATAGTTATCGCTTCTCGGCCTTTTGGCTAAGATCAAAGTGTAGTATCTGTTCTTATCAGCTTAATATCTGATACGTGGCTCATTGAGTCACTACGATATTAAACTGATTTTTGGAACTAGGCGAGATGCCCGGGGCTTGCTCCGCTCTCGCCACGGGTCGGCCCGATATTGCAGTTCTTCCGGGAATGGCCCAAAAATTAAACAATGACATGATTGGAAAATACTTAGTTGACTCTGGGGAAACACTGGTTTTACTGTTGAGGGCGACCCTGTGAAAAGCACCAAGTATTTTGTAAATTTCGAATTTTTGGTGGCCTGGGGAAAGCTCCTGGGGTGGTGCACAAAACAAAATGCACACGTGTGACAGCAGGGATAGTTGAAACAAGCCTTTTTCTTTTACTTTTGTAATGTGATAGCAGGTTGGGTGAAAACGTTGCCTTTATTTTGTTACTCACGCAAGTTATGTGTGGGCCCCTTGATTAAATAAATGTTTAAAACAATTTACAAAAAGAAAAGTTGGCATATTTTGATAATTTTTGAATGCTTTTTTCTCTTGAAAGTGATTCGACTAAATATTTACAAAAATGTGTTTTAGATTTTTATCTTAAAGAAAATTAATTTATCTAGAAAATGGTATTTTACTTGTAACAATGAGAATGAGTGGAGGTCTATGGTGACGGATTAAAAGGTGTGTGTGTGGAGTGGGGAGGCGGGCGGGCGACTAATTTAACTTGAACTTGAATGAACAGTGTCAGTGTGAAAAAAGAATTTCCTCGGTTTAAATATACATTTTTAGTCTTAGTTCGCATTCCAGTAATATTATCATGAAAAGTATGTGTTAATTTGTGTAAATAATACGAGCATGGACAACAGTAATAAAACTGATAGGCTACCTGTGCCGACACCGGTTATGATTCTAAGACTAAGCGAGATAATAAATAAATAGCATAGACACTAATGGTCAAAGTAGCTTCTTGTTTACCGGGTAAATAAAAGGAATTAACTCTTAGCTTAGGCAGTTCAAGGCACTGAAATCTTTTGTAATTAATTGAAAAATAAATTAACAATTATCCCAAAACAGGTAACAATAGAATTTTTGTTAGAATGAGTAAAATTTTTGTTCTTGTCACTTGGTATAGTGATAAGTAATTCATTTGTTGAAATGAAGTAAAATACTTTAAATTTTGATTATTCCTTAATGTTACTTGCAAGAAATGTCAAACAATGGGTTTATTTCACTTGTTGCTAAGGTGGGGTCTCATAACTCTGAGTTATAGTTATCGCTTCTCGGCCTTTTGGCTAAGATCAAAGTGTAGTATCTGTTCTTATCAGCTTAATATCTGATACGTGGCTCATTGAGTCACTACGATATTAAACTGATTTTTGGAACTAGGCGAGATGCCCGGGGCTTGCTCCGCTCTCGCCACGGGTCGGCCCGGTATTGCAGTTCTTCCGGGAATGGCCCAAAAATTAAACAATGACATGATTGGAAAATACTTAGTTGACTCTGGGGAAACACTGGTTTTGCTGTTGAGGGCGACCCTGTGAAAAGCACCAAGTATTTTGTAAATTTCGAATTTTTGGTGGCCTGGTGAAAGCTCCTGGGGTGGTGCACAAAACAAAATGCACACGTGTGACAGCGAGGATAGTTGAAACAAGCCTTTTTCTTTTACTTTTGTAATGTGATAGCAGGTTGGGTGAAAACGTTGCCTTTATTTTGTTACTCACGCAAGTTATGTGTGGGCTCCTTGATTAAATAAATGTTGAAAACAATCTACAAAAAGATAAGTTGGCATATTTTGATAATTTTTGAATGCTTTTCTCTTGAAAGTGATTCGACTAAATATTTACAAAAATGTGTTTTAGATTTTTATCTTAAAGAAAATTAATTTATCTAGAAAATGGTATTTTACTTGTAACAATGAGAATGAGTGGAGGTCTATGGTGACGGATTAAAAGGTGTGTGTGTGGAGTGGGGAGGCGGGCGGGCGACTAATTTAACTTGAACTTGAATGAACAGTGTCAGTGTGAAAAAAGAATTTCCTCGGTTTAAATATACATTTTTAGTCTTAGTTCGCATTCCAGTAATATTATCATGAAAAGTATGTGTTAATTTGTGTAAATAATACGAGCATGGACAACAGTAATAAAACTGATAGGCTACCTGTGCCGGCACCGGTTATGATTCTAAGACTAAGCGAGATAATAAATAAATAGCATAGACACTAATGGTCAAAGTAGCTTCTTGTTTACCGGGTAAATAAAGGGAATTAACTCTTAGCTTAGGCAGTTCAAGGCACTGAAATCTTTTGTAATTAATTGAAAAATAAATTAACAATTATCCCAAAACAGGTAAGAATAGAATTTTTGTTAGAATGAGTAAAATTTTTGTTCTTGTCACTTGGTATAGTGATAAGTAATTCATTTGTTGAAATGAAGTAAAATACTTTAAATTTTGATTATTCCTTAATGTTACTTGCAAGAAATGTCAAACAATGAGTTTATTTCACTTGTTGCTAAGGTGGGGTCTCATAACTCTGAGTTATAGTTATCGCTTCTCGGCCTTTTGGCTAAGATCAAAGTGTAGTATCTGTTCTTATCAGCTTAATATCTGATACGTGGCTCATTGAGTCACTACGATATTAAACTGATTTTTGGAACTAGGCGAGATGCCCGGGGCTTGCTCCGCTCTCGCCACGGGTCGGCCCGTTATTGCAGTTCTTCCGGGAATGGCCCAAAAATTAAACAATGACATGATTGGAAAATACTTAGTTGACTCTGGGGAAACACTGGTTTTGCTGTTGAGGGCGACCCTGTGAAAAGCACCAAGTATTTTGTAAATTTCGAATTTTTGGTGGCCTGGTGAAAGCTCCTGGGGTGGTGCACAAAACAAAATGCACACGTGTGACAGCGAGGATAGTTGAAACAAGCCTTTTTCTTTTACTTTTGTAATGTGATAGCAGGTTGGGTGAAAACGTTGCCTTTATTTTGTTACTCACGCAAGTTATGTGTGGGCTCCTTGATTAAATAAATGTTGAAAACAATCTACAAAAAGATAAGTTGGCATATTTTGATAATTTTTGAATGCTTTTCTCTTGAAAGTGATTCGACTAAATATTTACAAAAATGTGTTTTAGATTTTTATCTTAAAGAAAATTAATTTATCTAGAAAATGGTATTTTACTTGTAACAATGAGAATGAGTGGAGGTCTATGGTGACGGATTAAAAGGTGTGTGTGTGGAGTGGGGAGGCGGGCGGGCGACTAATTTAACTTGAACTTGAATGAACAGTGTCAGTGTGAAAAAAGAATTTCCTCGGTTTAAATATACATTTTTAGTCTTAGTTCGCATTCCAGTAATATTATCATGAAAAGTATGTGTTAATTTGTGTAAATAATACGAGCATGGACAACAGTAATAAAACTGATAGGCTACCTGTGCCGGCACCGGTTATGATTCTAAGACTAAGCGAGATAATAAATAAATAGCATAGACACTAATGGTCAAAGTAGCTTCTTGTTTACCGGGTAAATAAAGGGAATTAACTCTTAGCTTAGGCAGTTCAAGGCACTGAAATCTTTTGTAATTAATTGAAAAATAAATTAACAATTATCCCAAAACAGGTAAGAATAGAATTTTTGTTAGAATGAGTAAAATTTTTGTTCTTGTCACTTGGTATAGTGATAAGTAATTCATTTGTTGAAATGAAGTAAAATACTTTAAATTTTGATTATTCCTTAATGTTACTTGCAAGAAATGTCAAACAATGGGTTTATTTCACTTGTTGCTAAGGTGGGGTCTCATAACTCTGAGTTATAGTTATCGCTTCTCGGCCTTTTGGCTAAGATCAAAGTGTAGTATCTGTTCTTATCAGCTTAATATCTGATACGTGGCTCATTGAGTCACTACGATATTAAACTGATTTTTGGAACTAGGCGAGATGCCCGGGGCTTGCTCCGCTCTCGCCACGGGTCGGCCCGTTATTGCAGTTCTTCCGGGAATGGCCCAAAAATTAAACAATGACATGATTGGAAAATACTTAGTTGACTCTGGGGAAACACTGGTTTTGCTGTTGAGGGCGACCCTGTGAAAAGCACCAAGTATTTTGTAAATTTCGAATTTTTGGTGGCCTGGTGAAAGCTCCTGGGGTGGTGCACAAAACAAAATGCACACGTGTGACAGCGAGGATAGTTGAAACAAGCCTTTTTCTTTTACTTTTGTAATGTGATAGCAGGTTGGGTGAAAACGTTGCCTTTATTTTGTTACTCACGCAAGTTATGTGTGGGCTCCTTGATTAAATAAATGTTGAAAACAATCTACAAAAAGATAAGTTGGCATATTTTGATACTTTTTGAATGCTTTTCTCTTGAAAGTGATTCGACTAAATATTTACAAAAATGTGTTTGAGATTTTTATCTTAAAGAAAATTAATTTATCTAGAAAATGGTATTTTACTTGTAACAATGAGAATGAGTGGATGTCTATGGTGACGGATTAAAAGGTGTGTGTGTGTGGAGTGGGGAGGCGGGCGGGCGACTAATTTAACTTGAACTTGAATGAACAGTGTCAGTGTGAAAAAAGAATTTCCTCGGTTTAAATATACATTTTTAGTCTTAGTTCGCATTCCAGTAATATTATCATGAAAAGTATGTGTTAATTTGTGTAAATAATACGAGCATGGACAACAGTAATAAAACTGATAGGCTACCTGTGCCGGCACCGGTTATGATTCTAAGACTAAGCGAGATAATAAATAAATAGCATAGACACTAATGGTCAAAGTAGCTTCTTGTTTACCGGGTAAATAAAGGGAATTAACTCTTAGCTTAGGCAGTTCAAGGCACTGAAATCTTTTGTAATTAATTGAAAAATAAATTAACAATTATCCCGAAACAGGTAACAATAGAATTTTTGTTAGAATGAGTAAAATTTTTGTTCTTGTCACTTGGTATAGTGATAAGTAATTCATTTGTTGAAATGAAGTAAAATACTTTAAATTTTGATTATTCCTTAATGTTACTTGCAAGAAATGTCAAACAATGGGTTTATTTCACTTGTTGCTAAGGTGGGGTCTCATAACTCTGAGTTATAGTTATCGCTTCTCGGCCTTTTGGCTAAGATCAAAGTGTAGTATCTGTTCTTATCAGCTTAATATCTGATACGTGGCTCATTGAGTCACTACGATATTAAACTGATTTTTGGAACTAGGCGAGATGCCCGGGGCTTGCTCCGCTCTCGCCACGGGTCGGCCCGGTATTGCAGTTCTTCCGGGAATGGCCCAAAAATTAAACAATGACATGATTGGAAAATACTTAGTTGACTCTGGGGAAACACTGGTTTTGCTGCTGAGGGCGACCCTGTGAAAAGCACCAAGTATTTTGTAAATTTCGAATTTTTGGTGGCCTGGTGAAAGCTCCTGGGGTGGTGCACAAAACAAAATGCACACGTGTGACAGCGGGGATAGTTGAAACAAGCCTTTTTCTTTTACTTTTGTAATTTGATGGCAGGTTGGGTGAAAACGTTGCCTTTATTTTGTTACTCACGCAAGTTATGTGTGGGCCCCTTGATTAAATAAATGTTGAAAACAATCTACAAAAAGATAAGTTGGCATATTTTGATAATTTTTGAATGCTTTTCTCTTGAAAGTGATTCGACTAAATATTTACAAAAATGTGTTTTAGATTTTTATCTTAAAGAAAATTAATTTATCTAGAAAATGGTATTTTACTTGTAACAATGAGAATGATTGGAGGTCTATGGTGACGGATTAAAAGGTGTGTGTGTGTGGAGTGGGGAGGCGGGCGGGCGACTAATTTAACTTGAACTTGAATGAACAGTGTCAGTGTGAAAAGAGAATTTCCTCGGTTTAAATATACATTTTTAGTCTTAGTTCGCATTCCAGTAATATTATCATGAAAAGTATGTGTTAATTTGTGTAAATAATACGAGCATGGACAACAGTAATAAAACTGATAGGCTACCTGTGCCGGCACCGGTTATGATTCTAAGACTAAGCGAGATAATAAATAAATAGCATAGACACTAATGGTCAAAGTAGCTTCTTGTTTACCGGGTAAATAAAGGGAATTAACTCTTAGCTTAGGCAGTTCAAGGCACTTAAATCTTTTGTAATTAATTGAAAAATAAATTAACAATTATCCCGAAACAGGTAACAATAGAATTTTTGTTAGAATGAGTAAAATTTTTGTTCTTGTCACTTGGTATAGTGATAAGTAATTCATTTGTTGAAATGAAGTAAAATACTTTAAATTTTGATTATTCCTTAATGTTACTTGCAAGAAATGTCAAACAATGAGTTTATTTCACTTGTTGCTAAGGTGGGGTCTCATAACTCTGAGTTATAGTTATCGCTTCTCGGCCTTTTGGCTAAGATCAAAGTGTAGTATCTGTTCTTATCAGCTTAATATCTGATACGTGGCTCATTGAGTCACTACGATATTAAACTGATTTTTGGAACTAGGCGAGATGCCCGGGGCTTGCTCCGCTCTCGCCACGGGTCGGCCCGTTATTGCAGTTCTTCCGGGAATGGCCCAAAAATTAAACAATGACATGATTGGAAAATACTTAGTTGACTCTGGGGAAACACTGGTTTTGCTGTTGAGGGCGACCCTGTGAAAAGCACCAAGTATTTTGTAAATTTCGAATTTTTGGTGGCCTGGTGAAAGCTCCTGGGGTGGTGCACAAAACAAAATGCACACGTGTGACAGCGGGGATAGTTGAAACAAGCCTTTTTCTTTTACTTTTGTAATTTGATGGCAGGTTGGGTGAAAACGTTGCCTTTATTTTGTTACTCACGCAAGTTATGTGTGGGCCCCTTGATTAAATAAATGTTGAAAACAATCTACAAAAAGATAAGTTGGCATATTTTGATAATTTTTGAATGCTTTTCTCTTGAAAGTGATTCGACTAAATATTTACAAAAATGTGTTTGAGATTTTTATCTTAAAGAAAATTAATTTATCTAGAAAATGGTATTTTACTTGTAACAATGAGAATGAGTGGATGTCTATGGTGACGGATTAAAAGGTGTGTGTGTGTGGAGTGGGGAGGCGGGCGGGCGACTAATTTAACTTGAACTTGAATGAACAGTGTCAGTGTGAAAAAAGAATTTCCTCGGTTTAAATATACATTTTTAGTCTTAGTTCGCATTCCAGTAATATTATCATGAAAAGTATGTGTTAATTTGTGTAAATAATACGAGCATGGACAACAGTAATAAAACTGATAGGCTACCTGTGCCGGCACCGGTTATGATTCTAAGACTAAGCGAGATAATAAATAAATAGCATAGACACTAATGGTCAAAGTAGCTTCTTGTTTACCGGGTAAATAAAGGGAATTAACTCTTAGCTTAGGCAGTTCAAGGCACTGAAATCTTTTGTAATTAATTGAAAAATAAATTAACAATTATCCCGAAACAGGTAACAATAGAATTTTTGTTAGAATGAGTAAAATTTTTGTTCTTGTCACTTGGTATAGTGATAAGTAATTCATTTGTTGAAATGAAGTAAAATACTTTAAATTTTGATTATTCCTTAATGTTACTTGCAAGAAATGTCAAACAATGGGTTTATTTCACTTGTTGCTAAGGTGGGGTCTCATAACTCTGAGTTATAGTTATCGCTTCTCGGCCTTTTGGCTAAGATCAAAGTGTAGTATCTGTTCTTATCAGCTTAATATCTGATACGTGGCTCATTGAGTCACTACGATATTAAACTGATTTTTGGAACTAGGCGAGATGCCCGGGGCTTGCTCCGCTCTCGCCACGGGTCGGCCCGGTATTGCAGTTCTTCCGGGAATGGCCCAAAAATTAAACAATGACATGATTGGAAAATACTTAGTTGACTCTGGGGAAACACTGGTTTTGCTGTTGAGGGCGACCCTGTGAAAAGCACCAAGTATTTTGTAAATTTCGAATTTTTGGTGGCCTGGTGAAAGCTCCTGGGGTGGTGCACAAAACAAAATGCACACGTGTGACAGCGGGGATAGTTGAAACAAGCCTTTTTCTTTTACTTTTGTAATTTGATGGCAGGTTGGGTGAAAACGTTGCCTTTATTTTGTTACTCACGCAAGTTATGTGTGGGCCCCTTGATTAAATAAATGTTGAAAACAATCTACAAAAAGATAAGTTGGCATATTTTGATAATTTTTGAATGCTTTTCTCTTGAAAGTGATTCGACTAAATATTTACAAAAATGTGTTTTAGATTTTTATCTTAAAGAAAATTAATTTATCTAGAAAATGGTATTTTACTTGTAACAATGAGAATGAGTGGAGGTCTATGGTGACGGATTAAAAGGTGTGTGTGTGGAGTGGGGAGGCGGGCGGGCGACTAATTTAACTTGAACTTGAATGAACAGTGTCAGTGTGAAAAAAGAATTTCCTCGGTTTAAATATACATTTTTAGTCTTAGTTCGCATTCCAGTAATATTATCATGAAAAGTATGTGTTAATTTGTGTAAATAATACGAGCATGGACAACAGTAATAAAACTGATAGGCTACCTGTGCCGGCACCGGTTATGATTCTAAGACTAAGCGAGATAATAAATAAATAGCATAGACACTAATGGTCAAAGTAGCTTCTTGTTTACCGGGTAAATAAAGGGAATTAACTCTTAGCTTAGGCAGTTCAAGGCACTGAAATCTTTTGTAATTAATTGAAAAATAAATTAACAATTATCCCAAAACAGGTAAGAATAGAATTTTTGTTAGAATGAGTAAAATTTTTGTTCTTGTCACTTGGTATAGTGATAAGTAATTCATTTGTTGAAATGAAGTAAAATACTTTAAATTTTGATTATTCCTTAATGTTACTTGCAAGAAATGTCAAACAATGGGTTTATTTCACTTGTTGCTAAGGTGGGGTCTCATAACTCTGAGTTATAGTTATCGCTTCTCGGCCTTTTGGCTAAGATCAAAGTGTAGTATCTGTTCTTATCAGC
This sequence comes from Omphiscola glabra, assembly GCA_964017045.1. Lineage (NCBI taxonomy): Eukaryota > Metazoa > Mollusca > Gastropoda > Lymnaeidae > Omphiscola > Omphiscola glabra. The sequence goes on from OZ024799.1 coordinate 34,665,499, forward strand.
TTAATATCTGATACGTGGCTCATTGAGTCACTACGATATTAAACTGATTTTTGGAACTAGGCGAGATGCCCGGGGCTTGCTCCGCTCTCGCCACGGGTCGGCCCGGTATTGCAGTTCTTCCGGGAATGGCCCAAAAATTAAACAATGACATGATTGTAAAATACTTAGTTGACTCTGGGGAAACACTGGTTTTGCTGTTGAGGGCGACCCTGTGAAAAGCACCAAGTATTTTGTAAATTTCGAATTTTTGGTGGCCTGGTGAAAGCTCCTGGGGTGGTGCACAAAACAAAATGCACACGTGTGACAGCGGGGATAGTTGAAACAAGCCTTTTTCTTTTACTTTTGTAATGTGATAGCAGGTTGGGTGAAAACGTTGCCTTTATTTTGTTACTCACGCAAGTTATGTGTGGGCCCCTTGATTAAATAAATGTTGAAAACAATCTACAAAAAGATAGGTTGGCATATTTTGATAATTTTTGAATGCTTTTTTCTCTTGAAAGTGATTCGACTAAATATTTACAAAAATGTGTTTTAGATTTTTATCTTAAAGAAAATTAATTTATCTAGAAAATGGTATTTTACTTGTAACAATGAGAATGAGTGGAGGTCTATGGTGACGGATTAAAAGGTGTGTGTGTGTGGAGTGGGGAGGCGGGTGGGCGACTAATTTAACTTGAACTTGAATGAACAGTGTCAGTGTGAAAAAAGAATTTCCTCGGTTTAAATATACATTTTTAGTCTTAGTTCGCATTCCAGTAATATTATCATGAAAAGTATGTGTTAATTTGTGTAAATAATACGAGCATGGACAACAGTAATAAAACTGATAGGCTACCTGTGCCGGCACCGGTTATGATTCTAAGACTAAGCGAGATAATAAATAAATAGCATAGACACTAATGGTCAAAGTAGCTTCTTGTTTACCGGGTAAATAAAGGGAATTAACTCTTAGCTTAGGCAGTTCAAGGCACTGAAATCTTTTGTAATTAATTGAAAAATAAATTAACAATTATCCCGAAACAGGTAACAATAGAATTTTTGTTAGAATGAGTAAAATTTTTGTTCTTGTCACTTGGTATAGTGATAAGTAATTCATTTGTTGAAATGAAGTAAAATACTTTAAATTTTGATTATTCCTTAATGTTACTTGCAAGAAATGTCAAACAATGAGTTTATTTCACTTGTTGCTAAGGTGGGGTCTCATAACTCTGAGTTATAGTTATCGCTTCTCGGCCTTTTGGCTAAGATCAAAGTGTAGTATCTGTTCTTATCAGCTTAATATCTGATACGTGGCTCATTGAGTCACTACGATATTAAACTGATTTTTGGAACTAGGCGAGATGCCCGGGGCTTGCTCCGCTCTCGCCACGGGTCGGCCCGGTATTGCAGTTCTTCCGGGAATGGCCCAAAAATTAAACAATGACATGATTGTAAAATACTTAGTTGACTCTGGGGAAACACTGGTTTTGCTGTTGAGGGCGACCCTGTGAAAAGCACCAAGTATTTTGTAAATTTCGAATTTTTGGTGGCCTGGTGAAAGCTCCTGGGGTGGTGCACAAAACAAAATGCACACGTGTGACAGCGGGGATAGTTGAAACAAGCCTTTTTCTTTTACTTTTGTAATGTGATAGCAGGTTGGGTGAAAACGTTGCCTTTATTTTGTTACTCACGCAAGTTATGTGTGGGCCCCTTGATTAAATAAATGTTGAAAACAATCTACAAAAAGATAAGTTGGCATATTTTGATAATTTTTGAATGCTTTTTTCTCTTGAAAGTGATTCGACTAAATATTTACAAAAATGTGTTTTAGATTTTTATCTTAAAGAAAATTAATTTATTTAGAAAATGGTATTTTACTTGTAACAATGAGAATGAGTGGAGGTCTATGGTGACGGATTAAAAGGTGTGTGTGTGTGGAGTGGGGAGGCGGGCGGGCGACTAATTTAACTTGAACTTGAATGAACAGTGTCAGTGTGAAAAGAGAATTTCCTCGGTTTAAATATACATTTTTAGTCTTAGTTCGCATTCCAGTAATATTATCATGAAAAGTATGTGTTAATTTGTGTAAATAATACGAGCATGGACAACAGTAATAAAACTGATAGGCTACCTGTGCCGGCACCGGTTATGATTCTAAGACTAAGCGAGATAATAAATAAATAGCATAGACACTAATGGTCAAAGTAGCTTCTTGTTTACCGGGTAAATAAAGGGAATTAACTCTTAGCTTAGGCAGTTCAAGGCACTTAAATCTTTTGTAATTAATTGAAAAATAAATTAACAATTATCCCGAAACAGGTAACAATAGAATTTTTGTTAGAATGAGTAAAATTTTTGTTCTTGTCACTTGGTATAGTGATAAGTAATTCATTTGTTGAAATGAAGTAAAATACTTTAAATTTTGATTATTCCTTAATGTTACTTGCAAGAAATGTCAAACAATGAGTTTATTTCACTTGTTGCTAAGGTGGGGTCTCATAACTCTGAGTTATAGTTATCGCTTCTCGGCCTTTTGGCTAAGATCAAAGTGTAGTATCTGTTCTTATCAGCTTAATATCTGATACGTGGCTCATTGAGTCACTACGATATTAAACTGATTTTTGGAACTAGGCGAGATGCCCGGGGCTTGCTCCGCTCTCGCCACGGGTCGGCCCGTTATTGCAGTTCTTCCGGGAATGGCCCAAAAATTAAACAATGACATGATTGGAAAATACTTAGTTGACTCTGGGGAAACACTGGTTTTGCTGTTGAGGGCGACCCTGTGAAAAGCACCAAGTATTTTGTAAATTTCGAATTTTTGGTGGCCTGGTGAAAGCTCCTGGGGTGGTGCACAAAACAAAATGCACACGTGTGACAGCGAGGATAGTTGAAACAAGCCTTTTTCTTTTATTTTTGTAATGTGATAGCAGGTTGGGTGAAAACGTTGCCTTTATTTTGTTACTCACGCAAGTTATGTGTGGGCCCCTTGATTAAATAAATGTTGAAAACAATCTACAAAAAGATAGGTTGGCATATTTTGATAATTTTTGAATGCTTTTTTCTCTTGAAAGTGATTCGACTAAATATTTACAAAAATGTGTTTTAGATTTTTATCTTAAAGAAAATTAATTTATCTAGAAAATGGTATTTTACTTGTAACAATGAGAATGAGTGGAGGTCTATGGTGACGGATTAAAAGGTGTGTGTGTGTGGAGTGGGGAGGCGGGTGGGCGACTAATTTAACTTGAACTTGAATGAACAGTGTCAGTGTGAAAAAAGAATTTCCTCGGTTTAAATATACATTTTTAGTCTTAGTTCGCATTCCAGTAATATTATCATGAAAAGTATGTGTTAATTTGTGTAAATAATACGAGCATGGACAACAGTAATAAAACTGATAGGCTACCTGTGCCGGCACCGGTTATGATTCTAAGACTAAGCGAGATAATAAATAAATAGCATAGACACTAATGGTCAAAGTAGCTTCTTGTTTACCGTGTAAATAAAGGGAATTAACTCTTAGCTTAGGCAGTTCAAGGCACTGAAATCTTTTGTAATTAATTGAAAAATAAATTAACAATTATCCCGAAACAGGTAACAATAGAATTTTTGTTAGAATGAGTAAAATTTTTGTTCTTGTCACTTGGTATAGTGATAAGTAATTCATTTGTTGAAATGAAGTAAAATACTTTAAATTTTGATTATTCCTTAATGTTACTTGCAAGAAATGTCAAACAATGGGTTTATTTCACTTGTTGCTAAGGTGGGGTCTCATAACTCTGAGTTATAGTTATCGCTTCTCGGCCTTTTGGCTAAGATCAAAGTGTAGTATCTGTTCTTATCAGCTTAATATCTGATACGTGGCTCATTGAGTCACTACGATATTAAACTGATTTTTGGAACTAGGCGAGATGCCCGGGGCTTGCTCCGCTCTCGCCACGGGTCGGCCCGGTATTGCAGTTCTTCCGGGAATGGCCCAAAAATTAAACAATGACATGATTGTAAAATACTTAGTTGACTCTGGGGAAACACTGGTTTTGCTGTTGAGGGCGACCCTGTGAAAAGCACCAAGTATTTTGTAAATTTCGAATTTTTGGTGGCCTGGTGAAAGCTCCTGGGGTGGTGCACAAAACAAAATGCACACGTGTGACAGCGGGGATAGTTGAAACAAGCCTTTTTCTTTTACTTTTGTAATGTGATAGCAGGTTGGGTGAAAACGTTGCCTTTATTTTGTTACTCACGCAAGTTATGTGTGGGCCCCTTGATTAAATAAATGTTGAAAACAATCTACAAAAAGATAAGTTGGCATATTTTGATAATTTTTGAATGCTTTTTTCTCTTGAAAGTGATTCGACTAAATATTTACAAAAATGTGTTTGAGATTTTTATCTTAAAGAAAATTAATTTATCTAGAAAATGGTATTTTACTTGTAACAATGAGAATGAGTGGATGTCTATGGTGACGGATTAAAAGGTGTGTGTGTGTGGAGTGGGGAGGCGGGCGGGCGACTAATTTAACTTGAACTTGAATGAACAGTGTCAGTGTGAAAAAAGAATTTCCTCGGTTTAAATATACATTTTTAGTCTTAGTTCGCATTCCAGTAATATTATCATGAAAAGTATGTGTTAATTTGTGTAAATAATACGAGCATGGACAACAGTAATAAAACTGATAGGCTACCTGTGCCGGCACCGGTTATGATTCTAAGACTAAGCGAGATAATAAATAAATAGCATAGACACTAATGGTCAAAGTAGCTTCTTGTTTACCGGGTAAATAAAGGGAATTAACTCTTAGCTTAGGCAGTTCAAGGCACTGAAATCTTTTGTAATTAATTGAAAAATAAATTAACAATTATCCCGAAACAGGTAACAATAGAATTTTTGTTAGAATGAGTAAAATTTTTGTTCTTGTCACTTGGTATAGTGATAAGTAATTCATTTGTTGAAATGAAGTAAAAAACTTTAAATTTTGATTATTCCTTAATGTTACTTGCAAGAAATGTCAAACAATGGGTTTATTTCACTTGTTGCTAAGGTGGGGTCTCATAACTCTGAGTTATAGTTATCGCTTCTCGGCCTTTTGGCTAAGATCAAAGTGTAGTATCTGTTCTTATCAGCTTAATATCTGATACGTGGCTCATTGAGTCACTACGATATTAAACTGATTTTTGGAACTAGGCGAGATGCCCGGGGCTTGCTCCGCTCTCGCCACGGGTCGGCCCGGTATTGCAGTTCTTCCGGGAATGGCCCAAAAATTAAACAATGACATGATTGTAAAATACTTAGTTGACTCTGGGGAAACACTGGTTTTGCTGTTGAGGGCGACCCTGTGAAAAGCACCAAGTATTTTGTAAATTTCGAATTTTTGGTGGCCTGGTGAAAGCTCCTGGGGTGGTGCACAAAACAAAATGCACACGTGTGACAGCGGGGATAGTTGAAACAAGCCTTTTTCTTTTACTTTTGTAATTTGATGGCAGGTTGGGTGAAAACGTTGCCTTTATTTTGTTACTCATGCAAGTTATGTGTGGGCCCCTTGATTAAATAAATGTTGAAAACAATCTACAAAAAGATAAGTTGGCATATTTTGATAATTTTTGAATGCTTTTCTCTTGAAAGTGATTCGACTAAATATTTACAAAAATGTGTTTTAGATTTTTATCTTAAAGAAAATTAATTTATCTAGAAAATGGTATTTTACTTGTAACAATGAGAATGAGTGGAGGTCTATGGTGACGGATTAAAAGGTGTGTGTGTGTGGAGTGGGGAGGCGGGTGGGCGACTAATTTAACTTGAACTTGAATGAACAGTGTCAGTGTGAAAAAAGAATTTCCTCGGTTTAAATATACATTTTTAGTCTTAGTTCGCATTCCAGTAATATTATCATGAAAAGTATGTGTTAATTTGTGTAAATAATACGAGCATGGACAACAGTAATAAAACTGATAGGCTACCTGTGCCGGCACCGGTTATGATTCTAAGACTAAGCGAGATAATAAATAAATAGCATAGACACTAATGGTCAAAGTAGCTTCTTGTTTACCGTGTAAATAAAGGGAATTAACTCTTAGCTTAGGCAGTTCAAGGCACTGAAATCTTTTGTAATTAATTGAAAAATAAATTAACAATTATCCCGAAACAGGTAACAATAGAATTTTTGTTAGAATGAGTAAAATTTTTGTTCTTGTCACTTGGTATAGTGATAAGTAATTCATTTGTTGAAATGAAGTAAAATACTTTAAATTTTGATTATTCCTTAATGTTACTTGCAAGAAATGTCAAACAATGGGTTTATTTCACTTGTTGCTAAGGTGGGGTCTCATAACTCTGAGTTATAGTTATCGCTTCTCGGCCTTTTGGCTAAGATCAAAGTGTAGTATCTGTTCTTATCAGCTTAATATCTGATACGTGGCTCATTGAGTCACTACGATATTAAACTGATTTTTGGAACTAGGCGAGATGCCCGGGGCTTGCTCCGCTCTCGCCACGGGTCGGCCCGGTATTGCAGTTCTTCCGGGAATGGCCCAAAAATTAAACAATGACATGATTGTAAAATACTTAGTTGACTCTGGGGAAACACTGGTTTTGCTGTTGAGGGCGACCCTGTGAAAAGCACCAAGTATTTTGTAAATTTCGAATTTTTGGTGGCCTGGTGAAAGCTCCTGGGGTGGTGCACAAAACAAAATGCACACGTGTGACAGCGGGGATAGTTGAAACAAGCCTTTTTCTTTTACTTTTGTAATGTGATAGCAGGTTGGGTGAAAACGTTGCCTTTATTTTGTTACTCACGCAAGTTATGTGTGGGCCCCTTGATTAAATAAATGTTGAAAACAATCTACAAAAAGATAAGTTGGCATATTTTGATAATTTTTGAATGCTTTTTTCTCTTGAAAGTGATTCGACTAAATATTTACAAAAATGTGTTTTAGATTTTTATCTTAAAGAAAATTAATTTATCTAGAAAATGGTATTTTACTTGTAACAATGAGAATGAGTGGAGGTCTATGGTGACGGATTAAAAGGTGTGTGTGTGTGGAGTGGGGAGGCGGGCGGGCGACTAATTTAACTTGAACTTGAATGAACAGTGTCAGTGTGAAAAAAGAATTTCCTCGGTTTAAATATACATTTTTAGTCTTAGTTCGCATTCCAGTAATATTATCATGAAAAGTATGTGTTAATTTGTGTAAATAATACGAGCATGGACAACAGTAATAAAACTGATAGGCTACCTGTGCCGGCACCGGTTATGATTCTAAGACTAAGCGAGATAATAAATAAATAGCATAGACACTAATGGTCAAAGTAGCTTCTTGTTTACCGGGTAAATAAAGGGAGTTAACTCTTAGCTTAGGCAGTTCAAGGCACTTAAATCTTTTGTAATTAATTGAAAAATAAATTAACAATTATCCCGAAACAGGTAACAATAGAATTTTTGTTAGAATGAGTAAAATTTTTGTTCTTGTCACTTGGTATAGTGATAAGTAATTCATTTGTTGAAATGAAGTAAAATACTTTAAATTTTGATTATTCCTTAATGTTACTTGCAAGAAATGTCAAACAATGAGTTTATTTCACTTGTTGCTAAGGTGGGGTCTCATAACTCTGAGTTATAGTTATCGCTTCTCGGCCTTTTGGCTAAGATCAAAGTGTAGTATCTGTTCTTATCAGCTTAATATCTGATACGTGGCTCATTGAGTCACTACGATATTAAACTGATTTTTGGAACTAGGCGAGATGCCCGGGGCTTGCTCCGCTCTCGCCACGGGTCGGCCCGGTATTGCAGTTCTTCCGGGAATGGCCCAAAAATTAAACAATGACATGATTGTAAAATACTTAGTTGACTCTGGGGAAACACTGGTTTTGCTGTTGAGGGCGACCCTGTGAAAAGCACCAAGTATTTTGTAAATTTCGAATTTTTGGTGGCCTGGTGAAAGCTCCTGGGGTGGTGCACAAAACAAAATGCACACGTGTGACAGCGGGGATAGTTGAAACAAGCCTTTTTCTTTTACTTTTGTAATGTGATAGCAGGTTGGGTGAAAACGTTGCCTTTATTTTGTTACTCACGCAAGTTATGTGTGGGCCCCTTGATTAAATAAATGTTGAAAACAATCTACAAAAAGATAAGTTGGCATATTTTGATAATTTTTGAATGCTTTTTTCTCTTGAAAGTGATTCGACTAAATATTTACAAAAATGTGTTTTAGATTTTTATCTTAAAGAAAATTAATTTATCTAGAAAATGGTATTTTACTTGTAACAATGAGAATGAGTGGAGGTCTATGGTGACGGATTAAAAGGTGTGTGTGTGTGGAGTGGGGAGGCGGGCGGGCGACTAATTTAACTTGAACTTGAATGAACAGTGTCAGTGTGAAAAAAGAATTTCCTCGGTTTAAATATACATTTTTAGTCTTAGTTCGCATTCCAGTAATATTATCATGAAAAGTATGTGTTAATTTGTGTAAATAATACGAGCATGGACAACAGTAATAAAACTGATAGGCTACCTGTGCCGGCACCGGTTATGATTCTAAGACTAAGCGAGATAATAAATAAATAGCATAGACACTAATGGTCAAAGTAGCTTCTTGTTTACCGGGTAAATAAAGGGAGTTAACTCTTAGCTTAGGCAGTTCAAGGCACTTAAATCTTTTGTAATTAATTGAAAAATAAATTAACAATTATCCCGAAACAGGTAACAATAGAATTTTTGTTAGAATGAGTAAAATTTTTGTTCTTGTCACTTGGTATAGTGATAAGTAATTCATTTGTTGAAATGAAGTAAAATACTTTAAATTTTGATTATTCCTTAATGTTACTTGCAAGAAATGTCAAACAATGAGTTTATTTCACTTGTTGCTAAGGTGGGGTCTCATAACTCTGAGTTATAGTTATCGCTTCTCGGCCTTTTGGCTAAGATCAAAGTGTAGTATCTGTTCTTATCAGCTTAATATCTGATACGTGGCTCATTGAGTCACTACGATATTAAACTGATTTTTGGAACTAGGCGAGATGCCCGGGGCTTGCTCCGCTCTCGCCACGGGTCGGCCCGGTATTGCAGTTCTTCCGGGAATGGCCCAAAAATTAAACAATGACATGATTGTAAAATACTTAGTTGACTCTGGGGAAACACTGGTTTTGCTGTTGAGGGCGACCCTGTGAAAAGCACCAAGTATTTTGTAAATTTCGAATTTTTGGTGGCCTGGTGAAAGCTCCTGGGGTGGTGCACAAAACAAAATGCACACGTGTGACAGCGGGGATAGTTGAAACAAGCCTTTTTCTTTTACTTTTGTAATGTGATAGCAGGTTGGGTGAAAACGTTGCCTTTATTTTGTTACTCACGCAAGTTATGTGTGGGCCCCTTGATTAAATAAATGTTGAAAACAATCTACAAAAAGATAAGTTGGCATATTTTGATAATTTTTGAATGCTTTTTTCTCTTGAAAGTGATTCGACTAAATATTTACAAAAATGTGTTTTAGATTTTTATCTTAAAGAAAATTAATTTATCTAGAAAATGGTATTTTACTTGTAACAATGAGAATGAGTGGAGGTCTATGGTGACGGATTAAAAGGTGTGTGTGTGTGGAGTGGGGAGGCGGGCGGGCGACTAATTTAACTTGAACTTGAATGAACAGTGTCAGTGTGAAAAAAGAATTTCCTCGGTTTAAATATACATTTTTAGTCTTAGTTCGCATTCCAGTAATATTATCATGAAAAGTATGTGTTAATTTGTGTAAATAATACGAGCATGGACAACAGTAATAAAACTGATAGGCTACCTGTGCCGGCACCGGTTATGATTCTAAGACTAAGCGAGATAATAAATAAATAGCATAGACACTAATGGTCAAAGTAGCTTCTTGTTTACCGGGTAAATAAAGGGAGTTAACTCTTAGCTTAGGCAGTTCAAGGCACTTAAATCTTTTGTAATTAATTGAAAAATAAATTAACAATTATCCCGAAACAGGTAACAATAGAATTTTTGTTAGAATGAGTAAAATTTTTGTTCTTGTCACTTGGTATAGTGATAAGTAATTCATTTGTTGAAATGAAGTAAAATACTTTAAATTTTGATTATTCCTTAATGTTACTTGCAAGAAATGTCAAACAATGAGTTTATTTCACTTGTTGCTAAGGTGGGGTCTCATAACTCTGAGTTATAGTTATCGCTTCTCGGCCTTTTGGCTAAGATCAAAGTGTAGTATCTGTTCTTATCAGCTTAATATCTGATACGTGGCTCATTGAGTCACTACGATATTAAACTGATTTTTGGAACTAGGCGAGATGCCCGGGGCTTGCTCCGCTCTCGCCACGGGTCGGCCCGGTATTGCAGTTCTTCCGGGAATGGCCCAAAAATTAAACAATGACATGATTGTAAAATACTTAGTTGACTCTGGGGAAACACTGGTTTTGCTGTTGAGGGCGACCCTGTGAAAAGCACCAAGTATTTTGTAAATTTCGAATTTTTGGTGGCCTGGTGAAAGCTCCTGGGGTGGTGCACAAAACAAAATGCACACGTGTGACAGCGGGGATAGTTGAAACAAGCCTTTTTCTTTTACTTTTGTAATGTGATAGCAGGTTGGGTGAAAACGTTGCCTTTATTTTGTTACTCACGCAAGTTATGTGTGGGCCCCTTGATTAAATAAATGTTGAAAACAATCTACAAAAAGATAAGTTGGCATATTTTGATAATTTTTGAATGCTTTTTTCTCTTGAAAGTGATTCGACTAAATATTTACAAAAATGTGTTTTAGATTTTTATCTTAAAGAAAATTAATTTATTTAGAAAATGGTATTTTACTTGTAACAATGAGAATGAGTGGAGGTCTATGGTGACGGATTAAAAGGTGTGTGTGTGTGGAGTGGGGAGGCGGGCGGGCGACTAATTTAACTTGAACTTGAATGAACAGTGTCAGTGTGAAAAAAGAATTTCCTCGGTTTAAATATACATTTTTAGTCTTAGTTCGCATTCCAGTAATATTATCATGAAAAGTATGTGTTAATTTGTGTAAATAATACGAGCATGGACAACAGTAATAAAACTGATAGGCTACCTGTGCCGGCACCGGTTATGATTCTAAGATTAAGCGAGATAATAAATAAATAGCATAGACACTAATGGTCAAAGTAGCTTCTTGTTTACCGGGTAAATAAAGGGAGTTAACTCTTAGCTTAGGCAGTTCAAGGCACTTAAATCTTTTGTAATTAATTGAAAAATAAATTAACAATTATCCCGAAACAGGTAACAATAGAATTTTTGTTAGAATGAGTAAAATTTTTGTTCTTGTCACTTGGTATAGTGATAAGTAATTCATTTGTTGAAATGAAGTAAAATACTTTAAATTTTGATTATTCCTTAATGTTACTTGCAAGAAATGTCAAACAATGAGTTTATTTCACTTGTTGCTAAGGTGGGGTCTCATAACTCTGAGTTATAGTTATCGCTTCTCGGCCTTTTGGCTAAGATCAAAGTGTAGTATCTGTTCTTATCAGCTTAATATCTGATACGTGGCTCATTGAGTCACTACGATATTAAACTGATTTTTGGAACTAGGCGAGATGCCCGGGGCTTGCTCCGCTCTCGCCACGGGTCGGCCCGGTATTGCAGTTCTTCCGGGAATGGCCCAAAAATTAAACAATGACATGATTGTAAAATACTTAGTTGACTCTGGGGAAACACTGGTTTTGCTGTTGAGGGCGACCCTGTGAAAAGCACCAAGTATTTTGTAAATTTCGAATTTTTGGTGGCCTGGTGAAAGCTCCTGGGGTGGTGCACAAAACAAAATGCACACGTGTGACAGCGAGGATAGTTGAAACAAGCCTTTTTCTTTTACTTTTGTAATGTGATAGCAGGTTGGGTGAAAACGTTGCCTTTATTTTGTTACTCACGCAAGTTATGTGTGGGCCCCTTGATTAAATAAATGTTGAAAACAATCTACAAAAAGATAGGTTGGCATATTTTGATAATTTTTGAATGCTTTTTTCTCTTGAAAGTGATTCGACTAAATATTTACAAAAATGTGTTTTAGATTTTTATCTTAAAGAAAATTAATTTATCTAGAAAATGGTATTTTACTTGTAACAATGAGAATGAGTGGAGGTCTATGGTGACGGATTAAAAGGTGTGTGTGTGTGGAGTGGGGAGGCGGGTGGGCGACTAATTTAACTTGAACTTGAATGAACAGTGTCAGTGTGAAAAAAGAATTTCCTCGGTTTAAATATACATTTTTAGTCTTAGTTCGCATTCCAGTAATATTATCATGAAAAGTATGTGTTAATTTGTGTAAATAATACGAGCATGGACAACAGTAATAAAACTGATAGGCTACCTGTGCCGGCACCGGTTATGATTCTAAGACTAAGCGAGATAATAAATAAATAGCATTAACACTAATGGTCAAAGTAGCTTCTTGTTTACCGGGTAAATAAAGGGAATTAACTCTTAGCTTAGGCAGTTCAAGGCACTGAAATCTTTTGTAATTAATTGAAAAATAAATTAACAATTATCCCGAAACAGGTAACAATAGAATTTTTGTTAGAATGAGTAAAATTTTTGTTCTTGTCACTTGGTATAGTGATAAGTAATTCATTTGTTGAAATGAAGTAAAATACTTTAAATTTTGATTATTCCTTAATGTTACTTGCAAGAAATGTCAAACAATGAGTTTATTTCACTTGTTGCTAAGGTGGGGTCTCATAACTCTGAGTTATAGTTATCGCTTCTCGGCCTTTTGGCTAAGATCAAAGTGTAGTATCTGTTCTTATCAGCTTAATATCTGATACGTGGCTCATTGAGTCACTACGATATTAAACTGATTTTTGGAACTAGGCGAGATGCCCGGGGCTTGCTCCGCTCTCGCCACGGGTCGGCCCGGTATTGCAGTTCTTCCGGGAATGGCCCAAAAATTAAACAATGACATGATTGGAAAATACTTAGTTAACTCTGGGGAAACACTGGTTTTGCTGTTGAGGGCGACCCTGTGAAAAGCACCAAGTATTTTGTAAATTTCGAATTTTTGGTGGCCTGGTGAAAGCTCCTGGGGTGGTGCACAAAACAAAATGCACACGTGTGACAGCGGGGATAGTTGAAACAAGCCTTTTTCTTTTACTTTTGTAATGTGATAGCAGGTTGGGTGAAAACGTTGCCTTTATTTTGTTACTCACGCAAGTTATGTGTGGGCCCCTTGATTAAATAAATGTTGAAAACAATCTACAAAAAGATAAGTTGGCATATTTTGATAATTTTTGAATGCTTTTTTCTCTTGAAAGTGATTCGACTAAATATTTACAAAAATGTGTTTTAGATTTTTATCTTAAAGAAAATTAATTTATCTAGAAAATGGTATTTTACTTGTAACAATGAGAATGAGTGGAGGTCTATGGTGACGGATTAAAAGGTGTGTGTGTGTGGAGTGGGGAGGCGGGCGGGCGACTAATTTAACTTGAACTTGAATGAACAGTGTCAGTGTGAAAAAAGAATTTCCTCGGTTTAAATATACATTTTTAGTCTTAGTTCGCATTCCAGTAATATTATCATGAAAAGTATGTGTTAATTTGTGTAAATAATACGAGCATGGACAACAGTAATAAAACTGATAGGCTACCTGTGCCGGCACCGGTTATGATTCTAAGACTAAGCGAGATAATAAATAAATAGCATAGACACTAATGGTCAAAGTAGCTTCTTGTTTACCGGGTAAATAAAGGGAGTTAACTCTTAGCTTAGGCAGTTCAAGGCACTTAAATCTTTTGTAATTAATTGAAAAATAAATTAACAATTATCCCGAAACAGGTAACAATAGAATTTTTGTTAGAATGAGTAAAATTTTTGTTCTTGTCACTTGGTATAGTGATAAGTAATTCATTTGTTGAAATGAAGTAAAATACTTTAAATTTTGATTATTCCTTAATGTTACTTGCAAGAAATGTCAAACAATGAGTTTATTTCACTTGTTGCTAAGGTGGGGTCTCATAACTCTGAGTTATAGTTATCGCTTCTCGGCCTTTTGGCTAAGATCAAAGTGTAGTATCTGTTCTTATCAGCTTAATATCTGATACGTGGCTCATTGAGTCACTACGATATTAAACTGATTTTTGGAACTAGGCGAGATGCCCGGGGCTTGCTCCGCTCTCGCCACGGGTCGGCCCGGTATTGCAGTTCTTCCGGGAATGGCCCAAAAATTAAACAATGACATGATTGGAAAATACTTAGTTGACTCTGGGGAAACACTGGTTTTGCTGTTGAGGGCGACCCTGTGAAAAGCACCAAGTATTTTGTAAATTTCGAATTTTTGGTGGCCTGGTGAAAGCTCCTGGGGTGGTGCACAAAACAAAATGCACACGTGTGACAGCGAGGATAGTTGAAACAAGCCTTTTTCTTTTACTTTTGTAATGTGATAGCAGGTTGGGTGAAAACGTTGCCTTTATTTTGTTACTCACGCAAGTTATGTGTGGGCCCCTTGATTAAATAAATGTTGAAAACAATCTACAAAAAGATAGGTTGGCATATTTTGATAATTTTTGAATGCTTTTTTCTCTTGAAAGTGATTCGACTAAATATTTACAAAAATGTGTTTTAGATTTTTATCTTAAAGAAAATTAATTTATCTAGAAAATGGTATTTTACTTGTAACAATGAGAATGAGTGGAGGTCTATGGTGACGGATTAAAAGGTGTGTGTGTGTGGAGTGGGGAGGCGGGCGGGCGACTAATTTAACTTGAACTTGAATGAACAGTGTCAGTGTGAAAAAAGAATTTCCTCGGTTTAAATATACATTTTTAGTCTTAGTTCGCATTCCAGTAATATTATCATGAAAAGTATGTGTTAATTTGTGTAAATAATACGAGCATGGACAACAGTAATAAAACTGATAGGCTACCTGTGCCGGCACCGGTTATGATTCTAAGACTAAGCGAGATAATAAATAAATAGCATAGACACTAATGGTCAAAGTAGCTTCTTGTTTACCGGGTAAATAAAGGGAATTAACTCTTAGCTTAGGCAGTTCAAGGCACTGAAATCTTTTGTAATTAATTGAAAAATAAATTAACAATTATCCCGAAACAGGTAACAATAGAATTTTTGTTAGAATGAGTAAAATTTTTGTTCTTGTCACTTGGTATAGTGATAAGTAATTCATTTGTTGAAATGAAGTAAAATACTTTAAATTTTGATTATTCCTTAATGTTACTTGCAAGAAATGTCAAACAATGAGTTTATTTGACTTGTTGCTAAGGTGGGGTCTCATAACTCTGAGTTATAGTTATCGCTTCTCGGCCTTTTGGCTAAGATCAAAGTGTAGTATCTGTTCTTATCAGCTTAATATCTGATACGTGGCTCATTGAGTCACTACGATATTAAACTGATTTTTGGAACTAGGCGAGATGCCCGGGGCTTGCTCCGCTCTCGCCACGGGTCGGCCCGGTATTGCAGTTCTTCCGGGAATGGCCCAAAAATTAAACAATGACATGATTGTAAAATACTTAGTTGACTCTGGGGAAACACTGGTTTTGCTGTTGAGGGCGACCCTGTGAAAAGCACCAAGTATTTTGTAAATTTCGAATTTTTGGTGGCCTGGTGAAAGCTCCTGGGGTGGTGCACAAAACAAAATGCACACGTGTGACAGCGGGGATAGTTGAAACAAGCCTTTTTCTTTTACTTTTGTAATGTGATAGCAGGTTGGGTGAAAACGTTGCCTTTATTTTGTTACTCACGCAAGTTATGTGTGGGCCCCTTGATTAAATAAATGTTGAAAACAATCTACAAAAAGATAGGTTGGCATATTTTGATAATTTTTGAATGCTTTTTTCTCTTGAAAGTGATTCGACTAAATATTTACAAAAATGTGTTTTAGATTTTTATCTTAAAGAAAATTAATTTATCTAGAAAATGGTATTTTACTTGTAACAATGAGAATGAGTGGAGGTCTATGGTGACGGATTAAAAGGTGTGTGTGTGTGGAGTGGGGAGGCGGGTGGGCGACTAATTTAACTTGAACTTGAATGAACAGTGTCAGTGTGAAAAAAGAATTTCCTCGGTTTAAATATACATTTTTAGTCTTAGTTCGCATTCCAGTAATATTATCATGAAAAGTATGTGTTAATTTGTGTAAATAATACGAGCATGGACAACAGTAATAAAACTGATAGGCTACCTGTGCCGGCACCGGTTATGATTCTAAGACTAAGCGAGATAATAAATAAATAGCATAGACACTAATGGTCAAAGTAGCTTCTTGTTTACCGGGTAAATAAAGGGAATTAACTCTTAGCTTAGGCAGTTCAAGGCACTGAAATCTTTTGTAATTAATTGAAAAATAAATTAACAATTATCCCGAAACAGGTAACAATAGAATTTTTGTTAGAATGAGTAAAATTTTTGTTCTTGTCACTTGGTATAGTGATAAGTAATTCATTTGTTGAAATGAAGTAAAATACTTTAAATTTTGATTATTCCTTAATGTTACTTGCAAGAAATGTCAAACAATGAGTTTATTTCACTTGTTGCTAAGGTGGGGTCTCATAACTCTGAGTTATAGTTATCGCTTCTCGGCCTTTTGGCTAAGATCAAAGTGTAGTATCTGTTCTTATCAGCTTAATATCTGATACGTGGCTCATTGAGTCACTACGATATTAAACTGATTTTTGGAACTAGGCGAGATGCCCGGGGCTTGCTCCGCTCTCGCCACGGGTCGGCCCGGTATTGCAGTTCTTCCGGGAATGGCCCAAAAATTAAACAATGACATGATTGTAAAATACTTAGTTGACTCTGGGGAAACACTGGTTTTGCTGTTGAGGGCGACCCTGTGAAAAGCACCAAGTATTTTGTAAATTTCGAATTTTTGGTGGCCTGGTGAAAGCTCCTGGGGTGGTGCACAAAACAAAATGCACACGTGTGACAGCGGGGATAGTTGAAACAAGCCTTTTTCTTTTACTTTTGTAATGTGATAGCAGGTTGGGTGAAAACGTTGCCTTTATTTTGTTACTCACGCAAGTTATGTGTGGGCCCCTTGATTAAATAAATGTTGAAAACAATCTACAAAAAGATAAGTTGGCATATTTTGATAATTTTTGAATGCTTTTTTCTCTTGAAAGTGATTCGACTAAATATTTACAAAAATGTGTTTTAGATTTTTATCTTAAAGAAAATTAATTTATTTAGAAAATGGTATTTTACTTGTAACAATGAGAATGAGTGGAGGTCTATGGTGACGGATTAAAAGGTGTGTGTGTGTGGAGTGGGGAGGCGGGCGGGCGACTAATTTAACTTGAACTTGAATGAACAGTGTCAGTGTGAAAAAAGAATTTCCTCGGTTTAAATATACATTTTTAGTCTTAGTTCGCATTCCAGTAATATTATCATGAAAAGTATGTGTTAATTTGTGTAAATAATACGAGCATGGACAACAGTAATAAAACTGATAGGCTACCTGTGCCGGCACCGGTTATGATTCTAAGACTAAGCGAGATAATAAATAAATAGCATAGACACTAATGGTCAAAGTAGCTTCTTGTTTACCGGGTAAATAAAGGGAGTTAACTCTTAGCTTAGGCAGTTCAAGGCACTTAAATCTTTTGTAATTAATTGAAAAATAAATTAACAATTATCCCGAAACAGGTAACAATAGAATTTTTGTTAGAATGAGTAAAATTTTTGTTCTTGTCACTTGGTATAGTGATAAGTAATTCATTTGTTGAAATGAAGTAAAATACTTTAAATTTTGATTATTCCTTAATGTTACTTGCAAGAAATGTCAAACAATGAGTTTATTTGACTTGTTGCTAAGGTGGGGTCTCATAACTCTGAGTTATAGTTATCGCTTCTCGGCCTTTTGGCTAAGATCAAAGTGTAGTATCTGTTCTTATCAGCTTAATATCTGATACGTGGCTCATTGAGTCACTACGATATTAAACTGATTTTTGGAACTAGGCGAGATGCCCGGGGCTTGCTCCGCTCTCGCCACGGGTCGGCCCGGTATTGCAGTTCTTCCGGGAATGGCCCAAAAATTAAACAATGACATGATTGTAAAATACTTAGTTGACTCTGGGGAAACACTGGTTTTGCTGTTGAGGGCGACCCTGTGAAAAGCACCAAGTATTTTGTAAATTTCGAATTTTTGGTGGCCTGGTGAAAGCTCCTGGGGTGGTGCACAAAACAAAATGCACACGTGTGACAGCGGGGATAGTTGAAACAAGCCTTTTTCTTTTACTTTTGTAATGTGATAGCAGGTTGGGTGAAAACGTTGCCTTTATTTTGTTACTCACGCAAGTTATTTGTGGGCCCCTTGATTAAATAAATGTTGAAAACAATCTACAAAAAGATAGGTTGGCATATTTTGATAATTTTTGAATGCTTTTTTCTCTTGAAAGTGATTCGACTAAATATTTACAAAAATGTGTTTTAGATTTTTATCTTAAAGAAAATTAATTTATCTAGAAAATGGTATTTTACTTGTAACAATGAGAATGAGTGGAGGTCTATGGTGACGGATTAAAAGGTGTGTGTGTGTGGAGTGGGGAGGCGGGTGGGCGACTAATTTAACTTGAACTTGAATGAACAGTGTCAGTGTGAAAAAAGAATTTCCTCGGTTTAAATATACATTTTTAGTCTTAGTTCGCATTCCAGTAATATTATCATGAAAAGTATGTGTTAATTTGTGTAAATAATACGAGCATGGACAACAGTAATAAAACTGATAGGCTACCTGTGCCGGCACCGGTTATGATTCTAAGACTAAGCGAGATAATAAATAAATAGCATAGACACTAATGGTCAAAGTAGCTTCTTGTTTACCGGGTTAATAAAGGGAATTAACTCTTAGCTTAGGCAGTTCAAGGCACTGAAATCTTTTGTAATTAATTGAAAAATAAATTAACAATTATCCCGAAACAGGTAACAATAGAATTTTTGTTAGAATGAGTAAAATTTTTGTTCTTGTCACTTGGTATAGTGATAAGTAATTCATTTGTTGAAATGAAGTAAAATACTTTAAATTTTGATTATTCCTTAATGTTACTTGCAAGAAATGTCAAACAATGAGTTTATTTCACTTGTTGCTAAGGTGGGGTCTCATAACTCTGAGTTATAGTTATCGCTTCTCGGCCTTTTGGCTAAGATCAAAGTGTAGTATCTGTTCTTATCAGCTTAATATCTGATACGTGGCTCATTGAGTCACTACGATATTAAACTGATTTTGGGAACTAGGCGAGATGCCCGGGGCTTGCTCCGCTCTCGCCACGGGTCGGCCCGGTATTGCAGTTCTTCCGGGAATGGCCCAAAAATTAAACAATGACATGATTGTAAAATACTTAGTTGACTCTGGGGAAACACTGGTTTTGCTGTTGAGGGCGACCCTGTGAAAAGCACCAAGTATTTTGTAAATTTCGAATTTTTGGTGGCCTGGTGAAAGCTCCTGGGGTGGTGCACAAAACAAAATGCACACGTGTGACAGCGGGGATAGTTGAAACAAGCCTTTTTCTTTTACTTTTGTAATGTGATAGCAGGTTGGGTGAAAACGTTGCCTTTATTTTGTTACTCACGCAAGTTATTTGTGGGCCCCTTGATTAAATAAATGTTGAAAACAATCTACAAAAAGATAGGTTGGCATATTTTGATAATTTTTGAATGCTTTTTTCTCTTGAAAGTGATTCGACTAAATATTTACAAAAATGTGTTTTAGATTTTTATCTTAAAGAAAATTAATTTATCTAGAAAATGGTATTTTACTTGTAACAATGAGAATGAGTGGAGGTCTATGGTGACGGATTAAAAGGTGTGTGTGTGTGGAGTGGGGAGGCGGGTGGGCGACTAATTTAACTTGAACTTGAATGAACAGTGTCAGTGTGAAAAAAGAATTTCCTCGGTTTAAATATACATTTTTAGTCTTAGTTCGCATTCCAGTAATATTATCATGAAAAGTATGTGTTAATTTGTGTAAATAATACGAGCATGGACAACAGTAATAAAACTGATAGGCTACCTGTGCCGGCACCGGTTATGATTCTAAGACTAAGCGAGATAATAAATAAATAGCATAGACACTAATGGTCAAAGTAGCTTCTTGTTTACCGGGTTAATAAAGGGAATTAACTCTTAGCTTAGGCAGTTCAAGGCACTGAAATCTTTTGTAATTAATTGAAAAATAAATTAACAATTATCCCGAAACAGGTAACAATAGAATTTTTGTTAGAATGAGTAAAATTTTTGTTCTTGTCACTTGGTATAGTGATAAGTAATTCATTTGTTGAAATGAAGTAAAATACTTTAAATTTTGATTATTCCTTAATGTTACTTGCAAGAAATGTCAAACAATGAGTTTATTTCACTTGTTGCTAAGGTGGGGTCTCATAACTCTGAGTTATAGTTATCGCTTCTCGGCCTTTTGGCTAAGATCAAAGTGTAGTATCTGTTCTTATCAGCTTAATATCTGATACGTGGCTCATTGAGTCACTACGATATTAAACTGATTTTTGGAACTAGGCGAGATGCCCGGGGCTTGCTCCGCTCTCGCCACGGGTCGGCCCGGTATTGCAGTTCTTCCGGGAATGGCCCAAAAATTAAACAATGACATGATTGTAAAATACTTAGTTGACTCTGGGGAAACACTGGTTTTGCTGTTGAGGGCGACCCTGTGAAAAGCACCAAGTATTTTGTAAATTTCGAATTTTTGGTGGCCTGGTGAAAGCTCCTGGGGTGGTGCACAAAACAAAATGCACACGTGTGACAGCGGGGATAGTTGAAACAAGCCTTTTTCTTTTACTTTTGTAATGTGATAGCAGGTTGGGTGAAAACGTTGCCTTTATTTTGTTACTCACGCAAGTTATGTGTGGGCCCCTTGATTAAATAAATGTTGAAAACAATCTACAAAAAGATAAGTTGGCATATTTTGATAATTTTTGAATGCTTTTTTCTCTTGAAAGTGATTCGACTAAATATTTACAAAAATGTGTTTTAGATTTTTATCTTAAAGAAAATTAATTTATCTAGAAAATGGTATTTTACTTGTAACAATGAGAATGAGTGGAGGTCTATGGTGACGGATTAAAAGGTGTTTGTGTGTGGAGTGGGGAGGCGGGCGGGCGACTAATTTAACTTGAACTTGAATGAACAGTGTCAGTGTGAAAAAAGAATTTCCTCGGTTTAAATATACATTTTTAGTCTTAGTTCGCATTCCAGTAATATTATCATGAAAAGTATGTGTTAATTTGTGTAAATAATACGAGCATGGACAACAGTAATAAAACTGATAGGCTACCTGTGCCGGCACCGGTTATGATTCTAAGACTAAGCGAGATAATAAATAAATAGCATAGACACTAATGGTCAAAGTAGCTTCTTGTTTACCGGGTAAATAAAGGGAATTAACTCTTAGCTTAGGCAGTTCAAGGCACTGAAATCTTTTGTAATTAATTGAAAAATAAATTAACAATTATCCCGAAACAGGTAACAATAGAATTTTTGTTAGAATGAGTAAAATTTTTGTTCTTGTCACTTGGTATAGTGATAAGTAATTCATTTGTTGAAATGAAGTAAAATACTTTAAATTTTGATTATTCCTTAATGTTACTTGCAAGAAATGTCAAACAATGAGTTTATTTGACTTGTTGCTAAGGTGGGGTCTCATAACTCTGAGTTATAGTTATCGCTTCTCGGCCTTTTGGCTAAGATCAAAGTGTAGTATCTGTTCTTATCAGCTTAATATCTGATACGTGGCTCATTGAGTCACTACGATATTAAACTGATTTTTGGAACTAGGCGAGATGCCCGGGGCTTGCTCCGCTCTCGCCACGGGTCGGCCCGGTATTGCAGTTCTTCCGGGAATGGCCCAAAAATTAAACAATGACATGATTGGAAAATACTTAGTTGACTCTGGGGAAACACTGGTTTTGCTGTTGAGGGCGACCCTGTGAAAAGCACCAAGTATTTTGTAAATTTCGAATTTTTGGTGGCCTGGTGAAAGCTCCTGGGGTGGTGCACAAAACAAAATGCACACGTGTGACAGCGAGGATAGTTGAAACAAGCCTTTTTCTTTTACTTTTGTAATGTGATAGCAGGTTGGGTGAAAACGTTGCCTTTATTTTGTTACTCACGCAAGTTATGTGTGGGCCCCTTGATTAAATAAATGTTGAAAACAATCTACAAAAAGATAAGTTGGCATATTTTGATAATTTTTGAATGCTTTTTTCTCTTGAAAGTGATTCGACTAAATATTTACAAAAATGTGTTTTAGATTTTTATCTTAAAGAAAATTAATTTATCTAGAAAATGGTATTTTACTTGTAACAATGAGAATGAGTGGAGGTCTATGGTGACGGATTAAAAGGTGTGTGTGTGTGGAGTGGGGAGGCGGGCGGGCGACTAATTTAACTTGAACTTGAATGAACAGTGTCAGTGTGAAAAAAGAATTTCCTCGGTTTAAATATACATTTTTAGTCTTAGTTCGCATTCCAGTAATATTATCATGAAAAGTATGTGTTAATTTGTGTAAATAATACGAGCATGGACAACAGTAATAAAACTGATAGGCTACCTGTGCCGGCACCGGTTATGATTCTAAGACTAAGCGAGATAATAAATAAATAGCATAGACACTAATGGTCAAAGTAGCTTCTTGTTTACCGGGTAAATAAAGGGAATTAACTCTTAGCTTTGGCAGTTCAAGGCACTGAAATCTTTTGTAATTAATTGAAAAATAAATTAACAATTATCCCGAAACAGGTAACAATAGAATTTTTGTTAGAATGAGTAAAATTTTTGTTCTTGTCACTTGGTATAGTGATAAGTAATTCATTTGTTGAAATGAAGTAAAATACTTTAAATTTTGATTATTCCTTAATGTTACTTGCAAGAAATGTCAAACAATGAGTTTATTTGACTTGTTGCTAAGGTGGGGTCTCATAACTCTGAGTTATAGTTATCGCTTCTCGGCCTTTTGGCTAAGATCAAAGTGTAGTATCTGTTCTTATCAGCTTAATATCTGATACGTGGCTCATTGAGTCACTACGATATTAAACTGATTTTTGGAACTAGGCGAGATGCCCGGGGCTTGCTCCGCTCTCGCCACGGGTCGGCCCGGTATTGCAGTTCTTCCGGGAATGGCCCAAAAATTAAACAATGACATGATTGGAAAATACTTAGTTGACTCTGGGGAAACACTGGTTTTGCTGTTGAGGGCGACCCTGTGAAAAGCACCAAGTATTTTGTAAATTTCGAATTTTTGGTGGCCTGGTGAAAGCTCCTGGGGTGGTGCACAAAACAAAATGCACACGTGTGACAGCGAGGATAGTTGAAACAAGCCTTTTTCTTTTACTTTTGTAATGTGATAGCAGGTTGGGTGAAAACGTTGCCTTTATTTTGTTACTCACGCAAGTTATGTGTGGGCCCCTTGATTAAATAAATGTTGAAAACAATCTACAAAAAGATAAGTTGGCATATTTTGATAATTTTTGAATGCTTTTTTCTCTTGAAAGTGATTCGACTAAATATTTACAAAAATGTGTTTTAGATTTTTATCTTAAAGAAAATTAATTTATCTAGAAAATGGTATTTTACTTGTAACAATGAGAATGAGTGGAGGTCTATGGTGACGGATTAAAAGGTGTGTGTGTGTGGAGTGGGGAGGCGGGTGGGCGACTAATTTAACTTGAACTTGAATGAACAGTGTCAGTGTGAAAAAAGAATTTCCTCGGTTTAAATATACATTTTTAGTCTTAGTTCGCATTCCAGTAATATTATCATGAAAAGTATGTGTTAATTTGTGTAAATAATACGAGCATGGACAACAGTAATAAAACTGATAGGCTACCTGTGCCGGCACCGGTTATGATTCTAAGACTAAGCGAGATAATAAATAAATAGCATAGACACTAATGGTCAAAGTAGCTTCTTGTTTACCGGGTAAATAAAGGGAATTAACTCTTAGCTTAGGCAGTTCAAGGCACTTAAATCTTTTGTAATTAATTGAAAAATAAATTAACAATTATCCCGAAACAGGTAACAATAGAATTTTTGTTAGAATGAGTAAAATTTTTGTTCTTGTCACTTGGTATAGTGATAAGTAATTCATTTGTTGAAATGAAGTAAAATACTTTAAATTTTGATTATTCCTTAATGTTACTTGCAAGAAAAGTCAAACAATGAGTTTATTTGACTTGTTGCTAAGGTGGGGTCTCATAACTCTGAGTTACAGTTATCGCTTCTCGGCCTTTTGGCTAAGATCAAAGTGTAGTATCTGTTCTTATCAGCTTAATATCTGATACGTGGCTCATTGAGTCACTACGATATTAAACTGATTTTTGGAACTAGGCGAGATGCCCGGGGCTTGCTCCGCTCTCGCCACGGGTCGGCCCGGTATTGCAGTTCTTCCGGGAATGGCCCAAAAATTAAACAATGACATGATTGTAAAATACTTAGTTGACTCTGGGGAAACACTGGTTTTGCTGTTGAGGGCGACCCTGTGAAAAGCACCAAGTATTTTGTAAATTTCGAATTTTTGGTGGCCTGGTGAAAGCTCCTGGGGTGGTGCACAAAACAAAATGCACACGTGTGACAGCGGGGATAGTTGAAACAAGCCTTTTTCTTTTACTTTTGTAATGTGATAGCAGGTTGGGTGAAAACGTTGCCTTTATTTTGTTACTCACGCACGTTATGTGTGGGCCCCTTGATTAAATAAATGTTGAAAACAATCTACAAAAAGATAAGTTGGCATATTTTGATAATTTTTGAATGCTTTTTTCTCTTGAAAGTGATTCGACTAAATATTTACAAAAATGTGTTTTAGATTTTTATCTTAAAGAAAATTAATTTATCTAGAAAATGGTATTTTACTTGTAACAATGAGAATAAGTGGAGGTCTATGGTGACGGATTAAAAGGTGTGTGTGTGTGGAGTGGGGAAGCGGGCGGGCGACTAATTTAACTTGAACTTGAATGAACAGTGTCAGTGTGAAAAAAGAATTTCCTCGGTTTAAATATACATTTTTAGTCTTAGTTCGCATTCCAGTAATATTATCATGAAAAGTATGTGTTAATTTGTGTAAATAATACGAGCATGGACAACAGTAATAAAACTGATAGGCTACCTGTGCCGGCACCGGTTATGATTCTAAGACTAAGCGAGATAATAAATAAATAGCATAGACACTAATGGTCAAAGTAGCTTCTTGTTTACCGGGTAAATAAAGGGAATTAACTCTTAGCTTAGGCAGTTCAAGGCACTTAAATCTTTTGTAATTAATTGAAAAATAAATTAACAATTATCCCGAAACAGGTAACAATAGAATTTTTGTTAGAATGAGTAAAATTTTTGTTCTTGTCACTTGGTATAGTGATAAGTAATTCATTTGTTGAAATGAAGTAAAATACTTTAAATTTTGATTATTCCTTAATGTTACTTGCAAGAAATGTCAAACAATGAGTTTATTTCACTTGTTGCTAAGGTGGGGTCTCATAACTCTGAGTTATAGTTATCGCTTCTCGGCCTTTTGGCTAAGATCAAAGTGTAGTATCTGTTCTTATCAGCTTAATATCTGATACGTGGCTCATTGAGTCACTACGATATTAAACTGATTTTTGGAACTAGGCGAGATGCCCGGGGCTTGCTCCGCTCTCGCCACGGGTCGGCCCGGTATTGCAGTTCTTCCGGGAATGGCCCAAAAATTAAACAATGACATGATTGTAAAATACTTAGTTGACTCTGGGGAAACACTGGTTTTGCTGTTGAGGGCGACCCTGTGAAAAGCACCAAGTATTTTGTAAATTTCGAATTTTTGGTGGCCTGGTGAAAGCTCCTGGGGTGGTGCACAAAACAAAATGCACACGTGTGACAGCGGGGATAGTTGAAACAAGCCTTTTTCTTTTACTTTTGTAATGTGATAGCAGGTTGGGTGAAAACGTTGCCTTTATTTTGTTACTCACGCACGTTATGTGTGGGCCCCTTGATTAAATAAATGTTGAAAACAATCTACAAAAAGATAAGTTGGCATATTTTGATAATTTTTGAATGCTTTTTTCTCTTGAAAGTGATTCGACTAAATATTTACAAAAATGTGTTTTAGATTTTTATCTTAAAGAAAATTAATTTATCTAGAAAATGGTATTTTACTTGTAACAATGAGAATGAGTGGAGGTCTATGGTGACGGATTAAAAGGTGTGTGTGTGTGGAGTGGGGAAGCGGGCGGGCGACTAATTTAACTTGAACTTGAATGAACAGTGTCAGTGTGAAAAAAGAATTTCCTCGGTTTAAATATACATTTTTAGTCTTAGTTCGCATTCCAGTAATATTATCATGAAAAGTATGTGTTAATTTGTGTAAATAATACGAGCATGGACAACAGTAATAAAACTGATAGGCTACCTGTGCCGGCACCGGTTATGATTCTAAGACTAAGCGAGATAATAAATAAATAGCATAGACACTAATGGTCAAAGTAGCTTCTTGTTTACCGGGTAAATAAAGGGAATTAACTCTTAGCTTAGGCAGTTCAAGGCACTTAAATCTTTTGTAATTAATTGAAAAATAAATTAACAATTATCCCGAAACAGGTAACAATAGAATTTTTGTTAGAATGAGTAAAATTTTTGTTCTTGTCACTTGGTATAGTGATAAGTAATTCATTTGTTGAAATGAAGTAAAATACTTTAAATTTTGATTATTCCTTAATGTTACTTGCAAGAAATGTCAAACAATGAGTTTATTTCACTTGTTGCTAAGGTGGGGTCTCATAACTCTGAGTTATAGTTATCGCTTCTCGGCCTTTTGGCTAAGATCAAAGTGTAGTATCTGTTCTTATCAGCTTAATATCTGATACGTGGCTCATTGAGTCACTACGATATTAAACTGATTTTTGGAACTAGGCGAGATGCCCGGGGCTTGCTCCGCTCTCGCCACGGGTCGGCCCGGTATTGCAGTTCTTCCGGGAATGGCCCAAAAATTAAACAATGACATGATTGTAAAATACTTAGTTGACTCTGGGGAAACACTGGTTTTACTGTTGAGGGCGACCCTGTGAAAAGCACCAAGTATTTTGTAAATTTCGAATTTTTGGTGGCCTGGTGAAAGCTCCTGGGGTGGTGCACAAAACAAAATGCACACGTGTGACAGCGGGGATAGTTGAAACAAGCCTTTTTCTTTTACTTTTGTAATTTGATAGCAGGTTGGGTGAAAACGTTGCCTTTATTTTGTTACTCACGCAAGTTATGTGTGGGCCCCTTGATTAAATAAATGTTGAAAACAATCTACAAAAAGATAAGTTGGCATATTTTGATAATTTTTGAATGCTTTTCTCTTGAAAGTGATTCGACTAAATATTTACAAAAATGTGTTTTAGATTTTTATCTTAAAGAAAATTAATTTATCTAGAAAATGGTATTTTACTTGTAACAATGAGAATGAGTGGAGGTCTATGGTGACGGATTAAAAGGTGTGTGTGTGTGGAGTGGGGAGGCGGGCGGGCGACTAATTTAACTTGAACTTGAATGAACAGTGTCAGTGTGAAAAAAGAATTTCCTCGGTTTAAATATACATTTTTAGTCTTAGTTCGCATTCCAGTAATATTATCATGAAAAGTATGTGTTAATTTGTGTAAATAATACGAGCATGGACAACAGTAATAAAACTGATAGGCTACCTGTGCCGGCACCGGTTATGATTCTAAGACTAAGCGAGATAATAAATAAATAGCATAGACACTAATGGTCAAAGTAGCTTCTTGTTTACCGGGTAAATAAAGGGAATTAACTCTTAGCTTAGGCAGTTCAAGGCACTTAAATCTTTTGTAATTAATTGAAAAATAAATTAACAATTATCCCGAAACAGGTAACAATAGAATTTTTGTTAGAATGAGTAAAATTTTTGTTCTTGTCACTTGGTATAGTGATAAGTAATTCATTTGTTGAAATGAAGTAAAATACTTTAAATTTTGATTATTCCTTAATGTTACTTGCAAGAAATGTCAAACAATGAGTTTATTTCACTTGTTGCTAAGGTGGGGTCTCATAACTCTGAGTTATAGTTATCGCTTCTCGGCCTTTTGGCTAAGATCAAAGTGTAGTATCTGTTCTTATCAGCTTAATATCTGATACGTGGCTCATTGAGTCACTACGATATTAAACTGATTTTTGGAACTAGGCGAGATGCCCGGGGCTTGCTCCGCTCTCGCCACGGGTCGGCCCGGTATTGCAGTTCTTCCGGGAATGGCCCAAAAATTAAACAATGACATGATTGTAAAATACTTAGTTGACTCTGGGGAAACACTGGTTTTGCTGTTGAGGGCGACCCTGTGAAAAGCACCAAGTATTTTGTAAATTTCGAATTTTTGGTGGCCTGGTGAAAGCTCCTGGGGTGGTGCACAAAACAAAATGCACACGTGTGACAGCGGGGATAGTTGAAACAAGCCTTTTTCTTTTACTTTTGTAATGTGATAGCAGGTTGGGTGAAAACGTTGCCTTTATTTTGTTACTCACGCAAGTTATGTGTGGGCCCCTTGATTAAATAAATGTTGAAAACAATCTACAAAAAGATAAGTTGGCATATTTTGATAATTTTTGAATGCTTTTTTCTCTTGAAAGTGATTCGACTAAATATTTACAAAAATGTGTTTTAGATTTTTATCTTAAAGAAAATTAATTTATCTAGAAAATGGTATTTTACTTGTAACAATGAGAATGAGTGGAGGTCTATGGTGACGGATTAAAAGGTGTGTGTGTGTGGAGTGGGGAAGCGGGCGGGCGACTAATTTAACTTGAACTTGAATGAACAGTTTCAGTGTGAAAAAAGAATTTCCTCGGTTTAAATATACATTTTTAGTCTTAGTTCGCATTCCAGTAATATTATCATGAAAAGTATGTGCTAATTAGTGTAAATAATACGAGCATGGACAACAGTAATAAAACTGATAGGCTACCTGTGCCGGCACCGGTTATGATTCTAAGATTAAGCGAGATAATAAATAAATAGCATAGACACTAATGGTCAAAGTAGCTTCTTGTTTACCGGGTAAATAAAGGGAGTTAACTCTTAGCTTAGGCAGTTCAAGGCACTTAAATCTTTTGTAATTAATTGAAAAATAAATTAACAATTATCCCGAAACAGGTAACAATAGAATTTTTGTTAGAATGAGTAAAATTTTTGTTCTTGTCACTTGGTATAGTGATAAGTAATTCATTTGTTGAAATGAAGTAAAATACTTTAAATTTTGATTATTCCTTAATGTTACTTGCAAGAAATGTCAAACAATGAGTTTATTTCACTTGTTGCTAAGGTGGGGTCTCATAACTCTGAGTTATAGTTATCGCTTCTCGGCCTTTTGGCTAAGATCAAAGTGTAGTATCTGTTCTTATCAGCTTAATATCTGATACGTGGCTCATTGAGTCACTACGATATTAAACTGATTTTTGGAACTAGGCGAGATGCCCGGGGCTTGCTCCGCTCTCGCCACGGGTCGGCCCGGTATTGCAGTTCTTCCGGGAATGGCCCAAAAATTAAACAATGACATGATTGTAAAATACTTAGTTGACTCTGGGGAAACACTGGTTTTGCTGTTGAGGGCGACCCTGTGAAAAGCACCAAGTATTTTGTAAATTTCGAATTTTTGGTGGCCTGGTGAAAGCTCCTGGGGTGGTGCACAAAACAAAATGCACACGTGTGACAGCGGGGATAGTTGAAACAAGCCTTTTTCTTTTACTTTTGTAATTTGATAGCAGTTTGGGTGAAAACGTTGCCTTTATTTTGTTACTCACGCAAGTTATGTGTGGGCCCCTTGATTAAATAAATGTTGAAAACAATCTACAAAAAGATAAGTTGGCATATTTTGATAATTTTTGAATGCTTTTCTCTTGAAAGTGATTCGACTAAATATGTACAAAAATGTGTTTTAGATTTTTATCTTAAAGAAAATTAATTTATCTAGAAAATGGTATTTTACTTGTAACAATGAGAATGAGTGGAGGTCTATGGTGACGGATTAAAAGGTGTGTGTGTGTGGAGTGGGGAAGCGGGCGGGCGACTAATTTAACTTGAACTTGAATGAACAGTGTCAGTGTGAAAAAAGAATTTCCTCGGTTTAAATATACATTTTTAGTCTTAGTTCGCATTCCAGTAATATTATCATGAAAAGTATGTGTTAATTTGTGTAAATAATACGAGCATGGACAACAGTAATAAAACTGATAGGCTACCTGTGCCGGCACCGGTTATGATTCTAAGACTAAGCGAGATAATAAATAAATAGCATAGACACTAATTGTCAAAGTAGCTTCTTGTTTACCGGGTAAATAAAGGGAATTAACTCTTAGCTTAGGCAGTTCAAGGCACTTAAATCTTTTGTAATTAATTGAAAAATAAATTAACAATTATCCCGAAACAGATAACAATAGAATTTTTGTTAGAATGAGTAAAATTTTTGTTCTTGTCACTTGGTATAGTGATAAGTAATTCATTTGTTGAAATGAAGTAAAATACTTTAAATTTTGATTATTCCTTAATGTTACTTGCAAGAAATGTCAAACAATGAGTTTATTTCACTTGTTGCTAAGGTGGGGTCTCATAACTCTGAGTTATAGTTATCGCTTCTCGGCCTTTTGGCTAAGATCAAAGTGTAGTATCTGTTCTTATCAGCTTAATATCTGATACGTGGCTCATTGAGTCACTACGATATTAAACTGATTTTTGGAACTAGGCGAGATGCCCGGGGCTTGCTCCGCTCTCGCCACTGGTCGGCCCGGTATTGCAGTTCTTCCGGGAATGGCCCAAAAATTAAACAATGACATGATTGTAAAATACTTAGTTGACTCTGGGGAAACACTGGTTTTACTGTTGAGGGCGACCCTGTGAAAAGCACCAAGTATTTTGTAAATTTCGAATTTTTGGTGGCCTGGTGAAAGCTCCTGGGGTGGTGCACAAAACAAAATGCACACGTGTGACAGCGGGGATAGTTGAAACAAGCCTTTTTCTTTTACTTTTGTAATTTGATAGCAGGTTGGGTGAAAACGTTGCCTTTATTTTGTTACTCACGCAAGTTATGTGTGGGCCCCTTGATTAAATAAATGTTGAAAACAATCTACAAAAAGATAAGTTGGCATATTTTGATAATTTTTGAATGCTTTTCTCTTGAAAGTGATTCGACTAAATATTTACAAAAATGTGTTTTAGATTTTTATCTTAAAGAAAATTAATTTATCTAGAAAATGGTATTTTACTTGTAACAATGAGAATGAGTGGAGGTCTATGGTGACGGATTAAAAGGTGTGTGTGTGTGGAGTGGGGAGGCGGGCGGGCGACTAATTTAACTTGAACTTGAATGAACAGTGTCAGTGTGAAAAAAGAATTTCCTCGGTTTAAATATACATTTTTAGTCTTAGTTCGCATTCCAGTAATATTATCATGAAAAGTATGTGTTAATTTGTGTAAATAATACGAGCATGGACAACAGTAATAAAACTGATAGGCTACCTGTGCCGGCACCGGTTATGATTCTAAGACTAAGCGAGATAATAAATAAATAGCATAGACACTAATGGTCAAAGTAGCTTCTTGTTTACCGGGTAAATAAAGGGAATTAACTCTTAGCTTAGGCAGTTCAAGGCACTTAAATCTTTTGTAATTAATTGAAAAATAAATTAACAATTATCCCGAAACAGGTAACAATAGAATTTTTGTTAGAATGAGTAAAATTTTTGTTCTTGTCACTTGGTATAGTGATAAGTAATTCATTTGTTGAAATGAAGTAAAATACTTTAAATTTTGATTATTCCTTAATGTTACTTGCAAGAAATGTCAAACAATGAGTTTATTTCACTTGTTGCTAAGGTGGGGTCTCATAACTCTGAGTTATAGTTATCGCTTCTCGGCCTTTTGGCTAAGATCAAAGTGTAGTATCTGTTCTTATCAGCTTAATATCTGATACGTGGCTCATTGAGTCACTACGATATTAAACTGATTTTTGGAACTAGGCGAGATGCCCGGGGCTTGCTCCGCTCTCGCCACGGGTCGGCCCGGTATTGCAGTTCTTCCGGGAATGGCCCAAAAATTAAACAATGACATGATTGTAAAATACTTAGTTGACTCTGGGGAAACACTGGTTTTGCTGTTGAGGGCGACCCTGTGAAAAGCACCAAGTATTTTGTAAATTTCGAATTTTTGGTGGCCTGGTGAAAGCTCCTGGGGTGGTGCACAAAACAAAATGCACACGTGTGACAGCGGGGATAGTTGAAACAAGCCTTTTTCTTTTACTTTTGTAATGTGATAGCAGGTTGGGTGAAAACGTTGCCTTTATTTTGTTACTCACGCAAGTTATGTGTGGGCCCCTTGATTAAATAAATGTTGAAAACAATCTACAAAAAGATAAGTTGGCATATTTTGATAATTTTTGAATGCTTTTTTCTCTTGAAAGTGATTCGACTAAATATTTACAAAAATGTGTTTTAGATTTTTATCTTAAAGAAAATTAATTTATCTAGAAAATGGTATTTTACTTGTAACAATGAGAATGAGTGGAGGTCTATGGTGACGGATTAAAAGGTGTGTGTGTGTGGAGTGGGGAGGCGGGCGGGCGACTAATTTAACTTGAACTTGAATGAACAGTGTCAGTGTGAAAAAAGAATTTCCTCGGTTTAAATATACATTTTTAGTCTTAGTTCGCATTCCAGTAATATTATCATGAAAAGTATGTGTTAATTTGTGTAAATAATACGAGCATGGACAACAGTAATAAAACTGATAGGCTACCTGTGCCGGCACCGGTTATGATTCTAAGACTAAGCGAGATAATAAATAAATAGCATAGACACTAATGGTCAAAGTAGCTTCTTGTTTACCGGGTAAATAAAGGGAATTAACTCTTAGCTTAGGCAGTTCAAGGCACTTAAATCTTTTGTAATTAATTGAAAAATAAATTAACAATTATCCCGAAACAGGTAACAATAGAATTTTTGTTAGAATGAGTAAAATTTTTGTTCTTGTCACTTGGTATAGTGATAAGTAATTCATTTGTTGAAATGAAGTAAAATACTTTAAATTTTGATTATTCCTTAATGTTACTTGCAAGAAATGTCAAACAATGAGTTTATTTCACTTGTTGCTAAGGTGGGGTCTCATAACTCTGAGTTATAGTTATCGCTTCTCGGCCTTTTGGCTAAGATCAAAGTGTAGTATCTGTTCTTATCAGCTTAATATCTGATACGTGGCTCATTGAGTCACTACGATATTAAACTGATTTTTGGAACTAGGCGAGATGCCCGGGGCTTGCTCCGCTCTCGCCACGGGTCGGCCCGGTATTGCAGTTCTTCCGGGAATGGCCCAAAAATTAAACAATGACATGATTGTAAAATACTTAGTTGACTCTGGGGAAACACTGGTTTTACTGTTGAGGGCGACCCTGTGAAAAGCACCAAGTATTTTGTAAATTTCGAATTTTTGGTGGCCTGGTGAAAGCTCCTGGGGTGGTGCACAAAACAAAATGCACACGTGTGACAGCGGGGATAGTTGAAACAAGCCTTTTTCTTTTACTTTTGTAATTTGATAGCAGGTTGGGTGAAAACGTTGCCTTTATTTTGTTACTCACGCAAGTTATGTGTGGGCCCCTTGATTAAATAAATGTTGAAAACAATCTACAAAAAGATAAGTTGGCATATTTTGATAATTTTTGAATGCTTTTCTCTTGAAAGTGATTCGACTAAATATTTACAAAAATGTGTTTTAGATTTTTATCTTAAAGAAAATTAATTTATCTAGAAAATGGTATTTTACTTGTAACAATGAGAATGAGTGGAGGTCTATGGTGACGGATTAAAAGGTGTGTGTGTGTGGAGTGGGGAGGCGGGCGGGCGACTAATTTAACTTGAACTTGAATGAACAGTGTCAGTGTGAAAAAAGAATTTCCTCGGTTTAAATATACATTTTTAGTCTTAGTTCGCATTCCAGTAATATTATCATGAAAAGTATGTGTTAATTTGTGTAAATAATACGAGCATGGACAACAGTAATAAAACTGATAGGCTACCTGTGCCGGCACCGGTTATGATTCTAAGACTAAGCGAGATAATAAATAAATAGCATAGACACTAATGGTCAAAGTAGCTTCTTGTTTACCGGGTAAATAAAGGGAATTAACTCTTAGCTTAGGCAGTTCAAGGCACTTAAATCTTTTGTAATTAATTGAAAAATAAATTAACAATTATCCCGAAACAGGTAACAATAGAATTTTTGTTAGAATGAGTAAAATTTTTGTTCTTGTCACTTGGTATAGTGATAAGTAATTCATTTGTTGAAATGAAGTAAAATACTTTAAATTTTGATTATTCCTTAATGTTACTTGCAAGAAATGTCAAACAATGAGTTTATTTCACTTGTTGCTAAGGTGGGGTCTCATAACTCTGAGTTATAGTTATCGCTTCTCGGCCTTTTGGCTAAGATCAAAGTGTAGTATCTGTTCTTATCAGCTTAATATCTGATACGTGGCTCATTGAGTCACTACGATATTAAACTGATTTTTGGAACTAGGCGAGATGCCCGGGGCTTGCTCCGCTCTCGCCACGGGTCGGCCCGGTATTGCAGTTCTTCCGGGAATGGCCCAAAAATTAAACAATGACATGATTGTAAAATACTTAGTTGACTCTGGGGAAACACTGGTTTTGCTGTTGAGGGCGACCCTGTGAAAAGCACCAAGTATTTTGTAAATTTCGAATTTTTGGTGGCCTGGTGAAAGCTCCTGGGGTGGTGCACAAAACAAAATGCACACGTGTGACAGCGGGGATAGTTGAAACAAGCCTTTTTCTTTTACTTTTGTAATGTGATAGCAGGTTGGGTGAAAACGTTGCCTTTATTTTGTTACTCACGCAAGTTATGTGTGGGCCCCTTGATTAAATAAATGTTGAAAACAATCTACAAAAAGATAAGTTGGCATATTTTGATAATTTTTGAATGCTTTTTTCTCTTGAAAGTGATTCGACTAAATATTTACAAAAATGTGTTTTAGATTTTTATCTTAAAGAAAATTAATTTATCTAGAAAATGGTATTTTACTTGTAACAATGAGAATGAGTGGAGGTCTATGGTGACGGATTAAAAGGTGTGTGTGTGTGGAGTGGGGAAGCGGGCGGGCGACTAATTTAACTTGAACTTGAATGAACAGTTTCAGTGTGAAAAAAGAATTTCCTCGGTTTAAATATACATTTTTAGTCTTAGTTCGCATTCCAGTAATATTATCATGAAAAGTATGTGCTAATTAGTGTAAATAATACGAGCATGGACAACAGTAATAAAACTGATAGGCTACCTGTGCCGGCACCGGTTATGATTCTAAGATTAAGCGAGATAATAAATAAATAGCATAGACACTAATGGTCAAAGTAGCTTCTTGTTTACCGGGTAAATAAAGGGAGTTAACTCTTAGCTTAGGCAGTTCAAGGCACTTAAATCTTTTGTAATTAATTGAAAAATAAATTAACAATTATCCCGAAACAGGTAACAATAGAATTTTTGTTAGAATGAGTAAAATTTTTGTTCTTGTCACTTGGTATAGTGATAAGTAATTCATTTGTTGAAATGAAGTAAAATACTTTAAATTTTGATTATTCCTTAATGTTACTTGCAAGAAATGTCAAACAATGAGTTTATTTCACTTGTTGCTAAGGTGGGGTCTCATAACTCTGAGTTATAGTTATCGCTTCTCGGCCTTTTGGCTAAGATCAAAGTGTAGTATCTGTTCTTATCAGCTTAATATCTGATACGTGGCTCATTGAGTCACTACGATATTAAACTGATTTTTGGAACTAGGCGAGATGCCCGGGGCTTGCTCCGCTCTCGCCACGGGTCGGCCCGGTATTGCAGTTCTTCCGGGAATGGCCCAAAAATTAAACAATGACATGATTGTAAAATACTTAGTTGACTCTGGGGAAACACTGGTTTTGCTGTTGAGGGCGACCCTGTGAAAAGCACCAAGTATTTTGTAAATTTCGAATTTTTGGTGGCCTGGTGAAAGCTCCTGGGGTGGTGCACAAAACAAAATGCACACGTGTGACAGCGGGGATAGTTGAAACAAGCCTTTTTCTTTTACTTTTGTAATTTGATAGCAGTTTGGGTGAAAACGTTGCCTTTATTTTGTTACTCACGCAAGTTATGTGTGGGCCCCTTGATTAAATAAATGTTGAAAACAATCTACAAAAAGATAAGTTGGCATATTTTGATAATTTTTGAATGCTTTTCTCTTGAAAGTGATTCGACTAAATATGTACAAAAATGTGTTTTAGATTTTTATCTTAAAGAAAATTAATTTATCTAGAAAATGGTATTTTACTTGTAACAATGAGAATGAGTGGAGGTCTATGGTGACGGATTAAAAGGTGTGTGTGTGTGGAGTGGGGAAGCGGGCGGGCGACTAATTTAACTTGAACTTGAATGAACAGTGTCAGTGTGAAAAAAGAATTTCCTCGGTTTAAATATACATTTTTAGTCTTAGTTCGCATTCCAGTAATATTATCATGAAAAGTATGTGTTAATTTGTGTAAATAATACGAGCATGGACAACAGTAATAAAACTGATAGGCTACCTGTGCCGGCACCGGTTATGATTCTAAGACTAAGCGAGATAATAAATAAATAGCATAGACACTAATTGTCAAAGTAGCTTCTTGTTTACCGGGTAAATAAAGGGAATTAACTCTTAGCTTAGGCAGTTCAAGGCACTTAAATCTTTTGTAATTAATTGAAAAATAAATTAACAATTATCCCGAAACAGATAACAATAGAATTTTTGTTAGAATGAGTAAAATTTTTGTTCTTGTCACTTGGTATAGTGATAAGTAATTCATTTGTTGAAATGAAGTAAAATACTTTAAATTTTGATTATTCCTTAATGTTACTTGCAAGAAATGTCAAACAATGAGTTTATTTCACTTGTTGCTAAGGTGGGGTCTCATAACTCTGAGTTATAGTTATCGCTTCTCGGCCTTTTGGCTAAGATCAAAGTGTAGTATCTGTTCTTATCAGCTTAATATCTGATACGTGGCTCATTGAGTCACTACGATATTAAACTGATTTTTGGAACTAGGCGAGATGCCCGGGGCTTGCTCCGCTCTCGCCACGGGTCGGCCCGGTATTGCAGTTCTTCCGGGAATGGCCCAAAAATTAAACAATGACATGATTGTAAAATACTTAGTTGACTCTGGGGAAACACTGGTTTTACTGTTGAGGGCGACCCTGTGAAAAGCACCAAGTATTTTGTAAATTTCGAATTTTTGGTGGCCTGGTGAAAGCTCCTGGGGTGGTGCACAAAACAAAATGCACACGTGTGACAGCGGGGATAGTTGAAACAAGCCTTTTTCTTTTACTTTTGTAATTTGATAGCAGGTTGGGTGAAAACGTTGCCTTTATTTTGTTACTCACGCAAGTTATGTGTGGGCCCCTTGATTAAATAAATGTTGAAAACAATCTACAAAAAGATAAGTTGGCATATTTTGATAATTTTTGAATGCTTTTCTCTTGAAAGTGATTCGACTAAATATTTACAAAAATGTGTTTTAGATTTTTATCTTAAAGAAAATTAATTTATCTAGAAAATGGTATTTTACTTGTAACAATGAGAATGAGTGGAGGTCTATGGTGACGGATTAAAAGGTGTGTGTGTGTGGAGTGGGGAGGCGGGCGGGCGACTAATTTAACTTGAACTTGAATGAACAGTGTCAGTGTGAAAAAAGAATTTCCTCGGTTTAAATATACATTTTTAGTCTTAGTTCGCATTCCAGTAATATTATCATGAAAAGTATGTGTTAATTTGTGTAAATAATACGAGCATGGACAACAGTAATAAAACTGATAGGCTACCTGTGCCGGCACCGGTTATGATTCTAAGACTAAGCGAGATAATAAATAAATAGCATAGACACTAATGGTCAAAGTAGCTTCTTGTTTACCGGGTAAATAAAGGGAATTAACTCTTAGCTTAGGCAGTTCAAGGCACTTAAATCTTTTGTAATTAATTGAAAAATAAATTAACAATTATCCCGAAACAGGTAACAATAGAATTTTTGTTAGAATGAGTAAAATTTTTGTTCTTGTCACTTGGTATAGTGATAAGTAATTCATTTGTTGAAATGAAGTAAAATACTTTAAATTTTGATTATTCCTTAATGTTACTTGCAAGAAATGTCAAACAATGAGTTTATTTCACTTGTTGCTAAGGTGGGGTCTCATAACTCTGAGTTATAGTTATCGCTTCTCGGCCTTTTGGCTAAGATCAAAGTGTAGTATCTGTTCTTATCAGCTTAATATCTGATACGTGGCTCATTGAGTCACTACGATATTAAACTGATTTTTGGAACTAGGCGAGATGCCCGGGGCTTGCTCCGCTCTCGCCACGGGTCGGCCCGGTATTGCAGTTCTTCCGGGAATGGCCCAAAAATTAAACAATGACATGATTGTAAAATACTTAGTTGACTCTGGGGAAACACTGGTTTTGCTGTTGAGGGCGACCCTGTGAAAAGCACCAAGTATTTTGTAAATTTCGAATTTTTGGTGGCCTGGTGAAAGCTCCTGGGGTGGTGCACAAAACAAAATGCACACGTGTGACAGCGGGGATAGTTGAAACAAGCCTTTTTCTTTTACTTTTGTAATGTGATAGCAGGTTGGGTGAAAACGTTGCCTTTATTTTGTTACTCACGCAAGTTATGTGTGGGCCCCTTGATTAAATAAATGTTGAAAACAATCTACAAAAAGATAAGTTGGCATATTTTGATAATTTTTGAATGCTTTTTTCTCTTGAAAGTGATTCGACTAAATATTTACAAAAATGTGTTTTAGATTTTTATCTTAAAGAAAATTAATTTATCTAGAAAATGGTATTTTACTTGTAACAATGAGAATGAGTGGAGGTCTATGGTGACGGATTAAAAGGTGTGTGTGTGTGGAGTGGGGAAACGGGCGGGCGACTAATTTAACTTGAACTTGAATGAACAGTGTCAGTGTGAAAAAAGAATTTCCTCGGTTTAAATATACATTTTTAATCTTAGTTCGCATTCCAGTAATATTATCATGAAAAGTATTTGTTAATTTGTGTAAATAATACGAGCATGGACAACAGTAATAAAACTGATAGGCTACCTGTGCCGGCACCGGTTATGATTCTAAGACTAAGCGAGATAATAAATAAATAG
Organism: Omphiscola glabra; assembly: GCA_964017045.1. NCBI lineage: Eukaryota > Metazoa > Mollusca > Gastropoda > Lymnaeidae > Omphiscola > Omphiscola glabra. The sequence goes on from OZ024799.1 coordinate 34,704,623, forward strand.
CATAGACACTAATGGTCAAATTAGCTTCTTGTTTACCGGGTAAATAAAGGGAGTTAACTCTTAGCTTAGGCAGTTCAATGCACTTAAATCTTTTGTAATTAATTGAAAAATAAATTAACAATTATCCCGAAACAGGTAACAATAGAATTTTTGTTAGAATGAGTAAAATTTTTGTTCTTGTCACTTGGTATAGTGATAAGTAATTCATTTGTTGAAATGAAGTAAAATACTTTAAATTTTGATTATTCCTTAATGTTACTTGCAAGTATTGTCAAACAATGAGTTTATTTCACTTGTTGCTAAGGTGGGGTCTCATAACTCTGAGTTATAGTTATCGCTTCTCGGCCTTTTGGCTAAGATCAAAGTGTAGTATCTGTTCTTATCAGCTTAATATCTGATACGTGGCTCATTGAGTCACTACGATATTAAACTGATTTTTGGAACTAGGCGAGATGCCCGGGGCTTGCTCCGCTCTCGCCACGGGTCGGCCCGGTATTGCAGTTCTTCCGGGAATGGCCCAAAAATTAAACAATGACATGATTGGAAAATACTTAGTTGACTCTGGGGAAACACTGGTTTTGCTGTTGAGGGCGACCCTGTGAAAAGCACCAAGTATTTTGTAAATTTCGAATTTTTGGTGGCCTGGTGAAAGCTCCTGGGGTGGTGCACAAAACAAAATGCACACGTGTGACAGCGGGGATAGTTGAAACAAGCCTTTTTCTTTTACTTTTGTAATGTGATAGCAGGTTGGGTGAAAACGTTGCCTTTATTTTGTTACTCACGCAAGTTATGTGTGGGCCCCTTGATTAAATAAATGTTGAAAACAATCTACAAAAAGATAAGTTGGCATATTTTGATAATTTTTGAATGCTTTTTTCTCTTGAAAGTGATTCGACTAAATATTTACAAAAATGTGTTTTAGATTTTTATCTTAAAGAAAATTAATTTATCTAGAAAATGGTATTTTACTTGTAACAATGAGAATGAGTGGAGGTCTATGGTGACGGATTAAAAGGTGTGTGTGTGTGGAGTGGGGAGGCGGGCGGGCGACTAATTTAACTTGAACTTGAATGAACAGTGTCAGTGTGAAAAAAGAATTTCCTCGGTTTAAATATACATTTTTAGTCTTAGTTCGCATTCCAGTAATATTATCATGAAAAGTATGTGTTAATTTGTGTAAATAATACGAGCATGGACAACAGTAATAAAACTGATAGGCTACCTGTGCCGGCACCGGTTATGATTCTAAGACTAAGCGAGATAATAAATAAATAGCATAGACACTAATGGTCAAAGTAGCTTCTTGTTTACCGGGTAAATAAAGGGAGTTAACTCTTAGCTTAGGCAGTTCAAGGCACTTAAATCTTTTGTAATTAATTGAAAAATAAATTAACAATTATCCCGAAACAGGTAACAATAGAATTTTTGTTAGAATGAGTAAAATTTTTGTTCTTGTCACTTGGTATAGTGATAAGTAATTTATTTGTTGAAATGAAGTAAAATACTTTAAATTTTGATTATTCCTTAATGTTACTTGCAAGAAATGTCAAACAATGAGTTTATTTCACTTGTTGCTAAGGTGGGGTCTCATAACTCTGAGTTATAGTTATCGCTTCTCGGCCTTTTGGCTAAGATCAAAGTGTAGTATCTGTTCTTATCAGCTTAATATCTGATACGTGGCTCATTGAGTCACTACGATATTAAACTGATTTTTGGAACTAGGCCAGATGCCCGGGGCTTGCTCCGCTCTCGCCACGGGTCGGCCCGGTATTGCAGTTCTTCCGGGAATGGCCCAAAAAGTAAACAATGACATGATTGTAAAATACTTATTTGACTCTGGGGGAAACACTGGTTTTACTGTTGAGGGCGACCCTGTGAAAAGCACCAAGTATTTTGTAAATTTCGAATTTTTGGTGGCCTGGTGAAAGCTCCTGGGGTGGTGCACAAAACAAAATGCACACGTGTGACAGCGGGGATAGTTGAAACAAGCCTTTTTCTTTTACTTTTGTAATGTGATAGCAAGTTGGGTGAAAACGTTGCCTTTATTTTGTTACTCACGCAAGTTATGTGTGGGCCCCTTGATTAAATAAATGTTGAAAACAATCTACAAAAAGATAAGTTGGCATATTTTGATAATTTTTGAATGCTTTTCTCTTGATAGTGATTCGACTAAATATTTACAAAAATGTGTTTTAGATTTTTATCTTAAAGAAAATTAATTTATCTAGAAAATGGTATTTTACTTGTAACAATGAGATTGAGTGGAGGTCTATGGTGACGGATTAAAAGGTGTGTGTGTGTGGAGTGGGGAGGCGGGCGGGCGACTAATTTAACTTGAACTTGAATGAACAGTGTCAGTGTGAAAAAAGAATTTCCTCGGTTTAAATATACATTTTTAGTCTTAGTTCGCATTCCAGTAATATTATCATGAAAAGTATGTGTTAATTTGTGTAAATAATACGAGCATGGACAACAGTAATAAAACTGATAGGCTACCTGTGCCGGCACCGGTTATGATTCTAAGACTAAGCGAGATAATAAATAAATAGCATAGACACTAATGGTCAAAGTAGCTTCTTGTTTACCGGGTAAATAAAGGGAATTAACTCTTAGCTTAGGCAGTTCAAGGCACTTAAATCTTTTGTAATTAATTGAAAAATAAATTAACAATTATCCCGAAACAGGTAACAATAGAATTTTTGTTAGAATGAGTAAAATTTTTGTTCTTGTCACTTGGTATAGTGATAAGTAATTCATTTGTTGAAATGAAGTAAAATACTTTAAATTTTGATTATTCCTTAATGTTACTTGCAAGAAATGTCAAACAATGAGTTTATTTCACTTGTTGCTAAGGTGGGGTCTCATAACTCTGAGTTATAGTTATCGCTTCTCGGCCTTTTGGCTAAGATCAAAGTGTAGTATCTGTTCTTATCAGCTTAATATCTGATACGTGGCTCATTGAGTCACTACGATATTAAACTGATTTTTGGAACTAGGCGAGATGCCCGGGGCTTGCTCCGCTCTCGCCACGGGTCGGCCCGGTATTGCAGTTCTTCCGGGAATGGCCCAAAAATTAAACAATGACATGATTGTAAAATACTTAGTTGACTCTGGGGAAACACTGGTTTTGCTGTTGAGGGCGACCCTGTGAAAAGCACCAAGTATTTTGTAAATTTCGAATTTTTGGTGGCCTGGTGAAAGCTCCTGGGGTGGTGCACAAAACAAAATGCACACGTGTGACAGCGGGGATAGTTGAAACAAGCCTTTTTCTTTTACTTTTGTAATGTGATAGCAGGTTGGGTGAAAACGTTGCCTTTATTTTGTTACTCACGCAAGTTATGTGTGGGCCCCTTGATTAAATAAATGTTGAAAACAATCTACAAAAAGATAAGTTGGCATATTTTGATAATTTTTGAATGCTTTTTTCTCTTGAAAGTGATTCGACTAAATATTTACAAAAATGTGTTTTAGATTTTTATCTTAAAGAAAATTAATTTATCTAGAAAATGGTATTTTACTTGTAACAATGAGAATGAGTGGAGGTCTATGGTGACGGATTAAAAGGTGTTTGTGTGTGGAGTGGGGAGGCGGGCGGGCGACTAATTTAACTTGAACTTGAATGAACAGTGTCAGTGTGAAAAAAGAATTTCCTCGGTTTAAATATACATTTTTAGTCTTAGTTCGCATTCCAGTAATATTATCATGAAAAGTATGTGTTAATTTGTGTAAATAATACGAGCATGGACAACAGTAATAAAACTGATAGGCTACCTGTGCCGGCACCGGTTATGATTCTAAGACTAAGCGAGATAATAAATAAATAGCATAGACACTAATGGTCAAAGTAGCTTCTTGTTTACCGGGTAAATAAAGGGAATTAACTCTTAGCTTAGGCAGTTCAAGGCACTGAAATCTTTTGTAATTAATTGAAAAATAAATTAACAATTATCCCGAAACAGGTAACAATAGAATTTTTGTTAGAATGAGTAAAATTTTTGTTCTTGTCACTTGGTATAGTGATAAGTAATTCATTTGTTGAAATGAAGTAAAATACTTTAAATTTTGATTATTCCTTAATGTTACTTGCAAGAAATGTCAAACAATGAGTTTATTTCACTTGTTGCTAAGGTGGGGTCTCATAACTCTGAGTTATAGTTATCGCTTCTCGGCCTTTTGGCTAAGATCAAAGTGTAGTATCTGTTCTTATCAGCTTAATATCTGATACGTGGCTCATTGAGTCACTACGATAATAAACTGATTTTTGGAACTAGGCGAGATGCCCGGGGCTTGCTCCGCTCTCGCCACGGGTCGGCCCGGTATTGCAGTTCTTCCGGGAATGGCCCAAAAATTAAACAATGACATGATTGTAAAATACTTAGTTGACTCTGGGGAAACACTGGTTTTACTGTTGAGGGCGACCCTGTGAAAAGCACCAAGTATTTTGTAAATTTCGAATTTTTAGTGGCCTGGTGAAAGCTCCTGGGGTGGTGCACAAAACAAAATGCACACGTGTGACAGCGGGGATAGTTGAAACAAGCCTTTTTCTTTTACTTTTGTAATTTGATAGCAGGTTGGGTGAAAACGTTGCCTTTATTTTGTTACTCACGCAAGTTATGTGTGGGCCCCTTGATTAAATAAATGTTGAAAACAATCTACAAAAAGATAAGTTGGCATATTTTGATAATTTTTGAATGCTTTTCTCTTGAAAGTGATTCGACTAAATATTTACAAAAATGTGTTTTAGATTTTTATCTTAAAGAAAATTAATTTATCTAGAAAATGGTATTTTACTTGTAACAATGAGAATGAGTGGAGGTCTATGGTGACGGATTAAAAGGTGTGTGTGTGTGGAGTGGGGAGGCGGGCGGGCGACTAATTTAACTTGAACTTGAATGAACAGTGTCAGTGTGAAAAAAGAATTTCCTCGGTTTAAATATACATTTTTAGTCTTAGTTCGCATTCCAGTAATATTATCATGAAAAGTATGTGTTAATTTGTGTAAATAATACGAGCATGGACAACAGTAATAAAACTGATAGGCTACCTGTGCCGGCACCGGTTATGATTCTAAGACTAAGCGAGATAATAAATAAATAGCATAGACACTAATGGTCAAAGTAGCTTCTTGTTTACCGGGTAAATAATGTGAATTAACTCTTAGCTTAGGCAGTTCAAGGCACTTAAATCTTTTGTAATTAATTGAAAAATAAATTAACAATTATCCCGAAACAGGTAACAATAGAATTTTTGTTAGAATGAGTAAAATTTTTGTTCTTGTCACTTGGTATAGTGATAAGTAATTCATTTGTTGAAATGAAGTAAAATACTTTAAATTTTGATTATTCCTTAATGTTACTTGCAAGAAATGTCAAACAATGAGTTTATTTGACTTGTTGCTAAGGTGGGGTCTCGTAGCTCTGAGTTATAGTTATCGCTTCTCGGCCTTTTGGCTAAGATCAAAGTTTAGTATCTGTTCTTATCAGCTTAATATCTGATACGTGGCTCATTGAGTCACTACGATATTAAACTGATTTTTGGAACTAGGCGAGATGCCCGGGGCTTGCTCCGCTTTCGCCACGGGTCGGCCCGGTATTGCAGTTCTTCCGGGAATGGCCCAAAAATTAAACAATGACATGATTGTAAAATACTTAGTTGACTCTAGGGAAAGACTGGTTTTGCTGTTGAGGGCGACCCTGTGAAAAGCACCAAGTATTTTGTAAATTTCGAATTTTTGGTGGCCTGGTGAAAGCTCCTGGGGTGGTGCACAAAACAAAATGCACACGTGTGACAGCGGGGATAGTTGAAACAAGCCTTTTTCTTTTACTTTTGTAATGTGATAGCAGGTTGGGTGAAAACGTTGCCTTTATTTTGTTACTCACGCAAGTTATGTGTGGGCCCCTTGATTAAATAAATGTTGAAAACAATCTACAAAAAGATAAGTTGGCATATTTTGATAATTTTTGAATGCTTTTCTCTTGAAAGTGATGCGACTAAATATTTACAAAAATGTGTTTTAGATTTTTATCTTAAAGAAAATTAATTTATCTAGAAAATGGTATTTTACTTGTAACAATGAGAATGAGTGGAGGTCTATGGTGACGGATTAAAAGGTGTGTGTGTGTGGAGTGGGGAGGCGGGCGGGCGACTAATTTAACTTGAACTTGAATGAACAGTGTCAGTGTGAAAAAAGAATTTCCTCGGTTTAAATATACATTTTTAGTCTTAGTTCGCATTCCAGTAATATTATCATGAAAAGTATGTGTTAATTTGTGTAAATAATACGAGCATGGACAACAGTAATAAAACTGATAGGCTACCTGTGCCGGCACCGGTTATGATTCTAAGACTAAGCGAGATAATAAATAAATAGCATAGACACTAATGGTCAAAGTAGCTTCTTGTTTACCGGGTAAATAAAGGGAATTAACTCTTAGCTTAGGCAGTTCAAGGCACTGAAATCTTTTGTAATTAATTGAAAAATAAATTAACAATTATCCCGAAACAGGTAACAATAGAATTTTTGTTAGAATGAGTAAAATTTTTGTTCTTGTCACTTGGTATAGTGATAAGTAATTCATTTGTTGAAATGAAGTAAAATACTTTAAATTTTGATTATTCCTTAATGTTACTTGCAAGAAATGTCAAACAATGAGTTTATTTCACTTGTTGTTAAGGTGGGGTCTCGTAGCTCTGAGTTATAGTTATCGCTTCTCGGCCTTTTGGCTAAGATCAAAGTGTAGTATCTGTTCTTATCAGCTTAATATCTGATACGTGGCTCATTGAGTCACTACGATATTAAACTGATTTTTGGAACTAGGCGAGATGCCCGGGGCTTGCTCCGCTCTCGCCACGGGTCGGCCCGGTATTGCAGTTCTTCCGGGAATGGCCCAAAAATTAAACAATGACATGATTGTAAAATACTTAGTTGACTCTAGGGAAAGACTGGTTTTGCTGTTGAGGGAGACCCTGTGAAAAGCACCAAGTATTTTGTAAATTTCGAATTTTTGGTGGCCTGGTGAAAGCTCCTGGGGTGGTGCACAAAACAAAATGCACACGTGTGACAGCGGGGATAGTTGAAACAAGCCTTTTTCTTTTACTTTTGTAATGTGATAGCAGGTTGGGTGGAAACGTTGCCTTTATTTTGTTACTCACGCAAGTTATGTGTGGGCCCCTTGATTAAATAAATGTTGAAAACAATCTACAAAAAGATAAGTTGGCATATTTTGATAATTTTTGAATGCTTTTCTCTTGAAAGTGATTCGACTAAATATTTACAAAAATGTGTTTTAGATTTTTATCTTAAAGAAAATTAATTTATCTAGAAAATGGTATTTTACTTGTAACAATGAGAATGAGTGGAGGTCTATGGTGACGGATTAAAAGGTGTGTGTGTGTGGAGTGGGGAGGCGGGCGGGCGACTAATTTAACTTGAACTTGAATGAACAGTGTCAGTGTGAAAAAAGAATTTCCTCGGTTTAAATATACATTTTTAGTCTTAGTTCGCATTCCAGTAATATTATCATGAAAAGTATGTGTTAATTTGTGTAAATAATACGAGCATGGACAACAGTAATAAAACTGATAGGCTACCTGTGCCGGCACCGGTTATGATTCTAAGACTAAGCGAGATAATAAATAAATAGCATAGACACTAATGGTCAAAGTAGCTTCTTGTTTACCGGGTAAATAAAGGGAATTAACTCTTAGCTTAGGCAGTTCAAGGCACTTAAATCTTTTGTAATTAATTGAAAAATAAATTAACAATTATCCCGAAACAGGTAACAATAGAATTTTTGTTAGAATGAGTAAAATTTTTGTTCTTGTCACTTGGTATAGTGATAAGTAATTCATTTGTTGAAATGAAGTAAAATACTTTAAATTTTGATTATTCCTTAATGTTACTTGCAAGAAATGTCAAACAATGAGTTTATTTGACTTGTTGCTAAGGTGGGGTCTCGTAGCTCTGAGTTATAGTTATCGCTTCTCGGCCTTTTGGCTAAGATCAAAGTGTAGTATCTGTTCTTATCAGCTTAATATCTGATACGTGGCTCATTGAGTCACTACGATATTAAACTGATTTTTGGAACTAGGCGAGATGCCCGGGGCTTGCTCCGCTCTCGCCACGGGTCGGCCCGGTATTGCAGTTCTTCCGGGAATGGCCCAAAAATTAAACAATGACATGATTGTAAAATACTTAGTTGACTCTAGGGAAAGACTGGTTTTGCTGTTGAGGGAAACCCTGTGAAAAGCACCAAGTATTTTGTAAATTTCGAATTTTTGGTGGCCTGGTGAAAGCTCCTGGGGTGGTGCACAAAACAAAATGCACACGTGTGACAGCGGGGATAGTTGAAACAAGCCTTTTTCTTTTACTTTTGTAATGTGATAGCAGGTTGGGTGGAAACGTTGCCTTTATTTTGTTACTCACGCAAGTTATGTGTGGGCCCCTTGATTAAATAAATGTTGAAAACAATCTACAAAAAGATAAGTTGGCATATTTTGATAATTTTTGAATGCTTTTCTCTTGAAAGTGATTCGACTAAATATTTACAAAAATGTGTTTTAGATTTTTATCTTAAAGAAAATTAATTTATCTAGAAAATGGTATTTTACTTGTAACAATGAGAATGAGTGGAGGTCTATGGTGACGGATTAAAAGGTGTGTGTGTGTGGAGTGGGGAGGCGGGCGGGCGACTAATTTAACTTGAACTTGAATGAACAGTGTCAGTGTGAAAAAAGAATTTCCTCGGTTTAAATATACATTTTTAGTCTTAGTTCGCATTCCAGTAATATTATCATGAAAAGTATGTGTTAATTTGTGTAAATAATACGAGCATGGACAACAGTAATAAAACTGATAGGCTACCTGTGCCGGCACCGGTTATGATTCTAAGACTAAGCGAGATAATAAATAAATAGCATAGACACTAATGGTCAAAGTAGCTTCTTGTTTACCGGGTAAATAAAGGGAATTAACTCTTAGCTTAGGCAGTTCAAGGCACTTAAATCTTTTGTAATTAATTGAAAAATAAATTAACAATTATCCCGAAACAGGTAACAATAGAATTTTTGTTAGAATGAGTAAAATTTTTGTTCTTGTCACTTGGTATAGTGATAAGTAATTCATTTGTTGAAATGAAGTAAAATACTTTAAATTTTGATTATTCCTTAATGTTACTTGCAAGAAATGTCAAACAATGAGTTTATTTCACTTGTTGCTAAGGTGGGGTCTCGTAGCTCTGAGTTATAGTTATCGCTTCTCGGCCTTTTGGCTAAGATCAAAGTTTAGTATCTGTTCTTATCAGCTTAATATCTGATACGTGGCTCATTGAGTCACTACGATATTAAACTGATTTTTGGAACTAGGCGAGATGCCCGGGGCTTGCTCCGCTTTCGCCACGGGTCGGCCCGGTATTGCAGTTCTTCCGGGAATGGCACAAAAATTAAACAATGACATGATTGTAAAATACTTAGTTGACTCTAGGGAAAGACTGGTTTTGCTGTTGAGGGCGACCCTGTGAAAAGCACCAAGTATTTTGTAAATTTCGAATTTTTGGTGGCCTGGTGAAAGCTCCTGGGGTGGTGCACAAAACAAAATGCACACGTGTGACAGCGGGGATAGTTGAAACAAGCCTTTTTCTTTTACTTTTGTAATGTGATAGCAGGTTGGGTGAAAACGTTGCCTTTATTTTGTTACTCACGCAAGTTATGTGTGGGCCCCTTGATTAAATAAATGTTGAAAACAATCTACAAAAAGATAAGTTGGCATATTTTGATAATTTTTGAATGCTTTTCTCTTGAAAGTGATGCGACTAAATATTTACAAAAATGTGTTTTAGATTTTTATCTTAAAGAAAATTAATTTATCTAGAAAATGGTATTTTACTTGTAACAATGAGAATGAGTGGAGGTCTATGGTGACGGATTAAAAGGTGTGTGTGTGTGGAGTGGGGAGGCGGGCGGGCGACTAATTTAACTTGAACTTGAATGAACAGTGTCAGTGTGAAAAAAGAATTTCCTCGGTTTAAATATACATTTTTAGTCTTAGTTCGCATTCCAGTAATATTATCATGAAAAGTATGTGTTAATTTGTGTAAATAATACGAGCATGGACAACAGTAATAAAACTGATAGGCTACCTGTGCCGGCACCGGTTATGATTCTAAGACTAAGCGAGATAATAAATAAATAGCATAGACACTAATGGTCAAAGTAGCTTCTTGTTTACCGGGTAAATAAAGGGAATTAACTCTTAGCTTAGGCAGTTCAAGGCACTGAAATCTTTTGTAATTAATTGAAAAATAAATTAACAATTATCCCGAAACAGGTAACAATAGAATTTTTGTTAGAATGAGTAAAATTTTTGTTCTTGTCACTTGGTATAGTGATAAGTAATTCATTTGTTGAAATGAAGTAAAATACTTTAAATTTTGATTATTCCTTAATGTTACTTGCAAGAAATGTCAAACAATGAGTTTATTTCACTTGTTGTTAAGGTGGGGTCTCGTAGCTCTGAGTTATAGTTATCGCTTCTCGGCCTTTTGGCTAAGATCAAAGTGTAGTATCTGTTCTTATCAGCTTAATATCTGATACGTGGCTCATTGAGTCACTACGATATTAAACTGATTTTTGGAACTAGGCGAGATGCCCGGGGCTTGCTCCGCTCTCGCCACGGGTCGGCCCGGTATTGCAGTTCTTCCGGGAATGGCCCAAAAATTAAACAATGACATGATTGTAAAATACTTAGTTGACTCTAGGGAAAGACTGGTTTTGCTGTTGAGGGAGACCCTGTGAAAAGCACCAAGTATTTTGTAAATTTCGAATTTTTGGTGGCCTGGTGAAAGCTCCTGGGGTGGTGCACAAAACAAAATGCACACGTGTGACAGCGGGGATAGTTGAAACAAGCCTTTTTCTTTTACTTTTGTAATGTGATAGCAGGTTGGGTGGAAACGTTGCCTTTATTTTGTTACTCACGCAAGTTATGTGTGGGCCCCTTGATTAAATAAATGTTGAAAACAATCTACAAAAAGATAAGTTGGCATATTTTGATAATTTTTGAATGCTTTTCTCTTGAAAGTGATTCGACTAAATATTTACAAAAATGTGTTTTAGATTTTTATCTTAAAGAAAATTAATTTATCTAGAAAATGGTATTTTACTTGTAACAATGAGAATGAGTGGAGGTCTATGGTGACGGATTAAAAGGTGTGTGTGTGTGGAGTGGGGAGGCGGGCGGGCGACTAATTTAACTTGAACTTGAATGAACAGTGTCAGTGTGAAAAAAGAATTTCCTCGGTTTAAATATACATTTTTAGTCTTAGTTCGCATTCCAGTAATATTATCATGAAAAGTATGTGTTAATTTGTGTAAATAATACGAGCATGGACAACAGTAATAAAACTGATAGGCTACCTGTGCCGGCACCGGTTATGATTCTAAGACTAAGCGAGATAATAAATAAATAGCATAGACACTAATGGTCAAAGTAGCTTCTTGTTTACCGGGTAAATAAAGGGAATTAACTCTTAGCTTAGGCAGTTCAAGGCACTTAAATCTTTTGTAATTAATTGAAAAATAAATTAACAATTATCCCGAAACAGGTAACAATAGAATTTTTGTTAGAATGAGTAAAATTTTTGTTCTTGTCACTTGGTATAGTGATAAGTAATTCATTTGTTGAAATGAAGTAAAATACTTTAAATTTTGATTATTCCTTAATGTTACTTGCAAGAAATGTCAAACAATGAGTTTATTTGACTTGTTGCTAAGGTGGGGTCTCGTAGCTCTGAGTTATAGTTATCGCTTCTCGGCCTTTTGGCTAAGATCAAAGTGTAGTATCTGTTCTTATCAGCTTAATATCTGATACGTGGCTCATTGAGTCACTACGATATTAAACTGATTTTTGGAACTAGGCGAGATGCCCGGGGCTTGCTCCGCTCTCGCCACGGGTCGGCCCGGTATTGCAGTTCTTCCGGGAATGGCCCAAAAATTAAACAATGACATGATTGTAAAATACTTAGTTGACTCTAGGGAAAGACTGGTTTTGCTGTTGAGGGAAACCCTGTGAAAAGCACCAAGTATTTTGTAAATTTCGAATTTTTGGTGGCCTGGTGAAAGCTCCTGGGGTGGTGCACAAAACAAAATGCACACGTGTGACAGCGGGGATAGTTGAAACAAGCCTTTTTCTTTTACTTTTGTAATGTGATAGCAGGTTGGGTGGAAACGTTGCCTTTATTTTGTTACTCACGCAAGTTATGTGTGGGCCCCTTGATTAAATAAATGTTGAAAACAATCTACAAAAAGATAAGTTGGCATATTTTGATAATTTTTGAATGCTTTTCTCTTGAAAGTGATTCGACTAAATATTTACAAAAATGTGTTTTAGATTTTTATCTTAAAGAAAATTAATTTATCTAGAAAATGGTATTTTACTTGTAACAATGAGAATGAGTGGAGGTCTATGGTGACGGATTAAAAGGTGTGTGTGTGTGGAGTGGGGAGGCGGGCGGGCGACTAATTTAACTTGAACTTGAATGAACAGTGTCAGTGTGAAAAAAGAATTTCCTCGGTTTAAATATACATTTTTAGTCTTAGTTCGCATTCCAGTAATATTATCATGAAAAGTATGTGTTAATTTGTGTAAATAATACGAGCATGGACAACAGTAATAAAACTGATAGGCTACCTGTGCCGGCACCGGTTATGATTCTAAGACTAAGCGAGATAATAAATAAATAGCATAGACACTAATGGTCAAAGTAGCTTCTTGTTTACCGGGTAAATAAAGGGAATTAACTCTTAGCTTAGGCAGTTCAAGGCACTTAAATCTTTTGTAATTAATTGAAAAATAAATTAACAATTATCCCGAAACAGGTAACAATAGAATTTTTGTTAGAATGAGTAAAATTTTTGTTCTTGTCACTTGGTATAGTGATAAGTAATTCATTTGTTGAAATGAAGTAAAATACTTTAAATTTTGATTATTCCTTAATGTTACTTGCAAGAAATGTCAAACAATGAGTTTATTTCACTTGTTGCTAAGGTGGGGTCTCGTAGCTCTGAGTTATAGTTATCGCTTCTCGGCCTTTTGGCTAAGATCAAAGTTTAGTATCTGTTCTTATCAGCTTAATATCTGATACGTGGCTCATTGAGTCACTACGATATTAAACTGATTTTTGGAACTAGGCGAGATGCCCGGGGCTTGCTCCGCTTTCGCCACGGGTCGGCCCGGTATTGCAGTTCTTCCGGGAATGGCACAAAAATTAAACAATGACATGATTGTAAAATACTTAGTTGACTCTAGGGAAAGACTGGTTTTGCTGTTGAGGGCGACCCTGTGAAAAGCACCAAGTATTTTGTAAATTTCGAATTTTTGGTGGCCTGGTGAAAGCTCCTGGGGTGGTGCACAAAACAAAATGCACACGTGTGACAGCGGGGATAGTTGAAACAAGCCTTTTTCTTTTACTTTTGTAATGTGATAGCAGGTTGGGTGAAAACGTTGCCTTTATTTTGTTACTCACGCAAGTTATGTGTGGGCCCCTTGATTAAATAAATGTTGAAAACAATCTACAAAAAGATAAGTTGGCATATTTTGATAATTTTTGAATGCTTTTCTCTTGAAAGTGATGCGACTAAATATTTACAAAAATGTGTTTTAGATTTTTATCTTAAAGAAAATTAATTTATCTAGAAAATGGTATTTTACTTGTAACAATGAGAATGAGTGGAGGTCTATGGTGACGGATTAAAAGGTGTGTGTGTGTGGAGTGGGGAGGCGGGCGGGCGACTAATTTAACTTGAACTTGAATGAACAGTGTCAGTGTGAAAAAAGAATTTCCTCGGTTTAAATATACATTTTTAGTCTTAGTTCGCATTCCAGTAATATTATCATGAAAAGTATGTGTTAATTTGTGTAAATAATACGAGCATGGACAACAGTAATAAAACTGATAGGCTACCTGTGCCGGCACCGGTTATGATTCTAAGACTAAGCGAGATAATAAATAAATAGCATAGACACTAATGGTCAAAGTAGCTTCTTGTTTACCGGGTAAATAAAGGGAATTAACTCTTAGCTTAGGCAGTTCAAGGCACTGAAATCTTTTGTAATTAATTGAAAAATAAATTAACAATTATCCCGAAACAGGTAACAATAGAATTTTTGTTAGAATGAGTAAAATTTTTGTTCTTGTCACTTGGTATAGTGATAAGTAATTCATTTGTTGAAATGAAGTAAAATACTTTAAATTTTGATTATTCCTTAATGTTACTTGCAAGAAATGTCAAACAATGAGTTTATTTCACTTGTTGTTAAGGTGGGGTCTCGTAGCTCTGAGTTATAGTTATCGCTTCTCGGCCTTTTGGCTAAGATCAAAGTGTAGTATCTGTTCTTATCAGCTTAATATCTGATACGTGGCTCATTGAGTCACTACGATATTAAACTGATTTTTGGAACTAGGCGAGATGCCCGGGGCTTGCTCCGCTCTCGCCACGGGTCGGCCCGGTATTGCAGTTCTTCCGGGAATGGCCCAAAAATTAAACAATGACATGATTGTAAAATACTTAGTTGACTCTAGGGAAAGACTGGTTTTGCTGTTGAGGGAGACCCTGTGAAAAGCACCAAGTATTTTGTAAATTTCGAATTTTTGGTGGCCTGGTGAAAGCTCCTGGGGTGGTGCACAAAACAAAATGCACACGTGTGACAGCGGGGATAGTTGAAACAAGCCTTTTTCTTTTACTTTTGTAATGTGATAGCAGGTTGGGTGGAAACGTTGCCTTTATTTTGTTACTCACGCAAGTTATGTGTGGGCCCCTTGATTAAATAAATGTTGAAAACAATCTACAAAAAGATAAGTTGGCATATTTTGATAATTTTTGAATGCTTTTCTCTTGAAAGTGATTCGACTAAATATTTACAAAAATGTGTTTTAGATTTTTATCTTAAAGAAAATTAATTTATCTAGAAAATGGTATTTTACTTGTAACAATGAGAATGAGTGGAGGTCTATGGTGACGGATTAAAAGGTGTGTGTGTGTGGAGTGGGGAGGCGGGCGGGCGACTAATTTAACTTGAACTTGAATGAACAGTGTCAGTGTGAAAAAAGAATTTCCTCGGTTTAAATATACATTTTTAGTCTTAGTTCGCATTCCAGTAATATTATCATGAAAAGTATGTGTTAATTTGTGTAAATAATACGAGCATGGACAACAGTAATAAAACTGATAGGCTACCTGTGCCGGCACCGGTTATGATTCTAAGACTAAGCGAGATAATAAATAAATAGCATAGACACTAATGGTCAAAGTAGCTTCTTGTTTACCGGGTAAATAAAGGGAATTAACTCTTAGCTTAGGCAGTTCAAGGCACTTAAATCTTTTGTAATTAATTGAAAAATAAATTAACAATTATCCCGAAACAGGTAACAATAGAATTTTTGTTAGAATGAGTAAAATTTTTGTTCTTGTCACTTGGTATAGTGATAAGTAATTCATTTGTTGAAATGAAGTAAAATACTTTAAATTTTGATTATTCCTTAATGTTACTTGCAAGAAATGTCAAACAATGAGTTTATTTCACTTGTTGCTAAGGTGGGGTCTCGTAGCTCTGAGTTATAGTTATCGCTTCTCGGCCTTTTGGCTAAGATCAAAGTGTAGTATCTGTTCTTATCAGCTTAATATCTGATACGTGGCTCATTGAGTCACTACGATATTAAACTGATTTTTGG
Organism: Omphiscola glabra; assembly: GCA_964017045.1. Taxonomy (NCBI): domain Eukaryota; kingdom Metazoa; phylum Mollusca; class Gastropoda; family Lymnaeidae; genus Omphiscola; species Omphiscola glabra. The sequence goes on from OZ024799.1 coordinate 34,720,345, forward strand.
AACTAGGCGAGATGCCCGGGGCTTGCTCCGCTCTCGCCACGGGTCGGCCCGGTATTGCAGTTCTTCCGGGAATGGCCCAAAAATTAAACAATGACATGATTGTAAAATACTTAGTTGACTCTAGGGAAAGACTGGTTTTGCTGTTGAGGGAAACCCTGTGAAAAGCACCAAGTATTTTGTAAATTTCGAATTTTTGGTGGCCTGGTGAAAGCTCCTGGGGTGGTGCACAAAACAAAATGCACACGTGTGACAGCGGGGATAGTTGAAACAAGCCTTTTTCTTTTACTTTTGTAATGTGATAGCAGGTTGGGTGGAAACGTTGCCTTTATTTTGTTACTCACGCAAGTTATGTGTGGGCCCCTTGATTAAATAAATGTTGAAAACAATCTACAAAAAGATAAGTTGGCATATTTTGATAATTTTTGAATGCTTTTCTCTTGAAAGTGATTCGACTAAATATTTACAAAAATGTGTTTTAGATTTTTATCTTAAAGAAAATTAATTTATCTAGAAAATGGTATTTTACTTGTAACAATGAGAATGAGTGGAGGTCTATGGTGACGGATTAAAAGGTGTGTGTGTGTGGAGTGGGGAGGCGGGCGGGCGACTAATTTAACTTGAACTTGAATGAACAGTGTCAGTGTGAAAAAAGAATTTCCTCGGTTTAAATATACATTTTTAGTCTTAGTTCGCATTCCAGTAATATTATCATGAAAAGTATGTGTTAATTTGTGTAAATAATACGAGCATGGACAACAGTAATAAAACTGATAGGCTACCTGTGCCGGCACCGGTTATGATTCTAAGACTAAGCGAGATAATAAATAAATAGCATAGACACTAATGGTCAAAGTAGCTTCTTGTTTACCGGGTAAATAAAGGGAATTAACTCTTAGCTTAGGCAGTTCAAGGCACTTAAATCTTTTGTAATTAATTGAAAAATAAATTAACAATTATCCCGAAACAGGTAACAATAGAATTTTTGTTAGAATGAGTAAAATTTTTGTTCTTGTCACTTGGTATAGTGATAAGTAATTCATTTGTTGAAATGAAGTAAAATACTTTAAATTTTGATTATTCCTTAATGTTACTTGCAAGAAATGTCAAACAATGAGTTTATTTCACTTGTTGCTAAGGTGGGGTCTCGTAGCTCTGAGTTATAGTTATCGCTTCTCGGCCTTTTGGCTAAGATCAAAGTTTAGTATCTGTTCTTATCAGCTTAATATCTGATACGTGGCTCATTGAGTCACTACGATATTAAACTGATTTTTGGAACTAGGCGAGATGCCCGGGGCTTGCTCCGCTTTCGCCACGGGTCGGCCCGGTATTGCAGTTCTTCCGGGAATGGCCCAAAAATTAAACAATGACATGATTGTAAAATACTTAGTTGACTCTAGGGAAAGACTGGTTTTGCTGTTGAGGGCGACCCTGTGAAAAGCACCAAGTATTTTGTAAATTTCGAATTTTTGGTGGCCTGGTGAAAGCTCCTGGGGTGGTGCACAAAACAAAATGCACACGTGTGACAGCGTGGATAGTTGAAACAAGCCTTTTTCTTTTACTTTTGTAATGTGATAGCAGGTTGGGTGAAAACGTTGCCTTTATTTTGTTACTCACGCAAGTTATGTGTGGGCCCCTTGATTAAATAAATGTTGAAAACAATCTACAAAAAGATAAGTTGGCATATTTTGATAATTTTTGAATGCTTTTCTCTTGAAAGTGATGCGACTAAATATTTACAAAAATGTGTTTTAGATTTTTATCTTAAAGAAAATTAATTTATCTAGAAAATGGTATTTTACTTGTAACAATGAGAATGAGTGGAGGTCTATGGTGACGGATTAAAAGGTGTGTGTGTGTGGAGTGGGGAGGCGGGCGGGCGACTAATTTAACTTGAACTTGAATGAACAGTGTCAGTGTGAAAAAAGAATTTCCTCGGTTTAAATATACATTTTTAGTCTTAGTTCGCATTCCAGTAATATTATCATGAAAAGTATGTGTTAATTTGTGTAAATAATACGAGCATGGACAACAGTAATAAAACTGATAGGCTACCTGTGCCGGCACCGGTTATGATTCTAAGACTAAGCGAGATAATAAATAAATAGCATAGACACTAATGGTCAAAGTAGCTTCTTGTTTACCGGGTAAATAAAGGGAATTAACTCTTAGCTTAGGCAGTTCAAGGCACTGAAATCTTTTGTAATTAATTGAAAAATAAATTAACAATTATCCCGAAACAGGTAACAATAGAATTTTTGTTAGAATGAGTAAAATTTTTGTTCTTGTCACTTGGTATAGTGATAAGTAATTCATTTGTTGAAATGAAGTAAAATACTTTAAATTTTGATTATTCCTTAATGTTACTTGCAAGAAATGTCAAACAATGAGTTTATTTCACTTGTTGTTAAGGTGGGGTCTCGTAGCTCTGAGTTATAGTTATCGCTTCTCGGCCTTTTGGCTAAGATCAAAGTGTAGTATCTGTTCTTATCAGCTTAATATCTGATACGTGGCTCATTGAGTCACTACGATATTAAACTGATTTTTGGAACTAGGCGAGATGCCCGGGGCTTGCTCCGCTCTCGCCACGGGTCGGCCCGGTATTGCAGTTCTTCCGGGAATGGCCCAAAAATTAAACAATGACATGATTGTAAAATACTTAGTTGACTCTAGGGAAAGACTGGTTTTGCTGTTGAGGGAGACCCTGTGAAAAGCACCAAGTATTTTGTAAATTTCGAATTTTTGGTGGCCTGGTGAAAGCTCCTGGGGTGGTGCACAAAACAAAATGCACACGTGTGACAGCGGGGATAGTTGAAACAAGCCTTTTTCTTTTACTTTTGTAATGTGATAGCAGGTTGGGTGGAAACGTTGCCTTTATTTTGTTACTCACGCAAGTTATGTGTGGGCCCCTTGATTAAATAAATGTTGAAAACAATCTACAAAAAGATAAGTTGGCATATTTTGATAATTTTTGAATGCTTTTCTCTTGAAAGTGATTCGACTAAATATTTACAAAAATGTGTTTTAGATTTTTATCTTAAAGAAAATTAATTTATCTAGAAAATGGTATTTTACTTGTAACAATGAGAATGAGTGGAGGTCTATGGTGACGGATTAAAAGGTGTGTGTGTGTGGAGTGGGGAGGCGGGCGGGCGACTAATTTAACTTGAACTTGAATGAACAGTGTCAGTGTGAAAAAAGAATTTCCTCGGTTTAAATATACATTTTTAGTCTTAGTTCGCATTCCAGTAATATTATCATGAAAAGTATGTGTTAATTTGTGTAAATAATACGAGCATGGACAACAGTAATAAAACTGATAGGCTACCTGTGCCGGCACCGGTTATGATTCTAAGACTAAGCGAGATAATAAATAAATAGCATAGACACTAATGGTCAAAGTAGCTTCTTGTTTACCGGGTAAATAAAGGGAATTAACTCTTAGCTTAGGCAGTTCAAGGCACTTAAATCTTTTGTAATTAATTGAAAAATAAATTAACAATTATCCCGAAACAGGTAACAATAGAATTTTTGTTAGAATGAGTAAAATTTTTGTTCTTGTCACTTGATATAGTGATAAGTAATTCATTTGTTGAAATGAAGTAAAATACTTTAAATTTTGATTATTCCTTAATGTTACTTGCAAGAAATGTCAAACAATGAGTTTATTTCACTTGTTGCTAAGGTGGGGTCTCGTAGCTCTGAGTTATAGTTATCGCTTCTCGGCCTTTTGGCTAAGATCAAAGTGTAGTATCTGTTCTTATCAGCTTAATATCTGATACGTGGCTCATTGAGTCACTACGATATTAAACTGATTTTTGGAACTAGGCGAGATGCCCGGGGCTTGCTCCGCTCTCGCCACGGGTCGGCCCGGTATTGCAGTTCTTCCGGGAATGGCCCAAAAATTAAACAATGACATGATTGTAAAATACTTAGTTGACTCTAGGGAAAGACTGGTTTTGCTGTTGAGGGAAACCCTGTGAAAAGCACCAAGTATTTTGTAAATTTCGAATTTTTGGTGGCCTGGTGAAAGCTCCTGGGGTGGTGCACAAAACAAAATGCACACGTGTGACAGCGGGGATAGTTGAAACAAGCCTTTTTCTTTTACTTTTGTAATGTGATAGCAGGTTGGGTGGAAACGTTGCCTTTATTTTGTTACTCACGCAAGTTATGTGTGGGCCCCTTGATTAAATAAATGTTGAAAACAATCTACAAAAAGATAAGTTGGCATATTTTGATAATTTTTGAATGCTTTTCTCTTGAAAGTGATTCGACTAAATATTTACAAAAATGTGTTTTAGATTTTTATCTTAAAGAAAATTAATTTATCTAGAAAATGGTATTTTACTTGTAACAATGAGAATGAGTGGAGGTCTATGGTGACGGATTAAAAGGTGTGTGTGTGTGGAGTGGGGAGGCGGGCGGGCGACTAATTTAACTTGAACTTGAATGAACAGTGTCAGTGTGAAAAAAGAATTTCCTCGGTTTAAATATACATTTTTAGTCTTAGTTCGCATTCCAGTAATATTATCATGAAAAGTATGTGTTAATTTGTGTAAATAATACGAGCATGGACAACAGTAATAAAACTGATAGGCTACCTGTGCCGGCACCGGTTATGATTCTAAGACTAAGCGAGATAATAAATAAATAGCATAGACACTAATGGTCAAAGTAGCTTCTTGTTTACCGGGTAAATAAAGGGAATTAACTCTTAGCTTAGGCAGTTCAAGGCACTTAAATCTTTTGTAATTAATTGAAAAATAAATTAACAATTATCCCGAAACAGGTAACAATAGAATTTTTGTTAGAATGAGTAAAATTTTTGTTCTTGTCACTTGGTATAGTGATAAGTAATTCATTTGTTGAAATGAAGTAAAATACTTTAAATTTTGATTATTCCTTAATGTTACTTGCAAGAAATGTCAAACAATGAGTTTATTTCACTTGTTGCTAAGGTGGGGTCTCGTAGCTCTGAGTTATAGTTATCGCTTCTCGGCCTTTTGGCTAAGATCAAAGTGTAGTATCTGTTCTTATCAGCTTAATATCTGATACGTGGCTCATTGAGTCACTACGATATTAAACTGATTTTTGGAACTAGGCGAGATGCCCGGGGCTTGCTCCGCTCTCGCCACGGGTCGGCCCGGTATTGCAGTTCTTCCGGGAATGGCCCAAAAATTAAACAATGACATGATTGTAAAATACTTAGTTGACTCTAGGGAAAGACTGGTTTTGCTGTTGAGGGAGACCCTGTGAAAAGCACCAAGTATTTTGTAAATTTCGAATTTTTGGTGGCCTGGTGAAAGCTCCTGGGGTGGTGCACAAAACAAAATGCACACGTGTGACAGCGGGGATAGTTGAAACAAGCCTTTTTCTTTTACTTTTGTAATGTGATAGCAGGTTGGGTGAAAACGTTGCCTTTATTTTTTTACTCACGCAAGTTATGTGTGGGCCCCTTGATTAAATAAATGTTGAAAACAATCTACAAAAAGATAAGTTGGCATATTTTGATAATTTTTGAATGCTTTTCTCTTGATAGTGATTCGACTAAATATTTACAAAAATGTGTTTTAGATTTTTACCTTAAAGAAAATTAATTTATCTAGAAAATGGTATTTTACTTGTAACAATGAGAATGAGTGGAGGTCTATGGTGACGGATTAAAAGGTGTGTGTGTGTGGAGTGGGGAGGCGGGCGGGCGACTAATTTAACTTGAACTTGAATGAACAGTGTCAGTGTGAAAAAAGAATTTCCTCGGTTTAAATATACATTTTTAGTCTTAGTTCGCATTCCAGTAATATTATCATGAAAAGTATGTGTTAATTTGTGTAAATAATACGAGCATGGACAACAGTAATAAAACTGATAGGCTACCTGTGCCGGCACCGGTTATGATTCTAAGACTAAGCGAGATAATAAATAAATAGCATAGACACTAATGGTCAAAGTAGCTTCTTGTTTACCGGGTAAATAAAGGGAATTAACTCTTAGCTTAGGCAGTTCAAGGCACTTAAATCTTTTGTAATTAATTGAAAAATAAATTAACAATTATCCCGAAACAGGTAACAATAGAATTTTTGTTAGAATGAGTAAAAATTTTATTCTTGTCACTTGTTATAGTGATAAGTAATTCATTTGTTGAAATGAAGTAAAATACTTTAAATTTTGATTATTCCTTAATGTTACTTGCAAGAAATGTCAAACAATGAGTTTATTTCACTTGTTGCTAAGGTGGGGTCTCATAACTCTGAAGTATAGTTATCGCTTCTCTAAGTGTCATGTATTCTCAACGTGTCACTGTGAAGATTGTGTCACTCTCTAGTGCACATCACCCAAACACGCTTGTGATTAGAGTGACAGAGAAAGAGTCATACAAGACCACGGCAGCTGACATTTTTGGCAGCCTTCTTAGAGAATGTATTTATCAATTTGAAAACCTTCTTAAGTGGTTTTTCAAGTTACAGGAAACAGCGGAAAAGTAATGTTACACATCTTTACATGGAAAATGCATCAGGAAAAAACAAGGCGAAGACAAGTGAGAAAAAAAAAGATAAACGCATCAGTCACCGATCGGTCGGTCATATGCAGACGCCGTTAAAAAAGGGAGTCCTCCTCCAACAATAAATGTAAGCCTACTCCAAAAACAACACGGGGCAATGAAAAGACAAATATGTGACGAAGAAATGGAGGAGGAAGCAAACAAAGTTTTAAAGCGTGAATGGTTTCCTGTGGACGTTGTGTCCTCAGAAGATAGTCAATGATTCTGTTTATTTGGTATATAATTTGTTTAAATTTGTTAAAATATAGTTGAAAATTTAAAACAAGTTAAAATGTCACAAATGGTTTATTAATATAACATAATAACACATAGTAAGATGGATACACCCATGATTAATAAAATTAACATCGAGGCGACGAAGAGCCCGTCGGTTAGTTCACACGTCGCTCAACAATATAGAAACACGTGAACTGCTTGCAAAACACGTTGGTGAAGCTGGAGCCCTAGACAAAACGCCACTTCACCCGTAAGCTAATTAAAACATCACTATCAAAACAATCGTGGGGACTACACAACTCATAATTTTATCGCTTAACATTAGAGGCAGTAGACATAAAGAACAACACATAATAAAACTAGTCAAAGAACAAAAATGCGATTTTATTTTGTTACAAGAGACAAACATAAACACGGAACATGACGCACAAATGTACACAAAATCACTAGGCGTGAATAACAGTCATTTCAGTTTAGGACAACACAGTAAAGGGGTAGGAATATTACAGATATCGGATAGATGGGAAATAACTCACAAAGACAGGGATAGCGAGGTTAAACGGTCACACTCAACATCACAGACAAGAGAGACACTTACACGCTAGTCAACATATAGGCCCCTTCACAGCACACAGAAAAACCACTATTTTAAAACACACTAGCACAATCACTCAGATACTCACACAAAAGAGGAAAGGTCATTTTAGGAGGGGATTTCAATTATATTACAAGCAGCTTAGACACAACAAACCCAAAAAGGAAAGATACAATCTTAGAAGAAACAATTCGAACAGAAATAATACAGTACATAACAGAGACATATAACATGGTAGACGCGTACAGAACACTACACAAAGAAGGGAAAGAAACAACACATTCAACACCAAGTCAAGACTGGATAGATTTTACGTACCAGAAATAGACACGATAAAGGAAGCAATACACATTTCAGAAACTTTAAATTTTACCGATCACAAAGGGATAAAAATCACAATAAATGCAACTAGATCAAATATTAATAAAAAGTCGCCTCATTGGAAATTTAACAATACTCTATTAGAAAACAATTAGTACACAGACATCATTAATAAAATAATACAACAGTATAACACACTACCAACAACAACAAACATAGGGCAACACTGGGAACTTTTAAAATCCTCAATCAAACATGTCACTCAAAACTTTGCAACAAAACTACACAGACAAATCAGAGAAAGGGAGTTAAATGATCTAATACCAATAGAAAAGGTAAACAATCCACTCAGTCACAAAGTACAAGAATTAGAGGAAGAACTAGAAACTATACAACAAAATAAATACAATGGGGCACAGGTTAGGAGCAGAATTTTCACAAACAACTCAGAATTACCTACAAAGAAATTTTTTATCAATAGAACAAAACGTACAAAAAAGCAGACAGATAGGACAAATCATAGACACAGAAGGGGAAACACACACCGACACGTTAGAAATAGTAAACACATTTGGAAAATACTACACACATCTTTTTGAAACAGAACAAACAGACTCAGACATACAAAATAAATATCTATCCTTTACACAACAATTAAATGAAAATCAAACACAAGAAATGGACAAAACAATTACATTAGCAGATATCAAAACATCACTCTCCAACATGAACAAAAACAAAACACCTGGACCAGACGGCTTAACAACAGAATTCTACATGTTTTTTTTCTCTACACTAGGGCTAATATTACATGCCACCCTAGAAGAATCTTAAAACAACAAGGAATTACCACAATCAATGAACACTTCATACATCACACTTTTACCAAAAAAAGATACAGACAGAACACAACTAAAAAATCACAGACCCATATCTTTAATTAACACAGATTATAAAATACTTACAAAAACACTAGCAAATAAATTGAAACCACATTTAAAAACCCTCATACATCCAAACCAACAATGCAGCATCAAAGGAAGGGACATTAACAACCACAATCACTTCATTAGAGATCTCATACAATACTCAAATGACAAAAACATACAAACATGCATATTATCACTAGACCAAGAAAAAGCCGTTGACAGGGTAGACCACACATACCTACACAAAGTATTACAACATAACAAATTAGGGGAGTATTTTTGTAATTGGGTCAGAATTTTATACAGGACACCCATTAGTAATTTGATAATAAACAACACACTCTCCAAAGATATTCCAATCAATAGATCTGTTAGACAAGGGTGTCCTTTGTCCCCTTATCTTTACGTTCTAGCATTTGAGCCTCTTCTAGAAAAAGTTAGGAGGGAGAACAAAGTTAAAGGAGTGCGTATTCCTGGGGGTGGAGAGGTGAAGGTCATAGCCTATGACACTAGTTTCTTCCCTGTAGATGATAGGTCAATTACAGAAATCATCTCAATTTTTCAAGAGTTTGGGAGAGGTAGTGGGTCAAAAATTAACATAACAAAATCAGAAATCATGGGGATAGGTAGGTGGAAAGATAGATTAGAATTTCCTCAGGGCATAGTTAGGAAGGATAGTCTTAGGATATATGGCATTTATTTTTCAAACAACCAGACACAAACTAACACAGAAATATGGCAAAACATTGAACAGTCAATAAAAAAGATAATTGAAAGAAATAAATACACAGCAAACACAATTTTTGGCAGAAGCACAATTGTAAACATATATCATTCCAAAAACAATACACACAGGCAACATATGGGACCCCCCATCAGCAATATTAAAACAAATTAATACACATATTAGGAAATACATATTCCAGGGAACAATACACAACATTAAACACACAACACTCATCCAACCAAAATTAAAAGGGGGAATTAATTTACAAGACATAGAAACAAAAATACAAGCACTCAGAATTAAATTTATAGGACAAGCAATTAGAAAGAAAGCAGAAAATACATTTACACATTATTACATAGGAATAAGATTAGGACATTTAACAAAAATTGACAACAGCACACCACATTACATAGGCAGAAAACAATCACAATTTCACATAGCATGCATCAAAGCCTTAAAATCCAATGAATCACTCATACACAAAACAGCCAAAGAAATATACACACATTTAATAAAGAAACAAGAAGAACAACTACACAATAGAATAAAGTGGACACATATTTATGGAACAATAAACACTGAGGATACATTTAAAAATACACACATCAAAGAAATACAAAATCAAGATAAAGAAATAACATACAGACTCATTTACAACATGACACCAGCCTCATCAAGACCATAACAGGACAGAGTGGGGCAAACAGAATGTCCACTTTGCAGATCAGGTGCTGATGAGACTGAACAACATTTATATCTCACATGCAAAACAATCCTACAGACTAAAGGTACACTCAGACAGATCATACAGGCAGGTACGAATCACACAGTAGATATAGACAGAGCCATAACACTTAACACAATACCAGAATCCAAAAACAAGAAACAACACACAATAAGTCTAACAATACTCTCACAATACAGAAAACACATTTGGCATCACAGACTCAAGGCCTTTTTTCACAAGCACAATTACACAAACATTACATTAGAAACACTTTTTAGAATTAAAATACAAGACATAATCCAAAAGATATTATCTAAACTATATATAAACAAAATAATAGCAAATACTTAGTAAAAGCTTTGAAAGGGATGTATTAAACGTAACGGGGAAATATTGCCTTTGTCTATCACAGTTTGGTTGTAAAACTATTGTTGTATACAACTAAGTATATAAAATACAATGTAAATAAACTAAATACCAAAGTTACAAAATATGTAACTCTTAAATTAACTTTTCTAGTTTGAGAAGGTTTTTGAAAGTTATAATTTAATAATTTAAAATGTAAATAAGTTAGTACATCTTAATAATTGTTCTATTTTAAATTGTATTTATCCTTTATCCATTTATTTAAGAAACTAAAGTAAGTTTGGTAAGTGTCATTACTATTCATGTGCAAATTTTTTTATTTTTTTTTACAAATATGTCAAATATTTATTTTTTGTATATAAGATATTTGAACCAGGTGTTGAAATAAATATGTTATATAGCCTTTGAAATTAAAAAAAAAAAAAAAAAAAAAAAAAATATAAAGGAAAAAAAAAAAAAAAAAAAAAAGGGTATGGCCCATGATGATACGTCAGAGTATAAGTTCTTATGAATCATAACCTGGATCAGGAGTGTGCCCGAATAAGGCACTCCTGTGCGTAATCTGAACCCAAAAAAAAAAATCTGTTCTTATCAAGCTCTGTCAAGAAACGCTTTTTTTGTAAGTTATATTATATCTCGTGAATTCATTGGATTGTGAGTATTTGTTTTCTATTATCGTACTTTGTAAACTAAGTGTCATGTATTCCCAACGTGTCACTGTAAACAGTGTGTCACTCTCAAGTGCACATCACCCAAACACGCTCGTGATCAGCATGACAGGGAAAGAGTCATACAAGACTAAGGCAGTTGACATTGTTGGCAGCCTTCTTAAAGATTGTGGCATTGGAGCCAGAGATATAAGAGCTCTTTACCAATTTGAAAACCCTCTTAAGTGGCTTTTCAAGTTACAGGAAACAGCGGAAAAGAAATGCATCAACGCCGGAGAGGGGAAGAACGGCCTCGTGGAACATGTAGGCAAGGAAAGAAAAAAGGTAATCCTTCATTGGGTCCCTCCTACCTTGCCAAAAGACGGAGTCGAAGAAATGATGTCCTTCTTAAGCAAGGTAAAAGTGGAAGCATATGCACACAGCAACTTCTCCGACAGATGGACTGTGTACCTAAGGCCAGAACCAGGAAGGGAGATACCACACTACATAATGTTGGAGTGTGGTATGGTAAAAGAAAAGACAATTTTAGTGTTAATACCGGGCAGGAAGCAAGCGTGTTTCCAGTGCGGGTCTATGGATCACTGGACAAGTCGATGCATCAAAAAGAGTAATAATTCAAATAACTTAGAGGCGGTGTCCCGTGAACCAATAAAGGTTACACAAAGTCCAGAAAAAGGATCAACAGAGGTCACAGTACTAACCCCATTACCTGCCTCCATGGCACCTGCCAGTACGGCCCCCGTATCTATTCCCTTGCCACCGGTGGTGTCCGATGAAGAAGTGTGTACACTGGTAGGCAAAGGAAAGGAAAAAAAAAGGTGAAGACAAAGGAAAAGAAAAAGATAAACGGCATCAGTCACCGATCGGTCGGTCATATGCAGAGGCCGTTAAAAAAGGGAGTCCTCCTCCAACAATAAATGTAAGACTACCCCAAAAACAATACGGGGCAATGAAAAGACAAATATGTGACGAAGAAATGGAGGAGGAAGCAAACAAAGTTTTAAAGCGTGAATAGTTTCCGGTGGACGTTTTTTCCTCAGAAGATAGTCAATGATTCTGTTTAATTTGTATATAATTTATTTAAATTTGTTAAAATATAATTGAAAATTGAAAATAAGTTAAAATTTCATAAATGTTTTATTATTATAACATAATAACACATAGTAAGATGGACACACCCCTGTCTAATAAAACTAACATCGAGGCGACTAAGAGCCCGTCGGTTAGCTCACGTCGCTCAAACAATATAGAAACACGTGAACTGCTTGCAAAACTCGTTGTTGAAGCTGGAGCCCTAGACAAGAATGTGTCGCTGTCAAGCGCTCACTTCCCAAACACAATAGTCATAAGCATGACAGGGAAGGAAGCGTACAAGACCAGGGCGGCGGATACAGTAGGCGGCCTTATCAAAGCGTGTGGTATCATTATCAAAGACATAAGAGCCCTATATCAATTTGATAGCCCGCTGAAGTGGTTCTTGAAGCTCCAGGAATCATTTAAAATAAAAAGCTACTCATTATTGCTTGGAAAACGAATTAATGCAGGAGAGGGAAAAGATGGCCTCCTAGAACATGACGGCAAGGAAAGAACCAAACTAACCCTTCATTGGTTCACTCCTACCTTGCCGAAAGAGGGAGTGGAAGAGATGATGACCTTTTAAACAAAAGAAAAAGTGGAGACCTTCCCACACAATAACTTTTCGGATCGATGGACGATATATTTAAGACCAGAACTAGGTAAGGAAATACCTCACTATACCATGTTAGATTGTGGGATGGTAAAGGAGAAAAAAAATACTCATATTAATACCGGGCAGGAAGCAGGGGTGCTTCCAGTGCGGGTCCATGGATCACTGGACAAGCAGATGCATAAAAAGGAACAATAATCCAAATAACACAAAAGTAGTTTCCCGCGAGACAATAGAAGGTACACAAAGGTCAAATTCGGAAAAAGGATCAACAGAGTCCCCAGTACTAACCCCTTTACCTGCCCCCTTGGCGCCTGCCAGTACGGCCCCGTGTCTGCTCCCATGCCACTTGTGGTGGCTGATGAAGAAGTGTGGACACTGGTAGAGAAAGGAAAGGAGAAAAAACAAGGTGATCTAGACAAGGGAAAAGAAAAATCAAGATAAAGAAATAACATACAGACTCATATACAACATGACACCAGTCACATCATGACCATACCAAGACAGAGTGGGGCAAACAGAATGTCATCTTTGCAGATCATACACAAAACAACCAAATTATTACATAGACCGGTATTTATTCATCATTGGACTTGTGTATTTCTGTGGTATTCTTAACTTTGGAGATTGTAATGTTATTATTTAAGAAAGAAATTACAATGTATGCTCAACGAGTCACTGTGAAGAGTGTGTCACTTACTAGAGCACATCACCCAAACACACTTGTCATTAGCATGACAGGGAAAGAGGCCTACAAGACCACGGCAGCTGACATAGTTGGCAGACTTACTAGAGAATGTGGCATTGGCGCCAAAGATATAAGAGCTTTATATCAATTCGAAAACCCTCTTAAGTGGTCTTTAAAGTTACAAGAATCAGCGGAAAAGAAAAGTTACCCATCTTTACATGGGAAATGTATTAACGCCGGAGAGGGGAAGAACGGCCTTGTTGAGCATGTAGGCAAGGAAAGGACCAAGATAACCCTTCATTGGGTCCCTCCTACTTTGCCAAAAGAAGGAGTAGAAGAAGTGATGTCCTTTTTAAGCAAGGAAGAACTGAAAGCGTATGCACACAGCCACTTCTCCGATAGATGGACGGTGTATCTAAGGCCAGAACCCGGAAGGGAGATACCACACTATATAATGTTGGATTGTGGTATGGTGAGAGAAAATAAAATTTTAGTGCTAGTACCGGGCAGGAAGCAAGCGTGCTTCCAGTGCGGTCTACGGATCACAGGACGAGCAAATGTGTTAAAAAGAACTCTAATCAAAACAACACAGAAGCGGTCTCCCGCGAACAAACAGGACACAATCAAAGTTCAAGGGTGGAAAAGGGGTCAGCAGAGGCCCTAATACCGTCCCCCTTATCATCCCCCATTGCCAATGCCAGTAACGCCGCCATGTCTGATCCCATGCCATCTGGGGTTGAAGACGAGTGGACACTGTTTGGGAAGGGGAAGGAAAAAAAAAAAGGTAATCAAGAAAAAGGAAAAGAAAAAGATCAACGGGAGCAATCACCGATCGGCCGATCATATGCGGAGGCCGTTACGAAAGGGAGTCCTCCCCCAACAATAGATAAAACGTCATCTGTGTGACGATAAGCTGGGGGAGGATGCACCAAGAAATTCAAAAATGTGAATGGTATCCTGTGGACGTTTTGTCCTCAGAAGACAGCCAGTGATTTAACAGGCAGGAGGAGGGCGAGCTTCCAGTGGGGATCACTGGAACATTGGACCAACAAATGTGAACAAAGGAATTATAAACAAAACAACACAGAAGCGGTTCCTAGCGACACCGTTATGGACTTTCTTGTCCCGACATCCCGCCAAGACCCAATATGTAAATTACTGTTACAATCTTGGCTCAAGTACTGAAGTAACGCCATCTGTTAGTGCAACATGTAAAGCACCCCCAGTTAGTTTTATTTATGTCAACAAGTTTATGTTGACAATGGCGTTGCATTTGCGTATCTTGCATCGACGATGCAAACACCTCTTAGATCTAGTTCCATCATTCGAGAATATATTAGACTTCTCCAGTAGTAGGGGGCTGGAACTATTTAAGAAGCACCACGCGGAAGAATCGGGCAGTTCCCATTTGGATAGCGCTCTGATAAGACGATACTTTCTAAACGTAATAGGAACAACGAGTGCTGGATAGTAATGTTTGAAGTGTTTACTGCTAGAGAAAGGAAAGGAGAAAAAACAAGGTGATCTAGACAAGGGAAAAGAAAAATCAAGATAAAGAAATGACATACAGACTCATATACAACATGACACCAGTCACATCATGACCATACCAAGACAGAGTGGGGCAAACAGAATGTCCACTTTGCAGATCATTCACAAAACAACCAAATTATTACATAGACCGGTAGTTATTCATCATTGGATTTGTGTATTTCTGTGGTATTCTTAACTTTGGAGATTGTAATGTTATTATTTAAGAAAGAAATTACAATGTATGCTCAACGAGTCACTGTGAAGAGTGTGTCACTTACTAGAGCACATCACCCAAACACACTTGTCATTAGCATGACAGGTAAAGAGGCCTACAAGACCACGACAGCTGACATAGTTGGCAGCATTGCCAGAGAATGTGGAATTGGTGCCAAAGAAATAAGAGCTTTATATCAATTCGAAAACCCTCTTAAGTGGTTTTTAAAGTTACAAGAATCTGCGGAAAAGAAAAGTTACCCATCCTTACATGGGAAATGTATTAACACCGGAGAGAGGAAGAACGGCCTTGTGGAGCATGTAGGCAAGGAAAGGACCAAGATAACCCTTCATTGGGTCCCTCCTACCTTGCCAAAAGAAGGAGTAGAAGAAATGATGTCCTTTTTAAGCAAGGAAAAACTGGAAGCGTATGCACACAACAACTTCTCTGATTGATGGACTGTATACATAAGGCCAGAACACGGAAGGGAGATACCACACTATATAATGTTGGATTGTGGTATGGTGAGAGAAAATAAAATTTTAGTGCTAGTACCGGGCAGGAAGCAAGCGTGCTTCCAGTGCGGGTCTACGGATCACAGGACGAGCAAATAGTGCACCCTGGGCCGATAGATCGGCCCTTTCGTCCTAAGAGGGTTAAAAAGAACTCTAATCAAAACAACACAGAAGCGGTCTCCCGCGAACAAACAGGACACAATCAAAGTTCAAGGGTGGAAAAGGGGTCAGCAGAGGCCCCAATACCATCCCCCGTTGCCCATGCCAGTAAGGCCGCCATGTCTGATCCCATGCCATCTGGGGTTGAAGACGAGTGGACACTGGTTGGGAAGGGGAAGGAAAAAAAACCAAGGTAATCCAGAAAAAGATAAACGGGAACAATCACCGATCATATGCGGAGGCCGTAACGAAAGGGAGTCCCCCCCCCCCCCAACGCCGTAACGAAAGGGAGTCCCCCCCCCCCCCCCAACAATAGACGCGACCCAAAAACCATGGGGTGCGATAAAACGTCATCTGTATGGCGATGAGCGGGGGGAGGATGCACCAAAAATTCAAAAAATGTTAATGGTATCCTGTGGACATTTTGACCTCAGAAGACAGCCAGTGATTTTGCTTATTTTGTATATACATTTTTAATTTTTAAAAAATATATTTGAAAATCAAAATAAGTTAAAATGTCTAAAATATTCTTGTATTAATATAACATAATAACACATAGTAAGATGGATACACCCCTGTCTAAAAAAAACTAACATCGAGGCGACAAAGAGCCCGTCGGTTAGCTCACGTCGCTCAAACAATATAGAAACACGTGAACTGCTTGCAAAACACGTTGGCGAAGCTGGAGCCCTAAACAACGGGTAACAGTCAAGAATGTGTCGCGGGCAAGCGCTCACTTCCCAAACACAACAGTCATAAGCATGACTGGGAAGGAAGCGTACAAGACCACGGCGGCGGATATAGTAGGCGGCCTTATCAAAGAGTGTGGTATCATTATCAAAGACATAAGAGCCCTATATCAATTTGATAACCCGCTTAAGTGGTTCTTGAAGCTCCAGGAATCAGCTGAAATAAAAAGCTACTCCTCATTGGATGGAAAACGAATTAATGCAGGATAGGGAAAAATAATGGCCTCCTAGAACATGTCGGCAAGGAAAGAACCAAACTAACCCTTCATTGGTTCACTCCTAACTTGCCGAAAGTGGGAGTGGAAGAGATGATGGCCTTTTTAACAAAAGAAAAAGTGGAGGCCTTCCCACACAGTAACTTTTCGGATCGATTGACGATATATTTAAGACCAGAACTAGGTAAGGAAATACCTCACTATACCATGTTAGATTGTGGGATGGTAAAGGAGAAAAAAAATACTCATATTAATACCGGGCAGGAAGCAGGGGTGCTTCCAGTGCGGGTCCATGGATCACTGGACAAGCAGATGCATAAAAAGGAACAATAATCCAAATAACACAAAAGTGGTTTCCCGCGAGACAATAGAAGGTACACAAAGGTCAAATTCGGAAAAAGGATCAACAGAGTCCCCAGTACTAACCCCTTTACCTGCCCCCTTGGCGCCTGCCAGTACGGCCCCGTGTCTGCTCCCATGCCACTTGTGGTGGCTGATGAAGAAGTGTGGACACTGGTAGAGAAAGGAAAGGAGAAAAAACAAGGTGATCTAGACAAGGGAAAAGAAAAATCAAGATAAAGAAATAACATACAGACTCATATACAACATGACACCAGTCACATCATGACCATACCAAGACAGAGTGGGGCAAACAGAATGTCATCTTTGCAGATCATACACAAAACAACCAAATTATTACATAGACCGGTATTTATTCATCATTGGACTTGTGTATTTCTGTGGTATTCTTAACTTTGGAGATTGTGGTGTTATTATTTAAGAAAGAAATTACAATGTATGCTCAACGAGTCACTGTGAAGAGTGTGTCACTTACAAGGGCACATCACCCAAACACACTTGTCCATAGCATGACAGGGAAAGAGGCCTACAAGACCACGGCAGCTGACATAGTTGGCAGCCTTGCCAGAGAATGTGGCATTAGTGCCAAAGATATAAGAGCTTTATATCAATTCGAAAACCCTCTTAAGTGGTCTTTAAAGTTACAAGAATCAGCGGAAAAGAAAAGTTACCCATCCTTACATGAAAAATGTATTAACGCCGGAGAGGGGAAGAACGGCCTTGTGGAGCATGTAGGCAAGGAAAGGACCAAGATAACCCTTCATTGGGTCCCTCCTACCTTGCCAAAAGAAAGAATAGAAGAAATGATGTCCTTTTTAAGCAAGGAAGAACTGGAAACGTATGCACACAACAACTTCTCTGATTGATGGACTGTATACATAAGGCCAGAACACGGAAGGGAGATACCACACTATATAATGTTGGATTGTGGTATGGTGAGAGAAAATAAAATTTTAGTGCTAGTACCGGGCAGGATCACAGGACGGACAAATGTGTTAAAAAGAACTCTAATCAAAACAACACAGAAGGGGTCTCCCGCAAACAAACAGGACACAATCAAAGTTCAAGGGTGGAAAAGGGGTCAGCAGAGGCCCCAATACCATCCCCCGTTGCCCATGCCAGTAAGGCCGCCATGTCTGATCCCATGCCATCTGGGGTTGAAGACGAGTGGACACTGGTTGGGAAGGGGAAGGAAAAAAAACAAGGTAATCCAGAAAAAGATAAACGGGAACAATCACCGATCGGCCGATCATATGCGGAGGCCGTAACGAAAAGGAGTCCTCCCCCAACAATAGATAAAACGTCATCTGTGTGACGATAACTGGAGGAGGATGCACCAAGAAATTCAAAAATGTGAATGGTATCCTGTGGACGTTTTGTCCTCAGAAGACAGCCAATGATTTAACAGGCAGGAGGAGGGCGAGCTTCCAGTGGGGATCACTGGAACATTGGACCAACAAATGTGAACAAAGGAATTATAAACAAAACAACACAGAAGCGGTTCCTAGCGACACCGTTATGGACTTTCTTGTCCCGACATCCCGCCAAAACCCAATTTTGTAAATTACTGTTACAATCTTGGCTCAAGTACTGAAGTAACGCCATCTGTTAGTGCAACCTGTAAAGCACCCCCAGTTCGTTTTATTTATGTCAACAAGTTTATGTTGACAATGGCGTTGCATTTGCGTATCTTGCATCGACGATGCAAACACCTCCTAGATCTAGTTCCATCATTCGAGAATATATTAGACTTCTCCAGTAGAAGGGGACTGGAACTATTTAAGAAGCACCACGCGGAAGAATCGGGCAGTTCCCATTTGGATAGCTCTCTGATAAGACGATACTTTCTAAACGTAATAGGAACAACGAGTGCTAGATAGTAATGTTTGAAGTGTTTACTGCTGGTATATGGGGCATGAAGTGTGTAGTGACGTGTACTTCGATGACTAAAGTGTTATTTCCGACTGTTTATCGTCTAATAAACGTATCTTATCATAGCTTACGAAAATGCCCGTGGATATATGTCATCGGAGACAATTGCAAAGTTTTGTCTAGACACTTTAAGACAACTGCAAATTCCATTAGATAAATTAATCGCTTTTTGTGGAGACAATACCAATACCAACTTCGGAGCTCTTCATCGACGCGGCTAGCGGAATGTGTTTCATCAAATTAAAGAAGAACTATGAAGAAATGTAGAAGGAATTGGATGCCCTGCCCATATTCTCCACAATACTATATCAAGCGCTGCTGGGGTCTTAACTGTCGACATTGAAATCATCGTCATGAAAATATTTCATTATTTTTCAATACACACGGTAAGTACAGAGACGCTGAAAGAGTTCTGCTTATACGTTGATGTCAATCATCAGACTCTTCTACCTTACTCAAAAAACAAGATGGCTGTCGTTAATGCCCGCAGTTGAGAGGATTCTTAAGCTTTGGATTCCATTAAAAGAATAATTTGACGCAGAAGACAGGCCACCTAAAATAATTTCAGATTTTTTTCAGTAGTCCGATCAGTGAAATTAACTTCGTGTTTCTGCAGTCAAACCTGGCTGTTTGAACAACATATAAAAAGCGTGGAGAAGAATAAAGTCTCGATAATTGAAATAAGAAATATATTAATCGACACTGAAAAATGTCTGAATGAAAGGAGGACTGTCATTGGCATGCAAACCAAGATAAATTAGAACAAATTAAAAAATGACAACCATAACCAAGAAATAATTTGATTTAGAAATTTGAGGAAGAGACAATGGCTTTCTTTACCATAGCATTTCATTACTTAGAAAAATGGGATATTTCTTTGAATGAATATCAAGTGTTTGATTGGATGACGCTATCTGAAACCCAAGATTGGGTGATGATTGAAAACACTATTGTATACCTGACTAAAAATGGTGTGAAGATTTCAGGCAACAATTGCTTTCATCAATATATGTATCTGAAGAGCTTTGTAGCTAGAGAGGGGAAGAACAGCGTCGTGGAGCATGTACGCAAAGAAAGGACCAAGCTAACCCTTCATTGGGTCCCTCCTACCTTGCAGAAACAAGGAGTAGAAGAAATGATAGCTTTTTTAAGCAAGGAAAAAGTGGAGGAAGCTTATGCACTGCAACTTCTCCGATAAATGGACTGTATACCTAAGGCCAGAACCCGAAAGGATATACCATACGACATAATGTTGGATTGTGGTATGGTAGAAGAGAAGAAACTTTTAGTACTAATACCGGGCAGGAAGCAAGCTTGCTTCCATTGCGGGTCCGTAGATCACTGGACAAGCAGATGCGGACAAAGGAACACAATCCAAATAACCCAGAGGCGATTTTTCTTCGAGCAAACAGAATGTAAAATTTGGTCAGGTGCGGATAAAGGGGAAGCAGAGGCCCCAGTTCCAACCACCTTGGTACTTGGCAGTACAGCCCCCGTGTCTGCTCCCTTTGCCACCTGTGGTGCCTGGTGAAGAAGTGTGGACAGTGGCTGGGAAAGGGTGAGAAAAAGAACAAGGTGATCCGGACCGGGAAAAGTAAAAAGGAAAACGGGAGCAATCACCAACCGGCCGGTCGTAACGAAAGGGAGTCCTCCGCCAAAAACAGATGCAACCCCCCAAAAACACGGGGCGCGATAAAGAGACATTTAGAGGACGATGGCTTGGAGGACGCTTCCAAAGTTAAAAATACAAATGGGATCCTGGGGATTTGACCTTGGAAGAGAGCCAGGGAAATGTACTAATGTGTATATATGTACCTTAACACACTTGTCATTACAATGTCAGGGAAAGAGTCCTACAGGACATCCACAGCTGATATAGTTTGTAGCCTTGGAAAAGAATGTGGCATTAATGCCAAAGAGATAAGTGCGTTTTTTTCAATTCGAGGGCCCACTTAAGTGGTTCTGAAAACTAAATGAAGCAGCGGAAAAGAAATGGTACTCCACGTTCCACAAAAAAAAGCGTTAACGCCGGAGAGGGGAAGAACGGCCTCGTAGTAAATGTAGGCAAAGAAAGGAGCAAGCTAACCTTTCATTGGGTCCCTCCTACCTTGCCGAAAGGAGTTGAAGAAATGGTGGAATTCTTAAGCAAAGAAAAAGTGAAAGCCTATCAACACAACAAATTCTTCGACAGATGGACAGTGTATATATGTTGGAAAGTGGTATGGTGAAAGAAAAAAAAATTCTACTACTAATACTAATTCCGGGTCTTACGAGCACTGGACCAGTAAACGTGGAAAAAAGAAGAGTAAATAATATCAACAGAAGGCGGTTCCCCGCAAGACGGCAGAAACAGTGAAGGGGTCAATTGGGGATCTAGGGAACACAGATGCCCTTGTGGCATTCGCCTCGACGGCCCCCATTTCTGCTCCTATGCCACTTGCAGCGGGTGCAGAAAAAGTGTGGACAGTAGCTGGGAAAGGGAAATGAAAAACACAGGTTGAACCTGTCTGGGAAATGAAAAACACAGATTGAACCTGTCTGGGAAAAGAAAAACGTGAGAAATGACCCAAATGGCCGGTCAAACACGGAGGCCGCGACGAAAGGGCTTACGCCAGAGGACAGAGGAGTTTTTACGCGGGAGATGGGAAGAAAGGTTTCATAGAGCATGTAGGCAAAGAAAGAAAAAAGATAACCCTTGCTCTACCACAGCGGTTCTCAACCTGTGGGTCGCGACCCTTTCTCGGGGGTCGCCTAAGACCACCTGAAAAAACATATACTCTACAGTTATAAAGTAGCAACGAAAATAAGTATGTGGCTGGGTGGTCGCCACAACATGAGGAACTGTATGAAAGGGTCGCGGCGTTAAAAAGGTTGAGAACCACTGCTCTACCATGAAACAGCAGAATCAATCAAACTTTTATTGAAAAGGTCAAGAACGGATCCAGGGGAAACAGAGGCCCCCCACCAACTTCCATAGCATCCAACATAACATCCTTAATATCTACTCCAACACCACATACAGCAAATGGAGTAAAAGTATGGACACTGGTAGAAAAACGGAGAAGGAAAACACAAGTTGATCCAGTCAAGGAAAAAACAAAAAGATTTACTTGAGAAATCTCCAACTGACTGGTCCTCCTCAACAGATGCAACACAAAAAACATGGGGTGCAATAAAGAGACATTTGGGTGACAATGAGTCCAAGGAGGATGCACCCAAATTCCAAAAATACAACTGGTTTTCTGGGTACGATTTGACCCTGGAAGAGAGCCAGTGAAGTGTAATATTGTGTACCGGTATATATGTGATTAAATTTAATAAACTTGAAAATAACTAATATTTAAACATTTCTGAAATGTACAAGAACTATTAAGTTATTATGGTTTTTTATAAAATAGTAAGTTCTCAAAATAAATTCACTCCATTCTTGTCTCCGGAACACACTTTCTTGGCCAGCCCTGCGCATGCATGTCAATTGTCCCACTAGTCCGCTATAACCACCCCCCAGAAGAATTACATGTCCAGTACCAGAGGTGCTTGATGTTGTCTCTGAGACCTTCTGGGTATGATAAAGTCTAAAGGTTTGGATGTTGATGGTTCATCTTCTTCTTAGGTGGACTTGGAGTTGCTGAATGTGTTGATGGTTGATGACTTAGGGCATTGGGTAATGACTTCCTGTCATTATAACCAAAACTGGTTCTGAATCTTCTTCTGTTCCGTACCTGGGAAAGGTTGGTCTAAATATCTCTTTCATATGGGGCCATTCTGGTAAAGCTTTGCCTTACAAAGGCATGGACCCATAACTTGGGTTATTGTACCGGGAGCCCATCATGGTTTAGAGTCTGTTGTTGTTCCATATATCTGACATAACATGGATCTCCAAAATGATTTACTAGGACATCTATGTATCCTTTTTCGGACGGCTTTTTCTTTAAGATGTTGTCCCTGTGCTCAATGAGCAGGAGAGGGAACTAGAGTATCAATAAGAGTTCTTACTTGCAGATTTCTTAGTAGTTGGCTAGATGATAATCCACTAGCCAATGGTGACCTACGATACTAACATAGAAAGTTTTGTAGAGATTCTTTTAAATTTAAAGGTAATGAGGATTTCCTTAGTGAACTCTTGAAACTTTGAATAAGTTGCTCGGCAGCTCCATTTGAAGTGGCATTATAGGGAGCGCCAGCGAGATGTACAATACCCCTGTCTTTGCACCACTGCTGAAAGTCTTCCGAGACGAAGCTAGTGGTGTTATCCATTACTATGGTGTGTGGATAGCCGAAATGAGCAAAATCTTCCTCGAGAAGATCAATGGTTGCTTTGGTTGATGTGGATGTTGTCTTATGGATGCACAGATACTTTGAATAAGCATCTGTCATCACCAGCCAATATGATCCCTTAAAGTTAATGGCATGGTCTAGTGCATCATGGTCGATATGCACTAGACTCCTTCGTGTTTCTGGCAGTACCCTTCATCCATGGGTGGATAGTGGCTTTGTTAGGGTCTCTGGCATGTTTGACCTCTCTGCATGATATGGGCGTCAAGCCCTGGCCAGTATATAGATGATATGGCTAACTGTCTCATCCACTTGATTCCAAAATGTCCTATATGCAAGATTTGGAGAATCTGAGTTTGCAGTATTTTTGTTACACAATTCTTGAACCATAAAATAGACAATTCGACTCCACTGAGAGTATCATTTTAAAAACTTATATATTTGCTGCATCAGTGTTAAAGTGCCCTTTTTATAGGACAGCCAGACTCTTGACAATATCTTACTGTAGAAACAGTTGAGTCTTTAAGTGACTATTTGGAAAGGACTCCTGGGTCTGTTGGTCTGATCTGCAAACTGACTTGTTTGATCATACGTACAGAATCCATGTCTGCTTCACTTTTGACACCATTGAAAATATCATTAGGCCCTTAGGGTAGACTACTAAGAGCATCTGCATTGCCATGTTCAGTTGACTTACAGAATTCAATGATATAGTCATATTGACTCAAGGTAAGAGCGGGCTGGATAAACAATTTTGTTGCCAGTGCTGGTGTTCCCTTTGCTACACATGGCACCAAATATGCATATCAGTGGTTTTGGTCAGTCACCAAAACAAACTTTCTTCCGTATATTAGAGGCGTCACAGGCTTTGCCTATGCTTAGAGTTGGATTACAGTGAGCCAGAACTGTATAAGAAGAGAGCCTTTTCTTGTTCTGTTTTCCAGCTTCATGATACATTCTTTTTAGTTAAATAATACAGTGGCTCGAGTACAGTTGATTGGTATGGTAAAAACTTGTTGTAAAACTGAAATGACTGTAGACTTGTAATATCTGTGGGTGCCAGCATGGTTATAAGTGCATCTACTTTTGGATATGTCATTGCTAGATAATTTATGCCCTAAAAGTTCAATTGATTGCTGGGAAAAAATGCATTTTTTCAATCCTGGACTTTAAGCCATTTTTATTCAATCTGTGTAATAATTTGTGAAGGCTGCTTACATGGTATTCCCCATTCTTTCCGTTCACTAGAATGTTGTCCATGTACACTGCTACTCCAGGCAAATCTTTTTAAGTTTGTCCATGATTTCTTGGAAATAAGCAGCTGCTGAGGCAATCCCAAATGGTGTTTGCAGCAATCCACATTTATGCGTGCTTAAGGCCAATTTCTCTTGAGTTTCTTTTGCCAGCTTGATCTGATTGTAGGCATCAGCTAGGTCTATTTTTGAGAAATAATGTCCACCTGCCAACTTTCTCATAAGGTCTTCCGGTAATGGCGCTGTGTACCTGGGTGTTTCTAACTGTGGCGTTACAGTTTTCGCATAGTCACCACAGACCCTAATTGGTGAATTTTTTCCTGATATAGGCTTCTTTCTCACGGGAACTACAGGTGTGCCCAACTGATTGAACTGTACTGGTTTCCAGACTCCAGAGGATATTCCAGCTTCATAAGCTTATGCTAGCTCTGTCTTTATTGCAAATGGAACATTTCTAGGTTTCTTTTAAATTGGTCTTGAACTTAATCTCTAATTCAAAGTCTTTCAATAGTCCAAGAACTGGTTCAAAAAGTTGAGAGAATTCATTGCAGATTTGCTCACAAGGTATATTCAATGAGTTGTGATTGCTTATATGATTTACATGTTTCTGAAAAAGGCTGTCAATTGAAATATTGAGGTTTTTAATGGTGGTTCTGCCAAACATTATGTTTAATTTGTGATCTTTTACTACTAAAAATGACAGGTTTGAAGATGATTCCCTTTTATCAGTTTTATTTTTGCAGACATTTCAGTTATGACAGTTATGTCCTTTTCCTCCACATCAACCACAATTTAAGCTGGAAAATCATGTCCCTGAGATTTAGATTAGAAAATTGTTCTGCCTGATGTTGCTTAATATTTCTTTTGGTACTTAATTATTATTGACAGGAATTTCTTGGTGGGCTGTTTCCTTTGCACATTTAGCTGCCTATTCTGTTTCCACTGCTAATTCGACTGCTTTATTAAAAGTCAATTATGTGTCTTTTATTCTAAATAATGTATTCATGCTGAATGCTGTCTATTCCTGAACTTTAACTGTCTCTCCTGGCTTTCTACTGAACTAGAATCCGACCACAATTTAAACCTTTCTACGATAAATTTTGTTGGATCAAACTGGTCCATCATTAACAAATAATTGGTAATTCATTCTTGTTGTGTGTCTCTTTGACATTTTGTGGAGTTTGGGTGTTTGGTTTGCCAGGAAAATTTGCGCTTGTTTTTCTTTTGGTACATTGTTTGGGAACACAAAAGTATGTGAAGGTTTATTCTTTATTACCGAAACTTAAGAATTTCGTCTGAATAGGCATTTCCTGTTGCTACTTCGACAGTGCTCCATTTTGCTGTATCAGCTTTTGGATTATTTCTATACTATAGTAAATAGTATATCTGCCATCTGGGTCAGAGTTAACTCGGCATTTCTTTAGTTACATGAAGTCCGTGTACCAGTCAACTACTAGTTGATTGATCTCTTCGAAAAGTACTTACTGCAAACTAAAACAGGATTGGATTGTACTGGCCACCATTTGTTATGTTTTTATTTCAAAGCATTAACGTAAAAATAGGCTAATATAGCACGTTTTCAAAATAAGTTCACTCCATGCTCGTCTCCGGAACACACTTGTACAAACACACACACTCGGCTCATGACAGGCCCTGCGCATGCGCGTCGCCCCCATCCCCCATTTTCTATCCGGATGGTTTAGTCTACTATAACAACTATATATTATAATAACACATAATAACATGGATGGGCACCCCTTCAAAATAAAAATAACATCGAGGCGACGTAGAGCCCGTCTGTTGTAAGTTCACGTCTCTCCATCAAAACAAAAACACGTGAACTGCATACAAAACACGTTGGTAAAGCTGGAGGCTGCACCTATTGTCGTGGTACCCAGGTACCAGAATTGAAAGGTTGGGATTAAAAAACGATTTAAAATATTATTAAGTTTGTAAGACAAAATGAGGTATCAAATGAAAGATAATTAAATGTACTCTACGTTTGTAATCTTAATTCTTCAGTTTTATTAAAATAAACTACCACAAATGACATCCGAATAGCAATGAGTCTAATGGTACCCGGGTGCGAATGGCGGCGCTGCCTGGGTCAAGGCTATTCGGGTGTCATTTGTGGTAGTTTATTTTAGTTAAAATGAATGATTAAGTTTACAAACGTATAGTAGGCCTACATTCAATTATCTTTCATTTGATACCTCATTTGGTCTTACAAACCCAACAATAATATTTTAAATTGTTTTTTAATCCCAAACTAAAGAATTATTGATAATAATTTTAAAAAAAACAACAAACAAGCAAAAATGAAAAAAGGTTATGACCCATGATAAATCGTCAGAGTCAAGATTCTAATGAATCATAACCTGGAGCAGGAGTGTGCCCGAATAAGACAATCCTTCATGTAATCTGAACGCAAATTTTGTTTTTTAAATCTGTTTTTATCAGCTTAATATCTGATACATGGCAACCTGTCTGTCTGCCTGCCATGATATTTTAAACCAGTTTTGATTTTCCTTTTTTTGAAAAAATATTTTGGTATTTTAAATTATATATTTAAAAAATTATAATTTGGAAGTCATAAAAAAAATATTTAGTATTTAATTTCTTTCATTTTGACACATAATTTGTATATCAATAATTTATATTCCAATCTGCATTATTTAAATTAAAGTTTTATTATTTATTATGTGATTTCTGGTGTGAACAGTGTCTTAGTTCTGATTCTGTATCTAAGTTTTCTGGTATCACAGCAGCCAGCAATATATTTTCTATGTCACACCAATTACAAGTGATTTTCTTCCCTTACAGAAACCAGACAGCTCACACTCTAACCTAGACTTTGATCCACAAAAAGCTGCTTTCCTGGCCATCAGATGTGCCACTGCTGCAGCCAATGCTCAGAGGGCGAGAGGTCTCCTCATTGGTGATCAGAAGGTGACTTCTCAGAAAGTTGGGGAGAAAGCTGCTGCATCCATGCCAGATTTTCTGGCATTAGATTTGTTAGGGGGCTACATTCTTGGTGAAAAGAAAAAAATCTTCAAAAGTAAGTTATCATAAATTGTGGTTGTTAAGATATTTTTATTCTTTATTCATGCTGCCTTCACACATACCCTTATTTTTTAATTAGATTTTGAATGAATAGTAATAAGAAAAAGCATAAAACGGACTACTACCGGTAAATAAAACAGAAGATTTTATTTAATTTATCATTGCATTTGTAACATATAAAGTATAAAGTCAGGTTGAATATGGAAAGAATTGAAAACATGTTTAAGTTAAATTTATAATCCTGTATATTAATACTGTATTCAAAAGTGAGGAATGTTTCACAGCTATCATCGTTATTCAAGTTCCCAAATTTTATGTTATTAAATGTTTAACAGATGAAATAGAAGAAGAGCTGTCCACCATGGCTGAAGCCCAAGATGTCAAGGCCACAGAAACCTATGATGATCAAGTGAACAGATCAAAGTCTGAGGCTAAGGAACTCAGTTGGATACATGTTTTGGGTCAGAATGATTCACCTAAGCATACACTAGCACAAATGAAGATTTCATGAAACTTCATGCATCATGTAGCATCCCCAAATATTTATAAGTTTGTTTAAACAATATTCATTATTATTTCAAACTGAAGTTACCCCTATTTTATTTCAATGAGTCATATGGAGTAGGAAAACTTAATTTAAAATATGTTTTAAAACTCATATGAAAAATAAGATAGAAGAAAGAAATTAAACAATCCATATTTAGATAAGTTTTTGTATAAATCCTTTAAATGCATTTTGTATTATTTTATTTCATATTAATACTCCAATGTCCCACTCGTTTTACACGGCAGATTTATTACACCAACTATTTCATAGAAACAAAAGAAAATATTATGCACCAAACGCACTTGTGATATTTTAAAGAATCTTTTTTAGCACATATATCAGGAATTTTATTTCATGAAATCAGTATATTCATCTTCCCCTTGAAAAACAGGAAAAAAAAGATTTTTGTGGGGTTGTGGATAGGAGGTGGGGCTGAAAATTTGATAGAATGTGTGGTCATTGGAGTCTATGTGCAAAGTTTCAGTTTGACAGGTTGACAGGAAGTGGGTCAAAAGCCTTCTGAATATTTTGCCATAAACCCAAATAGAAACACAAAAACTAAGTTAATATAAATGATTTTTAAAAAAAACATAAGTCTTAAATTAAAAAGAAAAAATCAAAATTGAGAATGTTAACACTTAGGCTAAGGCTTGCAAAAACAATATTTTTTTGGCTATATTATGGATTCTTTTTATAATTTGTGTGGATATGTTTTTAAAATCACTTAACAAAAATGGAACATTATTAAAACAGGCTATGCCATAAACCAGATCCATATGGAAATATAAATGTTCTGATGCATGCTTCTATAAGTTGTCTGCTTTACTGATAGAATGCTGGTGTTAAAACCACAGGTTATCAGTCCATACTGCAACGGCTCATCAACTCAGTCACCACTGCTTTGTCAAGTCAAAAGGGCGATAAAAGAGAGAACATGGGAGAGAAGGATTCCAAAGGTCCATACGGACTTGACCTTGGCTTCATTAGCCATGCCCAGATGGATGCTGACCTCAATCATGATGTAGTCAGATACATGCTAAATTCAAGTAGGATCAGTAAACTCTGATTATAAATAGCTTTCAAATTAATTACAAGTCATATCAGTAAACAACAATTTAGAGCCATTTAATTTAAATACTAGTAACTTTACTGTCAAGTAATAACAATTTTAGTCATTGGTCATAATAAAAATTACCATCTCATTTTAGCATTTCCTATTTTAGTTTTCTTTAAATTAATGTCAAGAATTCTTGACACTAATTTAACTTCTTATTGCCTTTCAGGTGTTTGGTCCACGAGGCTGACCTACATTCATAAATTCTTAACGGACAACCTTAAAGTCTATGCAACATCTTGTAGCTGTCCTTTCCCAATGAGCAGCCTTGCTCCAGCCAGCGGTAATCCATACCCTGAAGAACTGAACATTATAATGAAAGTGTACCCAGGAAACTTACTTTTAACAGAACCAGCAGCAACCAAATCATCAGAGGTAAAGAACAATTTTTAATTAACCCATCATTGTTTCCTGACATACATGTTGAAATAGTCAACATATTGCACACAAAAAAAAGGTTTTTTGGCTGTTGACATTAACAAATGTAAAAATTATATTTATGGTAGGACTATATTAAAGTATTGAAATTTAAAATTAAATGAAAACATTATAATGAGTTATTACCCCTATCTGATAATTTAATGGCAATGTATGCAATGTTAGGGTCAATATTAAAAAAGTGGGCATTAAGTCTCCTTTAAAAAAGGTTGGGGGGGGGGGTAAAATATCAGCCAAAATAGTGTAACATCACTTAAAAATTAATCCAAGCTCAATTTATCATCAAGGGGCTATTTTAGTAAAATTTTTAGTGTAAATATTATTCAAATAAAAAAAAGCTTATTTAATAAATAGTTTTCAAGAAATAAGAAGGCCTTCTGTGATAAAGTTTAAAATTTGTGCTATAGTTTGCCTTGCATCTTAATTCTATAATTTAATTTATCTATAATCACACAAACACTGCATGCTTTATCAATTCATATGTTTACCTTTTGCATTCAGGTAACTGTGCCACTGCCACCAGCATCTATTGCAGACACGTTCAGGCCAGCAGACAAAATCACACCCCTTGGCATAGATGCAGAGTTATCTGTCCAATGGTACCAACCTGTTCTAGCTGAAACCAGCCCTGCCAGGATCCAGTCACTAGAGGAGCAGATAGCCCTTATGTACACATTTGTTCAGAGGGGAGCGGCATCACAAGAGCCTGGCTTCTTGTGGGTGTCATTGAAAAGCATCATTGATCTACATGACAGGTTTGGATGTCTTTAATTTTGCTTACCGGTACAACTTTTGCAAATTCATTTATTCATACAGCTAAAACAATGTTAATTTAGAATATGCAATCGATTGGACAGAAATGTATCAACTAAAATCAATAATTTTACTATGTTGTTATAAAAGACTCAAAAGAATATTTATGGTCTATACTTGAGACATTTTTAGAAGATTATGCAAATTTCAATTGATGTAACTTTGGTACTGTTCCAGGCTTGCATTTTTGGCAGAGAGGGCAGAAATCACATTAGGAGATAAAGAGAACGAATCATCTTTAGAATTAAAGGGTTCATCCCAAAGTGTAGCGAAGGCTAAAAAATCTCAGCGTCTCAAAGCTTTATCACCAAAAATACACAAAGACTCTCAATTGGAGGTAATTTATTATTCTCATTATATACCTGTGTATAACACATTGTCCCTCCCTCAGAGTGAAACTTTTTTTTTTCTATTAGTATTAGAGGTAAAACATTTTCAGATATTCAATTAATGATATGTCCCTCCTCAGTGGTAAAGTATTGTCCAAATTTTTTAGTTGACCATTTTCTTTGATTACCGGAGCCTCAAACCTGATTTGTCTTGGGTCACAGGATAGATGGTTTGACTCAGAATTTTACAAACAGATTAAAAGATATCTACTGGTAGATCTTTTCATTAAAAAAAAAGGATTTAAAATTAGCCTATAATTTACATGCATTGGCATTCTAATTATATCTCTTTGCTCAATTGTCAGAAAATCTTTAAGCAGTGCATCAATGATTGCTATGCTCTGCTGGGAAAAGTCCAAGAGAATGTAACAGCCAAAGAGGTGAGGTTGTTTTCCCAATAAAATGTGTGTTTTTTTAAAAAATGTTGACAGTTAATTAGATATCAAACTTTTGTGTCAATTTAGTTTGTAAACAGAAAACGTTATATTTCACAAAGAGCTGTTTTAATTCACAGTGAACAAAGAAAAAACTATATAAATTGATAAATTTCATTCCTTAAAATATATGTAATTACTTTTAGTTATATCATTTATTAACTTTACTGTTTATCATTTCTTATGTTTAGCTGCCCTTTGAACTAAGTACAGTAAACATCAAAGGATTGGAGAGTATATTTGATCCCAGCCTTGGTGTTACCATGAAAGGATCTGACCTTTTCTTCTGGATGCTCAATATGTTATGTCCCTCCCCATCCTCACATTCATCTACAACTGAATAACTTTTCTTTTACTGGTCAAATTATTGCCAGGCTTACAATACAATACATAATTCATGAGTGGTGTTCTTTTGTTCCTTGGTGACTTAAATTATGATATTCTAATGTTTAAAATTATAATATATAAGAAATATTCATTTGGGTGCTGCATTATGGAATTCAACCATAGTGTTAGCACGAATTTTAAGAATATAAAACAGTTGTGTGATACAGTGAGGGGGGAACAAAAATTTTACTAAGATATGGACACAACGTGAAGGTATTTCATAAACATACTGTACTTTAATGATTCTTAATTTGTACACAAAGATTATTTAATAATACTAATTTTAAATTGTGCTGACTTTTAGGACGGAGTGGGGATATGAATAGCTGGAACACTTTTGACTAATTATCACACAAATATTTGC
Source organism: Omphiscola glabra (assembly GCA_964017045.1). Classification (NCBI taxonomy): domain Eukaryota; kingdom Metazoa; phylum Mollusca; class Gastropoda; family Lymnaeidae; genus Omphiscola; species Omphiscola glabra. Next base: position 34,752,582 of record OZ024799.1, read on the forward strand.
ATTATGAATTATAATAATTACTTTTTTAAATTTAATTTTTTACCTGTTTTACAAGTTAATTCCTTAAGCAAAGAGAATATTTTTTAAATCTTTTATTTGGGTGTATTGTAACATTATTATTTAGTTTCTATAAAGCATTCAAATAAAAAAAAAAAAATCACTTTTGACTAACTTAAATTCATTTAGTTACAATTACTAATTGAATATTATTCTTGAAATAAAAATATAAGTTGTTGACATTTGATAAAAAATCTGATTATTAAATTTTAAATAATATATATGATATTGTTTAGTACTTGTCATTAATTGCAAGCATTGTGACATGAGTGGGGCCAGTGACGAACCCTTAAGAAACTCTCATGTCGCACAATAAACATCACAGTGCTTTGCTGTTATTAAAATTTAATATTAATAGTGTTATTATCTATAGGCCTAAACATGTTTTTGCTGAACGAAAAAGGATTCAAGACGCATGTAATAAAAAATTTCTTCAATAAACATCAATTTGATTTATAAGCCTATAAAAATATTTCATGTAAAATGAAAGGGTTTTCCATGATTATGAGGTATAAACATCCTATGTATTTACTAACTAAGCTGTTAAGCTTATATTTTTTTTAGTATTGAATGAAATGTTAAATAAAAGTATGTCTTATGTGATAAATGTGTTGCATTTCATGTCTGCTTCAGTGGTCCAATGGCTGGACAGAAGGATGTAAGAGATGCCTTGGAATGGCTTACTTGGTGTAAGAATTACAATCATTAGGCTACATGAACATTAATTTCATCCCAAACTTAAGTGCAATAATTTCATCCCAAACTTAAGTGCAAATGTTTGGATGGATTTTGATCTTCTGCCTTTTGTTTTTTGAAGATTAATGTTTAGAGCTTTATTTATTATTGGCACAAATACAAGCAGCTGCACAAGGATGTCAGTCTTTACTTATTGTTTTATAAGTACGATAGCAATCATTTGTTACTTAGGCTATAAAATCAAATGATATCAATAAACTTAGATTTTATGTCAATCATCATTGGGGTAAAAATTGAGAAAACATGAAAAATCAAGTTTTACAAGAGGCAAATTTTATTTATTATCATAATTAATTGCTGCAATGTATTTACTTAATGATTCTTAATACAGTTCATACATTTGTAGTCATATAATGGTTATTAACATTGGTGTTTTTTTTTTTTAAATTTTCCTTATTCAAGTTTTACATAAATTAAGAATTTTATAGTATACTGAAAGCAAACTTCTTTTTTCAAAATTAGATTAGCCAGCATTTACAATTACACAGCCCATTACCATAATGAGAAAACACTCTAAAATGTGAAACACCCCATAATGGTCAGAGTTTCCATTATGGCCAGAGATTCCATAATGGGAAGACAATCAATGAGAAGACATTAAAAGACTGTAGACAAAGTTGATAAATGTAACAATTTAGATTAAATTTCCCCTGAATATGACGAGTATGCTCTTCAAAAATTATATCTTATCGTTTCCTTCCAGCTATATTTTCATTGATTCACTTGTAGATCATCCTAAAAACAACTACATTTTGACACTACTTTCAAATATTAGTCATATGATTATCAATGGTAAGATATGTGTTGTTCAGCCACACTATAAAATGTGTAATCAACAAAGCCTTCTCATGACAAACAGCTGTTATGTGGTCCTGATTTATGTCTATACAAATTGGTATATTTATTGAGTTTATTCTGATGTCTTTCCTTGCTGGGCATACACAGCTTGAGGAGAAAAAAAGGAGTGTGTGACTAGAAGCCTAAGAAAGATTTAGTGGAATATGGGATGAGATCTAAGGATAGAGGCATGTGTTTTTTGTGTATGTAGAAATTCAATTTACCAACTGCATCACATGTATCATGTTTAAAACTCTTCTGACAGATAAAATAAATAATTTGTTTCATGCTTATTTTTACAAATTCAGAAACGAAAAACACAAAAAAAGTCATTTTACTTTTCATAAATATAGAAAATGTTCATGCTGGTAGCAACGTCTCCGTCTAAATCTCAGTTCTACAGACTTGTATCTCTTATAACAATTTGATTAACATTCAACAAATGGTTATTTAAATAGCAGCTCTGTTTTTAAATATAAATGATGCAGAAATAATGAAATTAGATGAAAGGGTCCACAATAATAAAAACAATTTAAACAAAAAAAAACTAGCTTCTGAATGTAACATCTTTTGCTGCCTACTTTTTGTCAAATCATTAAACAAATAAGTAAGTGACTAACTATCTTATGAAATACTTCCCTTTTTTAATAAAAAATTTGTATGGTAGACACTAACTAAAAATTACTTTAAAAAAAGATAGAAGGACCCACTTAAAAATTAAGTATTTGATTTATTTTCTTCTTAAATTAAAATGTTTCTTTATTTTCATATAACTGGTGATTAATGTTGACTGTATGAACTTTCAATTTTTAATACTATACAATTACTGAGAAGAAAATGATCAGTCACTAAAAATTCTATAGTTTCATCTTGATATATAATATGTATGTTAAAAAAAAGAAAAAAAGAAACAAGACAATTTTAAGTGCAAAATTAATACTGGCAATACATCATTTATTCAAATCATTTAAATGTTAACCAAAGCTCTGATTTAAACAAAATATTACCCAGGCTTACGATATGATAAGTTCATATTACATTCACACATAATGGTAGACAGCCCACCAATCACACAAAATACTTAACCCTATATTTAAACACATATTTAGATACCAATAAATTATAAATCATACAATCAAGTACTAGAGCAAAAGCTGGGGACCCCCAAATAAGATGATGACTTATCTTTATATAAAAAGATGGCTGGAGGAACATTTCAAAACTTGATAGACTGTCCAGTTGGTGGACTGAACAACTCCTAGAGGTAAGTATGGTTACATGCCTAGACTTGGTAAAAGTGATCGTGGAGGAAATTGAAAACTCAAAATGAGAGCTTGGCCACACATATATGAGCAGAATTGTGCCCAGTAAAAATCATACTTCAAACAGCTAGTGGCTAGATGGCACCAGGGACCTGACCTATATATTCTACACTGATGCCCCAGAGACCAATGTTCACTTTCTTACTTCGTGCCCTATAGATGGACCTTGGGAAGGCTGTATATGGATATGAGTCCTATGTTGTATCAGTGTGGCTCTGTGCTGCCCAAAAGATGCTTCATCTTTTGGGTGCATTAGCATTAGCAAAAAAAGAGCGAATGCACTGGGATTACCTAAAGAGTGGATTCCTATTAGTTCCAGAGAACTCAATTCGGTAAAAATAATGTGAATCAAGTTTAAATGTTTCATTTTTTAAAATTTAGCAGTCATGTATCACTCATTTTAAGACAAAACTCTTTATCTATACAAATACATGTGAATTTTTAGTGGAGATTATTTCGTGTCCCAGGAACTTAATAACAAATTAATAATGAAACATTAACTGCATTCCCACCCCTCCTGACAAGTCTTATCTGACACTTTCTTATACCAACATCCCTTACATTATAAAGAGCATAAATATTGTATTAATAAAGGGATGACACCTGAAAAATTGAATAACAACAGCGTTAAGTGTTATAAATTAAACTTTTGTTGTTCCAAACGCTGGGCCTTAAAATACAAAGATAACTGACATTTTAAAGCCAACTTCTGATAGATCAGGTCATAGCAAAGAACATTTTACTACCACATCAACAAAGAAACATGACCAAAACAGAGAGAAGCATGTTCCAAAAACCATTTTCCAAAACACCACTCTTCTGATAGTTCACCTTGTTTTTATGAATCATTTGAACCATCCCTCTGAATTTCTACTCAATTCTAACCTACAAATACTCTTTAAAAAGTAAATAATTTAAATACACGTTAAAAAAAAATTAATAAAGTTATGGGTGAGCAACATGTAAACAATGACAAGTACAGACACTTAGCATAGAGATAAATTCTTTGAAAATCATCAAGGTTGCACAGATAAGAAATGGAGTTTACTGTTTAAGTTTCTTGTAGCTAACCGTTAAATTTGTCGAAGTTTTCTTGAAACAGCCAAATAATATGAACATGAAAAACTAGACAAGCTTTTATTGAATATAATGCTAATTTTTTTTAAATGACATGATGAAAATTATTTTTAAATGTTTATCTGTAAAGTAAAATAAAGTAGATTTATATAAAACTGAAAATAATGAGTCGTTATTTAGAGACAATGAGATCTGAAAATAACCAGATTTAGTACACTTATATGATATGACTCTAAGAGCCTCTGGTCCCTAAATAATATTAAAACTAAATTGGCAAACAAGAAAACGGGTATGTCTATAAAAATTATCTTTCTTTCTTTAGAGGTATTCAGATGATCAAATTATTAAGTGCCCCATAATATCTCTCAACACTACCTCATACAAAACATGCCATGTAAGAAAGACTGTGGCAAGCAGGCCAAAGGACATGTTATCGAAGACACTCAACAGACATAAGGTCATCATCTTTGGGCGATTTTAACTGTTTCCAAAGAAGATATCCACCACCTGGAGATTAAATGAGACAAGTAAACATTTTCTAACCAGTTTAGTAATATTCATGAACACATACCAAACAGGTTAAACCAAGCCAAGTTTAAGAAGTTTTGTTTCTGAAATATTTTCAGCGACCATGCAGTGGCGAAAAATGTTAGATTTTTGTTGTTGACATGAGTGATCTATCTAAGATGGTGTGAGTTCGTCAGGTCGCTTACATCCCACCGCGTACTATGTTGAACCTAATTAACTTTACTATAAAATGACAATGGACAAAGAGTTTAATTTTGTGAATGATTTATTTATCATTTAAAATAATAATAGCCAATGACTGGTGACAAATGAATGTCTATTTTCCCACCACCACTCTAGATATTACTATCTTACTCTTACCTTCTTCGTCCAACCTGTAACAATGGGAAACAAGACTGCTGTCAAACATACAGTGGTGTCCATTGTTAACAGAAGTCAGGCACTTCATACATGGCAATACAACATGGTAACCCACAACTCCACCACTGGAAAAAAAAAGCATTATTATTCTATTTAACATAATTTGATTTTATCATGTAAAACATGAAAAAGAAAATGGAGATATTTAAATAATAATAAATACTTTTTTTTATGCCTCAAAAGAAACAACAACTCAAAAAACAGAAGAGATGTTTGAAGCTGCTTCAGTATAAATAGTTCTTTTATTAACAAGCCATGTGTATTTTAACAGCCTCTTAATATGTTTGCAGTAATTTATGTAAAAACATGGCTATACTAATGCTTTATTATACCATCTAAGTTCCCAGCTTTCAAAACTGAAGCATTGACCCTCCTCATTTAAGTTTTTAAAACAATCAGACTTTGTAAATGAAGAATACGAAACTGCGGCACTTAAAAGTTAAACAAGAGGAGAGAAGTAATTTGACTTATTTATAATACAATGGGTGTCCCAATGAAAAATTAAACAGACTTTAAGTTTACAATGAATCCTCTTATAGGTATGTAGAAATGTTCAAAAAAACACTAGAACTGCTCTCACCAACACAAGCAGGCCAGACTTTGAATTTTGCACTTGCAATTTTTTGCAGTAAACACTTCAGGTATCACACCAACAACACTGTTGAGAAAAAAAATCCAAAAATTTGATGTGGTTTACCAGAGAGTAACCTTTGATGTTTCTTTAACAAAAGAGAGGATCAATCAAGTTTATATTATTACTGTTGGTATGTTCTTGTTTGAGCATAATTTTGCGAAGACGGGGGATTGCTGTATACAGGGAAATAAACACAGCTCCAGGCCAACACATTCTCTTCACTTTTTGGTATTCTTTAAAAGCTTTCCAGTACAGTGATCCCATGTCTATTGCATGTTCACTTGCTGTCTCACAGATTTTTTAACTCCGCGTTTAAAAAATTTGAATTTATTTTAATGTTGCCCAAACGTTATGCACCCTCTAAGCTATTAATAAGAGTGTTGGAAAGGATTATAGGTTTATAAGAGTGTGGGGAGGGTTTATAAACCTTTAATATAAACATAAACTAATTTAAATATAAAGTCACAATTTTGAGGATTTTCACCTAACAGGAAAAAGGGGGGATGGGGGGGGGGGGGTCTGGAACCTAGCCCAGCGATAGACGAGGGAAAACTGTACTGTGTGTTTCGAATTTGCCTACATACTTATTATAGCTTTGCAAATAGATTTTTTAAATACATTTTCATTATGTCCAATTTAAAATGCTATGAAATCTAAATTATTAACTACTCTTTTCAAAAAAAATATATTTGATTTTTAGGCTGTGATAAAACTTCTTAAGTACATTAATAAGACACAAACTGATTGTGTAAGTAAAATAGTATAACAAAGAGTTAAATGTTTTTCATAGATTTAATAAGTAATTAAGAGACTTCAGGTGCCACATTTTAATAACTATGTTAAAATTGTGATGACCCTAAAACATGATGTTGAAAGATTATTCTTCTATTTTCCTGTTTTTATTCTCATTCAACATCCTGTTGCAACCCCAATCTGGCACAGGCGATAACCAGCCCTTTCCTCTCTCTGCGTTCTACTTAGTGACTTGCCAAGCAAAGCCCATCACCTCAGACTCTCCATTCAGGTCTTTCCTAAAAAATTCTTAGGTGACCCATGCCCTGTTCACCCTGAGGTCTGCTTGCCTGGTATTAACTGGTATTCTATTGCATTTTTTCTATCAACCTCCACTTTCTTTTCATTATTTCATTATCTGTTAGTAGATTCTGGGTCTTTTGCCACAGTTTAGCATTTAAGATAAGATATGAATCTTTATTGATAAAAATAAATTGTCATTTTTTAACATACGGTCTAACCATATTTTTGATAACTATCAAATATAGTTTTTCAAGTGTTGAAAGAGATGATCTTCTGAATTTATTAATCTTATGCTTCTGTCTCTCAAAATTTCTTTTAAATGTATTAAAAAAATGCTAGTTAAAAATATATAAGGTAAAGGGATTGCTTACTTTTTATCATATTTGTCAGTGGAAAAAAGCTCTGTCTTTCCATCAGCCACCAAGACAGCTAGCATGCCCCTACGGCAAACTGTTTCCCCACACACTTTGCAATCCAAGATATAAACAACTTTTTTACCAAAACTTGGGTGCAGATTTGTTATAACCATTGCCTGCTAAAGTTATTTAAAAGTCTCAATAACCTGGAATTAGAAAATAATATAAACACATCTTTAATGTATTCAAAGTTTAAATTACAAACAAATCAAACATTTTTCAAGTTGTCCTGTGCTGTTATAAATAATGAAAGTGTATTTTTCTACTCTTTCTAAATTCATTTCACATTGATAATGTTCATCACATTGATAAACTTAGATTAGGACAACTTTTGAATTATCTGAATGCATACCAGGAATTTAAGTAAATACTAGTCAGAAAGTAAAAGGCTGGAAGTTATTGTTACTTATTAACCAAATAAGGTCCCTTTGTTAATTTATTTCAATTTTTAATATTGTTTTCACTGCTGTTTGTTTGCTGAAGAAGGCTTCTTGCAGACACGTTAGTTGTCTTGTTGAATCCTTTTTTTCAGTCTTCCCATACTTTGTTTTGCTTATTTCCTTCTTCCTAACTTGATTGCAGTCTTTCCCCCTCATCATGTTAGCAAATATGTAGGCATGATACACCTAAACTAATAGCTGTTGGATTAAGTTTGCAGGCTAGCCAATGTTAATTGAGTCAAAGTGGCAATTAACATTAAGGATTAAGTGGATATACACGTTTGTGTCTTGATCAATAAGGCCTATACTATATTATATTATGGTACTTTCTATGAAAATGACTTAATAACTTGGGTCTAGACCAGGGGTGGGAAGACCAGGGCCAGCAGAAACATTTAATCCAACCGCAAGACCTTCCCAGAAATGGGCTAATGTATTTGTATAATGTAAAAATTGCAAACGATTATGTTTATAGGCCCTTGGAAAATAATCAACAGAATGTACCATTGTCAAGCTTTAATAACAATTATCACAGCTAAATTAAACATTATTCACCTGCTTATGTTCAAAGTTATTTTCAATATATTGTCTAGAACTCTAGATTCCAAGAAATGTATCATTATGTTGCAGCTTGACAAAAAGATAATTAATTTCCATGCAGCACAAAAATTGTTGCCCAACCCTGGTCTAGACAAGTGCTCAGCAAACTTTTTTTCCCATGCTGCACACAATAGGCCCTCCCAAGAATTCTGTGGCACACTATGAGTAAAAACATGCAAAAACATACTTTTGAAAAAATACTATGGCTAACATTCATAATGATAATGGCGTGCAAAAATTTATTGCACTCTATATAAACTGTCAGTATTTGACACTTTTCTGTTATTGCAGTGTTTGACAGTTTAGTACTAGGTCAAGCAATATCTTTTTGTAACCACCACTGTTTTAACATATTGGAGGTATGTTAGCGGCACACCTGGCATCATCTTGCTGCATGCTATGGTCTGGCTACACATTTAAAATGACAATATAATAAGAGGACTAAGTAAGTTAATAGTAAGCTAGTTAAATTAAAAAAAAATTGATTTCATGTTTTAGTTAACCAACACAATATTTTTATAGTTTTAATAATTGAGAGACTTCTTAATAAATAATTAATAATTTAACTCATTATTATTTTTATTATGTGATAATAACATATACTAATATCTGAAATTAGAATAATTAGATATTCACAGCAGGTTCCATATATTTTAAATAATAGACTTAATAGTTTTTTATACAGTAGGAGGAAGGTAGATAAGAGTACTAATGTATTGTTGACAGACTATAATAGTAATAGTAAGTAAAATTAAAACTGTTCACTGTTATTAGTATTGTAGGCTATACTAACTATGACTATAGACTATGTGAACTATTACTATTAACTATAGACACTACTATGTCTGCGTCAAGTATCAGTGTGATGGTATGTCAATGTCACATAAATATGAATGAATGTGTTTTAATTTTATAATTTAGATTTAGAGTCTGGTTAGTAGATAGTTTAAGACTAAGAGTAAGAGTGAGACTTTGACTGAATGTTACACAAAGTCAAAGTAAACTGTAAGTAATTCAAGTTATTTCTTTAGTAATACTAGTAGTAGTAGTAGTATAAGTATAAGTAGTAGTATGATGACTGAATGAAATGCTACGGCTACGCTTAAAATTAACTTATTAATTATTAAGTAACATTAAATGACACAGTACATCAGTACAAACAGTTGTGAGTAGCTGATGCAGTGACATCAATCAATGACAATGTTGAATGTAATTTAAAATATATTAATAATAGTAACTAGCTTTTTAATTAATTTATCAAATTCAAGTATATTAATTAGTATTACTAAATTACTACTCAAGAACTCGTTTAATTCAATTTACTTAGTTAACAAAGTAATTTTATATAAATCATTAGATATCCTCATTACTCATTAGTTATAGTTAGTTAGTATTTGTCTATTTAGTAATTAAAATTGGTCCAGGTCTAGGCCTAGGCCTACCCCATTTGGCTTTTGCCCTTTTTCAATAAAAAATTATTTACGTTTCGTTTATAACTACTAATCTGTGTAACTTAATTAAGTCGTTAAAGAAAATTATTTACTTTGGTTTAAAACTCCTTTGACACTGTCTATTATGTTCAAAAATTCGGTCAGAAGCAAAGACAAACGTGTGATTATTTATTAGTGCAAGTTCTGTGATGAAAATGTGTCTGTTCGGACAGAAACAATGATAACGTCTTTACGATTGAAGGGAGATTCCTGTGTCAGAATATTGTTACTATTTTAGTTTAAAACAAACGATTTGATTGGATATTTTTGTTGGAGACCTATAAAATACATTTATTCGATTGGTTAGGGATTCCCTTTTCGGGAATCACGCCAGTGGCGAGAACTAACACGGAAGTACCAGAATCCATTGCGCGTATTTAGAAAGTCTGTGTCGGAAGCACTCAGCCGTGACTCCCGACCCAGTACCAAGGAAGTGCTAGGTTTTACGATAATCCAACTTGGATAATCTGATGACTATAGTCTTTAAAAATGTCAGAACGGCGAAGCAAGAAAGAGAAGGAGATTGTGAATGAATTTGAAAACCATTTACGAGGTAAGTTATATTTAGACGCATGCATTCAATCAGTTTTATGTTTTTGTTTATTAAGTCGATCTGAACACTATTTGTGCTGTGCAAGTACTCATTCAATGTTGAACGATCAGAAAGAACTGGTCTCAGATAAACTTACTAAAACCACGGGCCATAGCAGACTCCAGCCATTTATAATTAATCCTGAATACTTTCATTATCAAGCTTTATTTAAAGATTTTCTTGTTGCATATCATATTTAAATTCTCACTTTTCTAACCATTTTCTTTCTCTTGGCGTTCAACTCGTTTAGTTTTATTTTATTGTGAAGTGTAATGTAGTAGCCGACTACCTTTTACAGCGCTTTCTGTTGTAGTAGTGTATTCGTACATTTTGTCAAGGCAAATTTTTTATGGAGGGAAAATAACTTTAAAAAGACCAGAACTTTTCTTAAATATAAAACAAAGATTTATTAAATAAAGTTTAAAGAGTTGATATTTTTACTCCCTCGCCCGGTATCCAGTAGGAATTGCTACTAGGCACACACTTCACACAGTTTGGATTATTTTATATAATATAAATATTAACTTATGCCTATCTTACTTTTAGTTGTGCTAGGTGTTTAATTGTAGGAAGGTATAGGAAGTGTACATGATGAACAAGACATTTTGTGTAGATAATTGAACAAGAAATGTCTATAGTCTCTCTCTTTATTTTATCATTATTATTGCAAGTTGCTACTGAAACATCATATATTTATTTTACACTATTACCGAATTTCATGTGATTTTTTATTAAATAGATCTTAATAAAAAGTAGCAGATACATTAAAAAAAAATCATTTACAGTTCATATTGATGATGTAGCTTTTAAACATTTTAAGAAATATTTTACTTATAATATTGCAAAGTAGTTAATAAAAATAAGGGGCCTACAATAAATATAATTTAATACTAGCTAATAATGTTATTTTTGGCCCAGCTTTGTTTTAAACCAACTAATATTTTGTGTGTTAACATTAAATTGAAATGAGACATAATAAAAAAAAAGGCTAAAATTAAAGCCCAGTATTATCTTCATTTTAATAGTTTTAAGCCTTTTCATTTTCTGGTCACTAGGATATCTTAGTGCTTTCTCTCCTTTTTTTTCCACCTTTGAATGAATCACTATTGTTGATTGATTTTTCCATTGTTATATGAATAACATGACCATACATTTTCCATTGATGATAACTTTTCATTTGTCAGCATACTGTGTGTCTGTATGTGAAATGTACAACAAGTAAATATATATATATATTTCTTTTTAAATGTAGAGGTTTTTGAGTTCTCAATTCTGTCGGTCCACGAAATAGTGTTGAGTCATCATCTGTGCACGGTGAACAAACTATATATTTTTTTTATTGAATGGGTTGTTGGCTGCCTCCTGTTCCTCTTTCTGAGGTTTACCGGTAATCATTGGTTCATTGTTTAGTTAAGCCGTCTGCTGCGTTCTCTGCTGTTTTTTCCCCCTCCTTCCCATGTCCTTTTGTGTCGTGTCCAATGACAGTTAAAATCATGGCATGGATCTCCGGAAGTGTAAGAAAAGAGACAAATAAAACTGGTCAGGATTAAACTCCATGACTTATTTGTTGTAAGTTTCTAAATGTGCGATCACCTTTGTTTTTTGGTGAAGAGTAAGCGGATGTTCTAGAATCTATCTATAAAGAATTACTTATAGTTACAGTGGTTTACTATAGGCTGTAGGTGTAACTTTTTTTCCCATTCATTTTCGTCAAGATCTTTAATTATATTTAGAATCATAGCTGTAAATTCGTTCTAATTCCCTTTGTTGGGGTCGTTTAAAAAAAACAAAAAACAAACACATTAAGTTGTAGCAGTGGCGTAGTTAGGGCCGCCCAGGGTGGACAAACTACCCCTCCCTTTTTTTCTCCCCTTAAAAACTCTGCAGTCAGCCGAAAATGCTGCCACTCAATACAAAGAAAAAAAAAATTACCGCCCGGTGCTGACCTCTATACACCCCATAATCACGCTTGAGAGTTGAAGTTCTTTGACCGACTCGGCAGTCCTGATTGGAATGGGCGTAGGTAGTGGGTAATTCACAGAACACGAGAACCGTTGACTGATGGCAAAAAATTGTAAGGGTGGGGTGGGTGGTGAATGTATCACTGGGGCATATCTTGTACATTTTTGTTAATTCAATCGATAATGAATAATTACACGTGTTGGATCCCGTTGTAGAAGGCTTTAATCTCGCCCCCTCTCCACCCCTTACATTTAAATACATTATCACGTTGGCCACTTACTGATTTGTCAATTAATAAGCTTCCTACTACGTCTAGCCACAACATTTGGCATCGGTTAACTTACATTTTGGCTTGCACATACATGCACACACCAAACGAACCAATTAAAGGTCGTGCATTCTTTAGTCTGGACTTTGACCTCCAGGGACTGGTGTGCCGCTTGCTCAGACTTGCTGCAATTACGTAACCAACTTTCAGTAAGCACAACTAAAATGTTGGTCATTATAAAATGCCGGTTCCGAGGAACGACAGAGGCTGGCTTTAGCGTAGGCAAGTCACCACACACACACACGTTTCATCTTGTTCACCCTCTTAGTGGAGATACTCACTACGTTATTTTTTCGGATGAGCTGGCATATCCAATCAATACTTGACTCACATACAAAAATCGATGGCCTTTTCTTATTTTCTCTGTTGATGCTTACAGTCAAACAGGTTGCCAATGTGAGGTGTCTGGGATTTTATTTGTAAAAATCCCGGGATTTTATTTGTAAAAATCCCGCACTTTTTTGTTTGTTGCTTTTTGTGTGGTAAACTTTAACAACTAAAATGCACCATGGCACATGAATTCCAGGAAACTATTAAGGGAATGATCATATTTCTAAATGTACCTGCCAGCCGTCTAGTTTAAATGGAAAATATTATTATTGCAGTTAAATCTGTTTGTTGCACACGGGTTTGTTTTAGATTGGGTTGTTACCGTCAGTTTGTCAGGGTCACAGTTTTAGGTTGGGTTGTTACTGTCAGTTTGTTAGGTTCACATCTAGCAATCGATTGACGCAGCTCTACGAAGTCCTTTCAATTTCGAACAGATTCGTATTTTCTTTGACTTCCCACTCTACACCCCATAATCACGCCTGAGTGTTGGAGTATTTTCGTTGACCTCCCACTCTACACCCCATAATCACGCTTGAGAGTTGGAGTATCTTCGTTACCCTCCCACTCTACACCCCATAATCAGCTTTAGAGTTGGATTATTTTCGTTGACAAAACCAATTGGTGTTATTTTTTGCCTAGCACTTAAAAAACTTTACAAGTACTAAGTACCTCAACTGTTTTTAAGGGCGGATGCTACGTTCATTCAACCGTGATGACAGGTACTCACTCAAAATTACTTCGTTTGCGAAAATGCTTTTGGAGAACGAAGCTCATAAATGGAATCGTTATTCATCAAATAAATACAACGAGAACTCTGTGTACTGGAATTGAATACATTGTCATAAACCAATACAACTCTATGTACTGGAATTGAATACATTGTCACAAATAGACAACTCTGTTGTCTGCAGTTGAATACATTATCATAACGGGAAGCTTAATATTTACAAAAATTGTGAAGGAACAATCAACTAACAACTGCAGTATGAAATATATCTTTTTGTTTTTTTTTGTTTTAAAGTATTTCCATGAAAAAGACACTGAAGGATGACCCGTCATCTCGATAAAATATGATTGGTACCTCACTAATTTCATTATGAAGTACATGTTTACAATAGCTGCATCATTTTTACGGCGTCTCCACCATTTTATTGTTTAGTCTCACGTGACCAGAACGTCGTAACGTTTAAATGTGTAAAGAGAAACCAACTTTATTTGGTGATCTTTCAATGAAACCGTTTGACTTTCAAAAGTCTGTGTTATAATATCGAATTATGTGTTCGCTTCCCCCGATTGTTCATCTGTCATATTATGTGGGCTGATTTTATCTTTTGTTCAACTGCAGGAAATCTCATTTGTCGAGGGTCTCAAGTGTGTATGCATTAAAAGGAAGTAAATTCGCTTATCGTAATAATGACTTGGGGACACAAAAAAAGGGGGATGAAAAACAAGCTATCGTTGACATTTTTCATTGTCTCAACTGATAGCTGTATAGCCAGAATGATCAATTCATTGATCGTGGGCCCTCAAAATATAGAAGAAGAAGACTTCGAATTACGGGAATGTAACATTTTCACACAAAGTGGCGTAGCGTCGTATTTTTTTCTTTTTAAATTTCTAAAAAATAATAATTTTATGGGGTTTTTAGGCGACAAATTTATGCTAGTCTTTTTATTACTTATATAGCCGAACTACCATCAGAATTACGGGAATTAACATTTTCACACAAAGTGGCGTACCACAGCATCATACTTTTTTACTTTATAAATTTCCTAAAAATAATATTTGTTGGGGGGTCTTTAGGCGACAGATTTATGCTAGTCTATTTATTACTTATCCAGCCGAACTACCATCGGCAAGGATGACCCATGGCTCATTAAACACTTGATGAGTGCACCAACTCGCCAAAAGACACCAATGTACACCAATTAAACACTTGATGAGTGCACCAACTCACCAAATACATATTTTAGTGTTCAATTTGGCAATTAGAAAATTTGAGCGGGAAACACAGATCTAAAATGTTAAAAAATTGCATAAAACTCTTCATGAATGATAATTAGATCTTCTGCTTGAGAAGTCACATACATTTATAAACTTGTAGGCGCTAGAATTTAAAATTGTGTTTAACATTAGAATTATTAGTATAACAAATATGTAGTTTGTATGAAAGCGTTTTATTATAGTGACACTCTACTCAAAATTCATCAATCGGAAAGTTAAAAGAAACAACAAAAAAAAAAAAAAAAAAAAAAAAAAAAAAAAAAAAAAAAAAACACACACAAAAACCCAACCCATGGGGGACCTTTTATTTTGATTAGTGTTACAGTTATTTTCATCTTCCAAAAACAACAATTTCAAATCATCGATTGGTGCTAACATCTGCCAGCCCCAAGCAAAAAGTGTTAGCTTCCATGTGTATTTATCATTCATTATTAACACATTTAAAGAGGGATTATGTATAATATGTTAGAAAGCTTATTTGTTAAAAATCTAAATACAGGACTGCACAGTCTCATGTTTCTCCCAACTCTTGATGTAAAAAACGCAGGTGAGCAAACATAATTATGGGCAGTTGAAATGAGAAATCGTATTTTCCAGACGTGCTAGTAAGTTTTTCCCTGATTCTGAGAGATTTTAAAGACAATGAGTTGAGCATGTCATGCAGTTGGTCTTAGTGGTACAGGTAGAAAGGTTACGCACGCTTGAAAATAATCGGTTAAGTTGTTGCATTGAGAAATACGGTTTTAAAATTTAAAGAGAGGTTGTAATTATGATTATTTTTTTAGTACGAACTTTTGAAGAAACGGTTGCCTATTTTTAACTAGCATTGTGGCAAAACGTCCGTCCAACAATTAGACAATTTCATGAACAAATTATTTCGCTTATGAACTGCTTGCTGTTTCTCATGCTTGCTGTTTCTCATGCTTGCTGTTTCTCATGCTTGCTGTTTCTCATGCTTGCTGTTTCTCATGCTTGCTGTTTCTCATGCTTGCTGTTTCTCATGCTTTCTGTTTCTCATGCTTTCTGTTTATCACGTTTGCTGTTTCTCATGTTTGCTGTTTCTCATGTTTATTGTCAATGAATATCCGTAGGACGGGACGAACCTTCTGATCAATTTCTGCTTTCACTCACCAGAGTACTTATGCTACCTTTTTGCGCCTGGCCTTTGTTATCACCCGGGCGTAGGTATAGGTGTGTTCAGTTCATGAAACGGACGTCACCCAGTTGTGAACAGGCGGCGAAACCTTGTCTGTAGCCTACTTATTTTAGGATAGCGTACTCAATTGTTTTTGTGTTGGTGTTGGCAATCTGACGGGAGTTTTGTGACACATTGCGGTGGGCGCGCACTATTAACTCCATGGGTTCAATGGTTCGTGTACGATCTGCAGGTACTCGGCGAGTGACATGAGGCGTCTAACGAATCAAGAACAAACGAATATGCCCAACATCGTAGAGAGCCCATTTAGTTACTTCCTGAGCTTCGGCTCGATAGTTTTTCTGATTTTCTTAAGTAGTAGTAGTAGTTACTTCCTCGTCCCTTTTCACTGACCTTATATGGGAACTTGGTCTTTTAAAAAAGTAAACAACATGCTTTTTAAACTTAAACACAACTGGACTGATGTCACTTTTAATTTTAAAGGTAATATATGACTCGATCATCCTATTATTCAAAATGAGCTCTTAAACAAGAGATTCACATTAAAGCTGAATTTTGGTCAAATTCATATGAGATTAGGTATATCATATGTAATGAGAACTACATTTTCTGAGTGTAGATCCTAATTTCTAAGAACAGCGCATGCGTCAATAGGAGAGAGCACTGCTTCGAAGCAGTTTGGTTTTATCTCTGTGGAAAAAAAAAATCCTGTTGACCAACCCCATCCCAAACACGTCCTGAAACCGACAACAAGCAGTTTGTTAGCTTGTGTTGACTTACAAACAAAAACGCGTTGTCTTGACTTTCTATACTTGATAAAATGTCACGCTCTTGTGCAACACAGTCTGAACTTGATACCACGATCGACGTCACTCACAATGAATTCAAAAGTGAATGTCGTGTATCCATGATTGTTTCAGGGCTGCCACTCACTTTTTAAACATTTCCCAAGATTTGGTGAAACAAATTTCCCAAGATTTCCCAAGATCATAACATATATAAGAGTTGTTTTTTTAAAATGTTTTTTTCTTCTATGTAATTAATGCTATAATAGCTTGAATTAATGACACTGAAACTCATGGTACATTGATTGATATTTATTTAAAAAGACATTTAAAAAAAAAAAGTTTATCCCTTAAAATAAATAAACAAATTGTTTTAAAAAAAATATTTATATTACTTTAAAAAATCCAAAATATCCAATGGGTGGGGGGGGGGGGGGGGGGGGGGGAAAGTCGTGAATTCCCAAGATCTTGGGAAATATCCCAAGGTGGGGTAGCCCTGGTGTGTTTGTTGAATAAGGAAAGAGTAACATTGTTATATTTACCATGCACGAATGTATTCATATAAAAAAAGTATTATTGATCATATCCTCTGCGCTGAGTTATGTTGTATCCATTTTTCAACCCAATCGGTTAGCTGATTATTCTAAAAGGCCCTAATTCGCAATACATGGTTCCGACCCTAAAGGGTTTGGGGGGGGGGGTGAGATCGTTTTCTGAAGGGATGGCCGAATAAAACAGTAAACTGAAATAAGTATTTTATATAAATTTGATTTTTGAATCGACTCCTTAGTAAAGTTTGGATAATATCAAAATACTGCATCTACTATCGATGTGTTTTATCTTATCATAGTAACTTTTTAAATAAGTATAGGGGTCGCAGGTCACATTGCGTCTACAAAATAAGGCAGCGGGTTGTTCTGATTCCATCAAAATGGGGTCGCGACTCAAAAGACTTGGAACCTGTGATCGGGGGGGGGGGGGGGGGCTTTTGTACTCAACAGTGTTCTCAACAGATTTTTTTTTTCGAAACCGCTGCTAACACTTTGTGTTATGATAAACTCTCGTTAGAGTTCTCGTTTGAATCTCGGCTTTGCCCTTTGCATTAGTCAGCGAGCTGGTTAGAGTGAATATCACTGGCATTGCGAAAAAGACTTCGCATTACAAGACTGCACCATACAGTGTCTCGTCAGTATCATAGATGTTATCAAATGTCATATTACTGTAGAGTAATCAGAAGTACAATACCATTGAAAATGTTCTCCAACAAAGAAGAAACGTACAAAAATACTGTTATCTGTATGCGGCTTAAAACCATGAGTGGTAATTAGATGGGAACATGTAACTGAAGTGTGGTAATAAGAGGGGAACATGTAACTGAAGTGTGGTAATAAGAGGCGAACATGTAACTGATGTGTGGTAATAAGAGGGGAACATGTAACTGAAGTGTGGTCATTGGATGGGAACATGTAACTGGAGTGTGGTAAAAAGAGTGGAACATGTAACTGATGTGTGGGAATAAGAGGGGAACATGTAAATGAAGTGTGGTAATTAAATGGGAACATGTAACTGAAGTGTGGTAATAAGAGGCGAACATGTAACTGATGTGTGGTAATAAGAGGGGAACATGTAACTGAAGTGTGGTCATTGGATGGGAACATGTAACTGGAGTGTGGTAAAAAGAGTGGAACATGTAACTGATGTGTGGGAATAAGAGGGGAACATGTAAATGAAGTGTGGTAATTAAATGGGAACATGTAACTGAAGTGTGGTAATTAGAGGGAAAACATGTAACTGAAGTGTGGTAATTAGAGGGGAACATGTAACTGAAGTGTGGCAATTAAGGGGAACATGTAACTGAAGTGTGGTCATTGGAGGGGAACATGTAACTGAAGTGTGGTAATTTGGATGGGAACATGTTACTGAAGTGTGGTAATTGGAGGGGAACATGTAACTGAAGTGTGGTAATTAGAGGGGAACATGTAACTGAAGTGTGGTAATTAAGGGGAACATGTAACTGAAGTGTGGTCATTGGAGGGGAACATGTAACTGAAGTGTGGTAATTGGAGGGGAACATGTAACTAAAGCGTGTTAAAAGTGTTAAAATGTACTTTTATTTTAATTTTATTGAGACCAAAATTTGACCTTATTTGTGGAACTATCAACGGTTTCTAGAGGCAGGGGTCATTCACGTCTGCATTGTCTATTCAGATCTTAATCTTAACGACTAAATGAAACGGCTTACAGGGTCTGTCACCATCACGAGACCGGATCGATACCAGAACAGCAGTGCCGTTATCAACCTGGTTTTTTTTTGTACATATTTTTTCATTGATGATCACAACTATGGGATTGATTTAATATTGCGTTATTAGTCGCTATAGAAATATGTACAGGATTACTATTCAAAATGAGGAAGATTTCAAGAGGGTTCTTTTGTTTGCTCGTTACACCTTAAAGTACGAGCCTATTTTCTGGTAGATTTAGATTTTATGATATGATGGGGAAAAGTGTGTTTCTGTGGAAAGGGGGGGGGGGGTGTGAGTGTGGAGTCGTTTAATGCTCTCGAATTTGTAGAAATGAAAACTAGGCCTAGGGTGGGTATTATACCCTTAATTCGCTGTTTTGGCGTGGGTACATTCGCTATATCTGGCTGTAGGGGTGTGTATATTCCATATATATGGCTGTTTGGTGGGTATGTCCCCTATATCTGACTATAGGGTTGTGTATGTTATTGAATGATATCGATCTTATCGATACTGTTGAAAATGTTCAAATTTTTCCTACCTGTGCTAAGACATTATATGGAGCGGCCGAGGAAGTAAATGAATGAATCGATAGAAGACAAGAACAAAATCTCTCTGAATGGCGACACGGTTTTACTTCCTCCTGCAATATTCATTGTGTAACCCTGGGACTAATCCGGGCTTGGCTTTGTACTTATGGACTCTTTATACGTGTGCTAAAGCGGAGCACACGTCTTCCTTATTTGACAACATTTTGCTACACGAATGAAAGGAACGTGTTTATTACTTGTCATTAAGTATCAACAATCCCTGAGTCGAGTCTTTGCCCAGCCGTATAAAAGGAATGCATGTTATTGACTTGAAAGTGTCCTTTTAAAAACAGGTTGAAGGTTATTGCTCCCAGTAAACGTGTGCTTTACTGCAGTCCTAAAGTGCTGGTCTCTGAGATACCCCATCAGTAATGTTAAACGAGCGTCTGATGGTTCAATTTTAGTGTACAGCATGTCGTTGTGACGGATGGGCTGATGGGGGATATTAAATTGGTGGAGAGAATCAATCTTGCCCTCGGGGGCGTGTCCCATCCCGTGCTATCCCTTTTTAAATCTTTCATAGCGTTCTTCAATTGACCTTGACGTGTTCTGCAATAGAAACACTTAGGACGAGCGTTGGTGAAATAGTAAATGCACAGAAATACCAGGGGCAGCACACATATTAACAATAGTCGTTATATTTTTTTTACTAACACTAACAGTCTGAATTTATTACCAAACATTTTCAGAAGCATCCAAGGTTATAATTTAATATTTTCATCACGTGTTGTTACTGGTCATTATAATAAATTAGACGACTAGTGTCCCGATGTTTCGTCTTCTCATTGAAACGTTGCATCGTCCCGGTCTCCCGTTTGTTTGGTGTAAAGACATCTCCGATGAGCTGAGCCCCGTGAATGCAGCTCGTTTGTTTTATAAAAGCGTTGTTTGTGTGGCCCAAGTCCCCAAAAGCTCTGGGCCTATGCTCATTACTTCTGTTTAACTTCGGATTTCCGAGGGAAGGAAGCAGAGTTTGGAGGCTGTTGGTTCGAGAGTTTAGTTGCTTGGCGCAATTCGTCACCGTCGGATCGCACCCATTTAGAGTTGTTAGCTTGACACCAGACGTCCCTGACCGTCAGCCATAAAAGGACAATATTGAAAAGATACTTTTGTGATAAGGTCGATCTGGGGAATTAGTATTAAGTGTTACTTTTTTTTAAGACAATGGAATACAAAGTCTTAATTCGTTACCGAGAGGTTGGATCGACTTGGTGACCTCTGTTATATATATATATATGTATATATATATATATATATATATATATATTTACAACTCCTAGTATAATGGTTGTTTCGTGTTTGTAGTGCTGTTGTTAAAAAAATTTAAAAAAAAAGGGGGGGGGGGGGGAATTACACTAGTAATATATTTTTTTTCATTCGGAAAAAAATTATCTCGTTATGTGAGCGACTAAATACGTATAGTATTGAATGTTCCCTGTGTTTTATTTTCTTCTCCGTGGGACATTATAGAGTATCTCAATTTATAGGTTGATAATATCACGTGTAGCTAATGCGCTGAAGTCATTTTAAAAAATTAGTTTGTAAATTGTTAATCATCTTTCTATTGACAGCTTTTCATTCGATACATAATATACCGGTACGATTTTAT
Source organism: Omphiscola glabra (assembly GCA_964017045.1). Classification (NCBI taxonomy): domain Eukaryota; kingdom Metazoa; phylum Mollusca; class Gastropoda; family Lymnaeidae; genus Omphiscola; species Omphiscola glabra. The sequence goes on from OZ024799.1 coordinate 34,773,793, forward strand.
ATCAGGCTTTCGTTCCCGGTCATTGCGTACCAATTTGTTTCTACCTTGAAGTGTCCATGTTAAGAAATCACCTGGTTACAACACTGCTTCCTTGCACACCATTTCGCCCCATGGGACTTATCCAGGGATGGTTCAATAAAGCGACAGAAATAAAATATACAATATACCAGCAGTCTTAATAAAGTCTTGCGGCCATGCTCGCTATAAATAAGCATGTCTATAGATTATTATATATATATATATATATATTTACACTATACTTATACACTATTGGTTTATGGGACGGCTAATAGTTCCAGCTGAGCGCACGCAGGAACGGATCGTTTAACCTACAGCGAGATTCCAGATTATGTCATAATGCCGACAAATTCAACCGAATCGGTGTGTTCCAAAGAGCCACGTGTACACTTTCCTTTCTCCGGTCTTACACTCTGTAGATGATCGCATACTTCCCTCTTCCCGAATCCCGCCGACATCCCTCTCTCGTATCAAGATATCCTACTTTCCCCATTGATTCCACACAGGTGGCTGTGCTTCACTCTACCCGAGGTCCGTCGACGCCCCTCTCTCGTATCAAGATATCATATACTCCCATTGATTCCACACATCTGGCTGTGCTTCACTCTACCCGAGGTCCGTCGACGGCCCTTTCTCTTATCAAGATATCATACTTTACCATTGATTTCACACAGATGGCTGTGCTTCACTCTACCCGAGGTCCATTGCCGTCCCTTTCTCTTATCAAGATATCATACTTTCCCATTGATTCCACACAGATGGCTGTGCTTCACTCTACCCGAGGTCCATTGCCGTCCCTTTCTCTTATCAAGATATCATACTTTCCCATTGATTCCACACAGCTGGCTGTGGTCCAACTTGGTAAAGCCTCTGTCATGATCCTGGTCCTGGAACGCCGAAAACTTGCTGAGTTGTTGGCAGTTCATTAGCTGCGCGCCATTCACCGTGTGAATTGTAACGTTGCACATAGTGAACACGACCTCTCCACCCTTGTCATACATAGCCTTTTTATTCCATCCTATAGTTACAGCACACATGCATCATTTTTCTCTGGTAATGGAGATTGGCAAGTGGAATGAGCCCACTTGGACACAAATTGTACTATTTCTGGTGGCAATGCCATATTTCCGGATACAAAGCATAAGATGAGCTAAAATGACATATGTATGCGTGTAAATAGATATTTTCATGACATTCGCTTCAGACGACATTGTGAGATAATTTACTAAAGTGACCGATTTTGTAAGGAAAAACTGCGTTGTGTGTCATCGTGAAATAAATAAAACAACGATAAAATACATGCAATAAATATGAGATGCAACACATTTGGTTTTCTCTCATCAAACAACTACCATCAAACAATTAGGCCCCCCTTCCCTTTTTTTTCCATCTCTTTTTTTCCCCAATACGTTAATTATTTTAACCAGTAAAACTGCCGTTAATTTGATAAAGAGGCGAGCATCACTCTCAATGAAAGGTTGCGTGGAACTACACAAAACCTTCTCACAAATTAATATGCATTAACGATTCATTCACTTTTTTCGACAGGTCGTGTGGCGCGCATAGAAAACAAAGTCCTCTCATATGGTAAACACAATTACAAACTTTCCCCTTATATTGGTTTTTTACGGTTATTTTAAGCATTTATTCCTCCATATTTCCCACCTATTCCTCCAAATTTCCCACCTATTCCTCCACATTTCCCACTATTCCTCCACGTTTCCCACTTATTCCTCCACATTTCCCACTTATTCCTACACGTTTCCCACTTATTCCTCCACATTTCCCATTCATTCCTCCAAATTTCTCACTTATTTCTCCACATTTCCCACTTATTCCTTCACGTTTCCCACTTATTCCTACACATTTCCCACTTATTCCTCCACGTTTCCCACTTATTCCTCCACATTTCCCATTCATTCCTCCAAATTTCTCACTTATTTCTCCACATTTCCCACTTATTCCTACACATTTCCCACTTATTCCTCCACATTTTCCACCTATTCCTCCACATTTTCCACCTATTCCTCCACATTTCCCACTTATTCCTCCATATTTCCCACTTATTCCTCCACATTTCCCACTTATTCCTCCACATTTCCCACTTATTCCTCCACGTTTCCCACTTATTCCTCCATATTTCCCACTTATTCCTCCACGTTTCCCACTTATTCCTCCACGTTTCCCACTTATTCCTCCATATTTCCCACTTATTCCTCCATATTTCCCACTTATTCCTCCACGTTTCCCACTTATTCCTCCACGTTTCCCACTTATTCCTCCATATTTCCCACTTATTCCTCCACATTTCCCACTTATTCCTCCACGTTTCCCACTTATTCCTCCACATTTCCCATTCTTTCCTCCAAATTTCTCACTTATTTCTCCACATTTCCCACTTATTCCTACACATTTCCCACTTATTCCTCCACATTTTCCACCTATTCCTCCACATTTTCCACCTATTCCTCCACATTTCCCACTTATTCCTCCATATTTCCCACTTATTCCTCCTCATTTTCCACTTATTCAGTTTCATCGATATGTTAACATTTCACTCTCGAATGTGCTGGCATCACTGGGCCAATCAATCCGCTTAAGTAACTACTAGCACCAATCAGTTTACGCATTCCAATGTCGACTTGCGAGCTCTATCCTTAGGTTGCTAGTCACGTCTCCTTAGCTGGTGCTGTCTACTTAGGGTTCCAGCATTATTCTACATATCACCCCCACATTATAAAACTCAGCACCCCCACATTATAAAACATAGCACCCCGCATAAAAAACTTAACACTCCACATTATAATACATAACACCCTCGAATTATAAAAGGTAGCACCCCCACAATATAATACATAACACCCCCACTTTATAAAACGTAGCACCCCCACTATATAATACTTAGCAGCCTCACATTAAAAAGCTTAGCACCCCCATATTACTATTAATACAAAACTTAGCACCCCACATTACAAAACGTAGCACCCCACATTACAAAACTTAGCACCCCACATTACAAAACTTATCACCCCCACATTACAAAACTTAGCACCCCCACATTACAAAACTTAGCACCCCCACATTACAAAACTTAGCAGCCCACGTTGTAAATCTGAACATCTCTACATAAAAAACCCTCTTTTCTTTTATGTGTACAATCATTTTTTAGTTCATTTTTATCCTTTAATACTTTTTGGATTACATTCTAATCCTGGAACGGCCCGTTTGTAGTGACTTTATAAATGCAGGCATGCGCATCCTATCGTTTCCATACCGTGAAATGCGCAGCGATTGATCCTATTGTGTGTGCTGCATGTTTCTCATTGCCGTCTGCTCATAAATGCCATCGTAATCGATTGTGGCTTTTTAATGCGACAGTTAAAGTCATACCGTTATTAAAAAAAACAAGCACGAAAAGAACAACACTATCGTAGGACTGTGTCATATTGAAAGACGGAATCTAGCTGGAGGCACGGGACATGGCATTAGAATAGCAATCTACGGCGTTGCTATACAATAGGACTCATGAACACCTGCTCCAGTCAATGTGTATTTATGTAGATAAACACAGTATCAACATTAGTCATCGCGGCAATTAAAAAAGACCCAACACTATTGTCAGTGGCGGTGTTTTTAAAAAAAAATAATTATAATTGAAAAATGTCCCTGGCCGCGTTTACTGCGGTCGATAAAGGTGTGTTCTAAAAATAACGCAACCCAAATATCCGTATAAGGCGTGGTCGATGAGCGTTATTTCTATCACGGGGGTCACGGGGGTTGCCCACGTTTTGTGCTGAGCACGACCTCTCCAAGTAAGGCAATACAAGTATATTTCAAGAACTAATTTTCCTACAGTTTCCCTTATTCCAGACCTTGTATTTTATACAAACGTTCAGGTTTTTATTCCTGTCACCATTTTTTACATGTGCTATCTGATCCCATCCCAGGATTACATCCATTGCCAAATTCACGTACCCCTACAAGATAGATAGCATATCTCCTCCCACACCGATGTGACATGGATTGTTTACAGCTCACACGGTGGAACAACACTAAATAACTGCCTTAGCCTAGACGCCATATCACTGAGTGAAGAACGCTTGTTACGGTCTAGTATCTACCACCTTCGAGTAAAGGAATGTGTTTGAATGCAAAGAGCCCATCGCTTTTTGTTTCAGGTGACGTGTTTAAATGTTAAACCTCACTGGTGGATTTTTAAGATTTTTAAATGGCAGTTGTGTTTTGAAGCTTTTTTATTCGAATTGCACCTATCACCCCATTGATATCTTTCACACAGATAAGTTGCTAACCAAGTCCTGCTATCACCCCATCATATCTTTCACACAGATAAGTTGCTAACCAAGGTCCTGCTATCGTCCCATTAATATCTTTCATACATATAATTTGCTAACCAAGGTCCTGCTATCGTCCCATTGATATCTTTCACACATATAAGTTGCTAACCAAGGTCCTGCTGTCACCCCATTGATATCTTTCATACAGATAAATTGCCAACCAATGTCTTGCTATCTCATCTATACGGGGGGCGGGGGTAAAGAAAACAACAATAGAGAAGGGTGCACTGAAGGTGAAACAGAAATTGGTCCACTACAATTTGTAATATCTTAAAATGAATGTGTACTTGAATAAAAGTTAACAGTTATTGGGTCCGCCACTGATGAATAGCTTTATCGGGTAGACCACGGCTAGAGAGTAAGTCCGCAACTTGTGAGTAATTTTATCGTTCAAAGGTTAGAGAGTAAATTGCCCGCGAGTAAATGTATGTCTACGTTTTTTGTCGCACTATTTTCGGCTTTCATTTGTGTTGAACGATATTCTCTTTGGAAACTCAGAATAAATCGGTCTGAGATCTGGATGACGAGTGCCGACCCTGACCTTCTCGTCAAGGTCATCCCTTGCTCTTCACCTGCCTGCTAATATTACGCCGACCAAATCTATCTTTATTTACGCGCGGTCGTTTCGCTGCGGGACAGTGTCTGTCGATGTAATCTGGTAGCCAATGGCAACACCCCTTCCCCTACTCTCTACTTCTTGCGCTCACTGTTTACCGTTGTGCTTACACCTCCAACATGGTCGAAGAATCTTGATTTATTCTCACAAAAGCTGTAACAGCAATAGTCATCACATAAGATATTTTGTGTAGAAAGAGTTGCCAAAGAAGCGGTGTAATTTGAGATATAATAAGTAAACAGAACACCGATTGAAAAGCAAAAACAACCCTTTAAAAAACAGTTTTTTCGTATAAATACTTTATTGGCATTGTTTTGGTGCGCATTCATGTAATTTTACGGGATTTATCATTTATTAAGAAGCGGTTATGTAATTGGGCACACTTCTGTCGATAACACGTTTCATATTTCTTCCATTCTCCCTTTCAAAAATACATTTTATTTTTACTACCTACCCAAATACGCGATAATTACATAGTAACAGCCACACAATTCATCTCCTCACCGAAACGCGCAACCATTAAAGAAATCATATTTAATTCATCTTCCCATTGATAAACAGGGAAAAACTTATTTTTGGTGGTTGGGGTTCGTGGATGTGGCTTAAAATTTGATCGAATGTGTTGTCATCGGCATCGAGTCTGTGAGCAAAGTTTCAGCTCGATAGGGTGACGTGAAGTAGGTCAAGTAGCCGTCCGAAAAAGGTGGACTTAACAAAGAAACACACGAACAACAGCGAAGTTAATACAAAGGATTTTTAGAAATGAACAGCGGGTCATTGTGATGTTTACTAAGTTTTCGTCATTGTGATGTTTACTAAGTTTTCGTCATCTAAACTGTTTAGTGTACGAGAGCTTAGTCATTTGTTTTCCCTTTAGTTCCTATAGTAAAATAGTAGTTTTCGTAACATTATTTTAGTTCTAATTCTATGGTAGTTTTCTTAACATTATTTTAGTTCTAATTCTATGGTAGTTTTCTTAACATTATTTTAGTTCTTTGGTAGTTTTCTTAAAACATTTTTAGTTCTGTAGTGCCTATCTTAACCTTTTTTAGTTCTATAGTGTTTTTCTGAAAAATAAAAATTATTTTAGTTATATAGAAGTTGTCATAAAATTAACTACAAGTCTAACCAAAAATTTATCTTTTCAAATACCGGGCAATTGCATAATTCGGTTAACTGTATATTCTTACTAGACAGCACAGTTATAATTCCAGGATCTGGATCGTTTTAGAATCTAGGTTTCCCGAGACAAGATCTCGGCTAATGTGCTTCTGTGGTCCCCTTATTGGGAGTCACTTCCCTTTGTTTATTATAGATTTAGGGTTCGGGTTAGGGTGAGCGACAGAGGGACCAGTAGCGTGCAATTACCAAGATCTCGCCCGGGACCGATAAAAACCCCAGATTTTAAAATAAATTATTAATAAATAAAAGATTTTTAGCCTTATTCTTTGTGCTTTTCACATTTTCCTACGTGCTGAGTCGGAAAATCAACGTGCTGAGTCGGCAAATCAACGTGCCGAGTCGGAAAATCAACGTGCTGAGTGGGCAAATCAACGTGCTGAGTCGGCAAATCAACGTGCACACGTGCTGAGTCGGCAAATCAACGTGCCGAGTCGGCAAATCAACGTGCACACGTGTTGAGTCGGCAAATCAACGTGCCGAGTCGGGAAATCAACGTGCACACGTGTTGAGTCGGAAAATCAACGTGCTGAGTCGGCAAATCAACGTGCTGAGTCGGAAAATCAACGTGCACACGTGCTGAGTCGGAAAATCAACGTGCTGAGTCGGCAAATCAACGTGCTGAGTCGGCAAATCAACGTGCTGAGTCGGAAAATCAACGTGCTGAGTCGGCAAATCAACGTGCTGAGTCGGCAAATCAACGTGCACACGTGCTGAGTCGGCAAATCAACGTGCCGAGTCGGCAAATCAACGTGCACACGTGTTGAGTCGGAAAATCAACGTGCCGAGTCGGGAAATCAACGTGCACACGTGTTGAGTCGGAAAATCAACGTGCTGAGTCGGCAAATCAACGTGCTGAGTCGGAAAATCAACGTGCACACGTGCTGAGTCGGAAAATCAACGTGCACACGTGCTGAGTCGGAAAATCAACGTGCACACGTGCTGAGTCGGAAAATCAACGTGCTGAGTCGGCAAATCAACGTGCTGAGTCGGCAAATCAACGTGCACACGTGCTGAGTCGGCAAATCAACGTGCCGAGTCGGGAAATCAACGTGCACACGTGTTGAGTCGGAAAATCAACGTGCTGAGTCGGCAAATCAACGTGCTGAGTCGGAAAATCAACGTGCACACGTGCTGAGTCGGAAAATCAACGTGCTGAGTCGGCAAATCAACGTGCTGAGTCGGCAAATCAACGTGCACACGTGATGAGTCGGCAAATCAACGTGCCGAGTCGGCAAATCAACGTGCACACGTGTTGAGTCGGAAAATCAACGTGCCGAGTCGGGAAATCAACGTGCACACGTGTTGAGTCGGAAAATCAACGTGCTGAGTCGGCAAATCAACGTGCTGAGTCGGAAAATCAACGTGCACACGTGCTGAGTCGGAAAATCAACGTGCACACGTGCTGAGTCGGAAAATCAACGTGCACACGTGCTGAGTCGGAAAATCAACGTGCTGAGTCGGCAAATCAACGTGCTGAGTCGGCAAATCAACGTGCACACGTGCTGAGTCGGCAAATCAACGTGCCGAGTCGGCAAATCAACGTGCACACGTGTTGAGTCGGAAAATCAACGTGCCGAGTCGGGAAATCAACGTGCACACGTGTTGAGTCGGAAAATCAACGTGCTGAGTCGGCAAATCAACGTGCTGAGTCGGAAAATCAACGTGCACACGTGCTGAGTCGGAAAATCAACGTGCACACGTGCTGAGTCGGAAAATCAACGTGCTGAGTCGGCAAATCAACGTGCTGAGTCGGCAAATCAACGTGCCGAGTCGGAAAATCAACGTGCTGAGTCGGCAAATCAACGTGCTGAGTCGGCAAATCAACGTGCACACGTGCTGAGTCGGCAAATCAACGTGCTGAGTCGGCAAATCAACGTGCTGAGTCGGAAAATCAACGTGCACACGTGCTGAGTCGGAAAATCAACGTGCACACGTGCTGAGTCGGAAAATCAACGTGCTGAGTCGGCAAATCAACGTGCTGAGTCGGCAAATCAACGTGCCGAGTCGGAAAATCAACGTGCTGAGTCGGCAAATCAACGTGCTGAGTCGGCAAATCAACGTGCACACGTGCTGAGTCGGCAAATCAACGTGCACACGTGCTGAGTCGGAAAATCAACGTGCACACGTGCTGAGTCGGAAAATCAACGTGCTCAGTCGGCAAATCAACGTGCTGAGTCGGAAAATCAAAGTGCTGAGTCGGAAAATCAAAGTGCTGAGTCGGAAAATCAACGTGCTGAGTCGGAAAATCAACGTGCTGAGTCGGCAAATCAACGTGCTGAGTCGGCAAATCAACGTGCTGAGTCGGAAAATCAACGTGCTGAGTCGGAAAATCAACGTGCTGAGTCGGCAAATCAACGTGCTGAGTCGGCAAATCAACGTGCACACGTGCTGAGTCGGCAAATCAACGTGCACACGTGCTGAGTCGGAAAATCAACGTGCACATTTTGGACAAATAGGTCATCATTCAGCTGGGGCCCGTGGTCGCAGAGGATTAGTCATTTCTCATACCATGACAGCAAGACGTCAAGCAATTATGAATATCGGATTGTCGACAGAGAGACGGGGTGACAGTCTAACGTCTGGTCGACCACCTAAAGACTAACTCGCTTTCGGCCGAAAGCGAAAAGTCAACCGAAAGTTACCTTTTCTGTTTCGTCCAAAAACGGAAAACACGCCGAAAAGGATGATTTAGCAGCTTTCAACCATGCATACCGATGAATGGGCTTGTTACAATAGTTTGTCGGCGACTGGAAATTATAGTCAGGAAGTGTTATGTCATAATTGTCAAAGAACGTGAGAAAGTCATCCAGAAATTTCTCATCGATGAGAGCAAAAATATTCTTAGAAAATCAATTTAATTTTAAGTTCAATGACTTTTTTCGATTTTTAAACATCTGGTTTTTTAAATTCTTTTTGGTATGGAATCTCGTTTTCCGAGACCGAGATCCCGAGACTAGTGAGATCTGGAAGCATACAATAGAGCTGAGCTGGAATTTTTGTGTGAACATAAATTGATTTGAAATGTTTGCCAGTATTTTACTTCCCTATTACAACGCTGCATGCGGTAATTGGATTTAAAGCTATATACAGTTGCAATGTGTTGTGAGTCAAGATGTCTTATATGAAAGTAACATGCATGATAAAATGTGTTATAAGACTCTTTTATTGACTCCAAATTTAACAGATTATTTTGTTGCTGATTACATTGTACATATTCATTTTCATCACATTTATAAATATTCTTACTAAGACAAATATTTAAAAACTAGAAGATAAGAATAAGATACGTCTCCTGATCCCAATAAATGGACATCTTTTTTTAAAAAATTACATTGTACAAATACAATTACATCACATAACAAATACATATCTTTACCAAAACAACATTTTACAGTTAGAACAATGTAAACACAAGACATCTCAAGCATTTCTCAAGCACAAAAATCAGTCGTCATACACGATACAACTTCACTTCCTTAGTGACATTATGAATTAATTAGTGATCAATTAGATTTAGTAACATCTGGAAGGTGTGGGGGGGGGGGGGGGTGGCACGCTGATAAACTCTGAGAGACTCGGGAACACGAAGAAACAAATTCTCCCTGATCGAGCTGATCTTATATGTGATGAAGTGGGTGGGATGTGATCTTAGGTGTCTGTGATGAAGTGGGTGGGATGTGATTTTAGGTGTCTGTGATGAAGAGGGTGGTTGTGATCTTAGGTGTCTGTGATGAAGTGGGTGGGATGTGATTTTAGGTGTCTGTGATGAAGAGGGTGGGTGTGATCTTAGGTGTCTGTGATGAAGTGGGTGGGATGTGATCTTAGGTGTCTGTGATGAAGTGGGTACGATGTGAACTTAGGTATCTGCGATGAGGAATAAAGCTTGAAGTATTTGCATTATCTCTGGGAATGGCTTCCGTTGACGCTGTCACTTGATGTTTAAATAAAAAAAAAATACAATAAGAAAACAAAAACTGTTAAATTGTATTGCAATTTAAAAAGTTCAAATGCGAAAAAGACGACCCCCCCCCCAACCACTTTTTTTTTCTTCTTCTTTTCTTCTCGATCACAAAGAGCCAACAATTGAGAACCGCTGGGCACACAGTAGGCTGGCCACAGTCCCTTAGAGGAGAGTGGCTTGGTTTTCCAGACTCACTAATTAAACACTCTTATCCCTGGACCAATTAACTTGCCCCCCCCCCTCCACATAACACACACGCTTTAACAGGGACGATGTCCTCAATCTTTGTGTATGTTCTATGTGGTCATGTCACGGGTCGTATGTGGGGGACGCAGCGTCTCTTCAACGTCGGCGCTGACATAACCGGATTGATAGTTCTCATTACTTGACATCGAAAAGATAACATTTCCACCTTAGCTTGATAAGTGATACATTTTAACTATAAACCCAGTGTATCATTAATTTGTTTTGGCGCACGTGGATATTCATCGACATGTACAACAGTTAGGGTTTTAGACCCCGGTACACTGGCGACCAGTCTAGTAGTATAAAGTACACGTCTAACACACGACCTTTAAATTTAATGCAAATGTTTGACCTTTTGTCTATACCGTGAATGTCATCGTTTGCCCCGACCAGCTTCGACATCAACTGGTTATCACTTATTAACAATTATAAATATTTATAACACATCACTTTTAACGATTATAAATATTTATTTTAGGGGTGGGGAAAATAAACAGTGATCGGTTTTAATTTTTATAAACCACTGTTCCCGGTAACAATGTTTTGTTATAATATCAGCATGCGGTGATTTTACGAGACAATGGATGTCTTGGTGGAAGACTTTTTTTTCTTACGACATACATCGTAATGGTCTGTTCTTGTGAAATTTTGTGAACATAATGCATGGGTAAGAAGTATATAATTACGGGAGTTCGTGTGTTGAAACGTTGGAGGCTGAAGGAACGCATAATACAGTTCTTGTGATCGGTTAGCTATAGTTTGTGGAGCAGTGTTGGGGGACCTGTCAATGGATACCATTATGTTCCTTCTGGACTGAGGAGACCAAGAAAGTCTGACCATGAGTTTAATAAAAGAACGTTTAAGACAGGACCAAAAGAGTGAGTACACTTTCTCATTTTGATTTCATACACTGCGCAGCACTACAACGCTGTTTATATTTGAACGCACAATTCTCATTTTAGATCATTTATTCCGGCGAATAACTCATTCAGCCTTTAGCGGTACCTTAAACTTTAATATGAATGGTAAAAAGAAAATTAGATAATAGACTCATCCTGCTCTTCATCTAGTACGATTCTTATTTGTGTCGCACTATTTTTACTTAAAGAAAGCTGTCGTTTTAAGTTACGATGGCACCCATACTATAATCGATCTTATGCAGCGGTCTTCAACCGGCGTGTCTCGACACAATGGGCGTCATTAGACTCGCCTTATTGAACAAGTTATGCCTTGTTGACGAGTCCCTTCACGGATGTGCACCGAGACTTTGATATCAACGATGAAACTTTCAAGAAAAATATAATAAAATTCAATGATTTTACCTAATTGGTAGATGGTACTAATATATGAGCCGTGCTCTGTTGTGTAATAATACTTTCATTAAAAAGTTCAGGAGCTGCCTCTATAGCGTGTGTAGCTGAACATTTATACTTAGTTCTAGTTGATGGTAGCTTCAAAACCGCTGTTCTAAAGTAATAAAATCATGATTAAAAGCGTGGGCGCTGATCTTCAACGATACAATGTTTGAATACTTTTATTGGGACACAGCCACTAGTTTTCTTGATGTTAGAATGGCGTGTCGCAGACTTTTTCGTCGTTTGTCTTTTGTGTGTAGTAAGATAGGTTTCAAACCATACTCTAGTACATTCTTTCCCAGACTTTTAAGTTTTGAAGACCGTTGGACAAGTTTCGGTATTACAGCAAGGACCGGTGCAAGATCTACAATAATTGAATTTTCATTTTCTTTGACCACAACTATATACGTTGTGCGGACAAGCAACGCGAGGCTCTCCATTTGGGGTACGCCTTGCACGGCACTTTTATTAGACGTGTGCTCACATGGACCTATTACCTCTTTGTAACAGTTAGCGACATCAGATTGATAAGGCCAAATACCGTTTTGAATTATTGCAACTGGTTACCACTTTCTCTCCACAGGTTAAATATCGATATTATAGCGATCTTCAAATTCCTCCGCTGCCAACTGTGTCCCAACTTTGTGACTGTGTCCTGCATCTAATATGTAATCGCCGCCTTAAGGCTGCCAACTGTGTTTATACTTTGTGACTGTGTCCTGCATCTAATATGTAATCGCTGCCTTAAGGCTGCCAACTGTGTCCCAACTTTGTGACTGTGTCCTGCATCTAATATGTAATCGCCGCCTTAAGGCTGCCAACTGTGTCCATACTTTGTGACTGTGCCCTGCATCTAATATGTAATCGCCGCCTTAAGGCTGCCAACTGTGTCCATACTTTGTGACTGTGCCCTGCATCTAATATGTAATCGCCGCCTTAAGGCTGCCAACTGTGTTTATACTTTGTGACTGTGTCCTGCATCTAATATGTAATCGCCGCCTTAAGGCTGCCAACTGTGTCCATACTTTGTGACTGTGCCCTGCATCTAATATGTAATCGCCGCCTTAAGGCTGCCAACTGTGTCCATACTTTGTGACTGTGCCCTGCATCTAATATGTAATCGCCGCCTTAAGGCTTTTGGTACATCCAAAACGTACGCTCGCCTCTTTGGTCTCTAGGGTGTTCGGTGTGAGACGGTAGATCAAGACATTAGGATATGGGGTTTGGTGTGTTGTCTTACCTGCTCTGCCACCCACGCTCTACTTGTGTGACCTTCACCTTTACCGGTGCCCATCATTTTATATATTTTAAATGAATGTGTGGAAATGTCGACAGGCGTACCAGGGTGCCACCAGAGAAAATAATCTGGTCGGTTGAGCCAGTAATACTGAGTCGTGCTCAGATAGTGATTGATATCACTTAACTACCTTGTCATTATAGTTTCTAACAACGGCTACACAGACCTCCTGGTGCTAATAACAAAACACCGAAGTTGCACTGATCTAAGCATTACTGGAGTCACTGTTATTGTAAAATAATAATATATGTATACTTAGATGATTGAAATAAAAAGTGTGCAGTGACTTATCATGGGGGGAAGGTGTATAGCAAATATTGGGATTCTTAAATGTGCGTGACTTGAGTTCGTTTTTTGTCAAGTCACTTTAGTAGATGGGAAGTTCACGCATTGCTGCCGCCAATGTTAGGCGTGCTCATAATTAGTTAGGAATATTTTATTTAATAAAGGTAACATGTGTTAGTTTGCAAACCCAGGGGAAACTTTCATTAAAGTTTTGCAAACCCAGGGGAAACTTTCATTGAAGTTTTGCAAACCCAGGGGAAACTTTCATTAAAGTTTTGCAAACCCAGGGGAAACTTTCATTAAAGTTTTGCAAACCCAGGGGAAACTTTCATTAAAGTTTTGCAAACCCAGGGGAAACTTTCATTAAAGTTTTGCAAACCCAGGGGAAACTTTCATTAAAGTTTTGCAAACCCAGGGGAAACTTTCATTGATGCTATTCTATATTATATTTCACCGTTCTAGTTTGTGAACAAAGCGTCTCGTCATCCATGGTTTAGATGCATGCTCTCATTGTGCCCCACTTTACTAAGCGCGCTTCCGCCGATGCAGTATGCATGGGACCAGGGTTACTGTCCTACTTCAAAGTCAAGAGCAAAATGTATGCTTGTAACAGAGTAGCATATCCGGTACCAGTATGGCAAGATTTCCTGTAAAACCTATTAACCCTTTTGAGCATGTCTGGATAGAAAGTACGGGAAAAAAAGTAGAATCTTTACATTAACAACAGAAACGAATGGGATTATAAAATAAGTATCTGAGTGTTACACATTTGTTAATCTTGGTTAAATGTAACTTGTGTTTTAAATATGTTGCCCAAGTTTACTTGATGTCTTTTGTTCAAATCTTGGTTAGAAGAAAGGGACAGTCTCATGGTTTACTAGAGGGACTAGTCAATGCATGCGCACAGAATACTGAAATCTGATGACGCATTAAGAGACAATACAATGAATAAGACTGGTACCACAAGATGACATTGGATGACGCAGTGACTGTGACACAATCACGTTTCTTTCTTTCATTCTTACAAACGTGCCTCACATATGCATCGGTATAAACCGATACCTTACGAAAGGGCGGTCCCTTAACACTTTATAAAGTAAATAAGCTCTCGGTATTGTCAGTTTTCAGTTGGATGTGATAAAATATGTTTAAACACTTTCTCAGTTAGTAAGTTCCCGTAGCACACACGCATACATACAGAGAACAAGACAGTATAATTATTAAGATCTTGTAGGTTAACTTGACTGGGGTTTGTTTCTTTGTTATAAAGACGTGGTTAGCCAAGCACATAAAGACGTGGTTAGCCAAGCACATAAAGACGTGGTTAGCCAAGCACATAAAGACGTGGTTAGCCAAGCACATAAAGACGTGGTTAGCCAAGCACATAAAGACGTGGTTAGCCAAGCACATAAAGACGTGGTTAGCCAAGCACATAAAGACGACGTGGTTAGCCAAGCACATAAAGACGTGGTTAGCCAAGCACATAAAGTCGTGGTTAGCCAAGCACATAAAGACGTGGTTAGCCAAGCACATAAAGACGTGGTTAGCCAAGCACATAAAGTCGTGGTTAGCCAAGCTCATAAAGACGACGTGGTTAGCCAAGCACATAAAGACGACGTGGTTAGCCAAGCACATAAAGACGTGGTTAGCCATGCACATAAAGTCGTGGTTAGCCAAGCACATAAAGACGTGGTTAGCCAAGCACATAAAGACGTGGTTAGCCAAGCACATAAAGACGTGGTTAGCCAAGCACATAAAGTCGTGGTTAGCCAAGCACATAAAGACGACGTGGTTAGCCAAGCACATAAAGACGTGGTTAGCCAAGCACATAAAGACGACGTGGTTAGCCAAGCACATAAAGACGTGGTTAGCCAAGCACATAAAGACGACGTGGTTAGCCAAGCACATAAAGTCGTGGTTAGCCAAGCACATAAAGACGTGGTTAGCCAAGCACATAAAGACGTGGTTAGCCAAGCACATAAAGACGACGTGGTTAGCCAAGCACATAAAGACGTGGTTAGCCAAGCACATAAAGACGTGGTTAGCCAAGCACATAAAGACGTGGTTAGCCAAGCACATAAAGACGTGGTTAGCCAAGCACATAAAGACGTGGTTAGCCAAGCACATAAAGACGTGGTTAGCCAAGCACATAAAGACGTGGTTAGCCAAGCACATAAAGACGTGGTTAGCCAAGCACATAAAGACGTGGTTAGCCAAGCACATAAAGTCGTGGTTAGCTAAGCACATAAAGTCGTGGTTAGCCAAGCACATAAAGACGTGGTTAGCTAAGCACATAAGGACGTGGTTAGCCAAGCACATAAAGACGTGGTTAGCCAAGCACATAAAGTCGTGGTTAGCTAAGCACATAAAGACGTGGTTAGCCAAGCACATAAAGACGTGGTTAGCCAAGCACATAAAGTCGTGGTTAGCCAAGCACATAAAGACGTGGTTAGCCAAGCACATAAAGACGTGGTTAGCCAGCACATAAAGTCGTGGTTAGCCAAGCACATAAAGACGTGGTTAGCCAAGCACATAAAGACGTGGTTAGCCAAGCACATAAAGACGTGGTTAGCTAAGCACATAAAGTCGTGGTTAGCCAAGCACATAAAGACGTGGTTAGCCAAGCACATAAAGACGTGGTTAGCCAAGCACATAAAGTCGTGGTTAGCCAAGCACATAAAGACGTGGTTAGCCAAGCACATAAAGACGTGGTTAGCCAAGCACATAAAGACGACGTGGTTAGCCAAGCACATAAAGACGTGGTTAGCCAAGCACATAAAGACGACGTGGTTAGCCAAGCACATAAAGACGTGGTTAGCCAAGCACATAAAGACGACGTGGTTAGCCAAGCACATAAAGTCGTGGTTAGCCAAGCACATAAAGACGTGGTTAGCCAAGCACATAAAGACGTGGTTAGCCAAGCACATAAAGACGACGTGGTTAGCCAAGCACATAAAGACGTGGTTAGCCAAGCACATAAAGACGTGGTTAGCCAAGCACATAAAGACGTGGTTAGCCAAGCACATAAAGACGTGGTTAGCCAAGCACATAAAGACGTGGTTAGCCAAGCACATAAAGACGTGGTTAGCCAAGCACATAAAGACGTGGTTAGCCAAGCACATAAAGACGTGGTTAGCCAAGCACATAAAGACGTGGTTAGCCAAGCACATAAAGTCGTGGTTAGCTAAGCACATAAAGTCGTGGTTAGCCAAGCACATAAAGACGTGGTTAGCTAAGCACATAAGGACGTGGTTAGCCAAGCACATAAAGACGTGGTTAGCCAAGCACATAAAGTCGTGGTTAGCTAAGCACATAAAGACGTGGTTAGCCAAGCACATAAAGACGTGGTTAGCCAAGCACATAAAGACGTGGTTAGCCAAGCACATAAAGTCGTGGTTAGCCAAGCACATAAAGACGTGGTTAGCCAAGCACATAAAGACGTGGTTAGCCAAGCACATAAAGTCGTGGTTAGCCAAGCACATAAAGACGTGGTTAGCCAAGCACATAAAGACGTGGTTAGCCAAGCACATAAAGACGACGTGGTTAGCCAAGCACATAAAGACGTGGTTAGCCAAGCACATAAAGACGTGGTTAGCCAAGCACATAAAGACGTGGTTAGCCAAGCACATAAAGACGTGGTTAGCCAAGCACATAAAGACGTGGTTAGCCAAGCACATAAAGACGTGGTTAGCCAAGCACATAAAGACGTGGTTAGCCAAGCACATAAAGTCGTGGTTAGCCAAGCACATAAAGACGTGGTTAGCCAAGCACATAAAGTCGTGGTTAGCTAAGCACATAAAGTCGTGGTTAGCCAAGCACATAAAGACGTGGTTAGCCAAGCACATAAAGACGTGGTTAGCCAAGCACATAAAGACGTGGTTAGCCAAGCACATAAAGTCGTGGTTAGCTAAGCACATAAAGACGTGGTTAGCCAAGCACATAAAGACGTGGTTAGCCAAGCACATAAAGTCGTGGTTAGCCAAGCACATAAAGACGTGGTTAGCCAAGCACATAAAGACGTGGTTAGCCAAGCACATAAAGTCGTGGTTAGCCAAGCACATAAAGACGTGGTTAGCCAAGCACATAAAGACGTGGTTAGCCAAGCACATAAAGTCGTGGTTAGCTAAGCACATAAAGACGTGGTTAGCCAAGCACATAAAGACGTGGTTAGCTAAGCACATAAAGTCGTGGTTAGCCAAGCACATAAAGACGTGGTTAGCCAAGCACATAAAGACGACGTGGTTAGCCAAGCACATAAAGACATGGTTAGCCAAGCACATAAAGACGTGGTTAGCCAAGCACATAAAGTCGTGGTTAGCTAAGCACATAAAGTCGTGGTTAGCTAAGCACATAAAGACGTGGTTAGCCAAGCACATAAAGACGTGGTTAGCCAAGCACATAAAGACGTGGTTAGCCAAGCACATAAAGACGTGGTTAGTCAAGCACATAAAGACGTGGTTAGCCAAGCACATAAAGACGACGTGGTTAGCCAAGCACATAAAGACGTGGTTAGCCAAGCACATAAAGTCGTGGTTAGCTAAGCACATAAAGTCGTGGTTAGCTAAGCACATAAAGACGTGGTTAGCCAAGCACATAAAGACGTGGTTAGCCAAGCACATAAAGACGTGGTTAGCCAAGCACATAAAGACGTGGTTAGCCAAGCACATAAAGACGTGGTTAGCCAAGCACATAAAGTCGTGGTTAGCTAAGCACATAAAGTCGTGGTTAGCCAAGCACATAAAGACGTGGTTAGCCAAGCACATAAAGACGTGGTTAGCCAAGCACATAAAGTCGTGGTTAGCCAAGCACATAAAGTCGTGGTTAGCCAAGCACATAAAGACGTGGTTAGCCAAGCACATAAAGACGTGGTTAGCCAAGCACATAAAGACGTGGTTAGCCAAGCACATAAAGACGACGTGGTTAGCCAAGCACATAAAGACGTGGTTAGCCAAGCACATAAAGTCGTGGTTAGCCAAGCACATAAAGTCGTGGTTAGCCAAGCACATAAAGGCGTGGTTAGCCAAGCACATAAAGACGTGGTTAGCCAAGCACATAAAGTCGTGGTTAGCCAAGCACATAAAGTCGTGGTTAGCCAAGCACATAAAGTCGTGGTTAGCCAAGCACATAAAGACGTGGTTAGCCAAGCACATAAAGACGTGGTTAGCCAAGCACATAAAGTCGTGGTTAGCCAAGCTCATAAAGACGACGTGGTTAGCCAAGCACATAAAGACGACGTGGTTAGCCAAGCACATAAAGACGTGGTTAGCCATGCACATAAAGTCGTGGTTAGCCAAGCACATAAAGACGTGGTTAGCCAAGCACATAAAGACGTGGTTAGCCAAGCACATAAAGACGTGGTTAGCCAAGCACATAAAGTCGTGGTTAGCCAAGCACATAAAGACGACGTGGTTAGCCAAGCACATAAAGACGACGTGGTTAGCCAAGCACATAAAGACGTGGTTAGCCAAGCACATAAAGACGTGGTTAGCCAAGCACATAAAGACGTGGTTAGCCAAGCACATAAAGACGTGGTTAGCCAAGCACATAAAGACGTGGTTAGCCAAGCACACAGCCTCTCTGTTAGTCACATCATTTCGGGCTTTAAAAAGGTAGACTCTGTCTTTTTAGGATGCAACTAGATCGTTAATCCTTGATATTAACCGCGCTTTTCTGTGTTTGGGGCAAAATGTTCGGACTGCTATTTGACCCACGTCCCGTCAATATATGAGCTGAAACTTGGTACATAGACTCGTTTCCGATGATGACACATTCTTTCAACTTTTCAGCCCCAACCCCAAAATTAACCATCTGCTATTAAAAAAAAAAATTCTCCCAAATTTACTTTGCTTGTTGTTAATGACATCCCTTAGACTCGCTTATGAAACAAGTTCTTCCTTGTTGACGAGTCCCTCATAAAATAGACCGCAGGTTGTTGATGCCAGCGATCAAAGGAAATGCACCTACCAGAATAGTTGTTTGGAAGATGCGAAGCCAGTTTCCGCGTAAATATTTATCGCATGCGAGCCCCCTTGCTATGAGCTACGGCATGAACTACGGCAGACCGTGGTGTAAACCATGCGGAATGCGCACGCTACTTATGTTTATGCACTTCAGTGTGCAAATGTCGTCTGAGATGGAAAAGTATTATAACGGTCTCATACAGAGAGGGAGAAGTGTGAATTCTGTCATTGTGACGATGTGACATGGCTGATAGTACATCGTAAGCATATATTGCGATTCCAAGATATACCATGTCAAAGATGTGGAGTATACTAAAGCAACAATATAAATTATAGCCAACATTTTCTGGGCGCATTTTAGTTGTAGCCCTAGTTGTCTGGCTCTATATTAGCTGTAGCTTTAGTTGTCAGGCCCTATACAAGTTCTAGTCGTAGTTGTCTGGCCCTATATTATTAGCTGTAGCCCTATAATAGTTGTCTTGCCCTATATTAGCTTTAGCTAGAGTTTTTTGGTCCTATATTAGTGGTGGCTCTAGTTGTCTGGCCCTATATTAGTTGTAGCTCTAGTTGTCTGGCCTTATAATAGTTTTAGTCCTAGTTGTAGGGCCCTATATATTAGCTGTAGCCCTAGTTGTCCCGCCGTATATTATTAGTTGTGTTATAACTATGCGTTGGCCCCACGTGTTTAAATGACCAGGGATGCATCCCCAATGATGATGTTATTGGCTTAGACTTTTTAATCTTTAAAAATGTATACAATTTCTGCGTAAACAACACAACTTATTAACGTATCCTTATTGGAACCCTACTGAACTTGAGTATTACCAGCTTTGGTGAGAATTAATCTTCTGGCATCAACCACCGATTTAATAAACTATTCAAGAATTCTATTGATATCTCACAAAGTAAACATCCTTCAGGTAAAGTATATTTTAAAACTTTTTTTAAAAAATGGATGATACATCCCACTCTCTTCATCACAGATTAATGGATCATCTCGATCAGGGCGAATTCTTTCTCTTAAAGTTAAGACCGAAAGATATAAAAATTATTGTGTTCCCCAGTCTGTAAGATTTGAACAGCGTGCTTCCCCGGCCCTTATGAAATCTAAATGATCACCAATGAAGTAATTTTTTCACTGAGGATTTAAGTTTTGTTGCAAATATGATGGCTTATTTTTGTCGCTAGAGAAATATTTGAGATGTCTTGTGTTTAAATTGTTCTAATCGTAAAATGTTGTCTTGGTAAGGATATTTTGTGTGATGTAATTGTATTTGTACAATGCAATAAAAGCGTGTCCATTTATTGGGATCAAGAAAAGCATGTTTATTTATTGGGACCAAGAAAAGCTGTCCATTTATTGAGATCAATAAAATCATGTCCATTATTGGGATCAATAGAAGCATGCCCATTGATTGGGATCAATATAAGTATCTTATCTTAGCCTGTGCCACGTGAGTCATCAACAGTTCTCACCATCAGCTATTTGTATTGCATAGACTGCGCCGGTGGAGCTCGCATACCAACAACCCCCCCCCCCCCCACCCAACCCGACCAACTGTTGCCCTTTCCACTATCAACCTTATAGCGTGGCAGTAGCCAGGAATTTTGTCGCGTTTAATGACACACATGGACCCCATAGTACGCAACAGCCTCTCATACACGGCGTGAGAGCTGAGCAACACTGCAGTGCTGTTACATTACAAGGGTAGATTAATTAGACACAAACACTATAGAACCACATGTGTTCAGCTTCAATGATGATTTTACTAAATACACATGTAAACGTGTAGGAAAATGCCTTCATCAGTACAACCCCCCACCCCCTCACAAAAAAAAAAACAAAAACAAAACAACAACAAACAATCAACATTTAAATAAGTATAAATTACATTTACATAATCTATATTTACATTTCATGTATCCTGCCTAGTGAAATAGAAAAGAATAAGACTGGACGCAAAACGCAGACAAAAACAAAGTTGAGAAGAAACGGAAAGGAAGTGAGTGGAGATAAAATGTAAAAACCAAATAGGCAAGAGACATGGCGGCAGTGTAAATCTGTGGATTTGTTACATTACAATTTCAAGATGAGACTCAGTTTGATTTACACCTTAAATTATATTTTTTAAAAAAAACAACTAATTTACTTATTTAAAAAAATAAATTAAAAAAATTATCCTCAATACCTATTCGTTTACGTAAACTGTGACTCCCAGTCGAACATTACTTCTTTTTTAAATGTTAAACTCCAACTTGCGTTTTTATAAGATTTATAGAGACATTGCTGAATAAAGTGTCTAATTGTTCGAGTATTTAATCACCCACTAGCTATTGCTTTATTCAAAGGTAATGATAACTATGGTTATAAAAATTATTTTCTTAGAATAGTCACTTAAGCAATCTAATGTTGGCAGATTATTTTTACCTTCCAATTATAACAACTACATTTGTAGACTAACACTGGGACAATGAATTCTTTTATTTTTCTTTCACGCAAACACACACACACCCCCCCCCCCCCCTCTTCTTAAAAATAATTTAGTATGAACCTGATTCTAAATGTCTGCATTAAACCAACCCGTCTCCGCCCTCATACTAAACCAAACCCTCTACGCCCATGCATCTCTTTCCTGTCGTTGCGTTGTTTATTATAAACACGTGAAAACCAGCAGTCATCAAACGCTGCTCAGTCAAGTTACGTGACAATCTGGCTGCGCATAAAAACGCTTCTCAGTCAAGATACGGGAAACCAGCAGTCATCAAACGCTGCTCAGTCAAGATACGTGACAATCTGGCTGTGCATCAAACGCTTCTCAGTCAAGTTACGTGACAATCTGGCTGCGCATAAAAACGCTTCTCAGTCAAGATACGGGAAACCAGCAGTCATCAAACGCTCCTCAGTCAAGATACGTGACAATCTGGCTGTGCATCAACCGGTGGTTGTCTTGGCACGTCTCGGTCCCATATACCTACTAGCGAGATCGAAATGGTAGCCCGTTCGTTGTGACCTAACTTATTCCCCCCCCTCCCCCCCCCCCCCCCTTTTCCCAAAGCGTACAGTAGTGGCTGGCTGTCACCGTGACACGCCGTGTCAGTGGGGAGATTAGTTTTGAGTACGGCACGCGTGCAACAATTGGGGGCGAGGGGGAGTCGAGCAGCAGTCGGTATCGCTGGTTTTCCTTCCCGCGCAAATCAGGTAGTGAGCGGCCAGGCGAGGGCCTTGTGAGCACCATAGACGTGTGCTGGGCCACTGCTACAACTAACACACGCGTTGTTACTGCAACTACACACACTTTTTTTTTTGCCGTAGCTACACACACACACACACGTTGTAGTGAATGGTCGTAGTGGAAATGAAAGGTTCCGCATTACTATACTACAGTTAAATGTAATGTGCTGTTTACAAGTAATCTGATGCGCCAAGGACCAGTAGTGTATATATAACGTTGCTGGCTGTTCAAACAAAACATGTTGACTTTAATTTACTCTGCTCAACACGTGAATGTTCGCTCACCCACTTTGATCCAACCTCGACCTTTTCACAATACACGACACCTTCAATATGTTACATTTGATTTCGACGTGATTTATCATAACTGCAATTATAATTTTTTTTTTTAAATTGAAAATAGGAGTCCTAACACATGTTTATCTACTTAAATCAATTATTATTATTATATGTTGTCTTATTTTTTATTTTTTTTTTATATAGCCGGTACCCCAGCCTAGGGCTAGGCTCACCGCGCTGTACATAAAAATATTAGCAAAGGAAACATAATCGTGACAATAAAATAAAATGCATTTATGTGATAAAAAAAACAGGTGTATAGAGACAAAACAAATTCATATTCACCCCAACCACCCCAGAACGTTTACATGACATACCATGGACGGCAGCTAGCAGCATCGTTTATCGGTCAGATGTGGGGAATCAGTCGGGGTAATAGAGTTTAAAGAGATGTGTTTTGAGTGCAGTTTTGAAGGCCTGTGTGGTTGGTATATTGCGGATGTTAAGTGGCAGAGAATTCCATTGTTTGGGGGCGCAGAAAGAGAAAGATCGTTCACCATATGTTTTAGTACGTGTCTTAGCAACGGACAGAATACGCGTGTCTGCGGAGGAGCGAAGCTGTCGAAGGGGTGAATAGACAGAAAGAAGTTCGGTTAGATAAGAAGGGCAGGAATCTGAGAAAAAGTTATGACAAAGAACAGACAGCTTGTAATCAATGCGTGCCTGTATAGGAAGCCAATGAAGTGAGTGGAGTAGTGGAGTGACATGATCACGTTTTTTTTGCCTTTAGAACTAGCCTAGCAGCTGAAATCAACTCTTAGTAATGAAAGTCCTTTATAAGAGTAGACAGGAAGGCATGCACCTCTCATCACCACCGACCAGGTGCATAACCCTCAAATTACATCCGTCTCTTTTGGCCATTATTGAAAATAAACACATTTTAGTAAACTTAGCATTACTCTCCCCTAGTGAACTAAAAAAAATAAAATGATATAAATAAAAATGAAACAAGTTTGGAGTTAGTAGTGAGTTTTAGCATTTTACAGTTTGGACAGCTGACTGTTCTTCTAAAAATATCGTCCCCTTACTATGGATTATATCATCTCCACAAAAAAATCAACAGTTTAAGATTTTGATTACCATTGAAGTCGATCTGGCCTCTTCATGTGCGGTATAGTATAACTTTTTTTTTTTTTAACCCCTGAGCCTTGTCGCCTTGATACCAACTTTATATGAAACAGCGATCCGGGAAGCTAATTGGAAATGAATAACTAACAGTGAGCAGGACCCAAAAAAATGGTCAAAATGGACCAGGAAACTCCAGAGGCTAGAATCTAGACGCATTAAGCCTTAATTAAGTGGATTTTACAAGACGTCAAAAAATTTGTTTAAAACGGAGTGTTGAAGGGAAACAATCCGTTTATACATCCACCTACAGTTTTTCAGCAGTTATGGCGTTTGTAGTGTCTTAACGGCAACTGAAAAGACATATAATATATTTTTATACGACCAAATAGTACCGGTATTTAAAAAAAATAAAACGTGAGAGCTACTTTAAATCTAAGTTTGGTCAAGTGTTTATTTTGAGCTTTAGAATTAGTTGTTTTAAAAGATATGTTTCAAGGTTCTAATAGAAGTTACGGGAATCTAAACCACGTTGACGTGTGGCATTAAATGTATGCAACCATTTTTAATGTATAATATCCTAAGCTGAATTTTCACTGTAAGGATTTAATAGTATAAAGTTTCATAGTTAATATAGTGGGAACATAGTGATTTGAGATCACTGAACAAAGTGAGAAGACTCTGATATGTACTCTGATACCTGATCACTGAACACAATGAGAAGACTAGAGTGCAGTTTTATGTACTCGACACCAGATCACTGAATAGAGCAGCGGTTCTCAACCTGTGGGTCGCGACCCCCTTTGGGAGTCGAACGACCCTTTCACAGGAGTCGCCTAAGATCATCAGAAAACACATACTCTACATTAATAGAGTAGCAACGAAAATAACTTTGTTGTTGGGGGTCGCCACAACATGAGGAACTGTATTGGGGGGTCGCGGCATTAAAAAGGTTGAGAACCACTGGAATAGAGTGAGAAGACTAGAGTGCAGTGTTGTGTACTCTGACAACAGATCACTGGATGTAGCAGGCCCTATCATTTAACGTTGAACGATTGAAATATTTATAGCGTTGCAATATGTTTTTAAAAAATCCATTTTATCTGAGCGCAAGTTCCTTTCTTATAAACCCTTACATTAAAATAACTTAACACACTCCTTGCTCGTAATGCTGTACCCTGGCACCCGTCTTTCCATCGGGCTGTGCCTTTAACGATGTCGCTGGATGTCACCGTCAGTCGAATGTCACCGCCTGTCGCATGTTACTGTCTTTTGGTGTGCAACAATTCTTTCCACTGTTAATCTGTAGGTAATATCTTGCGCATGTGATTTGATACAACAATGGCAACTGCCGGAATCGTTTTGGCCTTGGAGCATGAAGGAAAGGGAAAACCCAATGCCAAGCTGTGTACATAGGAAGGACAAGAATCGCTTTCAACTCGATGCTAAGGGAAGGAATGCAACGTTGAGCATGTGCGATCCTGGGGATTCTTGATATCAGGTATCACAGCGGTGGAGCTGGAAAACTCGTTACGCTGTGGGTGAACAGTGAGGTCAACGGTTGACCCGGAACGACAGCAGCTGTCTTGTTGTAGTGCACGTCGTGATGTTTGTGTTGTACCCGCGAAGGGTGGGTCAAATTCAGTCCAGGGGGCTAGTTGTTAGGGTCCGGGGTGGTCTATAGATATTAAATACTAAAGGATAATATATGAGAGGGTGCGTGCATGCCGTGTGAAGTAAATAAATTGATATATTTTTAGGCTTGGAAAAAATGACAGTCAATTTCAAGAACGTTTCGGCTAAATGCCTTCTTCAGCAGACAAGACAAAAATGACGAAACAACAAATACAACTTAAAAACTTATGTGTAAGAGATTCTGATCAAAAAGTCGTTCTCTCTGTCTCGGAAACCTTTCCAAGTTTTTAATTTCTATTAGAGTTGTATCTTGTTTTTGTCTTGTCTGCCGAAGAAGACTCTTGGACAAAACGTCCTTGTAATTGTCCTGTCTTTTCTTTTTTCCAAGCCCAAAATTATCTTGTTCCACTATTTATTTATGAACTATAAATAGTGGGGTATTTGGGTCATCACTATAAAGGTCACTTGGTTCCAATAAAGAATTTGTAAGTGGTTACTAGTGTTGGGTGGCAGTCTTTAACTCTCTGTCAAAATTAAATTATATATAAAACGTTGAAGTAAAATCCTGTCTTCTAAATATTTAAGTTATAACAGTGATTTAATCTGAAATGCTTAATATTCTTGTATTTGTGACTTTTATCTTAAATTGTATTTATATGAGATTTTTTAAAATACAATATTCCAATTCCATCTTGTTATAAGACTGAACTGTCTTCGCGTTATCAGGCAAAGCTCTGGTAATTCTTTAGACTGGATTATTCATCTTTCGTGGCTAGCCTCAGGCAACCGTCCTTTGCTGTTTCATTGAAACGCTAAAATGTCTTTTTTTTCTCCCCCGAGAGCCTGGCAGTGCACTTGAACCCGTGAGTTTATCCAGTGGGGTGTCTCGGCCCCGCGGCTATTTGAGATGAATTCGGTGACCCATTCAAAGCTCCGTAATGCAAAGTCATTTATTTTGTGTTCCGTTTCTGCCGCGACTCGCTTTCAGCAGCTTTTGCCTCCAGACATGTTTTGTGATTGGAGCGGGTGACTTGGGGAGTAAACAAAACATTCTATTTAGCCCATCAAAAGTGTGCTTACATCTTACGTTTCCTTTTTGAATATTTTTCAATGAAAACGTATGTATATATGTTATGTATATATATATTTATGTATATATGTAAATATATATGAATATTATATAAAAATGTATATAAAATTTACGTGGTGAGAATCAATCCCAAGTTTGAATACATGTTGTCCTCAACCCCCCCCCCCCCCCAAATTCTACCATGGCGGGTGTGGTATTGACTTCTACCTTTGCGTTCCCCGAATAGAGGTCCACGATCCGGCACCGGTCCGCTAGCCGTGCGCTGTCTGTCCACGGTCCGGCACCGGCCCGCTAGCCTTGCGTTGTCGGTCCACAGTCCGGCACCGGCCCGATAGCCTTGCGTTGTCGGTCCACAGTCCGGCACCGGTCCGCTAGCCTTGCGTTGTCGGTCCGCACAACATGAATATTGAATATTTATGTTCAAATTGAGGAAATGCAATAAATGAAACTGGTATGTTGTTCATTTTTTGTAACTTGTACACTGGTTCATCAAAACTAAAAATCTGGAAATGCTGGTCTAGCAGACAACCGGTCGATATTGATCTATTGTCACATCAGTGACAGAACCTACTGTCACATCAGTGACAGTTTGATACATTTCATGATGATCCAACTCAGGTTGTACATATTTGTATACCATTTCAATGATAATGCTACTCATGTTGTAAATATCTTACCTTCAGATTTTGCTTTGCCCTTACATCAGGGCCATTTATCTCCCCTGCAGCGCTCTTTTATTTCCATGGAATGAAATGATTTAAAATGTAGATTTAAAAGCTAATTTAAATATCCTTAAGGTTAATGTATTGGGCTCAGTGTGAGCACACCCACCCACTCCCACCCCCCACCCCCCCCCCCACACCCATTTTTGAAGGCGCCGAGGTACACCACATTGAGATAAGCTCTTTAACGTCAGTTTCATTTAATACCAACTCATCATCTCAGTGTAATCTTATAGTTTTAGCTTGACACTATATATATATATATATATATATTGATGTGTGTGTCTGTGTGTGCTTTTGATTTAACGGATATGGTCAGATGGGCCTGTTGGGATCATTCCCGGTCAGGGAGACAACTTGGGCAGGTCAAGGGATGTGGTCAGTCTTAACTTACACAAAAGGGATGTCTGAATGAGACGTGATAGGGTTCGGTCTACTCAATTTGGTGCACGTATGTGTATGGGTGGGGGGAGAGGGGTTGCTATGTTTAATCAGCTTTTCGATGGCTTTGTTAGGTTTGTTATTAGAATATTTAAATCCCGTAAATTTTAAAAACCAATGTTAAAAATGCAATTTGACTCCTCTACCTCCACCCCCCCCCCCCCCCAAACGAATCAGTATGGATCCACAGTGCAATGTCTGAATTGCAAACAGGTCAGTTAAAATGGATACATTTCTTCATCCAACACATGAAATGGCATCGTTTCCTGGCGTCCATGTATTATTTTATCTGGGTTTCAATATTACCCGCTTTCTTGTCATTGTCATTTTTATGGTTTTGTATATGTGTTTAGCATCACTTCTCGACAATGGCTGGACTCTGAAAGTGCTATAACCAAGAACTCATGGAAGTGCTATAATGAAGCAATTGAGGATTTAAAAATGCTTCTTTTAAAAAAAAAAAGTTGTGCTCTCCACCTTGAAGTTGTTGCTGAAACATTTGTGGGGAGTTTCATGACGTCAATGGATGCTGAACTCTTGATGACCTTGCTTTCATTAAAAAAACGCAACAGAACCGGTAACAACACAAGGCACAATGTTGGGGGGGGGGGGGGATAACACACCCGCTGTTATCATTAGACTTAATATAGGGCTCCCTCTTAATTATGTTTATCTACAGATTGTAAGGGGACCACGCATGGGGTCGTAGGCACCAACTCTTGGGAGAGACAACGGCGCTCACTTCCCCCCGGGCTACATCCGCGTGTAGTAATAAAATGTACATAAAGAATAAAAGGGAGCTAATATCTTTGATGGAATGGTTATGAATGGTGACGCGTGGGAAACTTTGCCCGTGGTGTAATGATGGTATTGTTAAGTTAGGAGGAACGAAGAGCGAGCACAGCTTTGTGGAGGCGGGCTACGTCCTTCTTAAATAAACGACTTTATGAAAACGTGTGTTGGAGTTGTTGACTTTTAGACTTGGATGTGGAGTCGTGCCCCCTTTTTGGCATTTTTATTGTTGTTGCAGGCATCCGTCCGTCACAATGCAACGATGGTGCTGACTTCGCTGGACGAAATCACAAGGCGTGGGATTATTATTTTTATGATTATAAGGCATTAGGCATCAAATTATATCCGACTCCGGAATTACAACTGAAATGTCGACACCATTCTCCTATTTAAAAAAAAAAAAAACAGCGAAATTCGCAAACGACGCATTCGATTTGGGGGTTTGACTTCTTTTAACAACCCTTCGAACCTGTTGAGAACGGTGGATGGCTCATCTAGAATTCCGAGCTTTTGCGTTGATTCAAAGAATGAGAAAAGAAACACAAACAACCGTGCGGCTTAAGAGACGGTATCTCCCCCCCCCCTTTTTTTTTTTCTCCTTTTCTCTAATTTGTAGACCGTAGAGCAGAGAGCAAAATCGCTAATGTAACGAAGTGAGAGAAGGTCTGTGGCGGTTCTGTTGTGGAATGGGGCAGTCGTGGCGTCGGTGAGCTGTTGACTACCATCTGGTTAACTTATCAATCAGACAAGGAAGGTTTCTCATGTTGATACACTCTGCCACAATCCCCAGTCTCTTGGTCTTGTCTTGCTCATACTGTCTCAGCCACTCATACACTGTGTGTGGATAGGGTATTAGAGATGCGCCCGGTTGGTGTGTCGGTCGGGTGTCAGGCCCGTGTGTCTAACTTCGTAAAGTAATTTGACGTGACGTTCCCGCATCTCCTATAGACCATTTCTTAAAAGGAAAAACATGATCTCCCCCCCCCCCCCCCCCCCCCAAACCTAACCTCAAATTGAACAGCGGATGCAATGCGGTGAATTTTTATCATTGAATCCATCTAAACTATAATCGGTTTAGAAAGGTTTGCAGAAATGAAGTGAATGCTGGCATTGGCGAGGTGTGCTGTCCAAGCATTTTTTGTTTGATATTACCTTATGGATTTGAAGTCATTTTAAAAAAAAATTTTGGAAGCGAGTACAATACTAACCATCCCCTTTGAATAGTGTTCGTTCACACTACACTGTGCCCCCCCCCCCCAATCTCACACTGTGCCCCCCATCCCCGGTATAAAAATAATCAGCCTTGCAAATGACTGCCTCACAAAACTAGATATGTGATCTATTCTGGACATTGAAGCTGGTCATCTAATTTAAGAGTAGAACCAGGAGTAATGTCAAGATAGTTGCAAGCGAATAGCCTCTTGACATTCATATGATCAATGTTGTGTGCTATGCTCTGGTTGTCTGATCTGCTCTGGTTGTCTGATCTGCTCTGGTTGTGTGCTCTGCTCTGGTTGTGTGATCTGCTCTGATTGTCTGATCTGCTCTGGTTGTGTGCTCTGCTCTGGTTGTCTGATCTGCTCTGGTTGTCTGATCTGCTCTGGTTGTGTGCTCTGCTCTGGTTGTGTGATCTGCTCTGGTTGTGTGCTCTGCTCTGGTTGTGTGCTCTGCTCTGATTGTGTGCTCTGATTGTGTGCTCTGCTCTGATTGTGTGCTCTGCTCTGATTGTATGCTGCGCTCTGATTATGTGCTCTCGTTTTCCCTGATGGATAAAAATGCGTCACCGTATTTGATAAGAGGTAAACTAATTGTTCCCTTATACCTTTACCTGCTGTTGGCCTATCTCTCTTAACAAATCTAAATATATTAATGTGTCTTATGTGCGTTGTTCACCCCAAGATAAACCTTCAAATAATTCTACACTATATTAAGTGTGAATATTTAAAAAAAAATCGTAAAAAAAAAAAAGAAATTAATAAGCAAGTCAAGGGGTTGATAAAACCACATAAGAAAATGAACTAGACTATAGAACCCGGGACATGACCATGTCTTGTGTTGCCCGGACGGAGCGCTATCTTATTTTCAATGAGCTGTGGCTGTCACCTTGCCGTTTTATGATGGTTGTGTGTTGAGTGTGTGTTGAGTGTGTTGCATGTGTTGGATGTGTTGATGGTGATTGTTGTCGGACGAAAGCACACGCCTTTATCAGCTGCTTTTAGCACTGATTGTCGGGACGGAGGCTCAAACGGACGAAATATTGATACACGAGAAATGAACTCCGACGCTGGTCACGTTAAATTCTAGATTTCTGTGAAAGTCTAAACTCCATGTTGGGCTTAAGGGTGTGCAAAAGAAAAATAGACAAAGTGTGAACCATCGACGTACGTCTAATTTCATTTTATCTTCTATAAAAAAGAACAATTGTGAGGTTGACTGGCAGAGGTCACGACGGGTTAACAAAACAGCACACTGTCCAGGAGCAATCCCCCATTTCTTATGAGCCAGAACCCCTTTTCTCGGATGCCAGACCCTCTGACTCAGAAGCCAGCGCTCTTTTCCAAGTAGCCATCTCCCTTTTCTGATGAGCCTTACCCGTGTGTCAGGAGCCATCTCCCTTTTCTCGCGAGCATTATCCCAATAGTCAGGAGCCATCTCCCATTTCTCGGGAGCCTTATCCCAATAGTCAGGAGCCATCTCCCTTTTCTCGTGAGCCTTATCCCAATAGTCAGGAGCCATTTTCCTATTCTCAGGAACAACCAATTTTTTGTTCGCCAATATCTTTTTAGAAATGAATATGAAAATTCAGACTATATGTAAAATGTCCAGGTGCCTTGGTGACCGGGCTCCCTGTAGCGGTCTACCCTAGATTATATCAGTGGTCCCACTTTTGAATACAGTACCCATGACTCCCTGGTTAAGAACAACACCGTTGAATGTCCGGGCGTTTCTAGAAATATGCCCCTAGCTATGCTGTGAACGCAGTAGCGTTAAGAACACTATCTAGTGTTCAAATACACAGTTCACAGTCGACCGCATGCAATAGCGGTGACAACACTAGAGATCCGTCTTTTCAAAATGTTCAATAGTTAGGAACATCTGTTTATCCCCCTACAAAGTCGAGAGCCAAAGGCAATTAAAAAAAAATATAAGTGAACACAGCACCCCCACCCACGTACAAATAAATGAATACACACCCCCAGCCCCCGTACAAATAAATGGACCCCACCCACGTCCCTCATACGAATCTATGAACACAACCACCACCACCCAACCCCCCCCCCCCCCCCCCCCCGACCTGCCCCGCTCAGTTGAAGTAGTCTTTCATTCCCCAACAAAGTGAATGATATAAAAAGTGCACCAAAGTATACAAGTATTGGGTCATCAGCCAGCCGCTCTTCATGGGTCATCAGCCAGCCGCTCTTCTCTTCACCCGTTGCATTAAAACATTTATCTCTGTCAGCATCTGTCAAAAGGCTCTCCCATTGGGTGGGAAAATTTGTTTCACGGGACAGGCGGATTTTTAGATTTATCTAGATTAGCCAGCATTGAAGCAACTTTTTAATGACCTCTGTACTCGAGTGATGCGTCGGGCAGACGCTCTTACTGTACACGTCTCATTGTAGCACTGTCTCAGTGGTCGGCAAAGCGCGGCTCGTGGGCATGCGGCTCTTTGGCGACCTGAGTGCGGCTCTTGGGCTCTACGTATTCACGCGAACAGTCATTTTTCAGCATGAACCTCATCAAGAGTAAACCGAGAAATCGTCTTACTGATGAGAAATCTGGAAGCCTGCTTGAAATTAAAAACACCCACATACAAACCAGACTTATCAAAACTGTCTAAGCAAATGCAAGGTCATAGGTCAAATTAAATGCAAGGTCATAGGTCAAATTAAATGCAAGGTCATAGGTCAAATTAAATGCAAGGTCATAGGTCAAATTAAATGCGTGTTGTTTTTTTTATTCAATAAGATTATTATTATGAAATCTTGTTGAAATTTAATGTTAAATGCATTTTTTGTATTTCTTGTCAATAAATAAGATTATTAATATGATATCTGGTTGTATTTACTGTTTAGCAGCTAGTTTAAACCGACTTCGAAAAAACACGGCCCCTAACAGGCTCTTTAAAAGAAATCTGCCTCTCAATTATTATTTTTAATGGTCCTGCTGCTGATGTTGGTCTCTTTTGACTAATGAGTTTGCCGACCACTGCACTATCTGAATAGCTGTGCTCCATCGTAGCAACGTTGCGTGTCACTACGTCCGTGATGTGAGGATGTCATTTCTTACAATAGAAAACACCACCAAAGCGTGGATCTTTGGGGAAAGAAAGGGGGGTGGAGGTTGGTGGTACTGAGACATTTGTTTAGTATTGTATTGTGAAGAGTTAGCATTTTTTACATTTTTTACGTTAGGCTCCCTGGGTGTGGGGACGCTTGAGTTGACCTCTGACGAAAGTGTCCACTTCCACCATGCAATCATAACTAATATTAAGTTGAATGAACTTCGAAAAAAAAACACCCTTTCTATTAATATTACTTCCACGTTGAAATCGATAAGAAAATCCTATTCCGTATTGGTTAATATTAAAGCTGTCATACTGTGTCGGTCAGTTTTGTCTTACTGTGTCGGTCAGTTTTGCCATACTGTGTCGGTCAGTTTTGTCATCCTGTGTTGGTCAGTTTTGTCATGCTGTGTCGGTCAGTTTTGTCAAACTGTGTCGGTCAGTTTTGTCATACTGTGTCGGTCAGTTTTGTCATATTGTGTCGGTCAGTTTTTGGACCCCGGGGAACAATCTGTTTGGCATCTACTTAAACATTTCACACAATTTTCGTTTCTAATTTTTGTAAACCGCTTCAAAAAAATATTATATTTTTAGAAAGGGCCGGTAATAAGAAAAAGGACGCCCCTGAATAGACCGCCAACGGGGTCCCCGTGTATATCTAACTTGCGGACTTCATCATTATTATTTCAAGGATTGACTTCCCAAGAGACCTTGGACTTTCATTAGTGGGACAACAGGGCCCATAACTCTTTTTCCTTATAGGTTAAGCCCTCTTATCCCGTGCACTTTAGCGTATGTTTTTTTCTTTTTCAAACAACAGCACGGCTTTCCAAATTGCGTCCGCTCCGCATGTTTTGCCCAATGAAAGCATTGAGCACGTCAACAATAATTGACAGAGAGAACCGCGGGGCCCTTGATATTTTAAGGCGCGAGGTGGATGGCAAGTCGGGGTTGGGGGGGGGGGGGGGGGGTTAGGACTTCTCGCACATCGGTCGCTGGTGAATGATGTACAAGTGGCGCGGTGCAGTCTGGCGTCTCGGGTCTATACTTCCTACTCGCCGTGGGTAATTCACACTGGGATACCGCTGAGTTTCACTGATAACTTATTGGGCGAGATGACGGAGGCATGGGATCCATTAGTTATGATGAGCTGCCGCCTACCGTTAGCTTAAAGTAGTCATAAGTACATTGTTCAGTAACAGAAGGACGTGCTAACTTCTTCCTTCTTACGGATTTTAACATTAACACAGGACCTGTTAATGTAAGTTGGGTGTAATTAGAGTGTGTACATGGAATTCTGATGTGATATTTCATTAGCGTTTTTTAAAAAAATAAATATTTGTAAAAATTATTTGTTTTCGAGTGACTGACAACTGATTTGTAAAATATGGCTTCTCCTTGGTTCACTATATGGAACAAATCAATAACAACGGGACATGCCTGCTTGTCATTTATTTTAATTCACGACTTGCTTGAGGTTTTCCACAAATTATTTTTTATCTTAGAATTAATATTTAAAGAAGGGTCTTTTAATTGAGACACGCTGCTATTGGAAAAACTCAAGTTAAATATTATAGATATATGTATATAATATGATGCATTCGAAATGTACACTCCTCATTAACAGCATTAAAATATACGCATAGAAGCATGCGATAAAACATTGGTGGCTGATTTCTGGAAAGGTCGACGCCGTTCGTGTTCATGGATGAATACATTTGTTATAGAGATAACGTCCGTGACTCGTTTGTTGATTTAAGGTTGTGTCAATATTTCACGGTGTGGAATTTAACAGAAGTCTATGGGGGATAATTTCATCCAGGTCACTGAATCCAGTAGCCGTATCCAGTAGCCGTATCCAGTAGCCCAAAGACCAGAAGGTTAAACCCCGAAATGATTTTGTTCCAGTTTTTTAGTGCACGTGTTCTTTCCCGTCCGCCATGCTTTAGTGTCTATTGCCTTCATTTAGCCTGGTGGTAACTTGGTGGTCTGTTTTAGTGCGTGATGTTGAGAGAACATAAGTGTATCCGTAAAGCGGAAAATCGTGCTTAGCGTGAATCGACTTTTTAATGGTTCAAATTAGTCTCCTATTCAAGTGATGTTAAAATCTAAGCCCGGCTTGGGGTCGTTTTCTGTTACATGGTAAACAAGTGGCCAATCGACTATGAAACAGTGTGTTTGAAAAGAAGTATGTTTATTTACCAGTAGGCAGTGAGAACACTGTTTCTTGTAATTGTAATAATGAAATGTTCGTTTGTTTATTGTTTGGAAAAGGTGAATGGTGGTTTCAGTCTTGTAGTTTTGTGGTTTCAGTCTTGTAGTTTTGCCCAAAGCATCATGGACGAAATGTTTTCAACCATCGACGTCGGTCAGAATCGCTCCATAATCATCAACACAAAATCAGCATCAAAGGGATTGACGATAATCTTTGGACATATTTACCTGTGGCGTTTGTCAAAACAAGTTAACCTTGGAACACTGTGATGTTTACTCTTTATGGCCATACAGGTATACATGGCAATCTCTGCAGTATTTACAATAGGTGAGATGGTGTTGATAAGCCTTCCTGTCTCGCGCAGACCTCTCATACATTCTTATGAAGTGAACAAAATATCTTGAAAACAAAACAAGACCAAACCATGGTTGTCAAAGCGCTTAAAACGATATTGTGCGGAATATAGGTTTGGTCTGTCAGATAACTTAAATGTGACAAGTTTGGTCTGTCAGATACTTAAATGTGACAAGTTTGGTCTGTCAGATAACTTAAATGTGACAAGTTTGGTCTGTCAGATACTTAAATGTGACAAGTTTGGTCTGTCAGATACTTAAATGTGACAAGTTTGGTCTGTCAGATACTTAAATGTGACTTTAATCTCCGATATGTGAATGATGACGCCATTAAAATAATAATTCAAGGAACTATCACCTCATGAACCCTGAACCCGTTTTGTTAAGCAAGTCATTCGAACACCGATTTTACTACAAACAATATTCAGTGAAGTAGGCTTTATTTTACTTTTTTTCCATTTGGTATGTTTTATCTTTTTTATCTTCATGGCCTGATATGCACATTGTATAAACCAGAAGCCGAGACGGTTCTGTGAAGATCCACAGAGACGTTGTACACGTGTGTACACATTCACAAGTAGCGTCGCTGTTATGTACACACAAGAAACTGTTAAGCCCAACTTGCTGCATATCAGGCACGATGTGTACCGCACACACGTTAAGAATGACGGTCTTATGTTCGTCAATCTCACCGCACTGGATGCTTGAAGAAAGTGTGCTTCTAGTTTTGACAGTTTTTGTTTCATTTGACTTGCCTGGCAAGGGCGCATTCATCCTTCATAAGGGCGCTTGTCCTGTTTTCTTAGAATTACTTTCGTGAGACTTTTCAAAGTGAAAGACTAATCATGTACAGTCTTCCACCTGGCCATGGTTCAAACCGGTCTAACTTTGGTGGCTCCTAAAGCTGAAAGGGGGCCCTACTCCAATGACCTTACTCTACTTGGCTTTGACTGCTGTACATTCCAGAGGCAGTATGATTGAGCAACGTTGCCAAATGATTGGTAGTATTCTGTTTGAAGTATATCCCATGGCGTCATTTTGTCTACATTAGTCTTGGTTTCAGCGTGATGTTCACATGTTCATAAAACAAATAAAAGCGTGTAACGTTACTCAGCTCGAAGGGCTGCTCTAACTCAAAGCACGAGATGAATTATTGCAAATAGACTAAACCTATGAATTAAGTAACCCTATCAATATTCTATGAACTCTTATGAACCTTATAACCCTTTCAGCACATTCTACCTGTGATGGATTATGGTCTTGTATTCTAGTCTTATTATGATAAATCAGAAATGATGGTCATGTCTCTATATTACCAGCCCTCGTTCTCGGTCTCTTTCTTGGATGAGAATGAGATAAGTCAATAATTCAGCTACGGGCAAAATGCTCCATTGTAAAGCTTGTGTCAGATCTTTAGTCGGATTCACGCTTCGGTGGTTTCTGTTCGGGGAAATTGTTGTTGAGTTTTGGGTCGATAAAAAGCTGTGATGGCGAAGTGTAGTTAGAATTTTTGATAAGCACGTTACAGCCTAGAGCAGGGATATCGTAGCGTTTGCCTTCGTAAAAAAAAATGGATTGTTGCAGATTAAAAAAAAAAATTACTTTCTCGTTTAGGGGTTCTGGTTCAAGTGCAGATCTAGTTTAGGTGATATGGTTTTTAAATGTGATCTAGTTTAGGTGATATGGTTTTTAAATGTGATCTAGTTTAGGTGATATTGTTTTTAAATGTGATCTAGTTTAGGTGATATGGTTTTTAAATGTGATCTAGTTTAGGTGATATGGTTTTTAAATGTGATCTAGTTTAGGTGATATGGTTTTTAAATGTGATCTAGTTTAGGTGATATGGTTTTTAAATGTGATCTAGTTTAGGTGATATGGTTTTTAAATGTGATCTAGTTTAGGTGATATGGATTTTAAATGTGATCTAGTTTCGGTGATATGGTTTTTAAATGTGATCTAGTTTAG
Organism: Omphiscola glabra; assembly: GCA_964017045.1. Lineage (NCBI taxonomy): Eukaryota > Metazoa > Mollusca > Gastropoda > Lymnaeidae > Omphiscola > Omphiscola glabra. Next base: position 34,811,202 of record OZ024799.1, read on the forward strand.
GTGATATGGTTTTTAAATGTGATCTAGTTTCGGTGATTTGGTTTTTAAATGTGATCTAGTTTAGGTGATATGGTTTTTAAATGTGATCTAGTTTAGGTGATATGGTTTTTAAATGTGATCTAGTTTCGGTGATATGGTTTCTAAATGTGATCTAGTTTCGGTGATATGGTTTCTAAATGTGATCTAGTTTAGGTGATATGGTTTCTAAATGTGATCTAGTTTCGGTGATATGGTTTCTAAATGTGATCTAGTTTAGGTGATATGGTTTTTAAGTGTGATCTAGTTTCGGTGATATGGTTTTTAAATGTGATCTAGTTTCGGTATCCTTGCTTATGTGATCTAGCTTCGGTGATATGGTTTTTAAATGTGATCTAGTTTCGGTATCCTTGCTTATGTGATCTAGTTTAGGTGATGTTGTTTTGGTTATGCATGTTTTGTTTTCTTGTTTAGGAGATGTTTTATGTGGTTTAGGTGATGTTAAGAGAAATAACTATTATCGAGCCTATAACAAGCGTACCGTACCTCTAAGATGCTGAACAAGACTTTGGTTTCTGTGCAAACCGACTCACGTCTTACAGCATGCTTCTATAATCCATCTCATCTATCAAGTATGATCATAGTCTTTGGCTTCTGCAACATCGCCGTATCCAATACGTCCATCGATGATTATGTTTGTCCTTTATGGATGCGGGGCACGCGCGACTGTTTGTCACGTGAGATTTTGCACGGGTCCGGGTCTCATTTATTGTAGCGACCTCAATAACTAGGCGACGGCATCATTGATATAACAATTAGTGTCAGCTCGTTGAAGCACAGAAGCTGCGTTACTCGAAGAAGTCTGGTATTGTTTCTGGAATGTAAATGTCTTAAATCCTTGTTTTATAATAGTAAATAAACAGTCCGTGCTTGAAACAAAGGAAACGATGTCTTTCTTTTGACCAAGATGTAGATGGTTCCATTCTGGTCAGAGAATGTGGTCAACTTCCTGATCAAAGAGAATTTGATTACCATTCTGGTCGGAGAGTTTGATAACCATTCTGGTCAGAGAGTTTGATAACCCTTCTGGTCAGAGTTTGATAACCCTTCTGGTCAGAGAGTTCGAAAACCACTCTGATCAGAGAATTTGGTCAACTTCCTGGTCAGAAGTTCGATAACCATTCTGTTCAGAGAAGTTTTTCACCACCGCCCTGGTCAGATAATTTTATCCCCATTTATACCCCGGTCATTCGTATTTGGTCAGTGCAAGATATTCAAGTAAAGACTCCAGCTGTGTTTAAATACGTCTTTAAATTAATTTGTCTAGAATATGTTGCTTTAGTTAACTTAATTTTTTTTTAAAGTTGTTTTCTCGATTTAGTTCCATAGGAAGTGAACAAACAGTACTACGGTTTAAAATGGGAAACCTGTTATATATATATAAAAAAAAAATGAATACATTTCTATTGATTTCTGGAACTCCAACTTCCAGACTCAATAACGGGTCTGTAACTACTTAAGCGCTGAGCTAGCAGGGTGTGCTGAGGGGGGGGGGGTTGCGGGGGGGATGAGTTCTCCATCAATTTCCAATATAAACTCGACTCGTCGCATGTGTCAACTCCATTCCACGCAGACACTCTCTAATCCCCATATACGGCGTGCCGCTCTGTCAACAAAGAGCCCCCGGTGTCTCAGGTGGCCCGGCCTCTCAACCACACAGAATCTAGGATGCCAATATTTGAGCCCAAACACAGAAACCACTTTTGGTAATCACAGACGGCAGACGGGGTTGGTTTTTTTTGTTGTTAAGGGCTAGTTATTATCCCAATCATTGAGCAGGTTAATGAAGATTTCCCAAAAATAAATTGTCCTTATTAAAATTCAAAGAGTTTATCCGTCTGTTTTGTCTCCTTCAGATAAACCAAACACCTGACGCCATTCGCCGGGGGTTTAAGTCTTGTTTGGTTGGATGTTGTATGTAGCATGAAGTTGTTGTACGTGGAATATTTGCCGAGATCTCAGTTGTACACAATGGCAACAAGCCCTTGCAGGTAATCAAAATAACAATCACCCTGACTATCAAAGGGTTGTATTTACAAAACCAAATGCACAATAACATTAATGTTATACGGGTAATCAGTGGCGGATTCAAGGGAGTAGTACTTAGATAAAGTAAAGTCAACACAATTGTCCCATAAAAAAAGCAAAGAAATATTGCTTCTACGATTTTCCTACCTAAATCACACAGTTGCAGGTCGGGTTAGAATGTCTGTCATGTCTTCCCTTTAGATATTTATTACTTTATGATATTGATGTTCTGGAATGAACCCTGGGGAGTTGCTCACGTTTGAGTCAAGTAATTGTACTTTGCGTTGCATTAGTCTCGGTCTGTTGTAGATACTGTTGTGACTTTCTTCGTAGACTTTTCCCCCGCCACAGGGGGAATCTATTGACATAGGAATGTACGACGGGTAATTAATCTAATCGGTCAATCTTAACGGCCTTAAAGCGCTTCCGGGCATTGCTTGGGCTTTGTTGCAAGAAGTAAGTATCGATTGGTCAGCGCCTCTTTTGTTGATCTGAAAATGTTTACATCGTGTTACAACGGAGTGGTCATATATTACGTGAATGCTCGTGTACGGAAAAAAATTATCACAAAAAATGAACCCTTATTTTAAGACTGCTGTGATTTTGAGCACACAAAAAACGTGAGCCTGTACGTTGGAGAATCAGAATGAGTCAGACCATCGGTTGAAAAGTTATTACATTTCTATCAATGGAAATTTTTTATATATGATTAGTCCATGTACATTAGACGATAGTTAAACTTTTTAAAATCATGCTACTTAGATTTTTACCCCCCCCCCCCCCGACACTTTTTGTGTGTGTGAGTGTGCTTGATTGTTTTTTGTTCACTGTTACTCATCTAAATTTCTGTCGGTGCTGTTGGTCTTGTAGAGAAATCAACCGGAATAAATTCTACAACTGGGTGTGAGCAATTTGTTATAAAGTTGCTGGCCAGAGGGAGACAAATAGGAACACAGCCACATATGTAAGACTTTTACTGCAGAACTGTACGTCTTCGATGACGTAATTTTTAATGTACTGTAATTGCATTAGATAATGGCATATCATGGAGCTCCTTGTAATGCACTGTTATAATGAAACACTGCCAAGTAATGGGCAATGTATTATACCAACCAGATTACGGCGAGCCAAAGGTGTAAGTTGTAGTAACGATTCATCTAAGTGAAATCATGAGGTGTGCCTTAACTGCAATCGCGTAAGACATAAGGAACTTGGAAGTCTCACAAACTTGTTATACGATGAAAAAACAAGACTTTGACCCTAAATGTATGTATAACTTTAAAAGCTGGTCTTGTGTTTGCTTCTAGGTGTAGCTTGCAATCAGTTTGTATTACATTTAGAATCCACCTCACCCCGCCTCACTTTGGTTCTAGGTGTAGCTTTCAGTCAGTTTGTATTAAATTTAGCATCCACCTCATCCCGCCTCTCTTTGGTTCTAGTTGTAGCGTTTAGTCAGTTTGTATTACATTTAGCATCCACATCACCCCGCCTCTCTTCCATTGAACGCCGTTTTCTTTAAAACTAAATAATTTTGTTGTTTCAATGACCTCAAGATGACTTATTTAGTTGTTGTTTCAATGACCTCAAGATGACATATTAAGTTGTTGTTTCAATGACCTGAAGATGACTTATTTAGTTGTTGTTTCAATGACCTCAAGATGACCTATTTAGTTGTTGTTTCAATGACCTCAAGATGAATTATTTAGTTGTTGTTTCAATGACCTCAAGATGACTTATTTAGTTGTTGTTTCAATGACCTCAAGATGACTTATTTAGTTGTTGTTTCAATGACCTCCAGGTGACTTATTTAGTTGTTGTTTCAATGACCTCAAGATGACGTATCCCTTCTTAACCGTGAGCGTTTGTTTTTCTTGAGATTATGAAATCGCTGAGACAGCTCCCACCTCGGGCATATCCTCTTACTGTTTGATCCGTCACTGACCTTTAGATGACACACTTCCGCGTGACATGAAATGGCATGATTCTAAACAGACAGCCTCTTGTCTCATCCGCCACGAGGCTAACAAGCCATCGAATTTTTATCATATAGGCACTGACATTGGCCAAAGTCATAAGATTGTGGTTCGTGGCTTACAGGCTATGTCTCTTGGTCTCTGGGTTGTGACAGTCTGGGCTATGGCACAAAGTCATAAGATTGTGGTTCGTGGCTTACAGGCTATGTCTCTTGGTCTCTGGGTTGTGACAGTCTGGGCTATGGCACAAAGTCATACGATTCTGCCACGATGTGTTGAGACTCCACTTTACTTTGCTCTTGTGAACTCCATCTGTTTTCGAGGCTTTAACATTGATTTTGTCCATGTTCTTTAGTGGAGCTGGTGTTTCGATGTACACGTGGCTGCCTCTGACACCCGGTCAATTTCATGATCTGTTCATCCTTCCATAAGTAAATGACTTGGACCAGAAGTAAATGACTTGGATCATGTAATAGATCAGCCAGAAGTAAATGACTTGGATCGTGTAATAGATCAGAATTCTCTTAATAATGTTTCCACTATACATTAGTACCGCCGGAATAGGTTTATCACTGTGACCCATATACAAATAAATGGAAGCAAGTGTATATATTAAAATCAAATATTCTAATACACGTCGTTAGCAAGAGTCCTATTTGTACAATATAATTATATGTAGCATAAGCACCATAATTGGAGATTCTTTGACCTCACTGAACTTGGATGGCTTGAAGAAATTTGGCTTCAACATCCAGCCATCATAGCAAAATATCTTTTAAAAAAATAAATTTTAAATATCTTAGTGAGTATCTGACTCATTAATTATATTACGCTGTCATTAATTTAGGGTGAACAACTTCATCATTTCAATGAGAGCAACATACAAAAAAAAAAAAAAAAAAAAAAAAAACGGTCTCTTTCTGGCCGAGCCACCTTATCATAGTGGCTGTTCGCTCTCATACATACCTAAACTTTCCTTGTTCGACATTATGTGGCGTATCGGGTTGCGCCGTAAGGGTTGTGAAATACTATCTGGGTTATTAGGATCACAACATCTAAATGTTATAATGGCGGCCGGCTGCGTGACGTCTAGACGGATCGTCAACCTTTGAGCACTGCGACCGTCAACGAGTAGGATGACATGAGTCGAGCTTTGCCACATTTAACCGAGTCCGTGATATTTTGAGGACGGCACATGACGTCATTGGAAAAAGAAAAAAAAAGAGGTTTATGGGGGGCCCGGGGGGGGGGGGGTAACGGTAGTTAGCCCAGATAAATAAAAATAATTAATATGCTGATAAATTCAATCATGTATTGGAGAGAAGAAAAAAATCATTCCTTAAAAAAAAATTATAGGGAATTTTGGGAAAGTTTAACTCAGAGTTGATGTCACAGCTGTGATGTAACTTCATTGTTCTGCCTTGACTTCACAGCGTGAACTGACAACTCGATAACTGGATGATAACCACTTAGCTTTGGTTCACCAACGTTTGCAGGGGCGGGACGAGGGCGCCTTCCCCACCCCACCCCCAACGGTTCGGGTGGGGGGGGATCCTTTGGCACGGATGATACATTACTAGCGTTTAACAAGTGTCATTTTGTCCATATCTTCATGCCATCCGGGCACAGAGACTCTACGGTGTGTCCCCCTATTCCTCTCATCACTCTACGGTGTGCCCAGGTATTCCTCTCATCACACTCTACGGGGGAATTTTAACTAAAAACATCATTAACAAATTCATTATAAGGATTATTAATAAACATATGAAGTTCATCATCATCATCATGTCCTTTAGTCCTTGGACCGTTGGGGCGCCACATATGACATGAAAACTATCATTCTCCATTCCTCTCTGTCTTCTGCACTACGCATAGCATCGCCTAGTTTTAATCCCGTCCACTATTTTATGTTTTCTCTGTCTTCCTCTTCTTCTCCCTCCTCTAGTTGTGCCCTGCATGATTTCTTTGGCGAGCCCTTGTTTTCTTGTCACGTGGCCATACCACTCAAGTTTGCGCTTTTTTACAGACACCAGGAGGTCATCGTACTGCCCAATTGCTTGACGAATCCTTTCTTTCACTTGTTCAATGGTGATAGCAGATGCCAAGAATGCCTCTGAAACATCTCTTCTCCATCGCCTTTTATTTTCCTTTCAAGTTCTGCTGTTAATGTCCAGGACTCACAGGCATACAAGACAATGGAGAGGACTAGTGAGCGCATCAGCCTGATTTTGGTGCTGGGGGCTATATTTTTGTCGTTCCATATTTTCTTGAGCCGCTTTAGTGCTGTTGTGGTGTGCGCAATCCTGGCCATCAATTTGGGCTTGGAGCCTTCTTCATAATAAGTTAAATGTTCTAGATTCTAGAACTACCGGGATTAATGGGCCGGTTTGTGGTGGGGGTGATCAAAGAAAGGTGTCGTTAAGGGAGGGGTCAACTCTATAAAAGAAGACGTCGGTGAACATTTGGCAGCTCTTTAGAAAGGCCCATCACTCACACACGAGCGTACGGAAGCGGGCTAATGGACCTAAAAACGGACGGCCCAGACACCGAAAGCTCTGGACGCCAGCCTGTTATGATTAGGTCGTCGGTTCTAAATGTTTGGGTGCATAACCCCCTCTGACGGAATGCACGGATGAAACAACTTTTGCGAACACTGTTCAGCCGTTTATAAAATTAGAACCATGTCTTTTAAGAAACACGATCACAACAGAAGACGCAGCATAATTCATTTTCTTGCTTTTGTTTTGTTTATGCCGATGCGTATCACTCTTACTGGAACGTCTTGCTGTTGTGGCTGTTGTATTTTGAAACAATATCTTTGGACATTGTACCAGAGAGACAATGTCAAGTTTCCCTACTTTAAGCCATGCAATTTATTTTTTTTTACTCACCTCCTCGTCATACACTGGAGGAGACCGATTAATTGTTAAAACTGACTCATGTGTATCGTGACACCTTTTGTTAAATCTGACTCATGTGTTACCTGACACCTTTTGTTAAAACTGACTCATGTGTATCGTGACACCTTTTGTTAAAACTGACTCATGTGTTACCTGATACCTTTTGTTAAAACTGACTCATTTGTATCATGACACCTTTTGTTAAAACTGACTCATTTGTAGCATGACGCCCTTTGTTAAAACTGACTCATGTATTTCCTGACTTATGGCGTGTGTAGTATGAACCGACAGTGGTGATTATGGCTTGTAACATACATCTTAACATTGTGTACGCCATGCTAAAAGTCGACCAGAAAAGTAAAGATACAGAAAACCTATGGGAGAGAAAAGTTCTCCGGAAAATATACGGACCAACACATGATGAATATGGATAGAGAATACGAACCAACCAGGAATTGTATAGTCTGTATCAGGATCCTACGCTAGTCGTGGAAATAAAAAAAAGGGCAGGCTACGCTGGGTTGGACATTTAGAAAGAATGCCATATGACAGTGGAGTGAAGAGGGTGCACAACCAAAACCCCAGAGGAAAACGTCATACCTTGGCCTTAGATGGCTGGATGAGGTAGAAAAAGATGAGAATCCGAGCTTGGAAAAGAAAATCATCACCTAGGTTTGAGTGAAAGGAAGTGGTGAGGCAGGCCAAAGTTCCACTTGGGCTTGGGGGGAATATTTCATGGACATCAAGTGAACACTAACGTAAGACAAAAACAACATCACCAAGTCTTATTCCCAATGTAACGTTATGTGATAGTTTTATCTTTTCCCGATTTGAAACGATTGCAGTTTGAAAAGTTAGCACTGACAAGAGTCGGCCAGCCTAAAGATGCGTTTGTTCTAGTTTTGAACTCTGTTCTATTGGGAGTGTGGGGTGCCGTGGGGTATATCATAATTTAAAAGTCAATGGTACTTTATTTTTTTTAAAATTGTAACATCCTTCCCGCGCATAACATAAAACGCCACCTCACACCCCCTTATATGCAACCTCACACCCCCTTATATGCAACCTCACACCCCCTTATATGCAACCTCACACCCCCTTATATGCAACCTCACACCCCCTTATATGCAACCTCACACCCCCTTATATGCAACCTCACACCCCCTTATATGCAACCTCACACCCCCTTATATGCAACCTCACACCCCCTTATATGCAACCTCACACCCCCTTATATGCAACCTCACACCCCCTTATATGCAACCTCACACCCTCTTATATTCAACCTCACACCCCCTTATATGCAACCTCACACCCCCTTATATGCAACCTCACACCCCCTTATATGCAATCTCACACCCCCTTATATGCAATCTCACACCCCCTTATATGCAACCTCACACCCCCTTATATGCAACCTCACACCCCCTTATATGCAACCTCACACCCCCTTATATGCAACCTCACACCCCCTTATATGCAACCTCACACCCCCTTATATGCAACCTCACACCCCCTTATATGCAACCTCACACCCCCTTATATGCAATCTCACACCCCCTTATATGCAACCTCACACCCCCTTATATGCAACCTCACACCCCCTTATATGCAACCTCACACCCCCTTATATGCAACCTCACACCCCCTTATATGCAACCTCACACCCCCTTATATGCAACATCACACCCCCTTATATGCAACCTCACACCCCCTTATATGCAACCTCACACCCCCTTATATGCAACCTCACACCCCCTTATATGCAACCTCACACCCCCTTATATGCAACCTCACACCCCCTTATATGCAACCTCACACCCCCTTATATGCAACCTCACACCCCCTTATATGCAACATTAAACCTCCAAAAATGCCATCTCGCACCACTCAACACAGCGGTTCTCAACATGTGGGTCGCGACCCCTTCGGGGGTCAAACGACCCTGTCACGGGGGTCGCCTAAGACCATCGGAAAACACATATACTCTACAGTTATGAAGTAGCAAGGAAAATAATTTTGTGGTTTGGGGGTCGCCACAACATGAGGAATTGTATTAAAGGGTCGCGGCGTTATGAAGGTTGAGAACCACTGCCTAAACATATTACCTCGCAACTAACTTTAGGGAATCCGTGTGTTTGACCAAAACATAGTTTTGTCTCTTTTTTAATATGAATTGATAATCAGCCTGCTCTGCTAATATAATGTCGTGATACCTGGTTATTCCAGTTGTATCGGTCGATGTGACCTCGGTGTTTAGACCCCCACCCCCACACACACACTTTACCACAAACCCCGCAAGTCGTGTTTTAAACAGTACACTTTTGCCGGGTTTGTGTACAGTGGAGACGTTTAACTCCCCTGACGTCGGCATTTTGTTATGTGCTCTGCCATTCTAACCACGGGGACAGGGTTATAACATCCTTCTCCCCCACCCTCAAGTCTATGCCAATATTTTTAGAGAAAAAAAAGTATTTAGTCAAATATTGTTTTAATGTCACCCCCTCACTTTGCAAGAGCAGTTATCAATATAAGCAAGCATACCGTAACTGTGTGCAGAAAAAAATTAACCAGGGAGTATGATTAAATAAAAGTATTGTTTCACAGTTCTTATAATATATTGAAATCTTTTTTTAGAACAAGGGGAGTCACCCCTATCACCCCGGTCCCAAATGTTGAATATCGGAGTTGTTAAAATATAAAAAATAACCGTGTTTTATGATACACGTGTCTAGCACCGTGCTCATGTTGACAAAACAATAACAGACAACTGGTCCGCACCCCCCCACCACACACACAGACACTCTCCCGAAACCCCACTGATGTTTACAGCGGCGGATACTGTTCCACTTAAGGATGTGGTGGGAAAAGGGACCGACACGCCATTGTGTTACAGGCAATGGTGACCTCCGTGGAACAAGTGGTTGGAATACCACGTGAACTGTCTTAGAGACAGTGCCACCACGTTACATGTCTTAGAGACAGTGCCACCCGGTACCATGTCTTCGTTTACTCAACTATAAATGATAATACGTTTCATACCTCCTTGTGGCACAACCCCCCTCCCCCCACTCCCGCACACACACACAAGCTACGATGGGGGTGTATGATCTCAACACTTGACGGGGTAAATCATAATCCGTCATAATCCCGTACTGTCAAACCAACGACTGTGGACGACAGGTTTTACGCCGGCCATCATTTTCTAGGAACGCTCGTGTGGTGTAGACGTAATGTGGTTTGGTGTGATGTGGTGTAGTGTAGTTTGGTGTGATGTGGTGTAGTGTAGTTTAGTGTGATGTGGTGTAGTGTAGTTTGGTGTGATGTGGTGTAGTGTAGTTTGGTGTGATGTGGTGTAGTGTAGTTCGGTGTGTGTGTGTGAAATGTGTTAACTGCTGAATTGATTTGTCTATGGAGTCCTCAGTTTCTGGTGAGAGGGGTACTAAAGTAAGGACTGGGTTTTCTCAATGATGTGCGACATTGGAACAATACAAGTTGTGGTGGGCTACTGAGGAATTCGTGATGAATGGTGTGCCGGCTCGTCTGAACTGTTTTGGCTTGCCATTGTGGGCGGTTGGAGTGTCCTACCGATTGTAAATATAGAGATAAAGACTTCAACTTCAGCATGCACCGCTGCTATTTTCGTATTTCTAAAACAATGATTATACCGTTGTTTCACTAAATAGATTATTGCTCTGGTTATCATCTATAGTGCCTACCGTGTGTAATAGCGTTGTAGTTTGACCAACCTTTGAGGGTTCTGCTTCAAGTTAAGTGAGATATTTATTATATGGGGAAGACTTCATTACCGTAAATGTTTAGTTACATGTCTTTAGAAGACTTAATTACCGTAAATGTTACGCGTCTTTCATAAAACGTTGTATTAGTTGCTTTGCCAATATTGACAGTTTCTACCCCCCTCCCTTTTTTTTTCTCGTTTCCTTTGTACTTTGGACTCATATTTCACCAAACCATTTCTCGTTATAATACCCAATAACAAACAACTGTTGAAATATTTGTCAATACAATGTATTCTTCAGAATAACTGTAAAGACAAGAGATGTTACCGATACAATCGTCAAACGATCAAATGTACGAATATGTATTCTTTCTCCAAGACAACAGTTATGATTGAATTCCCAATTTTACAAACCTCTCGCGTATGTCTGCTTGAGAACCGCTGTAGGACATCTAGTCCTATCGGAATAGCAAGATGGAAACCGCGTCAATATTAATGGCTTGTTGAGGTGCGGCATATCTATGTACAAGATAGAACAAAATTAACTGATGTTGTTTGTTGTCAAGGAATGAGAGGCGACGAGTGTGGTTATCAAACTGCTATGGAATCATAAGTAAATCATCATCATCAGCATCATGTCCCTTAGTCTTTGGACCGTTGTCGCCACAGCTGACATGAAAACTATCCTTCTCCATTCCCCTCTGTCTTCTGCACTAAGTAAATAGACATATGTCATGCATGACCAGTCTGCATTGATCCGTAAAACTTAATTTGCGTAATTTCTGTCTTTCATTTCTTTCTTTTTTTTTGTTCCTTCATTCAGTCATTCTTTCTGTCTTTTCCTTCATTTTCTTTGTATCTCCCTCCCCCCTTAAAAAATATTAAATTTCCTTCCCTTGTTATTTTTTTTTTTTGTTTGTTATAGAAAATCATAAAGCATGTCTACCAGGAGGAACTTATTAATATTATTAGGTAATTTACTTGTGCCGCCCCGTAAGTTAGTGTATGCACCCTAGCTGTGGCCTCGATAGAAATTCAAGTACATTTATTGATGTAGTTGGCAGTTAAAATAATTATACTACTTGAGCAATCCGATTATTGTTCAAGTTCTCTACGCAGGACTCCCCCCACCCCCCTTTCCCCGCCACCAACCGCCCTTTTGAGAACCGCGACTAGTAATAAGCTCAATTTTCGCGTAGTTTCCAACTGTATTGAGCTATAATCAATGTTCTTTGTACTCTAGATGTGGCCCCAGCTTTTCCACGTTGGCCTGTGAGACGGCCACGAGCGTCAAGGCTATGTACGTCCAGATTAGTCATTTGTGAATACAAGTAGCGCTGAGCAATGGTGTTCGAGTAGTTTATCAAAGCGGATCCACTTGAATGAACACAGAGCTACCTTACTAGTCGGAATCGTTCTACAAAATTATTTTTTTTCCTTTCTTTCCATCCGTTTAAGAAAAGATTTTTTAACTCTATTTCAAATCCAAATTCTTTCTATTTGCGAAATCCGAAATAAACAAATACATAATGACTCTTTTTTTTTTTTAAAATCTCATGGTAGTTAATTATTTTTGTTTCCGACCGAGCATGTCTGGTATAGTAGGAGAGCAGTATTAGATAGTTTTTTTGTTTTGTTTTTTCCCACCCAGTGTAGCCGTTGTGCCGTCCATTCAAATAATCTTTCATCCACTCGCTGTTAACTTCGCGTTATAGGGGGAGAATAACATGTCAATATATACTGACCACATGCTGTTGTGACCTGACCACATGCTGTTGTGACTTGACCACATGCTGTTGTGGGCATCTTATCTTGGCTTTTAAAAACGTGTGTACGTGTTTGGTGTATATTTTAAAACATTGCCCCCCCCCCGCCCCTCCCCCCCCCCCAACCTTTCACGTACCGCTTTACGGCACTTAAAACAAAACCCAATCACTTCGACCAGAGAGCGCTTCTTACCAACCCAGCAGAAATTGCAACTCAGGACATGGACGCAGTTCGTGCCTAGTTCTCTATCTGGTGTCATCCTGTGGCTGCTGTAATAAATCCGTGGGATCAGTCAAGGATTTATTGTTTGAAATTGGCTGGTGACCCCGTGTTTCCTTTTTAGGAAGTCGTCTCTCGTGTTACTGCCAGTTGGACGCCCCAAGTTGTTCGTTTGATATAAGACGTAAGACATCTTTACAAATTTATGTCATAGCATTTCTCGCGTGTTTCATACCAAAAGTAGACACACACAGATTCGTCAACATCCAGTGGATGAGTCTCAGCCTTGACCTTCATTCACTGTGAGTCGTACAAGCAGTGTTGCTATTTTTATTTTATCAAAACCACCCAGTCATATATTGATGGTTCGTGGACACTATAAATGTCACACAAAGCCCACCTACTCCTATTAAAGAGTTGAAGGACAACATCGCTGTCAGACGAAACGACTTAGTACTAATGATGGGTCAATGACAACGTTGCTGTCACACAAAACCCACCTAGTCCCAATGTTAGCTCAATGACAACGTTGCTGTCAAACGAAACCCAACTAGTCCCAATGACAACATCGCTCTCAGACCAAAATCCTGAAAATATATCTGTTTAGTGGCATCGATTTGCCTTGATTAGATTACAGGAGAGCTTACAGGAAGCTAGCCCAACCCCCCTACTTTTCGTGTTCCTCCAGACCCCTTATTTCACCCTCTTAGCTTCTCTAAAGAAGTGAGAGAGAGAGGGGGAGAAAAAACTGAGACGAATAAGAAAGAGAGATAATAATCAGATATTAAAAAGATAAATGTAACACGGGACGTTCATTCTCAGGGCAAGGGCATTAATCAAGCGATGGCCGGGTCTCTTACGGGATTCCCCTCCCGTAGCAAATTAAAGCTTTCATCATATAAAGAGACGCGACGTGGAATCAAAGGGTTCTCAACCTTTGGCATCATGACTTGTAGGGCAGCGTCTCCCTAACTTTTAAGTTCGGCGGACCGGTGGATAAGTTTCGATTCTGCACCAGGGACCGGTGCCAGATTTCTTACCATATTTTCTTTTTAACTTGACCACAGTATTCTTGTTTTGCGGACCAGGAACGCATGGCTCACGGACCGCCGACCAACGTTTGGGGGACGCTGTCGCAGGCTACTTTAAAAAAAAAAATACACAATCCTTCTAAAACTCAGTATTTAGTTGAACAGAAATCTTAAAGAAGCGCGCTAAAACAAGAATCGAGTTCAAATAATGCAAGCTTTGATTACCAGAATTTAAAAAGTTTTGTATAGAAAAACAAGTCTATACTTTAATGTATTGGCATTGTGATGCATGAACTCTCTTTTAGCGTTTACATAGCATTGTTGGGATTGTTCTTCAAACAGTTTACGAAACCTTTCGAACTTATCTATAACTCCTATATCAATTTTGCTGTTTTGTTCTGCATTGAAAGAAATTAGTCAACATGTTTTGTCTGTGCAATAATATTTCTTCAAATCCTACATACAATAGTTCGTCACTAACCGATTGAGAGTAAAGAGAGAGAGAGAGAGAGAAAGGGAAAACAACATATATGAGTTGTAAAATATCTGAAATAGCATGTAGTGTAAACTTAGAAAAGTATTGGCCTGTTATTCTAGGTTAACACTAAAATAACACAAGTATGTCCACGTGCCATTTAAAGTGTTGGCGAGACACGGAGCTGCTGGAATGTGATGGCTGGTGTCATGGCATCAACTGGTAAATCTCGTTTCTTTCTTGGGCATTTGTGGCGCTGTGTCAACGCTGCACGGGCTCTTGGCGCTCTACGTGAACGTTATGCAGGCGTCTTACACGATCCACTGATGTATATCGGGGTTACTCATGAACGTTATGCAGGCGTCTTACGCGATCCACTGATGTATCTCGGGGTTACTCATGAACGTTATGCAGGCGTCTTACACGATCCACTGATGTATATCGGGGTTACTCATGAACGTTATGCAGGCGTCTTACACGATCCACTTATGTATCTCGGGGTTACTCATGAACGTTATGTAGGCGTCTTACGCGATCCACTGATGTATATCGGGGTTACTCATGAACGTTATGCAGGCGTCTTACACGATCCACTGATGTATATCGGGGTTACTCATGAACGTTATGCAGGCGTCTTACACGATCCACTGATGTATATCGGGGCTACTCATGAACGTTATGCAGGCGTCTTACACGATCCACTGATGTATATCGGGGTTACTCATTGGCATTGGTTTTATTATTCAGGACAGAGGTTTCTTTCCTGCATTCGTCAGCTTTTATCTGGAATCATCCACATTTCATTGCTGATAAGTAACATTGTCATAATTAGAGATATTCATTAATTAGCCAAACTACAGGTATTATTTTAAAAAGATCATTGCGATATCATTTTGTTAAACTGATGTTCACATTAATGAGCCTTGTTAAAGCCAGTCTGACCTTTTCCCCAATAAGGAATATTTTGACTATTGTTGCCAATAACTGTCTCTTCATTGATCTTGTGTGGGGACATCAATAAAAGAATATTTGAAGAGCCGAGAAATTCACTGACTCCTTTTATGTTGGTGTCTGCACCACTAAAGCGTTACCACATTATCAGTATAAGATTTTATTTTCTCTTGTTCTAAAACGCGCTTTGAAAATTGTGTTTACAATTATTATTATTTTTTACTTCGTCACTAACCGATTAAGAGAAAAAAAACCCAGCATATATCAGTTTAAAATATCTGAAACTGTTCGTTAGTGTAATCTTAGAAATAATCAGCTGAGATAATTAAATGCAAAATACCAGGACTTGGTATAGGCATGGAGAAGTCCATACATTGTAACTTATATACAGCGCAATGGCTATGCTTAAATCAGCCTGTTACCATCAGTGCTCTCCGTAACAGGCCCTTTTTATTGTTGACTCTAGATAATATTTTTGGAAGTCATCATTAGGGGTTTTCTCCCGATATCCCGCGTGATTTTTAGTAATCAAAATACTTCCCGGAAAATTTCCCATCTCGGGAAATCCCGAGTACACACTTTAAGTGTACAATTTTGTTAGCCCCGAACATATTCAAATAGTAGCAAAGTGACCCTTCATCATCATCATCATCATCATGTCCCTTAGTCCTTGGACCCTTGGGGCGCCACAGATGACATGAAAACTATCCGTCTCCACCCCTCTCGGTCTTCTGCACTGCGCATGGCATCGCCTAGTGACCCTTACCACGACATATTTAAAATAATGACTTTTCAATAGGGTCAGCTCTTGGAGAGAAAACACATTAAACCTTAATTTTCAACTATAATCTTATTGGCGACATTTCATTTCGTGATTGAATTATAACTTAAAATTTAAGACACCTATTTAAAAAAAAAAGAATACTATTTTAAAATCACTACTTCTGATTGTCAGCTGGCTCAGCCAGTGCCCCCCCCCTCCCCAAATCCCTCCGCAACCCCTTTTGAGTTCATCTCCCACGTGCTGGAAACTTGTGTTCCTCGAACTTGTTTATCCCAAAATGTTTATGTGTCAAACTACTTTTAAATTATGTC
This sequence comes from Omphiscola glabra, assembly GCA_964017045.1. Lineage (NCBI taxonomy): Eukaryota > Metazoa > Mollusca > Gastropoda > Lymnaeidae > Omphiscola > Omphiscola glabra. Next base: position 34,827,416 of record OZ024799.1, read on the forward strand.
TTTTTTTTAAAAAAAAATTATTTCATTTCCAAAATGAGCATAGCTGGACGTATCAAAATATAGACACATGTATTATCATTAAAAAAAAAAATTCGAAACAAACTTTTTGTTACAAACTGTTAGGAACATTAAAAAAAAAAAAATCATTTAATGGTTGATTCGAAAATAAAATTACCGCCCTTTGTCGCATGCACACAAAGTGTTCTTTCTACTGGTGGTCATATCCGACATTTGCTTAATCAGCATATTATTAGCAAAGTTATCCATTAATATGGATTAGCCGTAGAAAATGAAGCAACGAGTTGCAAGTGACCAACCTCTCAACTAACCTTATCATTGTTTTTTTTTAAAATTCATTAATAGTTAATAGCAAAAAAACAACCAAAAAAAAACCCTAAACCATAAAAGTCAACTTATTCAGTTTAATTGTATATTTTAAATTAAATATATTTTCCCGGGAACTCCCGTGATACCGAGGGAGGAAAATCTTGAATCACGTTTTCCCGGGAAATGATAAAACCCTAGTCAACATGCTAGGTAATTTGTTACAACAATGCGGGTTATAAAATGGAAATGTCAAATGTCGGAGTCATGATTAACCCCTGTTTTTTTTTATCAGTCATAGGCGGCGCTTGGTGTCATTCCTTGCGTACAACTTTTTGTATCGCCCCAATTAAGTGGCCCAAACAGTTCTATTGTGTCCTGGGGTGGGGGGGTGGTTACAATATTTTCTTTCACCATCGTTATATATATTTGTATAATTCATTTGAAGTCTTTGCGAACGATGACAATCTGTATACATTCATTGTTTCTAGTATTTTACCTCCAGATGTTAAGACACCCCCACCCGCCCCCTTTCCACAAAAACTCAATTATAGTTAACAGTGTTTTTTTAACATTCAAGATCTGGGAAAATGAGAAGAAAGCGGTGACATTTCTTAGGGGGAAAACTCTACAAAAGTCCCGTAGCTGAGAATACAATATGATAATCAAGTTTCCCATTTCAACCTATAATACATCAAGATGGGTGCCCCATAACCGATAGAGAAATCCAGTTAGAATTAACAGTGCTCACCGCGTCGGTTAAACTATATTTGGCGATTTTCATTTCCGGCAGGTCAGCTAAATCCGGTCTTTTAGGCGGAAGTGGGATTCGAAAGTTTTATTCTGAGAAAATATTACAAGACGTATTTTTTGGATTATTTTTTTTCCAATCAATATTATATCATGCTAAATGATGTGACGGAGCTACTTTGTATGTGCTGCTCAGCCAGGATTGTGGAATGAATTTTGCTTTCAGTGATGTGACGCTTAGGGCAGCTCACAGAAAGAAAAATAATTCAAAATCAGACATTGTGAAATACCTCTGGATGCGTCTCTCTTAGAAATTCTGACCTAACCACTCTAAGAAATCTCAATTATTAGATTGTCCTTTAATGCTCTGCCAGCACATAACTAGGGTCATTTTTGCAGTTGACTTTGATGCTCAGGTTTGTTCGTTTGTGATGACGGAATGCACCTAAAAGCCATTCCTGAAAACCCTTTCTACACACACACACCCCCTCCCCCGAAATAAAAAAAAAGAAGCAAATTTTGTAATTTAAAATACCAAACAAATCCACAATAAATCCCGAAAACGAATTTTTCAAATTTTGTGTCCTCAACGAGCATCAAGTCACCGGTATATATTTTTTTCTTTTTCATAAGAAAATATTTTCTTATTTGTCCCTGTTTAGTATAAAAAAAATTAATCGGTAGATCATCGACAAAAGAAGCAGAAGTAACTTTTTTTTTTTTTTAAATCCCCGAAAGTCTCATATGAGCTCCCCTGCCATTAACTGGACGAAGCAGACGCGATGTTGACATAATTCAGACGCTACGTTTATTTTAAGCAGGAGACAAACGATCAACTAAGCGTTGGTCAAGTGTGTCAACAACAAACAAATTAGATATGACAAACGAGTGAGAAATTCGAGTAGAAAGAAAATCTTTAACACACACATAAGTGTCTTGTTACACGATCTGTTATATAAATCAACACCTTCCCTCTATGCCTCAATAATTGACTCTTGTTTTATATTAGATATTTTATAAAGATAACAAATCACTCATATAGTTTCATTGGTAATAAATGCTGAATGAACTAAATGAATTTAAGCATCATACATGTGTAGTTTGTAGATACCAAAATGAACACCGTAAAGATATAGTATTTTTAAACTTTATTCAATACACCGTGTGATGTTCGTGTGTTCTCGTTCACTCGTGGCATTTAGGAGCTGGTGCGTTCTTCGCATGGAGGCCAGGATACATTGTAATGGCTGGACATTAGGGGCTAGAATAATCGATAGGTGACCGGACAATTTTATTACCAAACTCCTTTCCATAACATTATTTTCAGCGTGGAATTCTGGAATATGGAACTTAGTGTCCCCAGAGAACGTACCATTCAAGGGCGTGTTGCTTGTTGGGCATTTAATGTTGCTGCCCCCCCCCCCCCCCCCGAACACAATTTACGGACCTTCCCCAAAGTTTCCCCAAATAACTTAACGATCCTTATTTTCGCTGCTGGAGATTTCTAATAAGACCTTTACCCGACCAATCCCACGTACAAGTTTAGATTCCGTCTGTTCGCTCTGAAATGAACATAGATTTACAAAGATAACAACCCAAATTTCTTGTATTTTTATATCCCCGTGCTCTTGTGTCATCGCCACCGTCTCTTTTTTCTTTAAAAAAAAAAAAAAAAGGAAAAGGGAGACGTCGTGGAAATGGTTTTGTAGGATTTTGTAGGATTCTAGTAAGGCAAATTATAATAGGAAAGTCATGAATCTATTCCTGGTCCTGTACTGCAAATTGTCTATTGCTAATAAGGATGAGGAGCTGTCTAGACAGTGCGACGGGACCAGACATAGTGTGATTGTGGATCGATAACTTAATTGCCGAGAAGGTTTTTCATACCGGTGCCATTCCTCGGCGAAGTCCGTTGCGGGGAAGCCATTATGGTTTTCACTTTTCAGAAGGCACGGCCCCAAACCATTCCTAATTAGATTGAACCCATTACTTATCTCAAAAAGAAACCTCTTCGCCCTGTTTAAAAGGGCATTATTTTGTCAAAGAGAAAAAAAAAAGGGAAATTATCTCGCCGTCTCGTTTCTTGGCTCACGGCGGCTTGTCGTCCGAAGCGACGGCTCTGCGCACGGGCCACTCGGTGTCATTGAATGGTTTCCTCTGCATGACGGTGAGTCGAAGAAGACGGCGGTCTGCGTCGGCGATTCACAGACTTTAATCTCGTTCAGGAATTTAAGGAATGAACATTTTATTGGAAGGATTGTTTTCTTGGTCCTGAAGATCGGGGTTCCGAGGTTTGGATGTTATTCTCATGGAATCGGACTTTCACCATTTTTAATTTGTTTTAATTTCCACTGTTCAGTGGCTCCCGTGTTGTTTTTCACGGGGAGCCATTGAACGAGCCATGCCGTCCAAATGATGTTGGGCATATTTTCTATTTGACCCGCTAAGAAGGCATTCTCAATGTGTCTATGTGTTGTGGCAGAAGGCGGTACAGACCGGTAGATTAGATGCGTTAAGTGTAGGTGATATCCATTGATTCACAATGAGGCATTTGCTTTTAATCTTCCCCAAAAAAGGCGCACACTTTGACGTGCGGCAATTTCACGTGACCAGCCACACCCCCAGCCCACCTCACCCCGCCACAGACATCTACACAACGACTCTTGAATTTAGCGTGACACCCCCACTGTACCCACTGTTGAAAACATATCTGACTTGACGCTTCTTTGACGTCATTGAACTCAATTTCCACTCATCGCGACGACCAAATGTAGTTTAACACTTAACAAAAGTTAAGGAAATATACATTAATTCAGCATTTTGGCACAATATCATCACCATATGATATTAATGAAATACTCTCCAACTAGTGATCTTCAGTTTTCATGTATTTCTTTTCTTATTTCTCATATTTTACATATTTTTCAAAATATTTTTTTTTCATTAAAATCTTATTTTACACAGTAATGATACATAAATTATTCTACTTCCTGTACTCCTGGTTTTGGAAAACCCAACTTCCGGCAATAACATTAATGGCGAACACTAAAGTCTAAAAAAAAATGGGTTTTATATTTCTTGTTATCTCTTCATTTGTCCTATCATTTGAGGAAGGCTCTTAACCGAGGCGTTCTTCATTTACAGTCCTGTCTTTCTACCTCAAGCTTCCACGTACCTTATTCCACCATTTCCTTCACACTGCTTAAAAGGGGTCATTCAATTTTTTGCCTGAAAATATTTATTTTATGTTTTAAATGTTGCCGCGGAGCCCTGGGTTGCTGCGGAGCCCGGGTTTGCCGCGTAGCCCGGGGTTGCCGCGGAGCCCTGGGTTGCCTTGGCTTCCCCGCGAAAAGGGAAAACAGTTTTAACAAATTTGCCGTTTTGCAGTGCGCGTGTTAGAATTCGACATATGCTGCTTTGTGAATATCTGGATGCTGGAAGGGCGCCGTGACTTCAACACGTTTGGGAACCTCTGGTTTAAGGCGTTTGTGGGAAATAACACACTGATGTCAGTTGCCACTGTTCTTAGATCTCATTATGTAACAATTCATGAAGGAAATATGTAATCATGTAAATCTCATATGTTACCTATTTATAGACGTCACACCAAGGGCGAGAGGGAGTCCTATTTCCTGTGTGTATTTATCGGGTTTGGGGGGGGGGGGGGGTGTGGTGAAAAGGGTCCCCAGGTCCCGGACCTAATAGTGACAGCAAGACTTCATGAAAATAGAGATGATTTTGTTCTTCTTACTTGCAATTGTTTGAAAAAAAAATATCAATACTGCTATTTCAATTATTGGATTTTCCCACCCCTTTCCACCCGAAAGCCAACCAGCTTAACATGTGTTCAATTTCCTTATAAAGGTAAATGCTACTCTGGGAACTATATTCCATTCCATGAACGAATCTTCAATTCCTGTGTCAAACAGTTGGTGTGGGAATTCCCTATTTATTGTCCCGTTCGTAGTTCGTTTGATTACCCCGTGTATTGTGTTTGGTTGGCGCATGACACACATCATTTTTAAACGACGTCCGCTGATAAAAGTGAAAGTGGCCCTGTAAAAACATGACCTAACATCCCATAGGTTTATTTTAAACCCGTGCGTCAAAACTGTACGCCAATATCTTTAAATACCACGCATTTCCGTAAAAACTGATAAATGTAGGCGTTTCTTGGTAGGCGACTGAACATTTAGTTCACAGTATGATTGTGTTGTTCTACGTTGCGATGCATCCGGGTTTCTTATAGAGCGGGATTTGATCTACGATACGGAAATCTGTCAGATCTGCTTTTGAGTTCCAGTCATTTAAAAAAAGCTTCGTGTGTCAACAGATGTGTTTTCAAGCCTGTTTTCAAAACATTGACCTTAACCGCGGCTTAAACGTGGGTCTGACATCCGGCCACTAACTTAACACAGCGGTTACTGACAGATGTGGACGCAATCCGACTAGGTGGAACTTGGCGAAGTTGTCGGTCGAACAAAGTAGAGGGTGAACGTGTTTTATTGGTGACCGTGAGAAAGGACCATGGGGGCACGCGCCAGTTGACAAGTGTGACAGCAGCACGTTAAAACATAAAGGATAATAGTGGTGGGTTGTTCTGTACACGAAGCCAGGATGGCGACGTCGCCAACTACAGAGCTCGGCATACCGTCCAGCTTCAGTAGGACGTCTTCACTCAGGAGATCGTCTCGTAAACGGCAATCCTTCGGAGCACGTGAGTAACTGAAATATTTATTTTTTAAATTGTGTACTGTTTTCACGACTAAGGGCGGTAAGGTGGGTGGGTGCATGTCAGTGGTTCTCAACCTTTCTAATGCCGCGACCCATTAATACAATTCCTCGTGTTCCCCAACCACAAAGTTATTTTCGTTGCTACTCCATAACTGTAGAGTATATGTGTTTTCTGACGGTCCTAGTCGACCCCTGTGAAAGGGTCGTTCGATCCCCAAAGGGTTCGCGACCCACAGGTTGAGAACCTCTGGTGTATGGGATTGTTGGGTAGTCCTTACCGTACGTGTCAGTGAAATCGTTTTGAAAGAGTGAATACCAATGAACCGGGGGGCCTGACACAAGTCTGGCACACACCATTACTGAAAGATATCACCGTGGGATAATGTCTATATTTGATACGGAATCACATACAGGCTTATTATGTTCAGTGGCCGTAATGTAAATGTGCAGCGCCATTTAAAAAATGTTCACGTTCATGGCACCTTTATAATCAGGGAGAAATAGTGTACACATCGTTTCTTCGTGTGCATCCGTTTCTAACCTTAAATTTTTCTGCCCGATGGTACGCGTGAGACCCTCGCTCGCGAGTGTGAGACTCATGGTCAAAAACACCTTTTCGATGAAACCAATAAAAATATATATTGTTAAGTGTGAGCTTGGAATTGTAAATTTTGTTAGATTCTTAAAATTATTTGTTTCAAATATAAATGTTGGTGGTTGCGTTGTTATCAACATCATCAAATCTTTGGATAGTTGTATGGTTGGGCGAGATTTTATTTGATCGTAACATTAAAATAAAGATCATGTCAGATCAAATTTGGGTATTCCCAGTACGTATAGAAAGCCGGCAGTCAGCCAATGTCAGTGTAAGTTATCAGGTATAATTTATGACAAAATAAAACTTTGGCCTTACACGGAAACAACATTGTAATGTCGAGGTTTGAATTCTTAATTTGGTGTTATCTGTTGACATAGCCGTTAAGAAATATGTATGTTTGCAGAGGCGTAGCTAAGAGAGGGCAAGGGGGGACAGATGTCCCTGGGCGCCAAACACTCTAGCCACGCCTCTGTATGTTTGTGATAATTCTGATTATATTATACTTGCTGCCAGGATAATTATATTTTTAAAAAAATTAGTTTTATTTTGGTCTATCACCTTTTTTTTCCGTCCTAAAATCTCCAAATTCAACATGTACATCTCTGGAGTCATTCTAAAATTTTAAGGAACGATAATTTATTTTGTAATGTTCAGTTCATATATTTTTCATTGTAGCTTCCCTTGCACAGAGTTTCTCCATGAAACCATAGAACTAGTACTGGGGCTCCTTGAACTATCCTAACATATTATTATTTATTTGTCTTTTTTTTCCTAACGTCATGAACTGTTTGATTACATTTTAAGAAATAGAAACGAAAAATAGTTTAAACTGCAATAAAAAGATGTATGCCATTAATAAAAGGTATATGATGTATGCATAGTCAAAAAGTGCACGCATTTTAAAAATTTACCATAACGACGATACACAAACAAATATTTGCTGTAAGCGCATTAAATATAAAAAAAAAATGTACCGTGTTTCTGTTGAACGGTATTCTGATAATGTGCCTCCTTCTACACCGGACGTCCCCAAACTTTTTTGTCTCGTGGACCTCTTGTCATGTTTTTCGAATTTGGGTAGACCCCCTGCTTACCTAATATTGATTTTTTGCAATTCCATTAACTTCAAATGTATTTTTGACAGCCGGTATAGTGCTACTCACTTTGAAAGATTTAAAGTTATAACGGTAGTGAAGTGTAGTGTGAAAAACTTTTTAAAAAAACATGTTAAGTTTTATTAATTTATTGATTCAATTCAAATTAAAGCGAACCAAATTAACATTTACTTTCTGTTACATAAAATAACTAGGCAAAAAATAAATGCTTTTAGTTTGAGGGATGAAACTGATGCTTTAATAATAAATTTTCAACATTTGGAAGATACGGTTGTTATTTTACAAAATAAAACTTTACACGCAGAGAAAATAAAAACGTACGCGGGCGGAGCTGCGGGAAACGGCTAGTTTGAAATAATTCTTAAACAGTTTCATATATCAGAAAATATGGTATGGTATGGCATCTTTCCGTCTACGAGAGACGATAGATTATCTTGTCTGGTTGCAGCTCTTCGTGTGGCTAATGAGACCGATCCTTGAATGGCAGTCTCTTGTGCATGTCCCGCACACGAATGCAGTGGAGTAGTGTTTTCTTGCCTTTCTCCGCTCTCTCTATCAGAAAATATACCCAATAACTAAAATTTTAATATGATTTTTCATCACGTTTCATGAACATTTATGTTTTTAAAATTTTAACTTCATAGGTACTTTTATAATTTATGTATGAAGTTGTATGTCTTTATATTATAGGGTAATATTATGTAAGTAAATATGTACTATCTGTATATGTCGATTATTCCATTCATGGAATGCCAAAATAGAAGTCACGACCTGCTAACATGAGATCCCCTATCGTCGACCCACATTTTCATTTCATGGACCCGCAATTTTCTTTTCGCTAACATAGACCCCTTGCAAGATGTCGTCGACCCCGGGGGGTCGATATAGACCACTTTGGGAACACTGGTCTACACTTTCATTGCTTCTTTTTATCAGTGTTACATAAAGTAGTCTGTTTATAGTTCATCATACAACAGCATCAGAATCAATGTCTCAACATCTCTATATCACTGACTTCCCTCTTTATATGCTGTATTAGTCTCATTAAAACCCACCTACTAGACTCTAGTAATACAGAAATGCCCCCCATCTTTTAAAGGATCTTTCCTTCATTACTTAGTTCCCTTAACCCCTATTCAAGCACGATCCGCTCGTCTACAACGTGATTGTATTCAATCCCAGTCCCTCATCTGCAGACCTAAGCAACGGGGTCGTGACGGTGCCCTTATTTCCATGAAAATCTTATTGATTACCATAGCAACTGGTTACCAAATCAGGATAAAGAGCCGCGAGGCGAAGTAATCTACTGTCAGATAGGGGGAGTAGAGGGGTAGGTACAGTCTAATGGCTACCATCTTGTTCCTTCTCGTGTGTCCGACTTGTGTGTCCCACTTGTGTGTCCGACTTGTGTGTCCCACTTCTTGTACATCCGGTAGCATTGGGCTGCCTGTTTCTCTGAGATCTTAAAGATTTTAGTTGTTTTTTTTTTAAACTCAACGTCTCATGTAGAAAAAAAATTGCATTAATGATTAGTTATGCCCCTAGCAATGGGTGTCTCTCCGGAGTGGTCATAGTTTTAAAAATGTGTGTCCTTCCATTGACTTCCATATCTCTGATCTAATATTTCCCTCGTGTCTGTTTTTCCAGCATTGTACGCTGGGCCAACATAAGGAGATCCGGTCTTGTAAGTCTCATGGTCTAGTTTGATCGCATAGCGATGTTAGCTCAGGAACCGGCCAAATTCGGCTTGCAGACATCACCCGGTCACCAGTCGCAGATTTGATCAGGTCGAAGGGCTTGTCTGTACCACAGGGGTGTACTGTCATCGATTTGTGGTGGGTGTGGGGGGAGATACTATTTTGTTCAATCGATAAGGCGTTAAGTTAAAGGAGTGGTAGTTACTCAATCGCCCCCCCCCCCTTTTTCCAGAGTCTCCCACACATATATCAATGAAAGGACTCAATGCTCTGGCGAGGGAAGAACTCGATTTCATGGTCCTATTAGACGTTCTTGTCTCTATGAATACCTCTTTAGTAGGTGAGAGTACTCACGTGGTCATACTAATTCTCTGAGGTTGGCACTTGTTTTGCTTGGACATATACGCAGACTCGTTTATTATACATTGATAGAAATCCCCCTTAAGCACATCGTCCTTACCCCCCCCCCCCCACACAACCCGCCCCTGAAATCAGCTGCCCTTCAATGTCTACTGTTACATCTTAAATCGTCCTCTCTCCTGCATTCGAGATTTACTACCAAGCTGTAAACTGCACATCAGGGTTGTGTTAGATCGTTTTGTTAAGCTCGACCCGCAGGTACACTGTTGTGTTATGTCTCGGGACCCCCCCCCCCCCCCCAACTTTAAAAAAAGTAAATTATTTTCGTTCACTTTTCATTTCCTAATCCGTGGCACCTGCAGCTTTTAACACGTCTCAGGTGAGGCGGTAAGAAAGGTTTTATTTCATTAGTGTCATTGATTGATTCATGTGCTCCCCCCTCCTCTAAGCTACCCCCCTCTAAGCTACCCCCCCTCTAAGCTACCCCCCCTCTAAGCTACCCCCCGTCCAAACCGCAAAGGCAAACAACCCAAATGCTTTCGTCATCATCCCCACCTCTCATCATCCCCTCCAGTGGGCTATTCAACCCAAATAGGTTTATGTCTGCCTGCTTTGAAAGGGTCGCTCAAAGAAGCAGGTGGGACACACCAGAAACACATCTCTCATTAGCGTGTCAGTGATGTTTTCATCTTCTAATTAGCATGTCAGTGATGTTTTCATCTTCAAATAAACACGTGTTCAATTATTATCCTTCTGTGTGGTGTGTACTTCGATCTGGTGCTAAACGTTATAGGTGATCAGTCTATATTGATCAGGTCCTAAATGTTATAGGTTATTAATCTATATTGTTTGGGTTCTAAATGTTATAGGTTTTTACTCAATTTTGATCTGGTCCTAAATGTTATATAGGTTATTTATCTATATTGATATAGCTTGATTTTTAGACTGGGAAAAAATGCAAATATCGTTTTATAAGAAACTTTCACAGATCAGACTTGACCCTAAAAAATAGCATTAATTTAAGATGAAAAGTCAATGATAAGATGTGGTGAACTGTGGTGTGATGTGATATGATGTATTCATATTAAAATCATACCCAGTGAGTGTGTTTAAAAATTGGGGCGCCGCCCCCCCCCCCCCAAACAAAAGCACGGAAAACTGGATGTGTCCCACGCTCCCACCACCCTGTTCTCTTTATGATGCCCCCTGTCATTTTATCGAGCCATGACGTATAGAACATTTTTATGAACAATTACTGTTCTATTATGTTTGCATGTTTGTGTTAATTTCATCTGACGCCTGTCTTCGGCTACCTGTCTACTTTGTCAGATCCTTATCGATATCATTGCATTCAGTCGATAGCTGGCCTTGGGACTGCTATTGCAACGTGAACATTTTTTTTAGTTGGGAGTGTGCATTGTAGTATTAATATATTTTTTTTTTTTAAACTGGGGAGTGTTTATTGTAGTTTTATTGTACTGTTAATATTTTTTTAGCTGTGAGTGTTTATTATAATATTAATATTAGTCGGCTGATGTGATGCTTAATTAAATTTGACAGTTAATGAAGTATTAATTTTTGTTTTAATGGTTTAACAAGGTTTTATTATTTGTTAGCTTTTTGGGTCAATTCAGTATAAGATTGGTGAACTGTTTGGGTCTAATTCAGTATAAGATTGGTGAACTGTTTGGGTCTAATTCAGTATAAGATTGGTGAACTGTTTGGGTCTAATTCAGTATAAGATTGGTGAACTGTTTGGGTCTAATTCAGTATAAGATTGGTGAACTGTTTGGGTCTAATTCAGTATAAGATTGGTGAACTGTTTGGTTCTAATTCAGTATAAGATTGGTGAACTGTTTGGGTCTAATTCAGAACTGCTTTAATTAACTTACGGGGGATTTGTGCATAACAAAAGATTGCCGACAAAACAAAAGTATCGTATTTTCGCGTATGTAAGACGCGTCTTATACAAAGTTTTAAGTACCCTGCACCCACGCAGGCCCCGCACCCTCTCTTATTTATGGGTGCGTCTTACGTAACATATTTTTTGTTCTAAAATCGTCAAAAACCGCGCCACATATACGGGTGCGTCTTTAACATTATTCTCTTCTTTCGTATAGTCCATTCTTTTCTTAATTTGGCCCCCACTGACCTCTCAAAATTGAGACCATTCTAAATAGTCCAACGGTTCCCAATAAATTAACAATTTAAAATGGACGTCATTTCATGACGTGGCTCTATTTTAATCAGGAGCTTTTCTCTTTGTGGCTGGCTACACTCGACCCCTTCCACCGGGGCAGTTCTCTTTGTGTTTCGTTTCGACCCCACCCCTCAGAGCAGCATCCTAGTTTGTCAAGGAGTTTTTAATTATAACCACACAAAAAATCCATTTCATGCCTGTCCAATCATTCTCATCGTCTTAAAATAATCTTAGGGGTGATGTAGCAGCATCAGCAACATCAGTAGCACCCTCCTGGTTTAAACTCGGTCATCACATCCCTGCCAACCCTGCCATCACATCCCTGTCAACCAGTCCATCACAACCTTGCCAACCTGACCATCACATTCCAGCCAACCCGGTCATAAGATCCATGTCAACCTGGCCATCACATCCCTGTCAACCAGTCCATCACAACCTTGCCAACCTGACCATCACATTCCAGCCAACCCGGTCATAAGATCCATGTCAACCTGGCCATCACACCCGTGTCATCCGGGTCATAAGATCCTTGTCAACCTGGACATCACATCCGTGTCATCCCGGTCATAAGATCCTTGTCAACCTGGCCATCACATCCCTGTCAACCCGGCCATCACATCCCTGCCAACTCGGTCATAAGATCCCTGTCAACCCGGCCATCACATCCCTGTCAACCCGGCCATTACACACCTGTCAACCCGACCATCATATCCCTGTCAACCCGGCCATCACATCACCGTCAACCCGACCGTCACATCCCTGACAACCTGGCCATCACATCCCTGTCAACCCGGCCATCACATCCCTGTCAACCCAGCCATCACAACCTTGCCAACCTGGCCATCACATTCCTGCCAACCCGGTCATAAGATCCATGTCAACCTGGCCATCACATCAATGTGAAAATGACCATCACATCCCTGTCAACGCGTTATCACATCCCTGTCAACCTTGCCATCCCATTCCTGCCAACCCGGTCATAAGATCCTTGTCAACCTGGTCATCACATCCCTGTGAAACTGGCCATCACATCCCTGTCAACCCGGCCATCACATCTCTGTCAACCTGGCCATCCCATTCCTGTCAACCTTGTCATCTTATCCTTGTCAACCCGACTATCACATCCCTGCCAACTCGGTCATAAGATCCCTGTCAACCTGGCCATCACATCCCTGCCAACCCGACCGTCACATCCCTGCCAACCCGACCGTCACATCCCCGATTCATGGCACTTGCGTCTCGATCCAACCAACGTCTCTCTGTCTTCCTTAAAGCTAAACAAAACAGCCAAAAGGAAACAACAGACTGTTATTGAATCTATAGACCCTGACGGATTTTTCCTTGCGTATTGCGAAATCACTACTAACTGCTTGGTGGAATTCGGTTACTAAGTCGTTATCATTTCTACGACTCTGGCTTTGACAAGACGTATTAAAACTTAGTGGGGTCACCATTTGGTCGATTCACAACGGATTAAATCCTATGCATGACGTCACATGATTCGTGAAGTTTTTTAAAATTTTCCTCCTGTCCAGAACCAGGTCGTGAGCTTTTTTAGGCCATCCGAAATTCTCTCCTTTATTGGAGATGGGAGCGACAGGGGAGGCAAATCATATTTCCACAGTGTCCATTCATTACCTTTTGCCCCTCTCTAGCCCATCCCCAAACTTCGTCTTTGCAGAGTTCCATTAGGCACTGGACTTTGATTCCACCCACGTTTGGGGACGGACCCCGTGAGACAGCACGCATGCGGAGAATTCTCCCTATTGCCAGAATAAACGTCTGCTGTCGGCGGTGGGGGCGCTACCCGGGGCTTGGCGGGGGTAGGGGTGTCCGGTGGATCGGTGTCAGCCGGATAGCGAGGAGGGACTCGATGTTTTTGTGGTGCCATTACTAAACTGTTCTCACCAGTGTGGTTGGTGGTGTCTGGGATTATACGTGGCAGTGTGTTGTGATCGTCAGCCCCTGCTAGTGTTATGATGGTCAGTGTTGTGATGGGCAGTGTTGTGATAGTCAGCCTATGCTAGTCTTGTGATGGTCAGACCATGCTAGTGTTGTGATGGTCAGCCCATGCTAGTATTGTGATGGTCAGCCCATGCTAGTATTGTGATGGTCAGCCCATGCTAATGTTGTGATGGTCAGTGTTGTGATGGTCAGACCATGCTAGGGACACTAGTGTTGTGATGGTCAGCCCATGCTAGTGTTGTGATGGTCAGCCCATGCTAGTGTTGTGATGGTCAGCCCATGCTAGTGTTGTGATGGTCAGCCCATGCTAGTGTTGTGATGGTCAGCCCATGCTAGTATTGTGATGTCAGCCCATGCTAGTGTTGTGATGGTCAGCCCATGCTAGTGTTGTGATGGTCAGCCCATGCTAGTGTTGTGATGGTCAGCTCATGCTAGTGTTGTGATGGTCAGCCCATGCTAGTGTTGTGATGATCAGCCCATGCTAGTGTTGTGATGGTCAGCCCATGCTAGTGTTGTGATGGTCAGCCCATGCTAGTTTTGTGATGGTCAGCTCATGCTAGTGTTGTGATGGTCAGCCCATGCTAGTGTTGTGATGGTCAGCCCATGCTAGTGTTGTGATGGTCAGCTCATGCTAGTGTTGTGATGGTCAGCTCATGCTAGTGTTGTGATGTCAGCCCATGCTAGTGTTGTGATGGTCAGCCCATGCTAGTGTTGTGATGGTCAGCCCATGCTAGTGTTGTGATGGTCAGCCCATGCTAGTGTTGTGATGGTCAGCTCATGCTAGTGTTGTGATGGTCAGCTCATGCTAGTGTTGTGATGGTCAGCCCATGCTAGTGTTGTGATGGTCAGCCCATGCTAGTGTTGTGATGGTCAGCCCATGCTAGTCTTGCAATTGTCAGCCCATGCTAGTCTTGTAATTGTCAGCCCATGCTAGTCTTGTAATTGTCAGCCCATGCTAGTCTTGTAATTGTCAGCCCATGCTAGTCTTGTAATTGTCAGCCCATGCTAGTCTTGTAATTGTCAGCCCATGCTAGTCTTGTAATTGTCAGCCCATGCTAGTCTTGTAATTGTCAGCCCATGCTAGTCTTGTGATGGTCAGCCCAGGCTAGACTCATACTGAAATAGTGATTTTTAAAAACAAAAATATTAGGTTGTGACGTCTGTATAATTAAAATGTGTATTCAAAGGTATCGATAAACTCGTATGTTGTGTTCGAAATCACATTGGCTTATCAGATGTACACATGTATGTGAAGTTGTTTCAATTTAAGGTCGAACCGAAAGAGTGTCTTCTTCTTTTCTTTAATTCTTCAAATGCTCTCAAAGTGAGAAATCGTGTATCAATTATTAAGCAGATGTTTGTCACACGTTTGGATCAAAGACAGACCAGTAGTTGAAGTTGCTCGTGAATATGCTGTGTGTTTCGTAGTAGTATATGTAGCGTTGACTTATCTTGTTGTGTAGGTCAAAACATATACTTGTTATGATGGAAGACCCTTGTGCTGAAAATACTCAAGTCACAAGTTATGACAAAATCAATCTAAACTGTGACCTTTTCTCTCCGGTTTAGCCAAGTGCACTGCATCAATTTGAACACATTTCAATGCACATGAGTTCCGTATCTAAACGAGCCAAACAAAAAATAATGAAAATGGTTACATTTTATTGATAAAAAGAATATTTGAATTTGATTATTCCAAAATGATTATTTTGTGACTTAAGTACTTTTAACGCCAATGTCTTCAGTTGGTTTATTAATTCAATTTAAGCGTCTTGTAACGTGCATACCAATGTGTCTTGGTAGCCCTAACTTTTTTCTGGTTTTAACTTCAAACTCTTTGATTGAAAAGCCGATAACTTATTTAAGAAACCATCCGGAAGTGTCCATAGCGCCAGACCAGCCTCTCTTTGCTGTAAGACGTGTAGGCACCACGGTTTTAGGGAGGGGGGGTGGGTCATGAGTAAGATAAAGCCATAACATTTTTGTGCTTTATCAAATGTCTCTTACATTGCCGTCACACACAAATCAATAAAATTGAATGATCAAGTTCCCAAATTACATATCAAATGATAACAAGTTATACTTTTCTCTAACGTATATTTATAGTTTTGCTTTGCAAAATAAAATCAATACGCTAGACGGGCGGTGAGTGGAAGCCCTTGGGAATATAACACATGCATGTATCTCATCAAGGTCCAGGGCTTTCTTCATCTGCTTAAAGAAAACAAAAATTGCCGTTATAGTCTGACCGTTGTATTGCTAGTTGTCTTGTGTCTGTTGGAAATATCTTCCGTTACTGCACAACCTTTTGAGTCGCGACCCATGCTTTAGGAGCCAGGGAATTACTGTCCAGTCTGCAGCTTTAGAAGTGGTGCTAACATTTGCTTATCGTTGGACCCCATTAACTATATACCAGCTTTTTAAAAATGGAGACGCTTAAGGTTTATACCACTTAAATAAATAATCCTTGCGAGACCTTCCCCCCCCCCCCATTTTTCCCCCCAAGGCTGTAAAGGCATTATCTGTAAAGATGCTTGCAATGTAAATTAAATTTTGATTGACTGCCTTGTCATCGTTTGTGCTATGAAGAAAAATGTCTTTTATGTAAATTATTGTAGATGATTGATTGTATCGATTAATTTGACTCGAGCTACATTGATCTCGATGGGGATTAAACCCGATCGCCCCGTTCCCTTATCTGACTCAGCCATGAATGTCATGTTGACCCTCACACCACTCTCCCAACACTCAAACGAAGCAAAGTCTCAGTGTAAGCCCTATGTGTAACCAGGGTTCATGGATCCTGCTCTATGAGCCCATGTACGCGGACGGCATGGATACATCTCAGGCTTTCTCAAGTAAACAAAGCATGATTTTTTTTTTTTTTACGTTCAACCATGCATCTTATCAATTTTGAGTTAATTCAACGCTAAAAGTGGTGCATATTCTATATCATCCCAAACTTAAGTATGTGCATGTTATTTAAACAAATTACTTGAACCTTTTATTTCATTCGTTTTGTTGAATAGCATTTTTTTTTAAAACACCAAAAAAAAAAAAAAAAGAAAACAAAATTCCCATTGTCCTCTATAGAGTATAAAATGTATGACCTGCTAAAACAATTCAATTCATCCTATTATGGCAAATCTCCCATTTAACTATTTCAAAAATATATTAGTAAAAACTGTTTATTTGTAGGTCACAGTTTTTAATATATTTTAATCCAGGGAGGCAACTGTATTAAATTAAATAGCATTCCAGTTACGTGCCTTGGGGTTTCGAGGAAAACCAATTGTTCATCTTATGGTGATGTTAGAGAAGATGAACATGTCGAGGGAATGACTGTTATATATGAAGTCAGTTAAGTACTGGATGACAATAAACAAGCTCGAATTGAAGGATGAAAAGACTGAGCTGATCCCGATTGCTACCGCTCAAACGATAAAATATTTAAAAAATACACCATTCTTTACTCTCTCAGGCGTGCAGATTGAATTTGCTCAAACAGTGCGAAACCTGTGTGTCTACTTAGACAGAAAACTAACTATGGAAAATCACATTAACATGATTTGCAAGGCGATTTTTCTAGAGCTGCGCAGAATTAGTCATATCAGACCTTTCTTAACTTTGAATGCATCAAAGAGGCTGATGTCTGCATTCGTTCTATCACTCATGGACTACTGCAATGCTCTCATGGTGGGTCTTCCAGCTACGCTCCTGGATAAAATTCAAAAAGCACAGAATAACGCGGCTCGAATTGTTCTTCGTAAACGGAAATTCGACCATGCTAAAACTCTTCTGAGAGAACTGCATTGGCTGCCGGTCCGCGCTCGCATAGAGTACAAAATTGCAACTCTGTGCTACCGCTGCTTGCATGACCTGGCGCCGTCCTATCTCCAAGCGCTCATGATGCCTTATGTACCCACTAGACAACTCCGCTCATCCGATAGTGGCAAACTCTCGATACCGCGTGTTCGGCTTGAGACTTACTGAAAGCGCAAGTTCGCATTTGCTGGCCCAACCATTTGAAACACCCTTCCTGACGCTCTCAGACACAGCCAGACGCTGGAGTCCTTCAAGACAAATGTAAAAACTCATCTATTTCACAAACACCTTATGGGGTGAAGTTGTCTACCATCTTCTTCAGCTAGTTATTAACTCCCAGCTTTGTTTTTGTACCGCGCTTCGAGCCTTTGGGGATGAAGCGTGATTTTTCAAATGAACTTTATTATTATTATTATTATTATGCATAGCCTAGTTGCACGACTAAGAAATAATCCAAACGTGCACACGTCTTTTACCTTTTATTTCTTTGAACTGAATCTTGGTTGCTATTTCAAGCTCAGTTGTGTAAACATCGGAGTTCCAGATCCCATTAAAACGAAATCAATGTTATGAATAAGCACTGCAGCATTTGTTTGGAAAGCTGCTACAAGTACGATCACAGAACGCCCAGTACAATCGCTTTCACATGTACCCTGAAAAGCACATCCGTTAAGAGTTTAAACGTGTGTAGTCGCCCCCCCCCCCCCACGTGTGTAGTCGCCCCCCCCCTCCAACCCCAACAGGGTATTTGATGTCTCACAATGGGGTATTTAGAATTTTAATCTTATCTTTACCACCTGTTTCAATTCTTTACGATGTTCTAATACAGAGGTTCCCAAACTTTTTTGTCTCGTAGACCCCTTGCCATGTTTTTCGGTTTTAGGTAGACCCCTTGCTATACCTGATATTTATTTTTTGCAAATTCATTATCTTCAAATGTATTTTTGACAGGCGGTATAGGGCTACTCACTTTGAAAGATTTAAATTTATAACGGTAGTGAAGTGCAGTGTGAATAACTTTTTTAAAAACTTGTTAAGTTTTATACATTTATTATTTAAAATTAAATTAAAAAATGCCAAAATAGAAGTCTTGACCCATTACATGAGATCCACTATCGTCGACCCCAATTTTTATTTCATGGACCATCATTTTCATTTCATGGACCCCCCCCCCCCCAATTTTTTTTCCGCTGCCGTAGACCCCTTGCAAGTTGTCGTAGACCCCTGGGGGTCGATATAAACCACTTTGGGAATCACTGTTCTAATAGATTGTGTCTGGTATAAAATCAGTGCTGAATTCGGTGTTTTAATTCCTTCAGTGTGGCGCTCCCCAATGGCTCAGCAGTTAATGGCTGCCTTGGACTAGTGTTAATTTCAATGGAGTAAAATTCGACTTATAAAATAAAATAATACATTCTTAGCATTTCTTTCTTTTGAGATGGAGTCGTTCTAATCATAATTGGATCTGGAGAAAAATCTCCGACTTTGCTACCGCGACCTTAGGGTATATACTAAAATGTTGGTCCATATTGATTAAGATGACTGCCCCCTTCGTATTTGACGATTGTCACGACATAGCTAAGCCATGAAAATGGTGTTACAGAACACCTGGTATTGAGTAGTGTTAATAACTAGCAAGATTGGCGCCCAATGCCTCACAATAATCTCAAGTTGTAGTGCAAAAAAAAAAAAATTTAAAAAAATGCAAGTGGGGGACGTGGGGGTTATTAACTAATGTGAACTTGGCGTGTGCCCGTAATTGTCACCGATGCATTGGCAATAATATCGTGTATTTGAGTTCCGTGATATAGTCTTGATGATATAGTCTTGAGGATATAGTCTTGATGATATAGTCTTGATGATATAGTCTTGAGGATATAGTCTTGAGGATATAGTCTTGATGACATAGTCTTGATGATATAGTCTTGAGGATATAGTCTTGAGGATATAGTCTTGAGGATATAGTCCTGAGGATATAGTCTTGATGATATAGTCTTGAGGATATAGTCTTGAGGATATAGTCTTGAGGATATAGTCTTGAGGATATAGTCTTGAGGATATAGTCTTGAGGATATAGTCTTGATGATATAGTCTTGAGGATATAGTCTTGATGATATAGTCTTGATGATATAGTCTTGATGATATAGTATTGAGGATATAGTCTTGAGGATATAGTCTTGATGCCGGAAACCCGGAGGTGTGATTCAATTAGATAAATTACACGAACAATCTGTGTCAATATAACAATATATGTTAAGCTTTAATAATAATTTTACATTATACATAAGGAGTGATTAAATATAGTTTGTACGCGCATTACTGCTCTATGGTCGGGACAAAATTAATGATTCGATCCAACCGAAGAATCGATTCCCAGTCATTTCCTCGTTCACGCCGGTCTAAATATATATATTATATATTTTTAAATACAAACATTTACATAACAAAACAAAAAAAGTATTAAAGTAAACAACAAATATAAAAAAAAAAAGTATTTGAAATACATCAGTATGTTCTTAAAATACAACATACGTGTTGAGGATCTTGATGGAGGTTATGTTATTTTTAAGAATCCGCTTGTATCAAGAATCGGCGGTCCACGAAATAGGTATGTGCACTACTCGATTCGACCCTGATGCTGGCCCCCCCCCCCCCCCCCCCCGGCTAAGCGCATCTTTAAATATATTGACATTATCATAATCCGACGCGGCCCACATCCACTGAGCTCCACATGGCTGGCCATCAAACTTTTCATAACACCATTGTTTGAAAGATCGGTGACAAAAAAATGTAGGGCATTTGTGGAGTGGTTCCGTCGAACAACGTTCCAATAGCTTTGACGGTGATTATGCATGTGTCCCTACAACATGTTAGCTTCGTCATTAACGCAGTGTTACGTGTTCATATTGTCTGTCCTTCTGATCTTTGTTTCACTAGCTGTGCCCAGGAAGCTGTACAATTAGAACTTGTTAAAAAGGTGGTACCGTATTTTCACGGTGTTTCTAATCCATCACCGGGTGTTTTTTTTTACCTTTCCGTCTCTGACAGGTCGATAGGCGCCCCCCTATATTGGCGCCGTTGTCCAATTGCAGACCGGAATACCGTTATGTCCGCCATCCCACGGCCCCACTTCATTACTAGTAATAATGGAAGCATTTAATTGCGGACATTGCAGCAGCTGAGAACGTCATCCCATCGTTTTGTTAGCTTCCATCATGTAATTCTCACATACGTCATGCTAAACGTGGTATTGTCGGATATATAGGTAACTCGTGTCGCGCCCCCCGCCCCCCCCCACTATCTCACCCCCACCTCACTACCCCCACCTCTGAGAGCTATTCGAAGACGTCTCCTAGTCCTTTGTGTTGACAGAACGGCACAAAGTTTATTAACATAAACATAATCAGAGAGTTTGAGGTTTGTGTACAAAATAGTTCACTGAATGTGGGATGGAGATCAATCTGTGTAACTGAAGATGGGGTAGAGTCGAAGACATTTTTTTTTTTTTGTTTTTTTTTTTTTTTTTGTTTATTACAAAGTCTTTTGAAATCTTACC
Organism: Omphiscola glabra; assembly: GCA_964017045.1. Classification (NCBI taxonomy): domain Eukaryota; kingdom Metazoa; phylum Mollusca; class Gastropoda; family Lymnaeidae; genus Omphiscola; species Omphiscola glabra. Next base: position 34,848,540 of record OZ024799.1, read on the forward strand.
TTCAACTGATCTCCGAATTTGTTCAATGGTATATACAACGTTATCTACTTCCGGATAAATCGTATTTTTTAGGTGGCGTATTTGTCGTTAAAACACGACCACGTCATCACAGAGGATAATCGTATAGTATGTGTCTGTAATACAAATATGAGCAAGCAATTTAAAGACACTTTGTCCCCAAAACTATCCTACAAAAACTATCCTACCAAAACTATCCTATCAAAACTATCCTATCAAAACTATCCTACAAAAACTATCCTACCAAAACTATCCTACCAAAACTATCCTACCAAAACTATCCTACAAAAACTATCCTACAAAAACTATCCTACCAAAACTATCCTATCAAAACTATCCTGCCAAAACTATCCTACCAAAACTATACTACTGCTAGCACCGGGAATGTCCTTTTTTCCAGTGGCTATTTTTTGAAGGCACTTAATGGAAACCTAATAGCGACCACTGGGAACAAACCCCCCCCCCCCCCCCCCCCCGTTTTATTCACTCACCACAACGTATGGTCGATGGACCATTTGGGTGAGTTTGCTGATGGGGAGTGGAGCGATGGGGTGGGATATGGTGTGCTCCCCATTCGGTTAGCAGTTCGTGAGTAGGCCATGAAATGTCAGACAAACACCATCTACGGTTAGTAGATTTGTACAAATACCACGAGAATTGTGTGAACACTGGCTGGTTCGTCTCACGAGCTTTGTACGTGTAGAAGTAGATACGGACTTTGGCGAATTTCATTACAAATCGAGAATTCTCTTGGAGCCTGGGCTGGGGTGGGGGTGGGGGTCTTCTCCACCCCCGAACGCCCTTTAAAGTTTCTTTATACGCGGTATATCTGTCGATTATTTACTTCTTTTTATTTTGTTCATGCCTATACTGACTCGGTCAGGTTGCAATAGTACTAACTCTCATTTCAATGTGCCGTTTGGTGAAAATTCCGAGAGCACTGATCGATTTCAGGTCATTTCTATCTCCGGTCAGGCGGATGTGGCTGTGTAGTATTGACTAGAGACTCGTTGTGGTGGCGAGTGGTAGGTTAATTTGCCAGCTCTACAATGGTCACTCTGATCACGGTGGTCTTAGTCCCCGGTGACTATAGCACTACAGTTGACACTATGGCCACGGCAGTTCTAGTCCACGGTGACTATAGCACTACAGTTGACACTATGGCCACGGCAGTTCTAGTCCACGGTGACTAAAGCACTACAGTTGATACTATGGCCACGGCAGTTCTAGTCCACGGTGACTATAGCACTACAGTTGACACTATGGCCACGGCAGTTCTAGTCCACGGTGACTATAGCACTACAGTTGACACTATGGCCACGGCAGTTCTAGTCCACGGTGACTATAGCACTACAGTTGACACTATGACCACGACGGTTCTAGTCCCCGGTGACTGTAGCACTACAATGGACACTATGACCACGACGGTTCTAGTGCCCGGTGACCATAGCACTACAGTTGACACTATGGCCACGGTGGTTCTAGTCCCCGGTGAATATGGCCACGAAACATAACAAAATATGCCACTCTGGCGTCGGGGAACGTTTCTTGGATGCTGATAAAATGGCTGCAGGAACTTCTCGTTGCAAATGTTAAAGAAACCTTGATGGTTTAAAGTATGTTGTTGACTGCCACACTGCCTGTGTACCTGGCAAACATGTCTATATCATTATAAACAGAAATGTTTGCCTTATTCATCAGTGCCTGCCGTTGGTATATGTAATAGCTTTTTAATGAAGTTTTGAAAGGTTAGGGAAAGTGAGTGACGCTCCTCTATGAGTATCTCCAACGGGACATGAACGCCACTGACTCTCCTCACCTACTTGTCTTGACGCACCCGACCTTTCACCTTTTACCCCAAATAAAAGCACTTCACATCTCCAGGTCCCGTTGAAACATTCCACGTTTACCATCATGAACAATTCCATCTCTTCCCCGTTCATAAAACATCACCCCTTTACCCCACCCCTCCACACTTGTCTAGAAACCTCGTGATTCCTAGGGGAGGGGGGGGGGGGGGCAATGACAAGGATTTTGGTGAGCTCCTAGCGGAAAATGGGATTACGGCGTACATTGATTTTAAAAGCCCGCGTCACGTCAATGGGGCTTGTACGTGCTTGTGGTCCTTGCGGGTTCTAGAGTCAGACGGTGCAGGGATGACGTAGTTCTACTGGAGAATGTATCCCCATCTTTGAACCTCTGCCAAGACTCATCTTTATATATCTTCATGTGAGAAAAGTATCTTCATTCCATCCATCAATCCAGCCAATTATCCATCCATCCACTTATTGATCCGTCCGTTCTGCCATCCTTCCGTCCGTCAATCTGTCTTTAATATTTACGTGTCACTCTGTCCACTTATGCTTCCTATAGATTGTATTAGTTTTAAATGTCTACCTCCCCTAAACAAAATCTCCCTACTTCCTACTTTCTGATGTTCACAGCCAACTTCTCTATACCATAAATATAAAAAGAACTCTCCCTGACTTAATCAAATTTTTTTTAGCTCTGTCCATCGAAGCCATTCACCTGACGAATGCGAACCACCCCCTAACACTGTCCCTCCATCCTTTCAAGTCCGTGACTTCAATTGATTTTTATGCCTCCGCCTTGAACCCCCCCTCCCCCCTATTCTTTCACCTCCCCTGACGTCGACGACTCTGGCCCTCCCTCTGCCCTCTCCCTGGCCTCGAGTCGGACAACGGCACGCTCTAATCCAGTGTAAACGCGACCAAGGGATCGGACTCGTCTTCTTCCATGTTGGCCCGATTCGACTATTTTCTCTTTTCTCTTCAACCACTTCATTCCATCGTGTAGATGTGGTGCCTATTTGTGTAGTGCTAATTGGTATTTGGTGGTCCGAATTCGCACCGGCGCGGAATGCCCGTTTCTATCGTCCTTCAATCGCCTCTTGTGTTTAACGTGGTTGGTGTTAACTAAACACCTTTGACTAAAATGGGAATTGTGTGAGGACAGTTGACGAAGTCTCGGAATATGATGTTTTGGTGTAGTTGATGAATGTTAACTACCAGGAGTTAGTTAGTTAGTTAGCCACGTTATGTGCTGTGCTTCCTAGTTAGGGCTATAGATGGATACAACGGTAGGACTTGTACATTGATCTCCACCCATCTGATGCATATAATCCATATGTTTATAATAGCTTATATTATTTTGCAGTTCGGTGGTAATAGAAAACTGTTTTGTCATCGATAAGATATTTCGAAGCGTGCCATCACATTTCGGTTTCAGTTAACGTAAGATCAAACCTCTTTTCTTTTTTTTTTTTACATTAAAAAACCAACGTCTGCAGTAATGATATTCTATGCTGTAGGCACGATTGGATTTTCGGTAGCTTAATGTAGGCCCTATAACAACTTAGCTTTATTTCAACAATGCGAGTTCTCGCCGAAGAATCTCTATCACACAATAGTTTTTGGGATAAATAGCTTTGGGATAAGTCAAATATAGGAATAAGCCAAATATAAGCAATAAGAACATCCTGGGGTAAATAAAAAACTTCTCTACTGTAGTTATATCCATATACCGGGTACCATGATGTTGCCGTTGTCCAACTAATGTACCCCTGGTGTAGGTAGAGGGGGCGGCGGTCCGCCCCTATGGCCAGTTTCGTTCAGCTCCATAGCTTCATGTCGTAATATACTATAGAACTTTTGATTGATATGTCTTCTTTATATTTTGTGGTTTTCGTGAGTGAACGTCAGTAAACGTCTTGGACCGCTCCTCATGAACCGCTGCTCATGGACCACCCCTCATAGACCAGCCCTCATGGACCACCCCTCATAGACCAGCCCTCATGGACCAACCCTCATGGACCACCTCTCATAAACGCCACTCATGGAACACGCCCATGGACCCCCGTCATGTATCGCCCCTGATGGACCACCCTTCATGGACCACCCCTCATAGACCAACGCTCATGGACCAACCCTCATGGACCACCTCTCATAAACGCCCCTCATGGAACAACCCCATGGACCCCCCTCATGTATCGCCCCTGATGGACCACCCTTCATGGACCAACCCTCATAGACCAACCCTCATGGACCACCCCTCATGGACCAACCCTCATGGACCACCTCTCATAAACGCCCCTCATGGAACACCCCCATGGACCCCCTCATGTATCGCCCCTGATGGACCGCCCTTCATGGACCACCACTCATAGACCAACCCTCATGGACCACCCCTCATGGACCAACCCTCATGGACCACCTCTCATAAACGCCCCTCATGGAACACCCCCATGGACCCCCCTCATGTATCGTCCTTGATGGACCACCCTTCATGGACCACCCCTCATAGACCAACCCTCATGGACCACCCCTCATGGACCAACCCTCATGGACCACCTCTCATAAACGCCCCTCATGGAACACCCCCATGGACCCCCCTCATGTATCGCCCCTGATGGACCACCCTTCACGGACCACCCCTCATAGACCAACCCTCATGGACCACCCATCATGGACCAACCCTCATGGACCACCTCTCATAAACGCCCCTCATGGAACACCCCCATGGACCCCCCTCATGTATCGCCCCTGATGGACCACCCTTCATGGACCACCCCTCATAGACCAACCCTCATGGACCACCCTCATGGACCAACCCTCATGGACCACCTCTCATAAACGCCCCTCATGGAACACCCCCATGGACCCCCCTCATGTATCGCCCCTGATGGACCACCCTTCATGGACCACCCCTCATAGACCGCCCTTCATGGACCACCACTCATAGACCAACCCTCATGGACCACCACTCATGGACCGCCCCGGGGCGACACAAACTTAACACGTCCACTGAATGTCCATAAACACTCAAAGATTGTTACTTGTGCGATTGGTACGTGGCTCTGTTTCTTCCAATGTCTCAGACACCATGTGTTATTTCCCCCTCATCCCCTGTCCCCACAGCTCCTGGCTCTCAGATTGGTACGTGGCTCTGTTTCTTCCAATGTCTCAGACACCATGTGCTATTTCCCCTCACCCCCTGTCCCCACAGCTCCTGGCTCTCAGATTGGTACGTGGCTCTTTTGCTTCCAATGTCTCAGACACCATGTGTTATTTCCCCCTCACCCCCTGTCCCCACAGCTCCTGGCTCTCAGATTGGTACGTGGCTCTGTTTCTTCCAATGTCTCAGACACCATGTGCTATTTCCCCCTCACCCCCTGTCCCCACAGCTCCTGGCTCTCAGATTGGTACGTGGCTCTTTTGCTTCCAATGTCTCAGACACCATGTGTTATTTCCCCCTCACCCCCTGTCCCCACAGCTCCTGGCTCTCAGATTGGTACGGGGCTCTTTTGCTTCCAATGTCTCAGACACCATGTGTTATTTCCCCCTCACCCCCTGTCCCCACAGCTCCTGGCTCTCAGATTGGTACGGGGCTCTGTTTCTTCCAATGTCTCAGACACCATGTGCTATTTCCCCCCTCACCCCCTGTCCCCACAGCTCCTGGCTCTCAGACAATCGATTGCTTTGCCATATTTTTTTAAACCGACCTTGAAGAATAGCTGAACGATGTTGATCCTGGGTTTGTTCCCTTGTGGGGTCAGGCTTGCTTATATGTTGTTTTCTTCCCTCCCTTTAATTAGGTGTCAGAAGAAGCCTTCGACACCGGAGCCATTTAGTGGCCCTCAACTGGTAGGCTTTGTGTCAATACAGAACCAAGAGACTCGTCTTAAAAGCACACAGCCTCGACTCACCGCCACAACGTCTAGCGCAAACTCATCATTTCTTCAGTTATCAAAAGTTTGTGAAGCTCAGTAAAATTCTGCAATAAATGACACATATTCTGGTACGACATTTTTAAACGTTGTATTTAAACTTAAGATTTTTTTTCAAATCGGATTTGTAAACCGCGTACACAGATGTACACAATTGTTTGATTTGAAATAATAAATTATGTTCAGGTGTGTTGGAATCTTATCGATGCAGGCTAAAGTTTTATCTTCAATTGATTAGTGTTATTTTGCCAGTCCGCGACATAACCCTGTGTCCAGGTGTTATTTAGTTATGTGGCTAAGTCATTCGCGAAGACCAAAAAGATGCGCGTAGAACATATGTATTTGAACATCCCCAGCTTGTCAAGTCGAAGTAGCTTCCTAGTGCCATGCCCATTGCTAATGTAAGATAGTATACAAAAAAAAAATGGTATAAAGTTTAGTTCTGTGTAAAATGTCTCTTATTCACAGTTGCCTGCGTTAGTGATCAGTTAGTGCTGCCCACCTCACACTTACATCTAACACAAACAGTTAGTGCAGTACTTTCTTCTAACAGAGAAACCAAAAATAGCTCTGTACTTTCCTCTAGCAGTGAGACTTTGTTAGTGCTGTACTTCCTCTTACAGGGAGGCCAATATTAGTGCTGTACTTTCCTCTAACAGAGAGGCCAATATTAGTGCTGTACTTTCCTCTAACAGAGAGGCCAATATTAGTGCTGTACTTTCCTCTTAGGAGCCAATATTAGTGCTGTACTTCCTTTTAACAGAGAGTCTATGTTAGTGCTGTAATTTCCCCCAAAAGATTACGTACTACCCTAGTTCTCTGGACCGAAAGTTAAAAAAAACACAGATAATGAAGACCCGGTTGACCAGACAGACGCAAGTATACCAGGACTATTGAGCCGATCGGTACACAGTAAAACTTGACTGTTGTCATAATTCGCCTTACTGTCGTGATTCACTGATGCTATTCATGCAGACAGAACTCGCCCGCGCAGCTGTTTTAGTTTTAGTGTTAATCTTTCACTGCCTTTTGTTGGATTTATTTCACATTTTGGAAGTTAACGTTTTTTAAACACAGCCATTGATGTCCACAATAAGCGAGTAAGCATGGTCACATTTAAATGAATTATCCTTGAATTATCCTTATATTATGGAATTTTTGTTTTTGATAGCAAAACCCGTGAAGAATTCTTGTGACTGGTTGTACATTACTGAGCATGGTGGATAAAGTTCACGGATAGTTACAATATTCAAAATCCATACCGTATATAATTTGATCTTTTCTCTTCTAAAATCCTAGAAACATTCGAGTGTAATGCGCTCATGTTAGTTTCACATCCATGTCTGAGTGAATGAGTGCGTGTGTGTGTGATGTGTGTGTGTGTGAGTGGTTCCAGCCGTCGTCAGCTGTTCCCGTATAATGTTGAACCATCCGATCCGAGCCATGACTTAATGCCAGTATATTCACCCCGGGGGCCGCATGCCGACCTCTCAAGGCGAGTCCTGGGCTCCAGTTCATTCATTCACGCCGGATACTCCTACCGTTGTGTTTACACTCTGGTCGTCTGCTTTTCAGCTGAGGACTCGAGGAAAGTAGGGACTGTGTGATTGGGGTAGTACTGGCAGTCTCGTCTGAGAAAGGGAATGAAACCCATGGGAATTACAGCGATAAATGCCTTCTAACGCGTCTTCAGACACATCGCTGTTACAATAGATTTAAATGTGTGTCTCGGTGTGATATTTACAACTATTTATAGAGGGCCGTTATATTTATTACAAGTGAATGAATTTCTTTAGTATCACAGAGATCTCACTTTTTTTACTCTGAATCTTATGAAAGGCGATTTCATGTGAACATTTCATTGTAAGTAACCTCTGTTCTTCATGGGAAAAAAATGTAGTGTGTAAAACTACAAATCAAAGAGTAGTGTGACAAAGTAACTCATAGTTTGTTGATGTATCTCAATCATCTTATGATTGTAACTTTGACTAAGTGGAATAAGCGATATTTTCTTTTCTGCGTAGTCCAGATGCTTTAAACCAGGGGTTCTCAACCTTCCTATGGCCGCGACCCTTTCATACAATTCATCATGTTGTGGCGACCCCCAGCCACAAAATTAGTTTCGGTTATACTTCATAGCTATAGATCATATTTGTTTTCAGATGGCCTTAGGCGACTCCTGGGAAAGGGTCGTGCGATCCCCGAAGGGGTCGCGACCCACAGGTTGAGTACCGCTGCTTTAAACAAAACAAAAACAAACAAAAAATTTGATTCCAAAAGTGCTGTGTATACAGTGAAGCTTCAACAAGGACTTCTTTAGTGAAAAGTGTGATTGTTTTAAAAAATCGGTATGCTGAATTGTTTCTAAAGCATATCATTAGAAACGAAAGTACATTGAATGTATTTATTATTGTTTTAGTTTGAATTTTATTGTCTGCCACATACCACATACCACTGCCCCACTGGTTGGCAACCCCTGAGAACATACCGGTTGTCATTCATTGTGTTCCGGGACTATTTGTGTAGTGGCCCTCTCTATAGGCTAAGCCGGTGATCCTCAAACATTTTAAACAAGTGGTTTGATCAGTGTCCTCAGACACAATGCGGGTTGAGGGGGGGAGCGGACTATAGTTGGAACAAATTATGAAAGAATTTTATGCACAAAGCACATATATCTATCGCGGCAGTGGGAAAATACAATACCATACTTAAAATGAGTAAAAAAAAAATATACATGCAACACAAACGTAGTAGTATTTCAAAGGGAAGTTTGGCTAATGATATCAAGTCTTTTTTCATGTGTTGCTGCTAGCCAAGCTAATGATATGATCACTATGTGACTATCTGTTTCCATGTATGTTGCTGCTAGCCAAGTACCTTTACGGCGGCCATGATTTAGGACCCCTGGCGGGTCGGATCTGGCCTGCGGGCCGTAGTTTGATGACCCGGGGGAGACAATCATGACGGATATGTGGAGAGTTTTGCGGTGATTAAAAAATATTAACCGTTTTGTTTTGTAATGTGTCTTATATTTTTAAACATCTCTTCAAAGCTTGAGATCATGATTTTTTTTTGTAGTCAGTGTTTCTCCCCACCAGGGATGTCTCGTGTAGTCAGTGATTGTCCCCACCAGGGATGTCTCGTGTAGTCAGTGATTGTCCCCACCAGGGATGTCTCGTGTAGTCAGTGATCGTCCCCACCAGGGATGTCTCGTGTAGTCAGTGATTGTCCCCACCAGGGATGTCTCGTGTAGTCAGTGATTGTCCCCACCAGGGATGTCTCTTGTAGTCAGTGTTTGTCCCCACCGGGGATGAATCGTGTAGTCAGTGATTGTCCCCACCAGGGATGTCTCGTGTAGTCAGTGTTTGTCCCCACCAGGGATGTATCGTGTAGTTAGTGTTTGTCCCCACCAGGGGTGTCTCGTGCATCTTCTTGAATGCTGAGGCGCCGAGTCTCGTTATTTTTTCTCCAAAACATCCGACACGTAAACCTAACTAAAGCTCAGCAAGTAGATGTCACGCGATGGTGTGTAGAAAGGTTTACTACACGTCAGGTGTCACGTGATGGTGTGTAGAAAGGTTTACTACACGTAAGGTGTCACGCGATGGTGTGTAGAAAGGTTTACTACACGTCAGGTGTCACGTGATGGTGTGTAGAATAGGTTTACTACACGTCAGGTGTCACGCGATTGTGTGTAGAAAGGTTTATTACACGTCAGGTGTCATGCGATGGTGTGTAGAAAGGATTACTACACGCCAGGTCATAAATAGGGTTGCACTCAATGTTCATAAAGGGCACACGTCAATCATGGATTTAGACATGATTGTGTGCAGCCCTGAGCTGAACAAAGGCTGTGTTTCAATCTTCACTTGATGTAAACTCTGGTCTAACCAATGGCGCCACGTCTCATTGTTATACGAAGGAAAGGTTGTTGGGTCTACAATGCATTATTTCCTATTTTATCTCATTATTACCCAAAATAAGATATAATTACCGTGAGGCCGTATCCCATACTAGTTTTAAGCGGGTAGAGTTTGTTTTCCAAGCCCATACTAGTGTTGAGCGGGTAGAGTTTGTTTTCCAAGCCCATACTAGTGTTGAGCGGGTAGAGTTTGTTTTCCAAGCCCATACTAGTGTTGAGCGGGTAGAGTTTGTTTTCCAAGCCCATACTAGTGTTGAGCGGGTAGAGTTTGTTTTCCACGCCCATACTAGTGTTGAGCGGGTAGAGTTTGTTTTCCAAGCCCATACTAGTGTTGAGCGGATAGAGTTTGTTTTCCAAGCACATACTAGTGTTGAGCGGGTAGAGGGCAATACGGACAGGTCGGCATTATCGACCAGGCTGTAGCCCCGTTGACCAGGGAGCTAAAGATAGCAGTCAGTGCTTTTGTGTCCACTGCCCCGGCCTTGAAGGGACACGACCAGATTAAGAAGCGCAGAGTTATTTGTTTCCCCCGCTTGTCTCCCCTGTCACTAGAGACGCTGGCTTGTCGCGTTCCTATGTTTGACGGCTATTATGCTCAACTGAAACAGTGGCCCTCGTATTATGGAAGATGTGTACCCTGGTCCCTGGTTCATTTTGGCAGCCGGTACATAAGACACGCAAAGGAATGCATTCAATGAATTAAATCTATTTTCTTGGGATGAACTTTTAAAATAGAGATAGTAATGCCCGTTAAAATAAACGGATATTTCAGCAGTGTTTGAGAAGCCTTGGTTTGAAGACGCGATAAAGTGACGTCCCTAAACTTGTGCTGTTTGTTGACGTCTTTAGACTAAAGCCAGGAAGCGGCCATGTTGGGTTTGTTCAGAGCGCCGGACACGTCGAATTTGATGTGCCTTCCTAGCCAGATAAATAACTGTTGAGGTGGTCGAAGTGTTGGTTAGGGCATGCGCCGACGTTTGGAGCACTTTTGGTTAGGGCATGCGCCGACGTTTTGGAGCACTTTTGGTTAGGGCATGCGCCGACGTTTTGGAGCACTTTTGGTTAGGGCATGCGCCGACGTTTTGGAGCACTTTTGGTTAGGGCATGCGCCGACGTTTTGGAGCACTTTTGGTTAGGGCATGCGCCGACGTTTTGGAGCACTTTTGGTTAGGGCATGCGCCGACGTTTTGGAGCACTTTTGGTTAGGGCATGCGCCGACGTTTTGGAGCACTTTTGGTTAGGGCATGCGCCGACGTTTTGGAGCACTTTGATTTTAAAAAAAAAAAAAAAAAAAAAAAAAACCAGCACACTCTAAAGTGCATTACTCAATATTCTTCAATACGTCATCAAATATCTGATGTCCCTTTAAAAGTAAATTTATATTTACATCAATCTGTGAGTTCAGTCAGTAGTCTGTGCTTGCGTGTGCGTGCTTACGTGTGTGTGTGTGTGTGTGTGTTTGTTTGAGTACCCTGTGGGTGAGGGAAGTATGAAATACCATTTTCCAAACATAAAAAGGTTCAACAGGGGCGTCAACTCTTCTCACGGGCTATGTGGGTGCAAGTTGTTATTTTTAAAACGCATTTTGATTTTTTTTAAAAATCAAGCCAGGAATGACTTAGAAATTGGACAAGAGCACATTCTCTGGACGAGTGCACATTCTGTGGACAAGAGCACATTCTCTGGACGAGTGCACATTCTGTGGACAAGAGCACATTCTCTGGACAAGTGCACATTCTGTGGACAAGAGCACATTCTGTGGACAAGTGCACATTCTGTGGACAAGTGCACATTCTGTGGACAAGTGCACATTCTGTGGACAAGAGCACATTCTGTGGACAAGTTCACATTCTGTGGATAAGTGCACATTCTGTGTACAAGTGCACATTATGTGGACAAGTGCACATTCTGGGTGTATCAGTCAAAGTATTGGACAAGTGCACATTCTGTGGACAAGTGCAAATTATGTGGACAAGTGCACATTCTCTGGACAAGTGCACACTCTGGGTGTATCAGTCAAAGTATTGGACAAGTGCACATTCTGGGTGTATCAGTCAAATTATTGGACAAGTGCACATTCTCTGGACAAGTGCACACTCTGGGTGTATCAGTCAAAGTATTGGACAAGTGCACATTGTGGGTGTATCAGTCAAATTATTGGACAAGTGCACATCTGGGTATATCAGTCAAAGTATGTGGCACGTTTTATTGTGAGTGTAGTCGAATGCTTACACTCCGCTCTTAAGTCTCATTACCTCGGCCAATCGTATCACGGTGGTTATGGGTTATGGGAATGTGTTATCAAGAACCCTTTCTTACAACACGATCAGCACGAGTCTCTCTGATATAGACCGTTGTTTTTGTGTTAACATCAGAATCTCCATGTCTCCACACTGTAAACAGCACTGAAGTTCACCACTCAACCGTCATTCCCCTTAGTATCCTCTTTCGCACCATTCTCTCTCTCTGTATCGCAACACACACTCTCTCTCTGTATCGCACCACTGTCTATATCTTTTGGTTGTCATTCAAAATCTCGGTTAGGTAAATCTAGTAGTTCTTCATTCCCACCATCTTTTACCTCCACTATTAGCGCTGCCGCAGCAACATTTAAAAAAAAAAGTTTGAACTATATTTAACCCTTCTCTTGTTATCTTTGTTTTCCTCCTATTACCCTCCTATACTATATGTTACCCTCCTATACTATATGTTACCCTCCTATACTATATGTTACCCTCCTATACTATATGTTACCCTCCTATACTATATGTTACCCTCCTATACTATATGTTACCCTGCGGTACCTCTGGAGGCATTTTTTAGAACATATTTCCCCGTTAAGTGTGTAAGCCAGAGCTTCTGCTATTTGTTCTGGCATTGTGAACGAGGTTTTTCGTTATTTTCTTTAAATTTAATACCTTCTTTACCCCAATGTTTCTCAAAATATGCAGTAAGCTCTTTCCGAAAACATCAAATTTATGGAAGTCAGTGGAAAACCCGAAGTCACTGTAATGCCCGAAGTCACAGTAATGCCCAAAGTCACTGTTATACTCGAAGTCACAGTAATGCCCAAAGTCACTGTTATGCCCGAAGTCACTGTAATGCACAAAGTCACTGTTATGCCCGAAGTCACAGTAATGCCCAAAGTCACCGTTATGCCCGAAGTCACCGTTATGCCCGAAGTCACCGTTATGCCCGAAGTCACCGTAATGTCCAAAGTCACTGTTATGCACGAAGTCACCGTTATGCCCGAAGTCACCGTTATGCCCGAAGTCACCGTTATGCCCGAAGTCACCGTAATGTCCAAAGTCACTGTTATGCACGAAGTCACTGCAATGCCCGAAGGCGATGAATTGTTAAGGAAAGAAAACGGCAATATTGATGCAGTTATTGTTCAATATTGCATATAAAATATAAGCTCACTTATTTACGTAGTTCGCCCTTTGTGTTGTCGTCTGTTGATGATAGAAATATGGTATCGATATGATAAAGATGTCTTAAAAGGCCGTGTGGCTTAGTTGTATTTTCAATGTTGTGTTGGGCGACGTTGGTGTGGGGGACATTATGGCTTATCATTTCTCTGTTACTCTACACCTCCTGGTTCTCTCAGTGACCCCTTTCTTTCACGGTGTCTTTGTGCCCTTATCGCTTACTACGGCACCTCGACATGGTTAGTGGAACAAAGATTTTACCTGTAGTAAACGCGTACCCTGGCGTTTGGGGGTATTACGTCAGGAAGCCATTGTTTGGCCGTCAAAGTGTGTGTGGGGTGGGGGTAAAAATGTGTGGGGGGTATTGGGGGGGGGGGGGTTGTCCGCCCGAGCCTGGAGGTGCTCAAAGCATGAGAACCATTTTTTGACTTAGTGCGACCAGGTGTTTAACTACTCCCATGTTATTCTGGTCCGTGGGTGAGGATCTGTCGAGGGGGTTAGTTGCTCCCCCTCTTGTTCTGTGTTCTATGTTTTGTTGTGCCGTCGTGCATCGAGTGCACGCCGACCAGCAGGGGGCAGGTGAATTGGTCTTTTGGTTGTTGTGTAACCCACGATTGGTGCAGATGCTGGATGAGACGTTGAGGTTAGCCCTGCTTTGGTTAAGGAGTTCTTTGTATCATTCACAACCTTGGACAGGACTAGTTCACTTCAACGTGTTCACTGCTGTTCTGTATCTCGTGAGATGTTGGATTATTTTGAATTTCTCTCACGACTGGTGCGGAGTAAATATTTTTTCGAGTGTTTTTTTCCCCCTTGTGTCAAAGTGTTAAAACGTGCTCAGCCTTTGTTTTATTGACATTTAGCGATTTTTGTTAATCATTAATGGTGTACAGTGATTTTTGTTAATCATAAATGGTGTACAGTGATTTTTGTTAATCATAAATGGTGTACAGTGATTTTTGTTAATCATAAATGGTGTACAGTGATTTTTGTTAATCATAAATGGTGTACAGTGATTTTTGTAGGTATAAAATGTGTCGGAGAACAAAGGATTAATCTTTCTGTTGTAAAACATTTTCATTCATATGTTGTTTTTTTCCTTCTTATTTGAGGAAAGTTGTACAAGAGCACGCGTCTTCGACTCCAAAGTCTGGCTTGAAACGGTCTGCACCAACTAACCCACCTGGCTACATCTTATTTTTTAAAAAAACAACCCCCCAAAAAATCCATTTTCTGTTAACGCTCAAGGTTTTCCAGCTTGCGTGTGGTTGACTAGGCCGTGTGGTTGACTAGGCCGTGTGGTTGACTAGGTCGTGTGGTTGACTAGGCATTTTCGGTCATTCAATGTACATTCAGACAGTAGTCAGTCAATGTACATTCAGACAGTAGTCAGTCAATGTACATTCAGACAGTAGTCAGTCAATGTACATTCAGACAGTAGTAGAACTCTGGAAGCTTTCCTGGAAATAAATGGTTGGGTTTTTGTTGTGTTTCTTAAAGCCTTTTTTTCAAGGTACATCACCGCTGTAAAATTCATTGTGTTAAACAAGATTATATCTAATCTATATAAACTATGTTTCACAGCGCCATCTATCATGTGCACTTAAGCTTAGTTGTTCACCCTTCTGAAAATATTGAGGGGCAGGGTTGGCGTTGACACAAGGATCTACCTAACCGAACTTTAGATACTTTACAAACTACAAACTTGAGATACTTTACTCACTGTACGTCGCCGCAAACGTCTTGAAATCACTAGAGCATGTATGTCTGAATCGCCTTTTCTGTGACAGAGATCAGAGTGCACATATCGCCAGCTAATCGTGAATAAATCTCATTTAATAGAGCTTCATAGAGCCTCATAGAAACGTTAAAGATGCTAATAATAGCTCTTTATCCCCAAACAACCCCCGGGGAAAGGGGGGGCAACTTATGGCGGCACCAAAATGGATCCGTCTACTTTACCCCGCCGGCGGCATATGGCGTCCTCGGCAACACGTGAGCCTTCTCCCACAGCCCTTCTTTCTGTGACTGCCGACACTTGTGGCCTTCTCCCACAGCCCTTCTCCCACAGCCCTTCTTTCTGTGACTGCCGACACTTGTGGCCTTCTCCCACAGCCCTTCTCCCACAGCCCTTCTTTCTGTGACTGCCGACACTTGTGGCCTTCTCCCACAGCCCTTCTTTCAGTGACTGCCGACACTAGTACAGATCATAAGTAAGCCCACAGCCCTTCTCTCCGTGACTGCCGACACTTGTATAGATCATAACGGCCTTAAAGTGAGCTCGCCCTCCCCAGCATACAATGGCTCACCCACTTTGTACACTGTAAAACTTGATTTAATCGGCGACGTTCATTGCCATGAGATAGCACAGCTCAGAGTTATTTATTTTGATCGGTGTGATAACGAGATAGAGGCGCAGCAGATCCTGAGTCTTGTTCAAATCAAATGGTTCAACAACTCCATTGAAAAGCTTTATGGTTGGTGAATTAAAACAAAATATTAAATGTCCTACTTCAGCTTTTTGTTACATTCTCAATTGGGCTGAGACTCAATCTCTTACAACCCTGGCTATTATTATGGCGTCTTGCCTCATCTGGTGGGCATCGCTGTAAATCAGCTTCGGCTTTGTAGAATAGTCCATCCATCTTTGAATAATTTTAAAAAAGAATGAAAAAGGACGAACGCCCCCCCCCCTTTTTTTTTTCTTCTCCAAAATGCACCCTTTCACTCATTAAAAAATATTAAATGGACCAACGAACGACACCCCCCCCCCTTTTTTTTTTCTTTCCAAAACGCCCCTTTCACTCATTAAAAAATATTAAATGAACCATAAATTATGAGTATAATTCTGCCTTTTGACGCGCCCCCCCCCCCGGCCAAACCACCCAAACCACCCATAACAAAAACAAAGATAAAATGAAATAGAAATGTAAAAAATTTGCAATAAACAAATAAAATAGCACGGATAGATAAATAAATAAATGATGATAAACACCTGAACACTTTACAGTCAAATGGACCGTTTACGTCACTGGCCGCGAATCACAGGAGCTTGAGATAAACCAGTACAGGAGCCAGATGTAACCCTTGTTAAGAGAAAGTGTTTATCGTGTAAACGTTAAGAGAAGCAGCGCCGGGATAAACACAAAGAGTATATAAACCAGCGCTGCTCCGTATCGCTGTCCCGTCCGCTGAGCGTGCTTTATACTTCATGCTAAACCCACGGTGACTTGCTCCCCACGGCAGCTTGCCTTTTGTTGCCCATTCCTGCTGCCCTCGACGCCGTTGTACTACGGACGAAAATCTGTTGCATCAGAGGTGGCCTCTTGTTTGGTCGACTGAGGATCTTTGGTGTTGATTGAAAACCTTCAGTTTCAGTTCGTGTATTGTGATTTTCTAAAGGCAAAGGAATTATCCAGTGTTCTGAAGGCAAAAGGATAATCCAGTGTTAAATTTGAAAGGGAGGGGGCGGGGGGGGGGGGGGGGGGGAGTTAAAATGTGTTAATAATTAATTTTCTTTGAACCTTGAAAAAGACGGTATTTTTGGATTAGTGGATGGGTGGTTTGTTGAGCCCCCCCCCCTTTTTCCCCCTCCGCCCCAAGTTATAAAAAGCACCATTTTGAGCGCTGATTAGCAAGACTTAGTATTTATGTTATACTCAGGTGTTGATTTCTCTGGACCTTACCTGTCTCATTAATTATCGGATGTCTTCTCTATTTATTTGGTTGTATTTGAAATGGATGATGCGCATAAGAAATTGAATTATTAGACATGTCAAGCAGAGATACATATGTGGTGTATTGGAGATCCCTAGAAATTGACTTGACATGTCAAGCACATATAAAGATGTGTTGTACAGGCGATCCCTAGAAATTGACTTGGACATGTCAAGCAGTGATACATATGTGTTGTATAGGCGATCCCTAGAAATTGACTTGGACATGTCAAGCAGAGATACAGATGTGGTGTATAGGCGATCCTTAGAAATTGACTTATTAGAAGTGTAAAGCACAGATGAAGATGTGTTGTATAGGCGATCCCTAGAAATTGACATGTTAGGCATGTCAAGCACATATAAAGATGTGCTGTATAAGGGATTCCTAGAAATTGACTTAGACATGTCAAGCACAGATAAAGATTAGCAATAGGCGATCCCCACCATGTCAAACACAGATAAAAATGTGATGTATAGGCGATCCCTAGAAATTGACTTGACATGTCAAGCACAGATAAAGATGTGTTGTATAGGCGATCTCTGGAAATTGACTTAGACATGTGAAGCAGAGATAAAGATTATGTTGTATAGACGATCCCGGCATTGTTATGGTGTGCTATTTAACAACTCTCGAGTTTAATGTTCAGCTTTGCGAGCAGCCTCGTTTGGGAAACCTAGTTGTTTACATTTTCTTTAAAGCCGCTAATCTGTTAAAAAATATCTCACAATCGCCAAACGTCCAGTGTATACACTTTTTTTTACTGGAGTTTTTGAGATATCAGTTATCATTTATATAGTTTTATATGTAAACATTATAAATTGTTGTCTTTAAAAATAGATTAACGTCTAAGATTACACAAAATCACCCTTTTGACATCCGAAGATCTCCCCCCACTTTTTTTCTCTCTCTCTCTCTCTCTTCTGCGTGTGCACCAGCTACGCTCTCATATTTTTATCGATTGATATCAGCGTCGAGTTCATGAGGTCGTGGCAGACGAACCATTTTTTTCTTCTTTCTCTTCGTGTGTTGTATATACAGCCGCTGATATGTCGGGCACAGTCAGGACAGGAGAGATGGGGGGGGGGGGGCTGTGAGTGTCAGGGTGAGCTGGGTTCTAGACAGGGCCAAGTCTCGAAGTGCCTGAGGGAGGGGGATGTTGAGTCTAATTTCTGTCCACATTGGAAAATCCGTGCATGTTTATTGGTACAGCGATCAGTCTTTGTTTTGTTTTATTTTTTGTACCGAGTGCTGTAAAATACTTGTTTTATCTGTGATCCTTCACAAACTATCTGCCCCTCACAAACTATCTGCCCCTCACATACTATCTGCCCCTCACAAACTATCTGCCCCTCACAAACTATCTGCTCCTTTCAAACTATCTTCCCCTTACACACTATCTGTCCTTCACAAACTATCTGCGCTTCACAAACGATCTGCCCCTCACAAACTATCTGCGCTTCACAAACTATCTGCCCCTCACAAACTATTTGCCCTTCTCAAACTATGCCCTTCTCAAACTATCTGCCCTTCTCAAACTATCTGCCCTTCTCAATCTGCCCTTCACAAACTATATGCCCTTCATAAACTATCTGCCCTTCACAAACTATCTGCCCCTCACAAACTATCTGCTCCTCTCAAACTATCTGCCCCTGGCCCCTAAAAACACAAAACATTTGGATATCCTTTTAATTGTTACAATTGTCTTTCATTGAATTGTTAAAACGTTCAATCTAAAAATGTCGTCACTTGGTAATGACCTGCACATCTCTATGTAAATGTACGACTGATTTTATTAACGACACAGCGTCTACTGGAATAAAACTCGGCACCTAAAATTACACTGGCATTTCCAGTTGCTGACATGCCTGACGTACAGATGGCCTGTTCCATCGTCATCATTCTCGCCATTCCATTAACCCACCCCCACCGCCAGCCTTCCAAAATCAGCGTGCTCGCCATTAATGTATCCCCAGATCCTTCTTCCCAGGACTTGTATAGTGGGTAGAAGTCTGCATCGTATTAGATGGTTCTCTTGTGTGACGTCTTAGTCTGCATCGTATTGGATGGTTCTCTTGTGTGACGTCTTAGTCTGCATCGTATCGGATGGTTCTCTTGTGTGACGTCTTAGTCTGCATCGTATCGGATGGTTCACTTGTGTGACGTCTTAGTCTGCATCGTATCGGATGGTTCACTTGTGTGACGTCTTAGTCTGCATCGTATCGGATGGTTCACTTGTGTGACGTCTTAGTCTGCATCGTATCGGATGGTTCACTTGTGTGACGTCTTACGTTGTCGTGCTCTCTATCTCTGTTGCTCACATCTTTCTCTCTTGCTTTCTCCCCCTTTTCCTACAACTCTCTTATATCTCCATTTGCGTTACCTGTGTGCGTATGTATATCAATGCAACACACTCATAGTTTAGTCATTTGTATCTAGTGGTAAATACATGGGGGAGGGGGTGCCTGGTCACGTGCTTACTAAGACTTTGTTTCTGTTGTTCTCATTTTGGTTCCTCTTCTCCTGGGAGGGTGGTGATTGACCATCGCTGTTCTTGTGTATTAATTTCTTCTTGAGTGTATAGTCATCTCACCCCAAAGACCAACTCATGTTTACATAGTCATCTCACCCCAAAGACCAACTCATGTTTACATAGTCATCTCACCCCAAAGACCAACTCATGTTTACATAGTCATCTCACCCCAAAGACCAACTCATGTTTACATAGTCATCTCACCCCAAAGACCAACTCATGTTTACATAGTCATCTCACCCCAAAGACCAACTCATGTTTACATAGTCATCTCACCCCAAAGACCAACTCATGTTTACATAGTCATCTCACCCCAAAGACCAACTCATGTTTACATAGTCATCTCACCCCAAAGACCAACTCATGTTTACATAGTCATCTCACCCCAAAGACCAACTCTAACTTTTCATCGGATTCGCCCCACTTCTTTTCTTTCAGTCCTTATTTGCTCCCGTTAAGTCAAGGAAAACACCCTTCACCTCTAAACACCTTTTAACCCCCCCCCCCCCCTTTTCCACTTTTTTATTTTACCTCTCTTACTCCGAGACTAAGTTCGTGAGATAGCACGCTAGATATTCCCACTCCAGTACCACGCTCCCCCGAGATAAGCCAGCCCTTATTATCTGTCCAACCTTGCTCTCACAAATAGTTGGACCTGTGATAGCCTCACATGTCAGACTTTTTGGACCGATTCGTACATTTGATGGGTTTTTTAAAAAAGGATTTTAAACAATAATGTAAAAAAAAAACCCCAACCCAAGATGCCATTCCAAAATGTTCTTTATAAAGGTCCATCCCTTCTGATAACTATGTTAAAAAAATAATCTTGAGATTATTCATCCCGGTGAGTCGGTGAGTAATCCAGATCGCTGAGAAACTTTGATATAACTTTGTTTAATGCATTCAAGTGTTTTTTTTTTTTTTTTTTTTTTTTTTTTGCATCTGTGCATTAAAAAGACGGATAGAGGGCCTGATAAACGACTCAGGTAAGAAGAAAGACGGTGCACATAATATTAGCGTTTCTCATTTATCAAATATCGCTTTTTAAATGGTCGGGAGGCACTTTTTATTCCCTTATTTTCGCACCCATTGTTACCTTGAAACACTAAACGTGTTCTATCAGTTATTTCATCTCGAGGACTTACAACAGGGTTTGTTAACCAGGGGTGCACGACGCCTCTGGGGTTGGGGAGTGTGTAGGTCTTGGCGCCATTTTTACATCACCTTCATTGGTTCTTTTCAGTGTGACTTAAACAGCGGCTTACAGCCTTCATTGGTTCTTTTCTGTGTGACTTAAACAGCGGCTTACAGCCTTATCTGGTTCTTTTCAGTGTGACTTAAACAGCGGCTTACAACCTTCATTGGTTCTTTTCAGTGTGACTTAAACAGCGGCTTACAGCCTTCATTGGTTCTTTTCAGTGTGACTTAAACAGCGGCTTACAGCCTTCATTGGTTCTTTTCAGTGTGACTTAAACAGCGGCTTACAGCCTTCATTGGTTCTTTTCAGTGTGACTTAAACAGCGGCTTACAACCTTCATTGGTTCTTTTCAGTGTGACTTAAACAGCGGCTTACAGCCTTCATTGGTTCTTTTCAGTGTGACTTAAACAGCGGCTTACAGCCTTCATTGGTTCTTTTCAGTGTGACTTAAACAGCGGCTTACAACCTTCATTGGTTCTTTTCAGTGTGACTTAAACAGCGGCTTACAGCCTTCATTGGTTCTTTTCAGTGTGACTTAAACAGCGGCTTACAGCCTTCATTGGTTCTTTTCAGTGTGACTTAAACAGCGGCTTACAACCTTCATTGGTTCTTTTCAGTGTGACTTAAACAGCGGCTTACAGCCTTCATTGGTTCTTTTCTGTGTGACTTAAACAGCGGCTTACAGCCTTCATTGGTTCTTTTCAGTGTGACTTAAACAGCGGCTTACAGCCTTCATTGGTTCTTTTCAGTGTGACTTAAACAGCGGCTTACAACCTTCATTGGTTCTTTTCAGTGTGACTTAAACAGCGGCTTACAGCCTTCATTGGTTCTTTTCAGTGTGACTTAAACAGCGGCTTACAACCTTCATTGGTTCTTTTCAGTGTGACTTAAACAGCGGCTTACAGCCTTCATTGGTTCTTTTCTGTGTGACTTAAACAGCGGCTTACAACCTTCATTGGTTCTTTTCTGTGTGACTTAAACAGCGGCTTACAACCTTCATTGGTTCTTTTCTGTGTGACTTAAACAGCGGCTTACAACCTTCATTGGTTCTTTTCTGTGTGACTTAAACAGCGGCTTACAGCCTTCATTGGTTCTTTTAAGTGTGACTTTTACAGCGCCTTACAGCCTTCATTGGTTCTTTTCAGCCTTTTTATAGCTGGCCTTGTCTTACCTTATCCTATAATTCTGTGTTTGTTGATCCACTGATGCCAACGAGCGGATGGTGTCCGCCCCCCCCCCCCCCCCCAAACTCATATCTCATAAAACGCCCACAAAGCATTCATCGATTGTTTTCTCCTTCGCATTTGTTGTACTTATTCCTCATTTGTCTGGCGCCATCCTTATATAAATGCAGCAGAGCTTCTGGTCATAATTAGTTTATTCGTATCGTTTCTGCCTGAGAAATTCGGTCATGAAATTTACCTTCGCCCAAAAATATGTTTTCCAATATATCACAGATTTTTTTTAAAACGTTTTTTTTAAAAAAAAAAAAAGTATCCTTTTATTTTGATGCTATTTTGAAACGATCTTCGTCGCTCGTCCATTATAGCGCAATCTTTACACCCCTCCGCCCGCCCCCATATTTTCAAGATGATTCTCTAATCTGTGGGCAGATTATAGTGACGGGCTGCTGGCATAAAGCACATGTTGCCCCCTTTAGCTGGTAGCAGGCATCCAGATAAGAGCGTAGATTTGTTGGCTGCCGGTAGTAGGATGATTGAATGAGGCGCTCCATATTGGTAGAATCATGATCAAATGTAAGGGAGATCTAGGGGTTGTGTATAAGGGAGATCTAGGGTGCTGTATATAAGGGAGATCTAAGGAGCTGTGTATAATGGAGAGCTAGACGGCTGTATGAGTATGTAAACGAGATCTAGGGAGCTGTGTAAAAGGGCGATCTAGAGATCAGTATATAATAAATTATAAGGAGCCGTATATAAGGGAGGTCTAGGGGCTATATATAAGGGATATCTGTATTTAAGGGAGATCTAGGGAATTGTATATAAGGGAGATCTATTAGGGCGATCTAGAGAATTGTATATAAGGGATATCTAGGGAGATGTATATAAGGGAGATCTAGGGAATTGTATATATGGTGGCTGTATCTAAGGGCTATGAAATGAACATACATTTCTTATCCAGACAAGCAGTTAGCTCAACTTGATATATTTCGTATTTTCAACTGCTATTTGCTTCCTCTTGTGGCTGACCCACTTAGCCTACCCAGTGGCAGATGAGATAGAGAACAAAAACCTAGTGACATAAATTAGAACCTCCGCAACTTCCATTAAGTTAGGGAAATGACTTTTTCAAACACGCAATGAACGTGCCAACAAATTCTCTCACCACCAGACGGCCCCCTAAAGTGACGTAGGAATGGGACACCTAGCAATAGTCTGGCGGCACACCGCTTGCGGAACTCTGTTGAAGAGTAGTATATTGACTGGATGGGATCCGTAGACGGACAAGCACCTCGACTCAGACCGACAGTCAAACATAGAGGCACATAAGCACCCATGCACACAGACAGTCAAACATAGATTCACATAAGCACCCATGCACACAGGCAGTCAAACATAGATTCACATAAGCACCCATGCACACATACAGTCAAACATAGATTCACATAAGCACCCATGCACACAGACAAACATAATTCACATAAGCACCCATGCACACAGACAGTCAAACATAGATGCACATATGCACCCATGCACACAGACAGTCAAACATAGATGCACATAAGCACCCTTGCACACAGACAGTCAAACATAGATTCACATAAGCACCCATGCACACAGACAGTCAAACATAGATGCACATAAGCACCCATGCACACAGAGAGTCAAACAAAGATGCACATAAGCACCCATGCACACAGACAGTCAAGCTACTGCAGACAGTTCAACATCCAGAAACGGACATCGGCATAAAATTGTTACGCAGTGACGAGTTCTTTAATTAAAACGATTATTTTACTGTATGAAGCTGATCGTCAATGATTTGTTCTTCTCTAATTTCTACATGGCTCTGTTGAAAGTTACATTCATGCCAATCTGCATGTCATATCTTGTTCTTTTAACACGCCTTAAATAAATCTCAATATGCGGGGATGACCTTGACATTCGTTGTCACTTAAAACTTGATTTTGACAGGTTGTTCATTAAGTCAATAAATACCCCCCCCCTTTTTTTTGTATTATTGATTTGTTTTGATCTACTTAAATTATGATCGTGGAAGCCATTGAATATAAATAAAATATGCCTAAAGAAATGATGCGTTTCTAAAGCTCACCGTCCAGTTCTAACCCAGGCACTGATGGCCAGTTCTAACCTAGGCACTGATGGCCAGTTCTAACCCAGGCACTGATGGCCAGTTCTAACCCAGGCACTGATGGCCAGTTCTAACCCAGGCACTGATGGCCAGTTCTAGCCCAGGCACTGATGGCCAGTTCTAACCCAGGCATTGATGGCCAGTTCTAACCCAGGCACTGATGGCCAGTTCTAACACAGGCACTGATGGCCAGTTCTAGCCCAGGCACTGATGGCCAGTTCTAACCCAGGCACTGATGGCCAGTTCTAGCCCAGGCACTGATGGCCAGTTCTAACCCAGGCACTGATGGCCAGTTCTAGCCCAGGCACTGATGGCCAGTTCTAACCCAGGCACTGATGGCGTATCAGTATAGGTTAAGAAAGTGTACACTCAAGTCGTTCCTATGTTAGTATACTTAAGTCTTGACTGTGTATACCTACATTCGCTCCGGGAACACGGCCCGCGCTTTTCTCAGGTATCAGTTTACTTTTGTTAAGCTGCGTCTTAGATATGTCTAGGATGATATGCCCTCGGGTGAGAACACTCGCAAGGCGACCATTTTGTCCTGTTCTTTTGTTCGGTCCAGACCAGTGGTTCTCAACCTTTCTAATACAGTTCCTCTTGTTGTGGCGACCCCCAGCCACAAAATTATTTTCGTTGCTACTTCATAACTGCAGAGTATATGTGTTCTCCGATGGTCTTAGGCGTCCCTTGGAAAAGGGTCATTCGACCCCCCCCCCCCCCAAGGAGTCGCGACCCACAGGTTGAGAACCGTTTGTCTAGACTCTGTCACATGAAAGAGTTGTGGGGAATCAGAGGCAGATCTGAACGACTTGTGGGGAATCAGAGGCAGAACTGAACGAATTGTGGGGAATCAGAGGCAGAACTGAACGAATTGTGGGGAATCAGAGGCAGAACTGTACTAGTTGTGGGCAAATGCTTTTGCAATACATAATTACTCATTGGATTTGATCGTCGTGAGATGACGTCAATTAATGACTTTTAGTAACTTGTTAACGTGTAGAACTTTCATTTTATATTTGTTTCGTTTGCTCTCCGTGCTCCAGAGAGATTCCTTAACTTCGAATCATACGAGTTGACATTTGGGTAAACAACGTTTTGGGTGATTTAGCTTGTGTGAGGGTGTACCGTGTGTGGTGGTGTACAGTGTGTGGTGGTGTACCATGTGTGGTGGTGTACAGTGTGGTGGTGTACCGTTGTGGTGGTGGTGTACCGTGTGTGGTGGTGTACCGTGTGTGGTGGTGTACAGTGTTTGGTGGTGTACAGTGTGTGGTGGTGTACCGTGTGTGGTGGTGTACAGTGTTTGAGGGTGTACATTGTGTGGTGGTGTACCGTGTGTGGTGGTGTACAGTGTTTGAGGGTGTACATTGTGTGGATGTGTGTAATGACTAAACACCCCCACCACATCTATCGGATTTGAAGATATGTTGGTAGTTAAAAATTTGCAAAAGAAGACTATTGAGTGAGACCGCAATCAAGTTGTATGCAGTGAAACATGAAACACACGTAATGGCAAAGCTTGAGAGGAGAACAACCAACGTATCGGACAAAGGCCTTCTTCTTTTCTTTTTTTTCGGCGAAATGAAACGAAAACGAAACATTGCCCTTAGACTTGGGAAGTAAGCCGCTAGTTTGAGCGGAAAGCCAAGAAATCTTAACACAACCAAGAAGTATGAATTATGGAACTTGGAGAATAGGAAATACAAGTTGCTTGGACGTGAATAGAAAAATGGCGGGAAATCGTTAGTCGCGTATAACAGTCAAATTAATTGATACTATCACACGGTGATGAGGTACCAAAACTGTATTACACGGTGATGAGGTACCAAAACTGTACCACACGGTGATAAGGTACCAAGACTGTACCACATAATGATGAGGTACCAAAACTGTACCACACGGTGATGAGGTACCAAAACTGTACCACATAATGATGAGGTACCAAGACTGTACCACACGGTGATGAGGTACCAAGACTGTACCACATGGTGATGAGGTACCAAGACTGTACCACACGGTGATGAGGTACCAAGACTGTACCACGCGGTGATGAGGTACCAAGACTGTACCACACGGTGATGAGGTACCAAAACTGTACCACACGGTGATGAGGTACCAAAACTGTACCACACGGTGATGAGGTACCAAGACTGTACCACATAATGATGAGGTACCAAAACTGTACCACACGGTGATGAGGTACCAAAACTGTACCACACGGTGATGAGGTACCAAGACTGTACCACACGTTGATGAGGTACCAAGACTGTACCACACGGTGATGAGGTACCAAGACTGTACCACACGGTGATGAGGTACCAAGACTGTACCACATGGTGATGAGGTACCAAAACTGTACCACACGGTGATGAGGTACCAAGACTGTACCACACGGTGATGAGGTACCAAAACTGTACCACACGGTGATGAGGTACCAAGACTGTACCACGCGGTGATGAGGTACCAAGACTGTACCACACGGTGATGAGGTACCAAAACTGTACCACACGGTGATGAGGTACCAAAACTGTACCACACGGTGATGAGGTACCAAGACTGTACCACATAATGATGAGGTACCAAAACTGTACCACACGGTGATGAGGTACCAAAACTGTACCACACGGTGATGAGGTACCAAGACTGTACCACACGTTGATGAGGTACCAAGACTGTACCACACGGTGATGAGGTACCAAGACTGTACCACACGGTGATGAGGTACCAAGACTGTACCACATGGTGATGAGGTACCAAAACTGTACCACACGGTGATGAGGTACCAAGACTGTACCACACGGTGATGAGGTACCAAAACTGTACCACACGGTGATGAGGTACCAAAACTGTACCACACGGTGATGAGGTACCAAAACTGTACCACACGGTGATGAGGTACCAAAACTGTACCACACGGTGATGAGGTACCAAAACTGTACCACACGGTGATGAGGTACCAACACTGTACCACACGGTGATGAGGTACCAAGACTGTACCACACGGTGATGAGGTACCAAAACTGTACCACATAATGATGAGGTACCAAAACTGTACCACACAGTGATGAGGTACCAAAACTGTACCACACGGTGATGAGGTACCAAAACTGTACCACACGGTGATGAGGTACAAAGACTGTACCACATAATGATGAGGTACCAAAACTCTACCACACTGTTATAATTTACCAAATCTGTACCACATAATGATGAGGTACCAAAACTGTACCACATAATGATGAGGTACCAAAACTGTACCACATAATGATGAGGTACCAAAACTGTACCACATAATGATGAGGTACCAAAACTGTACCACATAATGATGAGGTAACAAAACTGTACCACATAATGATGAGGTAACAAGACTGAGAATGCATAAATGGTATAACTGTATCAGCATATCAAGTGCGTGATTCTTTTCTGCAATTTCAACATGACGCTCCCACATTAAAGCCATTTAACTTCATCCTCCAAGAATTGTTGATCTGGTACCGCCGCTGCGCCAGTCCATCATGTTCTCCACTCCACACCCAGAGTGAAAGTACAGACCCGGTTTACAGGATAATGTTAGACAACAATGGGCCGCAGTCTTGTTGTAGCAAGATCAAGGCGAGGGCGAGCTGACCTAAGCACGTTAACGTCTACTTAAGTGTTGATGTTGCTTGAAAACTGGACGGGTTTGTGCGAATTTAATAGTGTTGATAGGAGAACGTTATTTTAGATTTGAGTTATTCTTATAGGATAACGTGCTTGGTAGTAGATGATGTTATTGCTGAGCCTGATCGTAGATGAAGTTATTGCAGAGCCTGATTGCAGATGAAGTTATTGCTGAGCCTGATTGCAGATGACGTTATTGCTGAGCCTGATTGCAGATGACGTTATTGCAGAGCCTAATTGCAGATGAAGTTATTGCTGAGCCTGATTGTAGATGACGTTATTGCTGATTTAAGAACTCGCGTGAGAGAAATAGCAAAATTTTATTTTACATGTCTATGTAATTGATAGTTGGTAAGCAGGATTTTGTCAGCGCCTGGTGGGGCCCCAAGGTTGTGAATCCCCTGTATTTTTAAAGGGCCCTATCACATTGCGCGTGTCGTTTCTCCGAATGTACATATATATATATTGGACGGGTGTTTTAAATGTACATATATATATATTGGATGGGTGTTTTAAATGTACATATATATATATTGGACGGGTGTTTTAAATGTACATATATATATATTGGACGGGTGTTTTAAATGTACATATCTATATATTGGACGGGGTTTTAAATGTACATATATATATGTTGGACGGGTGTTTTAAAAGTACATATATATATATATATATTGGACGGGTGTTTTAAATGTACATATATATATATATTGGACGGGTGTTTTAAATGTACATATATATATATTGGACGGGTGTTTTAAATGTACATATATATATATATATTGGACGGGTGTTTTAAATGTACATAATCATATGCAGTTGTTACCGATATATCGTAGACATAGGAAATAAGAGATGTTAAACGTAATGCGCTTAAGTTGAAGACACCCAGCGACAACAACAAACGACAGCAATAACGACAACAACAAACGACAGCAATAACTTAGTAGAAATATGAATGTATAACATGTGATCTAAAATTATGATTCGTATACAGTATACAACTTGAGATTGCTATCAATCTTTCTATTCCTCAACCTCAATCATCTCAGAGGTTCTTTGTTATTGTGTCAGTAATCTCCCGAGACTCGTACCATAACACTATCTGTTTCTTCAGACTTCATCGATGTGACCCACCAACCCCAAAATCCATTTACACCCCCTCCCCCCCAGGCCACACGTTAATCCTGATAGCACGTGCTTATCTTTAATCCCCTCTACTTTGGCCCGAGGAACGATGCATTGCATTATCAAATATTATAGATTAGTCATTCCTTGCATACCAACTGTTATGTGACTCTATTGTGACAAGCCCATTCGAACAGAGGCCGCCTCTGGGTGTAAGCGTCTCTGAATGCAAGCGTTGTTTTCTCTCATCCACCATCTGTTGCTTGTTACGTCACATGACTCAATCTATCATTCGTCTCTTTCTTTTGCGTCATGGCAACTTAAAAAGAAAGAAGAGAGAAAAAAAAAACTCACTGACACACGCATGTTTCAACTACAGTCAAGAAATACCACCCGTATACGCATTTATTATTAGTGTCAACTATTTGTATTTATTTGTTATGTTACCCAAAGAGAGAAAATCTTGACGGAACGAACGCCTTCTGTTTTGTCATTCTACTGAAATCAATGAAAACAGTCAAATTCAATTGGTTTTGTAACTCGGTATTTTAAGGGAAAATGAAACTTAAACGCGTCTGTGAAACTGTTTATAAATGCCAGTTAAATACGATCATTTATGTAGCCCAACATTTTTTTTAACATACGGCCCCATGTTCTATAATAGTCTGAATATCTGTAACCCACTGCCACGGTTGTTATTATTGAAAAAAAAAAAAAAACAATTCTCCAAGAATGATGCATTTAATATTAATGGTACCACGACCACCCGGAAAACTTGAGAACCGCTTCTTAATATTAAAACAATTTCGTTCTTTTTTTAAAAAGATATTTTTTAACGTCAACCGTCCATGTACAGATAGCGGCGTTACAAAAACAGTTGTGCAAGCCAGACGTCTTAAAAGAATAGTTGTTAACTGTAGGACCTAAGTGCTAGTTGTACCATCTCTCTGTAAGTAGACCCGGGGTTCGCGTGCGTGGTCCTCAGTTAATATCCAGCCACTCGATGGTAGGACAGACCATTGCACCATCTGCCATAACACACTGGGAGCTGGGCTAATGGGCGCAGCATCTGACTTGGATTTTACCACATGATGAGCGTAAGAAATGGAAAGCATTGGGTGTTTGAATACGAGAATAGGGAAGCCGGTCCATCAGGAAACAAATCTTCAAAAATAGATCATCCTCCAGTCTTAAATTATAAGGGGAAAATTCGATTTTTTTCTATTCTCTAACGTACATCAGAACTGTTTACCCTCAAATTCTTAAAATCGTACAATATCATCACAAATTCGTTCAATACATTATCTTAATAGTAAAAAAAATAAACATACAGTATATATAATGTACACACTTCAAAATCGTACATAGTACGCCAAAATCGTAAGAGTAAACAGGTCTGCGCATATTCATCAAATTAAAATAAATAAAATTCGTGCGTTCTTGCTGCCATCTCATTTATATCCATGTGAAGTCACGCGATGAAGCCGGTGCGGTAATTCTCTCCCCCCACTATTTTTTCCCCGAATTGAAAGAATAAATTGTGTTTTTGTTATTGACCTCACATGGGGTTACATCTGATGGGTTTTCCAGTGTGTGTCTGGCAGGTCCTAATGTTTCTCGTTGGCGCTAATGGCGGTAGTGGTACCGGTATATGTGCTTGCTTTCGTAACGATGTTTGAAATAAGAAAAAAGAAAACGTGTGTGTGTGGGGAGGAGGGGGGATCCACCATGTTAAATTTATATATATTAGCCCTTTTATTTTATTTTTCTACTGTTCGTGTTATTTTATTTTTCTACTGTGCGTGTTAGTTTGAAGATTTCAAAGCACAGAATTTTTTTAAGTTAAAAAAAAAAAAGCGGGACGTTTAACGGTAGATAAATATGTAGGATGGTTTGAAATGAGCGTATTTGTCGGTTATTTCCCCTGCTTGCCAGACGGTCGTGACAAAATACATGTTATGTTGTTGGGATAGGTTTATTTCTATGGGTAGTATTGGAAAGTGGTAATATATTCGTATTTTATATTTGTTACCCTCTTATGAAATGGGTTAGGAGAGTTTTCGTGGGTTTCGTTAAACTAATCGTAGAATACGTTTTTTATGTAGGTTGTTTTTGTATAGTAATTTTAAACTAATTACGAAATATCCTACATTATAGTTCCCTAAATTCCTACATTATAGATACATAATGTCCAAAATTATAGTTCCCTAAATATCCTACGGTATAGTTCCCTAATGTCCACATTATAGTTCCCATTATAATTTTAGTTTATTGTTGTCAAAATGATTGTTTACTCTTAAATTAATAGGACAATTTTTCGATGGTTCCATAAATTTTACTGTTCTCATGCTACACTATTTGAAGTGCGGCTTAGAGCAGGGACGCCATACTAATGCAGAGACTTCAGTGTAAACCATGGGTTCTTAACCTTCTGTTCCATTGACCCTTTGGCCAGTCAAATGGCGGCCACGGATCCCTTCTTAAAATGTTTTAAATGCATAGCCATGTAAAAAATACAAAGTAAATGCAGCTCACGGTACCCGTGACACCACAGGTTAAGAACCCCCGATGTAAATGATCACATTTACTCCACACCATAACGTGTTAAAGTATGCACACTTTGCTTTAGATCCCGTTTCCTTTTGAAACGAGCAAAGTCCAGTGACTTTGTTTAGTCTGGAGATGTCCACCACGTGACTAGTGTAAGTGAAGCAGAGTGGCCACGTGATGCAGACTGGTCACACGGTGCGTCTAACAGACAGCCATATATTCTACACTGACATGTCTTGGCATGGGATTTAAGGAAGTGAAATACTGGCAACTTTAATGTTGGCTTCGTTCATCATGTCCCATTATTCACATATGTTAAAACTTTTAAAAAAATTAGTTCCGCCCTTCGTTATCATACCCAATTGTTAACATAGTTTTTTTTAACTTTTAACAAAGTAGTTCCGCTCCTCTTTAACATATCCCATTATTCACATATGTTTTAACTTTCAACAAAGTAGTTTTGCTCTTCGTGTTCATATTGATTTATTGATTGGATACTTCTATAGCGCTGGTATCCATGCTACTTTAGCGTGCTCACTGCGCTCTGGTTTCCTCAAATCTATTTAACAAAAAAGTCTTTAAATGTTTCCTAAATGATTTTCTGTCCTTGTCAGAACTCCTCAAAGATGGAGGTAAACTATTCCATAACTTTGGCGCTATCGCTTCAAAAGAGTGCACTCCGTACGACTTTTTTCTGTGTTCATCCACACTGGGAATTTTCAGTAAGGACTGAGTTGAGGACCGCAGGTTCTTTATGGTTACATGTTGATAAAGCAGTTCTTTCGGATATTCCGGTGCAGAGCCTTCTATGCAGCCGTACGCCAAGGACAGAATCTTGTGGTCAATGCGCTCACTATTAGGAACCCAATGGAGATCTCGTAGTACTTTGGTGATGTGGTCTGATCATACCCCACTGTTAACATCATAGGTTTTAACTTTGACAAATTAGTTCCGCCCTGCGGTGGGCAAGGGGACACCGTAAGCAGCAGCTATAAATAGGTTGCCGTTTGAATGGAAGGAGATACGTTTATGGTCATTTTGATTTGTGATCAAGAAATTGTAAAACGCATGCGGGAGAGAAAGGCATGCGATAGAACAAGACATAATTATAATCCCATCTGTTTGTTAAGTCACTGGATCGTGATGAGATGTCTTAAATTATTTACTTACGGTACATTGCTTTTTGGGGGGCGATATGTCACTATGAATGTGTCTATTGGGGGCGATATGTCACTATGAATGTGTCTTTTGGGGGCGATATGTCACTATGAATGTGTCTATTGGGGGGGGGGCGATATGTCACTATGAATGTGTCTATTGGGGGGCGATATGTCACTATGATTGTGTCTATTGGGGGGGCGATATGTCACTATGAATGTGTCTAATGGGGGGCGATATGTCACTATGAATGTGTCTATTGGGGGGCGATATGTCACTATGAATGTGTCTAATGGGGGGCGATATGTCACTATGAATGTGTCTATTGGGGGGCGATATGTCACCATGAATGTGTCTATGTGTTGGGTTTGTTTAATGGACGTGTACTGTTAATTGAAATTGGGAAAGTTGGGAGTCTGCTTTGAAGGATGAATAGCGACCAGATGATTTAGTGCGTTTTATGATTTGATTTAATAAGTGTACATTGTACTGGCGGCTCTACTTCAAGGCTCTTACCAAACGGAGATGGACGAGAAGGGGAGAGAACTTGCTATCGATTGGATGCCTCGGGTTTTCACTTGGACTTTCCCAGAAATTGAGTTAATTGGGCTATAAATAGATTACCATCAGACTCACTTGGTTGTTGTAAGTCAGTCCTTGTTTATGTGTTTTCTTTTATTTCCCCAGTTTGTTTTGGTTTTTTTAAGCTGTCCGCACATTTGGAAAAACCTAGTGTAGAACAGGATTGGAATCTCTCTCCCCTCCCCTCTTCCTCATCCTATCCGACTTGACCATTGTTGGACTAAAAATCTCTAGTGGTTTTATTTACCAACTAAAAATGTGACGTACATAATGTTCACTTGACCTTAGGATATTTAAAAAAAAAAAAAAAGATGTACCATATAAATAGTGATTGTCCTTACAGTCCTGATAAGAAACCGTTGAACTTTACTGTTGTAACCCATGCTTCGTCTGGGGGGAGTGTAGTAGTAACATTTACAGTAACAAGGCAGATTTATTTCCTTGTAATTGAAGCATTTTCGTTTTCCATGCATTGCTTTCACAGACGTTATATAAAAAAACTGGCAGATATCTTTTTCCAACTCCAACTCATCTTTCATACTCTGATATGTGTCACAAAATTGTGACTATAGCATCACTTTAAATGACAGAAAACTGTAATATTAATAAGTACCGGAATTGGTTTTTATGTATTGAGTTTATTTTGTAATACATTAGTGCCGCTGTACTCATCACTTGAAAAAGTCTTCATTTTGTGAGTCAGACTATTACGGTAGCAACATTTAGTTAGTTTGAAAAAGATGAGACCATGAGGAAAGCACTGAGGTTTAGCTTTACCTCAGTGCAAGAGTCGACTCGTTGGTTGGTTGTTTTCTTTGTTGTCGATTCGTCTGGCAGTTTTTTGTTAAATGAAAACATGTGACGCGTGAGTAGACGGCCATGATCCTAGTAAATTACCTAAGTAGGAATTTCCTGTAAGCCTTTGGTCTCGGATCGCTCTACTTGATGATCTACTTGATGATTCAGATTTATCATTTCGATGTCATCACTCGTGTTTTCGATAGTTTTTTTTATTCTGTGTTACTGTGTTAGAGAAATCTTGACTTGGCGGGAAGTGAAAGGAAGTGATTTTGAACGTGAGAATAACGTGTACGAGTCTTAGCAGAAACGGATACATAACAACGTCATGATACAGACTTGAGATACGGTCCGTTCCTCTGTAGTTCAGCTTCATTGTGTTTAATCTATTTATTATCATGTTACAGATATAGAAAAAGTGTAAGAATGTTTGGCTGATAATACCAGAGCTTTAACTTTATGTTTATCAACTTGTTGAATGGTTTACCGGTTGTTTAAATTAAGAACGATCATGTGATACTTCATCTGTATGGGGTCACGTTTGAGGTCGGACGTTATTGGAACATTTCTGTGATTAACACCATGGAACAATCTGTGGGGTTGAAGTTCCTGGACATAATGTAGACCATGGGATGTATTTTCAATTATTCGATGTCCATCGACTGACCACTAGCCGCAAGTCTCACGGAGTCGTCGAGGATGGCAAGGCCTCACGTGCGTTGACTTTAACCCCAACAAACTTAAGAGACTGAACGGAGTGGACATTAAGATTGACAGGAAGCCAAACTGGAGGTCCAGGGGAGGCTACTATGCGTGCCAGGAATCGCTACTCTTTGTTTGCCTGCACCAGACCCCAGGACAGTTGGTACACAGAAACACCTCATATCACTGGTGAGTTGTGGCGTCTTGTCTCTGACAAGTTTCTGCCTAAATAAAAAAAATAATTAAGTAAAACACTTAAGACATTCATTTAATGTGAATTGTGTTGTTGTCATACGGTCAAGAAGCTATTATTTGTATTACTTTTGAAGCATTATTTTGTTCTAAGTCTGATCAGTTTTCGTGAATTTACCATGAAACTTAATTGATGATTGCAAGTCTCATGTGGTCCCCATTAGCCATTTGATATAGTATATTATTGTGTAGTAGAAGAACTGTGTCATCAGTGTTGATCACGTGGCAACATGCCTCCCATCTGACATATTATTAGTGTAGATGTAGGCCTATATTTTTATATGAAATAAGTCAGTTGTTGCTGTGCAATGGAGCTTGCTATACAATAGAGAGACATTTCTATAGTGCAGACCTGCACAACTAAACATGTAAGGCGCACCGTAATACTCAATTGAAAAACTTGTGCGGACCGAAAGAAAATAGGACAGAGGAGAAAGCTATTAAGAAAATAAATAATTAAAAGAATATTTCGTTACTTTGCGGGCCGCCAAGTGGGTGCTAGCGGGCCGCATGCGACCCTTTGACCGTATGCTTTGCAGCCTTTTCAGCCCTCGAGTCCATTGTCCACTAGGATGATCAAGTAGAGAAAACACATATACTGAGTGGATTAGAAGTGCTTATGCCCCTGCAATTTTTCGCCATATCACTTGTTGCAAACCTGTCAGCCCTGACCCAACCCTGCAGTCACACACAGCAACCCAACTCTGCAGTCGCACACAGCAATCCAACTCTACAGTCACACGCAGCGACCCAACTCTGCATTCACACACAGCGACTCAACCCTGGAGTCACACATAGCAACCCAACCCTGCAGTAAAAAATACGACCCAACCCTGCAGTCACACACAGCGACCCAACCCTGCAGTCACACACAGCGACCCAGCCCTGCAGTCACACACGACCCAACCCTTCAGTCACACACAGCGACCCGGCCCTGCAGTCACACACATGACCCAACCCTGCAGTCACACACAGCGACCCAGCCTGCAGTCATACACAGCGACCCAACCCTGCAGTCACACACGACCCAACACTGCAGCCACACACAGCGACCCAACACTGCAGTCACACACGACCCAACCCTGCAGTCACACACGACCCAACCCTGCAGTCACACACGACCCAACACTGCAGCCACACACACGACCCAACCCTGCAGTCACACACGCCCCAACACTGCAATCACACACAACCCAACACTGCAGTCACACACGACCCAACCCTGCAGTCACACACAGCGACCCAACACTGCAGCCACACGCAGCGACCCAACACTGCAGTCACACACGACCCAACCCTGCAGTCACACACAGCGACCCAACACTGCAGCCACACACAGCGACCCAACCCTGCAGTCACACACAGCGACCCAACCCTGCAGTCACACACACGACCCAACCCTGCAGTCACACACAGCGACCCAACCCTGCAGTCACACACAGCGACCCAACCCTGCAGTCACACACAGCGACCCAACACTGCAGTCACACACAGCGACCCAACCCTGCAGTCACACACGACCCAATCCTGCAGTCACACACACGACCCAACCCTTGCAGTCACACACAGCGCTCGTTCCTCGTCAAGTCCAGCATCTTGATGTGCCGATGTAGACAAGAACTACTGCCATTAAAAAGAAGCACTTTTCCACCACGTTCGCTTGTTCAGCTCCAGCTTCTCGGTCAGTGGCGTAGCGAGGGGGGGCAAGGAGGGCATCATGCCCCGGGCGCTACTCACAAAAGGGCGCCAAATGGTATTTTACACATAATGTATGGTTTTCGAATGGGGGGCGCTAAAAAGGTATTGTGCCCCGGGCGCGAGTTAAGCTCGCTACGCCACTGTTCTCGGTTAGCAACATGGCGACCTGGCAATCATAAGATGCTAATTTAACGATACCTCCAGCCCATCCCGCCCCCTTTTATTAATCGTTAAAAAAACATATACGTCATAATAGGGGTGGGGGTGTTCACAGCTGTGTTCTATTTATATGACTGGATGGCTGGACAAAGCGGGGAGTGGGTGGTGGAGGGACGTTTCCCACGTTCTTTGGATAAAACGGGGATCACGTAAAGCTGATTAGACCACGTGACCGAGCTTGCATAGAACTAAGAGGAGGCAACAGACTGCGATTTACGATACTGTACCGTGAATACCCCGCCCCTGGACTGATGAATTATGGAGTTACACTTAACTATGAAATGTGTTGCCAGGGAATTGTATTTTTTAAAGTGTAGATTTTTAAAAAAAATGTTCATGACATGGTAGCCGCTAAGAGATAGAAACAATTAGAAAACATAAAGATGCTTATCTAAAAAGTCATTATCCATGGACTCAAATTATTGTCTGTTGAGTTTTATAATAATGTATTTTCCATTCAATATTCAATTAGAGGGAAACAACTTACTATTTGTGGTGTTGTATTTTAAGTTTTGGGGAGAAAAAAAAGTGTGTGTGGGGGGGGGGGGGGGGGTTTGTTGCGAACTTCACCGTTTGAACACTGTCCTTTTCAACCGTATTTCCTCTTAATACAATTTTCAGATATCCGGTTGTTGTTTTATTCTATGCAGTATTTGTTTAAAGCAAACATTTAATGTATTTGTTTTGCACACAAATGCCTCTCCTTCCCCCCCCCCCCCCCACCAAAAAAACATGTTTTACAGTGAACGATTTAGAAGGGGTTAATTGTATTGCTGGTATTACTGTATTATTGTGTCCTGTCTATTGTCTTATCAGGTGAGTTTCAGACTTGCTCATTGTTAAAACCTTCCTCACACAACCCGCGATCTGAGAATTACATACACACCATCACGTGCGCACAGGGGCCACGCATCTTTTGTGTTGACATGCTCTTGACCCGGAAGTACTGTTCATATACGGTTAAAAAAAATTGTAGTTTATTATTTTGGATGGCTTATCTTGAGTAAAGCCCAACCAGCGTATGTACGAAATGAGATGCACGGAGTAATGACGTCCCGTGGTCATTGTTGCTAGTGATGCACGGAGTAATGACGTCCTGTGGTCATTGTTGCTAGTGATGAACGGAGTAATGACGTCCTGTGGTCATTGTTGCTAGTGATGCACGGAGTAATGACGTCCAGTGGTCATTGTTGCTAGTGATGCACGGAGTAATGACGTCCTGTGGTCATTGTTGCTAGTGATGCACGGAGTAATGACGTCCTGTGGTCATTGTTGCTAGTGATGAACGGAGTAATGACGCCCCGTGGTCATTGTTGCTAGTGATGCACGGAGTAATGACGTCCAGTGGTCATTGTTGCTAGTGATGCACGGAGTAATGACGTCCTGTGGTCATTGTTGCTAGTGATGAACGGAGTAATGACGTCCTGTGGTCATTGTTGCTAGTGATGAACGGAGTAATGACGTCCAGTGGTCATTGTTGCTAGTGATGCACGGAGTAATGACGTCCTGTGGTCATTGTTGCTAGTGATGCACGGAGTAATGACGTCCTGTGGTCATTGTTGCTAGTGATGAACGGAGTAATGACGTCCTGTGGTCATTGTTGCTAGTGATGAACGGAGTAATGACGTCCCGTGGTCATTGTTGCTAGTGATGAAAGGAGTAATGACGTCCCGTGGTCATTGTTGCTAGTGATGAACGGAGTAATGACGTCCAGTGGTCATTGTTGCTAGTGATGCACGGAGTAATGACGCCCCGTGGTCATTGTTTCTAGTGATGTACGGAGTAATGACGTCCAGTGGTCATTGTTGCTAGTGATACACGGAGTAATGACGTCCAGTGGTTATTGTTGCTAGTGATGCACGGAGTAATGACGTCCAGTGGTCATTGTTGCTAGTGATGAACGGAGTAATGACGTCCAGTGGTCATTGTTGCTAGTGATGCACGGAGTAATGACGTCCCGTGGTCATTGTTGCTAGTGATGCACGGAGTAATGACGTCCAGTGGTCATTGTTGCTAGTGATGCACGGAGTAATGACGCCCCGTGGTCATTGTTACTAGTGATGTACGGAGTAATGACGTCCAGTGGTCATTGTTGCTAGTGATGAACGGAGTAATGACGTCCTGTGGTCATTGTTGCTAGTGATGAACGGAGTAATGACGTCCTGTGGTCATTGTTGCTAGTGATGAACGGAGTAATGACGTCCCGTGGTCATTGTTGCTAGTGATGCACGGAGTAATGACGTCCAGTGGTCATTGTTGCTAGTGATGAACGGAGTAATGACGTCCTGTGGTCATTGTTGCTAGTGATGAACGGAGTAATGACGTCCTGTGGTCATTGTTGCTAGTGATGAACGGAGTAATGACGTCCCGTGGTCATTGTTGCTAGTGATGCATCACACTGGCTTTCTTTATTATCATTTTTGCTTTATTTCTAATTTTCTGTGGATGGTCAAGGATTTAATTCAATGATCCTGAAAGTGTCAGTCCACCCCCCCCCCCTTTGTCGTTATTGTTGGATGATGTTGTCCGCTCGTGTCGTTCTGGTGTGTCCTGCTGTGTAGTCCAGCCGTAGTGTAGCTGTGTAGTCCAGCCGTAGTGTAGCTGTGTAGTCCAGCCGTAGTGTAGCTGTGTAGTCCAGCCGTAGTGTAGCTGTGTAGTCCAGCCGTAGTGTAGCTGTGTAGTCCAGCCGTAGTGTAGCTGTGTAGTCCAGCCGTAGTGTAGCTGTGTAGTCCAGCCGTAGTGTAGCTGTGTAGTCCAGCCGTAGTGTAGCTGTGTAGTCCAGCCGTAGTGTAGCTGTGTAGTCCAGCCGTGGTATAGCTGTGTAGTCCAGCCGTAGTATAGCTGTGTCGTCCAGCCTTAGTATAGCTGTGTAGTCCAGCCGTGGTATAGCGTTCTTTTCCAGCCGTGGTATAGCTGTGTAGTCCAGCCGTAGTATAGCTGTGTAGTCCAGCCGTGGTATAGCGTTCTAGTCCAGCCGTGGTATAGCTGTGTCGTCCAGCCTTAGTATAGCTGTGTAGTCCAGCCGTGGTATAGCGTTCTTTTCCAGCCGTGGTATAGCTGTGTAGTCCAGCCGTAGTATAGCTGTGTAGTCCAGCCGTGGTATAGCGTTCTAGTCCAGCCGTGGTATAGCTGTGTAGTCCAGCCGTAGTAT
This sequence comes from Omphiscola glabra, assembly GCA_964017045.1. Lineage (NCBI taxonomy): Eukaryota > Metazoa > Mollusca > Gastropoda > Lymnaeidae > Omphiscola > Omphiscola glabra. The sequence goes on from OZ024799.1 coordinate 34,888,333, forward strand.
TGCTGTGTAGTCCAGCAATTGTATAGCTGTGTAGTCCAGCCATAGTATAGCTATAGCGGTACATCATTTAAAGTCTGTTAAATGGATGAGGGTGGGAGGAGGTGGGCTCCACATCAGATACACATTAATTTCCAGCTGTTTCCAAGTGGCTTGTGGGACAGTGGTTCTCAAAATTAGATAGATCCATGGGCGTAGTTAGTATGGGGTAGAGTTTCCGGCCCAGGGGCACTTTTTCTACATAAAGAGGGTCGGCGATTTACGCCAATTGCTTAGATCTGGTGAGTTGGGGCGTCAAAAATTTAGCCCGTCCTGGTTGGCACTAACCTTATGTATGTAGCCCGTCCTGGCTTTGGCCTGTTAGTTGGTGATATAGTATAACACAGTGTTTCCCTGAAACATGATACTTATTTAACTAGAGGAGTTATTCAATAAAGCCTGAAAACAAAGTTTTTCTTTTAAATCCTTTATAAAATGGGATATCGAGCGATGGGGTGGGGCTGAAAATTTGACAAAGAACATGCATACACGTAACGCACTTCCCAAGAATCCCAATTAGTGCCTCCTCCCACTCCCCGCCCAAGGCTCGCAACCGCACATTTTTTGTTCACGCCGCAGAACTACATTGATGTTCTAATGATCTACCTGCTTTTACACTGCATATGTATTTCAGGGAAAAAAAACATATCACGCACCAAACATCGACAATGAGTCTATATGCCATGTTTCAGCTCGACGGGTTTACGGGAAGTGGGTAAGTTAACCGCCCGAAGATTTTGCCAGCCAGCCTGCCACGAACACAATCGAAGATAATATAACGGATTTTTAAAAAAAAAAAAAGACTCGAAAATATTCTACATTCTTCAAATAAAAGAGCGTGATTGTGTGAACAAACAGAAATCTAAGCAAATTAACAATCCTAGTTTCATACATGATGATGCAATCACGTTATTAGCCAAATTCCCCAGCCTAGAAATTGATACCCAGTAAGTTAATGCGCTTATAATGAAAGCGCTATGTGTCAGGTGCGCGTTGGCGTGTTCAGCTGACTACACAGTGATGGTCAAACTATAGGTGCATAGATCATAGATATATAGTGTGTGCCGTTTGGAGCACTAGATCATGTGTACTGGAGTGGGTCTTTATATAGTGTGTGCCGTTTGGAGCACTAGATCATGTGTACTGGAGTGGGTCTTTATATAGTGTGTGCCGTTTGGAGCACTAGATCATGTGTACTGGAGTGGGTCTTTATATAGTGTGTGCCGTTTGGAGCACTAGATCATGTGTCAGGGACTTGGTCTTTAAATAGTGTGTGCCGTTTGGAGCACAACATAATTCCCGTTTTCTATTTACAGACTGTGACATATCGGACCAGTTTATTCTATGTTGAGCACCGTGAAATGCCAGCACCTTGATAGGTTACTACCTTGATGGGTTAGTACCGTTGTGGGTTAGTACCGTGATTGGTTAGTACCCTGATAGGCTACTACCTTGATGGGTTAGTACCGTGATGGGTTACTACCTTGATGGGTTACTACCTTGATGGGTTACTACCGTGATGGGTTACTACCTTGATGGGTTACTACCTTGATGGGTTAGCACCGTGATGGGTTAGTACCGTGATGGGTTACTACCGTGATGGGTTACTACCTTGATGGGTTAGTACCGTGATGGGTTAGTACCGTGATATGTTAGTACCGTGATGGGTTAGTACCGTGATATGTTAGTACTGTGATGGGTTATTACCGTGATGGGTTAGTACCGTGATATGTTAGTACCGTGATGGGTTAGTACCGTGATATGTTAGTACCGTGATAGGTTACTACCGTGATAGGTTACTACCGTGATGGGTTACTACCGTGATAGGTTACTACCGTGATAGGTTACTACCGTGATAGGTTACTACCGTGATAGGTTACTACCGTGATGGGTTACTACCGTGATGGGTTACTACCGTGATGGGTTACTACTGTGATGGGTTACTACCGTGATAGGTTACTACCGTGATAGGTTACTACTGTGATAGGTTACTATCGTGATAGGTTACTACCGTGATGGGTTAGTACCGTGATGGGTTAGTACCGAGCTGCTCACTCACATCTGTCCATTTATCACCAGCACCCGTTACATCTTGGTGACAAAGTTGGCTAAAAATAACAACGTGTATCGATTGGTCCATCTCCTGTCGAGCGAATTCCCTTGTTTCGTTGACCAGGCAATCTCCTTCTTAGGGCTTTACCCTATAACACCTCATTGGACAGTGGAATAGAATTGTGTGTAAGTGTAAGGGGTTGGGGGGGGGGGGGGGGGAGGAGGAGTACTGGCGATGACCACTCGGGCCAAGGCGTATTCAATTAGTCGGTGACCTTGTTAAGTATGGACACGCTTAAACAATTATGATGGTTGTTGTGCAAGACCAACAATTAGAAGAAAAAAATTTCGTCAGATTCTCAGGTTCCAAGTAATCGGTTTAAAGATGGCATCGTACTCCGATTCTCAGGTTCCAAGTAATCGGTTTAAAGATGGCATCGTACTCCGATTCTCTGGTTTCAGTAATCGGTTTAAAGATGGCATCGTACTCCTATTCTCAGGTTCCAGTAATCGGTTTAAAGATGGCATCGTACTCCGATTCTCTGGTTCCAGTAATCGGTTTAAAGATGGCATCGTACTCCGATTCTCAGGTTCCAGTAATCGGTTTAAAGATGGCATCGTATGCACATCTGTGGCTAACTAGTGGGAAAAGCTAGAATGTCAAGAGATCGTCCTGAAATAAACTCATCTATTGTGTCACTTGATTAAAATGTGTGTTAACTTCATCAATGTATAGCACGTTAATTTGACTGAATCAAGATAGTTGGACAAGAAGAAAGGCACTTAAATATACACCAGGTGAGCCCCCCCCCCCCCCCACCCACTGAGCCCTGTCCGGGAAGCTCTCCTGTGAGAGTCTCGGGGCCGCAGCTCATCAAGCACAGCTTTAATAAGGCTTTAACGTGCCCCGGGAGCTAGCACGGGCATTTGTAGTGGTCGACACCCGAAAATAGACCCAGACCAATGTGAAACGCTATTAAAGGATTTACCCCTCGCTCGAACGCCACGTTGCTCTTCACATGAGTCACGTTATTGAATGTTGAGTTTGGTGCTAGACAGAAGAGGACATCTCGTTAGATGTTTAGGGGCAGCTCAATTGATGGTAGGGAGCAGTTTATTTGGATGGTAGGGGACAGCTGATTGGATGGTAGGGGACAGGTCGTTGGATGGTAGGGGACAGGTCATTGAATGGTGAAGACAGCTCATTGGATGGTAGGGGAAAGCTCATTGGCTGGTGGGGGACATCTCATTTTATGGTGGGGGTACAGCTCATTGGATGGTATGGATACATCTCATTGGATGGTAGGGGGCAGCCCCCACCCCCCAACTTACAAAGCTTATGTCTGATGTGTTTGAGATTGAACAAAAACTCTTCACTCTCCACCATTGTTTAAAGTTCAAGTTGTGCTTCCTACTTCAGACTATTATTAGAATTTGGTTTTTATTATAGGCATGGTCTATCTTTGAACATTAGCTGATGCTGCAGTCATGTAAGCATAGGCATGGTCTATCTTTGAACATTAGCTGATGCTGCCGTCATGTAAGCATAGGCATGGTCTATCTTTGAACATTAGCTGATGCTGCAGTCATGTAAGCATAGGCATGGTCTATCTTTGAACATTAGCTGATGCTGCGGTCGTGTAAGCATAGGCATGGTCTATCTTTGAACATTAGCTGATGCTGCAGTCATGTAAGCATAGGCATGGTCTATCTTTGAACATTAGCTGATGCTGCGGCCGTGTAAGCATAGGCATGGTCTATCTTTGAACATTAGCTGATGCTGCGGTCATGTAAGCATAGGCATGGTCTATCTTTGAACATTAGCTGATGCTGCGGTCATGTAAGCTGAAGATACAGATGTCTAATATTGTCCACCTGTCTGTTCATACTAAAACAATATTAATGTGTACAGTGGCATACAAGGCGCTCTTCCTAATTTAAAGTCGTATTCTATTTCAGTGACTCCCCTAGGCCCCACACCTCAACCTGCAGGGCTGCTTTCATGAGCCTGGTGTTCATGTAGTTCATGCAGCCCATGTATTCACCCCGTTCACCATGTAATCCCCCCGTTCACCATGTAATCCGCCCGTTCACCATGTAATCCCCCTTTCACCATGTAATCCCCCCGTTCACCACGTAACACCCCCCCCCCCCCGGTTGCATGTAGTTCATGCAGCCCATGTACTCAGCCAGTTCACCACGTAACACCCCCCCCCCCAGTTGCATGTAGTTCATGCAGCCCATGTAATCACCCCGTTGATAGAAAGCACGCATTCCATGCCATGGCCCCACCCAACCTGCTACATGTCCGTGTCTTCTCGTCCAAGTAGGCCGTGCTCTGTAATCATGACATGTCCAGGACTCACGCTTCGATCTTCGCCTTGTGAGCTGCCTCCTTGACGCACCCTACCATTCTAATTTCCCAGTGTTTAAAAATGGAGTACGATTTCCCCCCCCCCCCCCCCCGGGCTCAGTTTCTATGTAAACATTAACAAGTTATAGAGTTCTGTAAATCTTAGTGTGGAAGGTTTTTTTTGGTTTGTTTTCTTTGGTTTGTTTTCTTTAAAAATGGTTCACACTCACTAAATCATAAGTTTGACTAACATGTCTGATACATCTCTCCATTTGGCGATTTCATTCGCCATCTCACCTCCTTGCCTCTGTTGATCATCCATCTAATTTCTCTTGCCTTCACTCCAGGATCTCTTTCTCCTCGTTCCAACCCACACCCCTCCATACAATTTGCCACCACTCGCTTTAGTTACCTCCTTCGATGTCATGAACAAATTTCTCTGTCTTCCCTCGTGCGTCCTTTCCGTCATACTATCAGTACCGCACCCACTCCAACCGGGGCCACCCCCACTCCACCGGGGCCAACCCTACTCCACCGGGGCCACCCCACTCCACCGGGGCCACCCCCACTCCAATATTGATATCATATTCCATTTCTTTCAAATAATGTAGACTTTTTTTATTTAATGTTCGTGGATCTTCAGATTTGAGTCCAAGACATCTTAGCCCAGATTCTCCAATCTCTGGTCGTCACCAAACACACACCCCCCCCCCACACCCCCCCATGGCCGACAGCCAGCCATCATTCAATCATCCAAGTTCAAAAGTTCACGCCTCGCGAGTTCATTCATTTCCCCTTCCCCCGACCCACCCTCCCCCGGTCCGACCATGACAATATTTCACCACATCTCCTACTCACCCTCCTTCCCCCCACCCTCTGGCCGAGGGTGCTCACCCACCTACCATCACTCTACATCACTACAACCACCAATCCCTGGCCTCTGATCAGGCGCAGGGCCCGCCCGCCATTTATCAGAACCGTCCGCCAGGTCATTTCCACCCTCGGTGTTTGTCGTCACCACGTTTTTTGATTCACCGTCTGGGAGAGGCGTAGTGAGGGGTTTTCTCCCTTGGTACAGTTATTGTCTCGCGCTGTGTGTTATTGAGGGCTATTTTCGTCCTGGGCTCTTTCGCAAAGGGCTTTTCCGGGTCTGAATATAATTCGACAGCCGTGTTACTGGAGACTGGAAAGGGAGGTAGAGTCGACCAAACAACGGGATGTGTTGATGTTTGGATCGGTTCATCACTCCATTCGCTGTTGTGTCTTGTGTTTCACCGGACTACTTCACTACTTCCGGTGTGCCATTCATATGTATAACCGTGGTCAGTGTGAACTTTCGAATATATTGGATGTGTCCGATCTATAAATAGGATAAAGTGTGGTTTAAGTTTAATCACCGGTGGTCAGTTTATTAAAATATAAAATATTTAAAATATTCATCGATCGAATTGGTTGGTCATATTTAATATTTGGCATCATCCCAAATGAATAATGAATGTGACAGTAATGTGACAGTTTGGTGTGTATGTATAGTCCAAATTGTTTATGAAAATTATAAATATTAAGAAGTGACAGAAACCAATGAACCGTCTCGTAGGTGTTGACTCATCATACGGCCTGAGGCCTTAGGATTGGCTTGGATTTATGTTCAGACGTAACTCGGCTTTGGTGGAAGTTGTATGAAATAATAGTCGTAGTAGTAAAGCATAAGTGTAAGGCCATTTCATTGGGATATTTAGGCTAACTTAATATCTTTGTTAATAAATCATTGCTAAATGTTTATTACTGGTTGATAAGTTGGGGACATATTTGACTAATTAGTCATTATGTCATGTTGTTGTTGTTTGTTTTGTAGCTTAGATTATGAGTGTTCGTCTGAATTCTGAGTACATCTTTCATCAAAGTATAGTATAGACCCTAAAGGTATTGTAACTAAAAATAAAATACTTACATACGTAACATAAGTGAATGTATAAAACAAGTAGCTGGACTGTGAACATGCTAAACTTTACATGAACTATTGCCTCTCAGTAAGTCTTACTTTTTAAATCGCACTCTTCGTCCAGCTGAAACCGTTACAACAAGTTTAAAAGTAACAAAGAGAATATCCCTATCACTCCGTTGGGGTCAACTCTTCTTTTATCCATGTCTTAAACTTTCGTTTGGGAATGGGAGCAGCATCTGACACATTTTTTTTCCCTGCACCCTGAAACCCAGAAACGAGACCCGGCAACCTTGAAACTGATAAGACCAAGCCACGGCCGTTGAAAATGTGATAAGACGGGAGAGATGCTTTCTCTGCTCACTTCTGCTACGGGTGCTTTCTCTGCTCACTTCTGCTACGGCTACGGATGCTTTCTTTTATTTATCCTTGAAATCTTTCAGACAACGGCTATAATCGCTTTATAGATACATTGGGGCATAACCTTTGTAATAGTAATGTATAATTTATTCCTCGCCGTAAGTTACCGTATTTTACTGACTATAAGACGCACATTAATTTTAATTTTAAAGCAATTTAATAAAAAAACAAAAATATTTTTACCATTTATATTAATTTCGAGTATCTGCATTTTGGAGGCATTTTGCTAAGAAAACGGTGCGTCTTATAGTCCGTAAAATACGGTACAGATAATAATGTCATCATCTTTCATTTAATCTCTGGTGCTAGGACATGATTACAGTTTAAACCCGATTTCTGCTGTGTAGCTCTCTACTCTCTTGCTTTAAAGTAATAAATATTTTAATGATATAGTCTATAGTGCTGACTATATTATGAAAGGTTCGATCTCCATTCGCTAGTGTTTTTCTCGCAACATTTGTAACTTAAGTATACAGAATACAGTGCCATAGGCTAACAATAATTTGTTTTTACTTTCGGTGGAGAATTTCGGTGGCGAAACTCCACCATTTGGGTGGATGGTTTTTCTATTACAAAATAAGGTGCCATATACTGAATGGTGTGGACCAAATGCATTGGGTTCCATATACAGTAATTATGCTGAATTAGGTTCGATATGCTAAATGGGAGATGGCGTATACAATGTAATACTCTATCTGGAATGTTGTGGTGATTTAATTTAATTTAAAGATCCAGCCGCTCTCTGTTCGTTGGGTGCCCCTGTACGTCATTCATTATAGCTATCTCTTGATGACAGGGCAACTCATCAGCTGAAACTTTGACAACATCGTGTTGTAGTTGGGAGGCCTGAACGTTACAGTTGGTCCAGATACGCCGCCGCCACCAACAACAACACACCACCACCAACAACACACCACCACCAACAACACACCACCACCAACAACACACCACCAACAACAACACACCACCACCAACAACACACCACCACCAACAACACACCACCACCAACAACAACACACCACCAACAACACACCACACCTCGGCTTTCCTCTGACCATCTGCTGGGATGGCGACGTCCGCCCCCCGACTGTTGTAAAACAAATGAGTGAGAGAAATTGAAGACACGTTAAAAAAAAAAGAGTAGAGTGTTGGGGGGGGGGGGCCTGGAAGATGGGTGGTGATAAATCGTTGAGTCAGTTGGTGGGGATACCACAAGCTGTGTTTTCCTTTGTGGGTAAATAGCTCTCATATTTCTTGGTTTACCTACTGGATTCCCACCCTCTCCCCGCGTTCATTACCCACTGTTCAACTGTTCTCAAAGTAAGCAATCGAAGCATACATTTAATGGCACTATAGATGATATAGTATAAAGAAACATACAATTTGTAAATTGCAACTCTTTACTATTCTCATAAAGTTAGTTGATCGAGTTTCTCTTCCTAATATTTCTTATTATAAAATATTTGCGGTGTCTGTAAATGTCCGTAAATATTAGATGATATTAAACTCAACACAATATTTTATTTGTTTATTTATTGATCTATTTAGATAAAACCACCCAAGCGCCCTTCCTCTCTTACAAATATCCCCTTACATACAGGCACATCCCCTTACATACAGGCACACCCTTTATTTTTACAGGCACACCCCCTTACATACAGGCACCCCCCCTTATTTTTACAGGCACGCCCCCTTATTTTTACAGGCACGCCCTCTTACATACAGGCACACACCCTTATTTTTACAGGCACGCCCCCTTACATACAGGCACACCCCCTTATTTTTACAGGCACACTCCCTTATTTTTACAGGCACGCCCTCTTACATACAGGCACATCCCCTTACATACAGGCACACCCCTTACATACAGGCACATCCCCTTATTTTTACAGGCACGCCCCCTTACATACAGGCACACCCCTTACATACAGGCACACCCACTTACATACAGGCACACCCCCTTACATACAGGCACACCCCCTTACATACAGGCACACCACCCCCTTACATACAGACACACCCCCTTACATACAGACACACCCCCTTATATACAGACACACCCCCTTATATACAAACACACCCTATTATATACAGACACACCCCCTTATATACAGACACAAACTTTACACACGTACACTGTTCCAAAGTACTGTGGCGTTTATCTCTGGCTGGGGAAGTTGTTAATTTTAAAATCTGTAGTAGCTGTCGTAACAACATATAACGTCATGCATGTAGTTATATGGTGTGTTCATTATTAGTAAGTCTACGCGGCATGTACCCAGTGCGTTCATTTATAAGATTACTTACTTACACACTGAGTACAGTGTTCATTATATGTATGTGGTGTGTTCAATATGTGTATGTGTACCCGGTATGTTGTTGAGCATGATTACCTCGGGACACACAACCACAGGATGTGACTCTTAGGTTAAAAATAAAACTACACGCTTTCCCCCCTCCCCTCACTCCTCTGGTGTGACTGGTCGAGAGGATCGGTACCGGGTAGTGGGGTGTATCGCACCCTGTAGTGGGGATTGAGAGTGTTGAAATGGCCATCCTTTATCTTGTTGGTAAACATTAAACGTCGGATGACGACCTGCTCCGGTCGTTCACTTAAGCAGACATTCCCGACATTGCAGGGAAGGGGCGTACTGGAGTATCATTTGATCTATATTCATGAGTGCTTTTAACGTTTACTCTACAAATTATTAGTAGTAATATCGGATTCTTGGTTTGCTTCTATACATCACCTCTTTGTTTCTATCAAGTTTGAACATTCTAATGGACATGTACATTCTCATGGACGTGTACCAGACCTGTTTACTCTTACGATTTAGGCTTACAATGTACAATTTTGAGGAGTATACATTTTATATAATGTACAGTATTTTATTTGTACTTACAAGATAATATATTGATCGCTTTTGTGATGATATTGCACAATTGTTAACAGTTTGATCTTATAACTCCATTATATGACCTGATTTCATAACTCCCATTTATATCCTGATCTTCATAACTCACATTTATGTCCTGATTTCATAACTCCCATATAGGTCATGATTTCATAACTCCCATTTATGTCCTGATTTCATAACTACCATTTATGTTCTGATCTTCATAACTACCATTTTTGTCCTGATCTTCATAACTCCCATTTATGTCCTGATCTTCATAACTCCCATTTATGTCCTGATTTCATAACTCCCATTTATGTCCTGATCTTCATAACTCCCATTTATGTCCTGATCTTCATAACTCCCATATAGGTCCTGATTTCATAACTCCCATTTATGTTCTGATCTTCATAACTTCCATTTATGTCCTGATCTTCATAACTCCCATTTATGTCCTGATCTTCATAACTCCCATTTATGTCACGAGCCTCATAAAGCTCATTGGAAACGCTCTTCTCATATAAATTTATATTGAATATGTTATATTAAGGTGTGTGCTCGGGTTATTTGGATGCCAATGAATATGGCACAATGATAACATCGTCAAGTGTACATCAATTTAAACGTTTTCAAAGGGTTTGTTATCGCCAGAGAAGTTCTTTGTTAATACACATTTATCGACACACTGCCCTGGCCACTTTCTGTGTGTTGGTGGAAGTGAAAGCACCCGCCCTGACATCAGATCTTGCAACCCCCCCCCCCCTTTTCCTTTTCAGATTTCTCCCACTCAGGCACTTCCATCACCCCCCCCCCTCGGCCTTCCCAGAGCCCCGTGTTTACTGTTAAGAGATAGCGATTAGAGAGATTCTCCGGGTGTTAACGTGTCGTGGGTACGACACTGCTGTCTTCTGCTTGTTATTGGATGGCTTCCCACGATGCTCACGGTCCTATGGCTTGCCCCCCGTCTTAGCCCAGCCGTGGGTATGTGCCCGGAGTCTTCAGTGTAGACACCATGTTAGCCCAGCCGTGTGTATGTGCCCGGAGTCTTCAGTTTAGACACCATGTTAGCCCAGCCGTGTGTATGTGCATGGAGTCTTTCAGTTCAGAAGACACCATGTCAGATGGTTATTGCAAGACTCGATCCCATCACCGGCTATACACAGATGAAGGCTAGTGAAGAGCCAATGAAATGTTGTAATTGTGTCGAAAAGCGGAGTCCCAGCCAATCTTTAACGATAATTTCATCTGAGAACCCCGGGATAGACAATTGGATTTCGGTCCACGTTAATTATATAGGCCCGGCTAGTATGTTTGAGTACACTGGACAGATAGGAAACTACATGTGTTTTACTGTCTCAAAAGTAGTCAAAGTCATAACAGAAGTTGATGAATTCTCCCTCTCTCTCTGACATAGCTACTGTTTCAAACACTGCTTGCAACTACAACATGAATTTTCCTTAATTTAGACATGACATATTTTGGGCTATTTTATATTATATCAGTGGAGTTTTCATATAAAATAAATACCGACTGGTACCGGTATGTTTGAATTGGTCGAACCACTAGCACGAGCACTAGATATACGCACCGTTATGTTAGAATTGGTCGAACCACTAGCACGAGCTCTACTAGATGTATGTATATTATGCCAAACTCCTTGGACAAGCACTGGGCATTAGTTTACTTTAGATTTCTCTTAAATCCCCCTTTAACCCCAGGTGACGGGTGAATGGTTTAATTATGACATGCCCCTACAGCACCCTGGGATTACAGCTGCTGGTAACCTAACGCGGTTTGAGGTTTTGTGTGGTGGAGATGAGTGGTGGTGGTGGTGGTATATCAAAAAACCCTGTCGTAGATCTGAGACCTGGTCCTTGACTACAAGCTTATAAACCTGCCCCCCTCCCCCGGACCCATTCTTAACCACTCAATCTGGAAAGTGTAATCTCGGTACCTCTGTGGCACTGGTTTGGTGAGTCACCACGTCCGCACTCCAGCCGCCGGTCACTGTCCGTCTTCACAGCGGTGGTATCAGCCGCTCACCCCTGACTCACTGAACCTGTTGGCACTACCCTGCTACCCGCTCTTGTGGACACGGTGTTGTACATACAGATAGGCTGGGATCGAATTTCCACGCCCTACGCCCCCCCCCCCCCCCGGGGGCCGTGCTTCCATTCACCTTGAGTGTTTATTGGATGGTGTTTAAATGCATAGTAAAGAAGAGAAATCCATTCTTGCCGGTCGAGTGTTGCGGTACAGGCTCCAATGTCTAATGGATTTATTTATACTTTACAGCTATGAAGTAGAAACGAATAACATTTTATGTTTGGGGTCGCCACAACATGAAGTGTATGAAAGGGTCGCGGCATTGGGAAGGCTGAGAACCACTGGCTTAGGCGCCGTTAGGTTATGTTTCGTATTTATAAATAGAATTGGAATGCTTTATTTGAAGCTAATATTTTAGTTTACAGTAGGGTCTATCAGATGTGTGTACTCACCAAGCCTCATTGTTTGTATCCGCCAGTCTGTTGCTTATAATATTTCCATCAAATCGGGCGAAAATCCATTTGGTCTTTTCTTCTTCCGTACATTTCTAAAAATGTACACGTTATTAAGAAGAGTCTATTACTGTATATATGTTTCCCCGCATGTTAGCTTCAGTATAGTTGATTGATGGATTGTATAGTCGCTGTGAGCAATCATCAACATTTATATATATCCAGATAATTGAAAATATGAATTGTTTTTTTTTTCTTTTTCTTTCAAGAGAACATCATAACCTGTCTCGTTTCTTGAGTTGTGGATTAGGACTAATGCTTGTGTGACGATGGAATAGGATTGATGATTGGATGACCATGGTTTATGATTGATGATTGGATGACCATGGATTATGATTGAAGTTTGGAAGACCATGGATTATGATTGATGTTTGGAAGACCATGGATTATGATTGATGCTTGGAAGACCATGGATTATGATTGATGTTTGGAAGACCATGGATTATGATTGATGTTTGGAAGACCATGGATTATGATTGATGCTTGGAAGACCATGGATTATGATTGAAGTTTGTGTGAATGCCGAGTTTCTTTGTCTCTCGATGGAACTCCTGAAGCTTTGCTTTAACCTCATTAATGTCAGACATTAAAGCTACTGTGTTGGATGTTATTGTGACCATCATTGGGTTAGTCTGTTTTTAACTTTGAAATTCCTTCATACCAAAGGTGAGTGTGTCAGTCTGAGTGGCTTGAAAACACTGCAAATTTTGGCAAAGAAATATGCAACATGCGAAAATAAGTAATCCCTATCAATCAGTCTACCAACGGCTTATATAGTAAAGGGGCACACGTCCACTGTATGATACAGGTCTGTTCCCTGAAGACGTCTACAGTTCAGAGTACAACTCATTTCTGGGTACAGCTCAGTTCTATGTACATCTGGCTGACACTGGTGAGATGCCTCAGAGTCCAGGGCCTGGACATTCTTGCAGCAAATGAACCACATAAAAAATCCACCAGATACCAGGGCCGTGCCGATAGAAGCTGTTGATGTTTTCACCACGTGCGGCCTGTAGGTTGGGAGAGTGTACCGAGTGTTGTAAGGAAGGCCCTTCTATTGAAATATGTCGGAACATTGCCTTGCCTCAGGGGGGTCAAAGTGGTGTGGCATTGGAAGTCCATTCGGATCTAAAGTTAACCAAATGTATTAAAATGGAAAGCCTGCTGCAAGTTGTGAGAGTGGTGTGGCATACTAAAGTCGTCAAAGTTAAGGTGGATGCTTGTAGGATGCATTACCGACCCCGGGACATAACCTTACACTCGACAAAAAAAAAAAGAAAGATTGATTTTAACTTTTCTTCATAGTCTCAAATTTGACAACGGGACCTATAGTTTGACTGCTTTTACTCCCTTAAAGTATTGGACTCCGAAGTTCAGTCTGACTCCGGGTTTCAGTCTCTACAGACAAATATATTTGAATTAAACCAGATTTTAATATATCTTCTACATCTTCGTCATGAGAATGTTAAATATTTTAAAGACCTTTCAGTGGTCGTTGGGGTACATATCAGTGGTACGCTTTGTAACTGCGTTGTATGTAAAAAAAACACTGATAGAACCATTGCAAAAATGTACATTGAAATTGAAAATAAAGATGTAAAGAAACTGTAAATAATATCAAACACAAGAGTCTAAACTTTATTTATTTAAAAAAAAAAAAAGTGTTCATTGTAAATGTAAAAAAAAAAAATGAGAGAGCTGAAATAATGATATGTGTTTAAGGTTTGTTTATTTCTTCAATTTTTAAATCATTTCGCATGCCTTTGAAACCACAGACCAGTGCGTCCCTTGCAATGATTCACTGTCAGATCCTCTTGCAAAGGTTCCTTGCCATAGTCCATTGCAATGGTTCTCTGCCATATTCTCTTTCAATGGTTCCATGACATATTCACTTGCAATGGATCCCTGCCATATTCCCTTGCAATGGTTCCTCCTCCCCGTGAAATTAGCTGTGGCACTCATCTGACAGGGTTGATAAGGATGATGGGTAAGATAACACGGGTGCGTAGTTCAACATGCATGTGATGTACATCAGGGGTATCGTTTTCCCGGGCTATCAGATATGAATGTACACCATCGGGTCAGCCACTCGGCCTGCTCATTTAGACCCCCCCCCCCCCCCGTTTTTTTCTTTTTCCTCTTTTTTTTTTTACACCCACACTTCTCGTCTTCCGTTTCCTGTCGTCTTTGTTACGCTCACCCGGTTTCTGTCATTGTTTTTTCCCCCTTTGTTTGTTTTACAAACTCTTCTCTGAACAAATATTTTGAACAGTGTTATAATTACAGGGTTCGCATTCAGTTACGTGAGCAATCTCCTTATCAAATTGTTTTGTAAACACAGATTGCTGGATTATTATACTCTATCTGAGCCGATCTAAATAAAATTCTAAGCATAAATCTCTATGGAAATGAAATGTAACCCGGGTCTATTCCGTCCGATTGGGGCGTAAGACACGGTGAGTTAACGAACTTTGTCAACTGAAGCCATTTTGTTACTATATGTATATATGATGATGTTACACCCTGTATGATCATGGCTTAATGTTGCTTATGAAAAAAAAACTGCATTGCTAAATGTTTTAACACCTTTGATCAAGAGAAATAAGCATAGTATAGAAACAAAAAGCCTGAGCACTAGTCAGGATGCCCGATGGACAGTAACCAGTTTTCTCACTAGACACTGGCCAGAATTCCATGTTGATGACAACATTAAGAGGGCACTGTTTCGGTAGTTTATCGAGTGCTAAGCCCGTACATGTGTAGATTGAAGACTTTGAAATGCCCCCGCCCTTCCAAAAAATGCATCTCTCCGTTCCATGAGCCAGTTAAGCCGCATGTGAGATTATTATTTTACACCACTGTTTGCCTACGCCCACTTGGTTGCTCTGCCGTGCCCCTGTTAGACGCCCCTGTTGCCGTATCCCCGTTAGACGCCCCTGTCCTTTTAGTTCATGATCATGCCAACGGTTTGAACACCCCCCTCCTCAAGATTCCTGTATTCGTTGAGACCGTTTCTGGCTAATGGCGTTGCGACTTGATAGGTTATGATTATGCCATCAAAGTTTACGGGACGGTACATCATCATGGACGAGCACTGCTTCTAGCTGCCGGTGACCCACCTTTTGACTGTGCGCCGCCGCTGCACCGTTGTTGTTCAATGACGGGTGCTGATGAGGCCGTCTGTACGACGCTGAATTTAATAAGGTCCCAAGATTATAATTAGATATTGATGGTCCTATTTATGCCGCCTCGTGACTATAAACACGTACGGTATTTTTTTTTTTTTTTTTTTTTTTGTATTCATTGTGTCACAGGGGGCGCTGTCACAACTGGATGTAGTAGCTGATAATAGACCAATACTACACACTCTTAGTAGAAATATTAATTATATATCAATATAACAAAACAAGTGATAAATGTGTTCCCTGGAAACATGCTGTACTGCCTAAGCCAACTAAAACCCCACATGGCTATATAACAATGTATCATGAAACGTTCATTTACAGTTATGTTAAGAGTTGAACTGATCCTGAACATTAACGTCTAACGTAACATTGAACAAAAAAATGGGGCTGACAGGTAAGGGCGATGAGAGAATGTCGATGTGACAGAAGCCAGTGAGGTGGGAGTGGTGAGGTCTGCTCCTCACTGGTAAAAGCTGGTCTCATGGACGTCAAATATGTAAATGTCACTTGGGGCAGGGCGAGTTGGGGGGGGGGTGAACTCCAGGGTAATCTAGGGCGTTTGGCCCCAGGCCGAATAAAAGTTATTTCGTGTGGGACACTTAATATAGGAGCCTTTAATCTCGAGGTTTGACGTTTTTCTGTTCTTTAGCTTTCCTCGAATGTCAAAGAAAATGATGCTTTTAACAATGAATTATTAACGTGGAGTGTGTGTAGTGCTTCTATAAGAGAGAATCAGTGTGTGTAAAGCTTTCCACATGCGACATTTAGTGTGTGTAAAGCTTTCTGCAAGAGAGGATCAGTGTGTGTAGTGCTTCTACAAGAGAGGATCAGTGTGTGTAGTGCTTCTACAAGAGAAAATCAGTGTGTGTAAAGCTTTCCACTTGAGACATTTAGTGTGTAAAGCTTTCTACAAGAGAGGATCAGTGTGTGTAATGCTTCAACAAGAGAGATTCATGCTTTGGCCTTGTAGTTGTTCTATTTAAATATTTATTGAAAATCCCTCTCATTTTGGTGTAATCCTATAGGCCCATCATTCATATAAATATTACAATACTTTTTCCTCTTGAGATATAGTTTAACTTTAAACCATCATTACCTATAAGCTGATGGTACTATCTAGACCAGAGACATATGCACTTAAAGGACTGGGACATTATACCCAGTCATATGTTCTCAGGACGCTTAACACACTTCACGTTGTCCTCAACTAGTTCTCGACTAGTCAACCAGTTCTCAACTAGTCAACCAGTTCTCAACTAGTCAACCAGTTCTCAACTAGTCAACCAGTTCTCAACTAGTCAACCAGTTCTCAAGTAGTCAACCAGTTCTCGACTAGTCAACCAGTTCTCAACTAGTCAACCAGTTCTCAGCCAGTGAACCAGTTATCAACTAGTCAACCAGTTCTCAACTAGTCAACCAGTTCTCAACTAGTCAACCAGTTCTCGACTAGTCAACCAGTTCTCAACTAGTCAACCAGTTCTCAACTAGTCAACCAGTTCTCAACTAGTCAACTAGTTCTCAACTAGTCAACCAGTTCTCAACTAGTCAACCAGTTCTCAACTAGTCAACCAGTTCTCAACTAGTCAACCAGTTCTCAACTAGTCAACCAGTTCTCAACTAGTCAACCAGTTCTCAACTAGTCAACCAGTTCTCAACTAGTCAACCAGTTCTCAACTAGTCAACCAATCCTGTCAATGTGCTTCTTGGTTCTTTCACGTTTAAGCATATCTAATTTAAGTCTACAGAGAAATTAACGGTTCGGTTATAATATTTGGAATTGTCGCTCAATTTGTACGTGTTGCATATATCTCACAATCGAAAGTTCCGATAAAGAAGGCTTAATAGAAATAGAAATATTTGTGATGTTGCATTCGGGAGGCTGCGCAAGTCCTGAAACAGGCTGACTTTATCAGCATCCACACGTTCTCAGCATCCACACGTTCTCAGCATCCACACGTTCTCAGCATCCACACGTTCCTACACAAATGCCAGCCTTCAGCTTCCTGAACAAATCTCTCCAGGGCGAAACGCTCAGCTGGTGGGCAGGACGTTGTAAGGACTGTCTAGAAGCTCCACTCAAATCCATGGACATCGACATGAATTCGTGGGGAAACACTTGCATTCGACCGTGCAGACACGCTGTTGGAGCACAATCCTCAGAGAGTAAACTGAGCGCTCACGCTCAAGGAAAGCGCACAGCAAGGAACATCAGAATCGTCTCAAATCCAAATAGGACTCCCAAAACACGTGTGTCGTAGGTGCGGGAAAGCTTTCCAGGCACAAATAGGGCTGGCAAGCCACCTGCGTACTCGCCGTTGAATATAGCCTTGTTCATTTTCGCACGCGAAGGACGAACAACAGTTGGATGCGTGGAGTACACTCCCTGTCTGCCATCACAGACTTAGAATAGATTGAAACCCAGACATTGTCCATCACTCCCCCCCCCCCCTCCTTGAAACCATTCCGAGCCCTACATTTCAGTCTCAACGTTACCACCACACCCTCACAACGAGCGCGCGGTGTTTATTTGTTGTATATGGATATTTGTATATACAACATCATGGGGGAGTAGGGATGGAGTGGGCCAATGTTTAGGGTTACAGTTTAGCTCAGTCAGCCTAATGCACTCAAGGGTTGGCGTTTAGTGATGTACACTTAGTACATTTAACTGTCCAATTGACTTCCTTATTGGAATCTCATCACATCGACCATGGGCTAAAGATGCAAGCTTCCAATCAAATACAACAGATGTCAATGGCATGTACCGGTACTAGCAATTCAGTTTCAGACATTTTTTTTTAAAAGGGTCATTGGTGTGTTCTTGCCCCATGTTGGTTACGTCGCCGGGAATGGCAATATTGGAAAAGGGGGCCGGGGTAGAATGAATGTCCTGATTTCATAGTTATTTTATGGTTAGTTACCAGCGCATTATTTGATACCGTACTCAGTAATCTAGTATTTTTACTTAATAATACAAGTGCCGGTATTAAAGTAGCATTAATTGAACCGATGAGTCTGTTGAATAATTCTTTGCCTCACCCATTATCCATTGACATTGATTTGACAAGAGTTAAAGGTCTGTTTATTCTATAGGAATTTTTTAGGCTATTTCCTCTGTTAAATAACGGTGGGTGTTTACACAAGAATGATGAGTGATCATAAGAAATCTCCACGCAATAACCGGTCCGTCAAGACTTGGAGATTAGCCTTTTGTGACGTCTCCCGTTAAGACTAATCCCCCGTCGTCTTCCTTGTATTCTGCTATTTGTTTTGTAACTTGACCATTGTCCGGGCAAACAAGGAAGTATTATACTACCGTCACTCTATGACAGCTCCAGACATTCTGCCCTGTCGTCGTGCGGTTTATTACTTTTTTCTGGAGAGATCGATATCGCAGAATTCTATTTCAAGACTGGACCGCTCGCCTTCAATAAGATCAGTTAACTGTCTATTCTTGGAATCAATGCTGGAAACTGCCGCAGCAGCGCCTCTTTTAGATCTATTCTCGATGCGGGGGCTGGGATGTAACAAATTATTGTCGGGCAATTCTATTCTAGGAGTCTATTTCAGGATCGGATTACGTAATCTAACGAGTGTACCAAACACCGGTACTGGTACTGACGATGACGAGGTCGCCTTGTTTCCTGTCTGGTTGATAGTATTAAACATAATGCACCGACTTACTGGATGTAGAATAGTTGCCAATTTAAATTCAAATATTTTTTTTCAGACTCAATGAGTTAGCTTCATTGGTTATTGATAAGAAAGTTCATCAAAGCTCTTCTGTAGACAGACTTTACCCAGGTTCCTCACCTTCGTGTGATGGTTGTTTAAGCGTTTAAAATAGAAACAAAAAACTAGTGATAACAAAGACTGTTAAACGGAAATGACATCACAAGGTTTTTAAAGATACCGGCAAGGCCGTTAAGAAAAGGGGTACGCATTAAATGGCGCCCCGTTAAACACGTTTCATCAAAACGTTAAAATGAGTCGAGGGTGTCATTTAAATATGGCGGCCACCACAAGTGCTTCTGCCTTGGGTGTAATTCACTCATGAATATGGACCTGCTCACACGGAAACATTTTTTATAGAAAATAGCTCTGTTTGAAAATCAATAGACAGCTGTGCATCTGGTTTAACTGTAAACTATATTTGCTGGTACTCCTACTTGTTATGGTTAGTGATGCATGAATAATTGTATTAGTTCGAAAAACATGAACCAAAACGAAGCGCCCCCCCCCCCCCCCTGGGTTAATGAACGAGACCGTTCTAGTGCACTTTGAATGTCACATGATTAACTGTTACCTGAAACAATGTACGATCCCCTGCCAAAGATGTTATTTGTGGACAAGATGCCCACCGAGCGTGATCTTACTTTGTCGCTGTCAGTGTAAGCGTGACACAACAGGTGAAATGATAGCCTTCATACTAAGGTTCAGGTCTTGACAGCGTGACACAACAGTTATAATGATAGCCTTCATACTAAGGTTCAGGTCTTGACAGCGTGACACAACAGTTATAATGATAGCCTTCATACTAAGGTTCAGGTCTTGACAGCGTGACACAACAGTTATAATGATAGCCTTCATACTAAGGTTCAGGTCTTGACAACGTGACACAACAGATGAAATGATAGCCTGTAACACGAACGTTCATGTCTCTAACGTCCAAACTTCCCTTTTCTTTTGCATGTGGTGTAGATACAACGTTGAATCTTGACATTTCAACATTCAGTGGTGGTATTTAAACTCTTCGTGGTCTTCACATCGGTTTGTTGGTTTTTATGGCACTTTGGTCCACGGCCCTTTCTCTTTCATGAGACGAGAAACACCTTGTGCCTTGTGGTCTGGTTTGAATGCTTGAATCCGAGGGTCACCCTGAATTAATGAAATGACAGTTTACAGATGACTAGAAATAAACGAGTCCAAGAAGTTTGGGCATCTGGAGAGGTCAAACATAAATGGCAAGAAATGAGAGACGGGGCGTGGTCAAGAAATGAGTGGCAAGAAATGAGAGATGGGGCGTGAGAAAGAAATGAGGGATGGGGCGTGGTCAAGAAATGAGGGATGGGGCGTGGTCAAGAAATGAGGGATGGGACGTGGGCAAGAGATGACGGATGGGGCGTGGTCAAGAAATGATGGATGGGGCGTGGGAAAGAAATGGGGGATGGGGCGTTGGAAAGAAATGAGGAATGGGCAGATGGCACTCATGTCATTTATCATTTTTGAAGACGTTTTATTATATTTATATACCGGTATTTCTCCCCACTGCCGTACCTTAGTGGCCATGTGTCTAAGTTAAACACCAGTTATGGATAACGATGGTGGCTCGGGACATAGCTGTTGGTTCGTTACGTTAGAGCAAAGTCATCGTGTTTGTCCATGGCTTTAACTTAACACCTGGCGTTTGTTTTTGCTCTGACCTTTGGGTTTGACCCCTAACCTATAGTTTAATGTCCGGCTCTCACCCACTCCACGCGTAAAACATGTTGACAACCTACCTATTGACAATTACCCGATGGGGAGATGCGAAGATGACTTTTGTTACTAGTTACTCGTGCATTCTTTCAATCGCCTTGGTTGAAGGAAACGGTGGTAAATTGTTGGTGGATATCTTAACAGTACAGCCGGGGGTAGGGGGAGTTGGTCCAACTAATGGTCAATCGCTTACCCCGCTCCCACCCGTACGGTAATCCGGGGAGGTTTCGTGCCTGATGTACCATATTGTGTCCGTCGGTGTGTGTATATGTATATATATATATTAAATAATGTATTTATATAATAGTTACGGCATATGTCATTTCTGCAGACGTTTGGTTATTTATATAGTACAAGGTATTAATATATAGTTACGTCATACCGTTATGGCCGTTTCAGCAGATGTGGCTCCCTAAAAAAATTCATTTGAACCAATTAGAGATCTTGCCCGCGGGCCTTAGTTTGAGGACCCCTGCTATAGTTAATAGGGAGAATGGGGCGGATAATCGAAATGATCACAGCTACATTCAATTGAAATTGTATGTGGGGCCAAATCTCTGTACCGATACCCGGTATGTACACAGGCGTGGGCCAAATCTCTGTATGTATCCAGGTGTGGGTAAAATCTCTGTATCCAGGTGTGGGCCAAATCTCTGTATGTATCCAGGTGTGGGCCAAATCTCTGTATCCAGGTGTGGGCCAAATCTCTGTATGTATCCAGGTGTGGGCCAAATCTCTGTATTTATCCAGGCGTGGGCCAAATCTCTGTATGTATCCAAGCGTGGGCCAAATCTCTGTATGTATCCAGGTGTGGGCCAAAGCTCTGTATGTATCCAGATGTAAGCCAAATCTCTGTATGTATCCAGGCGTGGGCCAAATCTCTGTATGTATCCAGGTGTGGGCCAAATCTCTGTATGTATCCAGGCGTGGGCCAAATCTCTGTATGTATCCAGGCGTGGGCCAAATCTCTGTATGTATCCAGGCGTGGGCCAAATCTCTGTATGTATCCAGGCGTGGGCCAAATCTCTGTATGTATCCAAGTGTGGGCCAAATCTCTGTATGTGTTCAGGCGTGGGCCAAATCTCTGTATGTGTTCAGGTGTGGGCCAAATCTCTGTATGTATCCAGGCGTGGGCCAAATCTCTGTATGTGTTCAGGTGTGATATTCCTTTACTGTGTGAGATGTGGCTGTGAGATCAGACGTGAGAATCAAATGCCCAATGGCTTATTAATCGTGTTTATTGGCTTCATGTTGTAGAACAATGTAACTAAATTTGACTAAAGCATAGAATTAAATGTGTGATTATAATATTTAGACATAATACAAATTACACAGACAAACATGTAAAACTGAGTAATAATAAATCATGTCATTAAATGTGTGAATTATAATGTGTATATATTATACAATAACAAACACATATTTAATCCCAAACCAGAATCAAAATACGATCCGAATAAGCTACAGCTATTTTATATTTCTTTTTTTTTCAATAAATAAACATATTTTTATTATATGGACATACAAATATAATTTCATAAACACTGAAACTTATGAGGTTATATGAAACATATTTTATGACTTTTTTGCCTGTGTTTTTTTTTCCTACAATCGGATTTGCCACAGGTAGTAAAGCTGGGTGTCCGTGGTCAGTCCAAATAGGGACGTGTGTTTGATCTACATTCAACTGGAATGTGTGTGCATTTCAATCTCTAATGATGTGGGTTTTATCCATTAACTTTGTATCATGAATGGTGCGTACGTGTCTATAGACGTTACACGGTGCATAATGAGCTCCCTTGCCAATCTTGTTTAATGAATGGCGTAATGGGACGTGACGGTCTGTTGGTCTGTTGCGCAACGTTACATGGCAGAATCAGTCTGCGTGTGTGTGCGTCACTTGACCAAAAGTAGACCCGTCTTTGTTTGGACTCTTGGACATTAGTCACTCTATCGCCCCGGTCACTGTTTGCCGAACATCTGCTGGTCAGCCCGGTGCTCATAATGCACTGGAGACCATTGATTGGTGTTTGAACCACAGAACCATTTGGTCCACGTTGACGTGCCGCGAGCTGTTTGATGAGTTAGCACGGGGTGGTTAAAATCGTCGTTGGAGTTGGATACACAATTTCTGTGAATGGAACAGTAGCTCGTCGGTGTGTTGTGTCTCATCCATGATAGATCGAAGACCTTATTCTTAAAAGTCCAATGACAAAATTGTGGATTCGGAGATAATTTTCGTTCCTTGTTCACGATTCCGACTTTGTTGTTGTTGTTTGTCAACGCCTATGCCGCGCCGTTGTGACGTCACACAGTTGGTGCCGATTCGGTAAAAAACTGTTTACGATTGCGACTTCAGAAAATTTATCTGAGCGCTTTCTCATACTTTGCGCATCTCTTATCAAGATGTTCTTGTCGTGTGTACTGAATGCAACTCACACTACACTGTGACTACACACTGGGGTATTTCATTTAAAATGAATAAACCTACTTTAGGACCAGCCGTGGTCAATTCATGAACGGGCTCCTGATGCGCATAATATTAGGTTAGGTTTCTTCCATTGTACCAGTGTCGTGATGAGATGTATCTATAGATGATCATGTGCTCGCTTCATTCTTAGACAATAGATTAGGCCTGTGTGATGGTGGTTAAGTTGATCGAGCTCAGTGGGCTGAGTGGGTGAGTGGAGCATTACTCAAGTCTCAGCGGGTGGGTGGAGCATTACTCAAGTCTATGTGGGTGGGTGGAGCATTACTCAAGCCTATGTGGGTAGGTGGAGCATTACTCAAGTCTATGTGGGTGGGTGGAGCATTACTCAATTCTATGTGGGTGGATGGAGCATTACTCAAGTCTATGTGGGTAGGTGGAGCATTACTCAAGCCTATGTGGGTGGGTGGAGCATTACTCAAGTCTATGTGGGTAGGTGGAGCATTACTCAAGTCTCAATGAATGGTTACCCAATGACATGTTCGTGTTTACAATAGGTTAAATGCAATATTTCCAAGACGATCCATTTTAACATCTTCTTGATCCTGTTTTGCGTTCACTTTTCACTACGGTAAATTTGCTCAGATTTTTTTCAATGGACTGGATAATCTTACACTTTGCCTACTCTGTGCGGATAATCTTACACTTTTCCTACTCTGTGTGGATAATATTACACGTTGCCTACTCTGTGCGGATAATCTTACACTTTGCCTACTCTGTGCGGATAATCTTACACTTTGCCTACTATGTGCGGATAATCTTACACTTTGCCTACTCTGTGCGGATAATCTTACACTTTGCCTACTCTGTGCTTTTTCAAACTTTCTGTGTAAATAACCGCGCACCAGTCATGTTGCAAAGTTCATTGGCACCAGGAACGTGCCTAGACCCGAGGCTTGTTTACCAATGTGACATGGAGGCCGTTGATTAAAACAGACAGCTCGTGCCAATACTAATAGTCACCAATAATTTAATTACGCGGTATGTTGTTATAATAAAGTAATGTAACCCCTTCCGACAACCTTGACCTTTGCCTGTTCAGTTAAACACTTCAAACAATTGAAAATTAGCCAGCCCCAGGCTCCACTTGTTTACGCTGCTGACTCGGTGTCTCGAAAATCCACTAGCTCGTTCTTTTTATTCCGTTCGCTCCCTGCTCTATCTTCTCACTCCCTGCTCTCTTCTCACTCCCTGCTCACTCTTCACTGTCCCTGCTCACTCTTCACAGTCCGTGCTCACTCTTCACAGTCCGTGCTCACTCTTCTCACTTCCTTCTCCATCTTCTCAGTTTGATCCCTCATCTCACTCCCTGCTCCCTCTTTTTACTCGTTATTCTCTTTTCACCCCCTTCTCCGTCTCTGCTGCCTCATCTCACTCACTTCTGAGTCTCTGCTGGACCTGCTCCTTTGGACACGTTGCGACTAGTTGCACAGACTATACTTGACCCTTTCATGACGTGACCCTTGCATTACGTGACCACGGAGTCCTTACGGTTGCAAACAAGAGTTGAAAGTATTTGTCCGGGATTAAATACTAGACACAACCATGCCATTTGGACCGCCGTGTTTGCCCAGTCGGACTTGTTGTACCAGTGTAGGGAAGATTCCTGGCCGTATTTTTTTCTCCTCTTCCGATAGCCACATGTCACCTTTCGTCTCACCTGCGCTCGGATTTCCACGTTTTATTTCTTGTTTGTTAAAACTTGGACCTAGTTTGAAATTAGTGTTATTGGATCAGGCTGTGGGATTTGTTCTGCGTCTTGTTTGGATTTTGAAGGGAAATAAATAGTTCCACGGAGAAGCATTGTTTTTTAAAGCGATGTTTTATAAGGCTCTGTTGGTATTACAATTATGTTTAAAGTTAATATTACCCTTTAGCCCGTACATAATTTGTTTTTAAACTTAGAAAGGAAAAAGAAAAAAGAGGGTCGTAAAACCCCCCCCCCCCCCTTTTTCCGCTCAAATGTCAAAGGGGAGAGATTACGTGAACTTTAACCGTTAACCTCGTGTTTGACACTCATCATTAAAGTCCTCACTTACTAGCAAGAATATTGGCCATGTGTAGAGGCAATTTGGTCGACCTATTTCTAGAACAGATACCGTTTTGTAGCAATCTCTGTACATTACAGTTACAACATGTGTAACTTGTTTGAAATGAACGATGTGATCTGGTTGGCGCTAGAGGACCTGCTTCCGTAGTCAGGCAAACGTCACTTAAAATGTGATGCGACTGCCCCCCCTCCCCCACCCCCACCCATTTACGTCAAGTTCATATGACATTGAAAACGTGCTGTCTCTCCTGTGTATTTGTTGGGTACAGATTTGAAGGTGTTGATGTGCGACAAGCCCGAGCTCATGGTGTAGCAATAGGGCTATCACTTTATTCTGTACTGCGAGCTCATGGTGTAGTAATAGGCTTCAATAGGGCGATCACTTTACTCTGTACTGCGAGGCAATAGGGTATAGGCATAGGGTCGTTATAGTTATTGGTCGGCACACCTGTTATCAGGGTTGTGATACTCGTGTGATCAACTGAACAGCTGTAATCAAGCAGACCAGCTTAAAGTTGTAATCTGTACTTATTTCATACATTGATATGTTACATTGTGTAAAAAAAAAGTAATATCGTGGTGTAGTTAGTGCATTGAGTTTGACCACATTGGTTAATTTTTATCGGTTCATTAAATACTATTAGTTTCTTATATTGTGACTATTATTTAAAAATATAGAAAAGAAAACTCAGTGTAATTATTGTTTCTTTATCCAGCATAAAGATTGTGTAATTATTATTCCTTCGCCGTTGAGAAGGTGTGCTAACTAGCAGCTGTTATTCATTGGATATTCATGTATCTGGAGACATGGTTATACTAAGGGCCGACCCCATTGGCTTATACCAAGCTCATTAATGGGACCACTGTAAACAAACAAGACTAAGGGGGGATCACTCCCCGGAACTAACCTGATAACAATGGACGACACGGAGAAAATTACCAAGGATATTGTTGTGAACGGCGGCGAGAATGGACTGGTCAGCCCTCCCCAGCCATTGGCCGACCCTCCCATGGAGCACCGAGGCAGCAGTGTGTCCGTGGTGTCGATGCCCACGGGTAAACTCGTTCGGTCAGCTGGGATGTTTGGACCTAATGGAAGGCGGCACTCGAAAGGATATCGCGACGGAGTTGGTACTAAACTATCTATCATAGGTATACAATAGTAAACCAGGCAACACTTGCTGAGTCTTTACTTACGTTTTAATAGACCTCAGTACACCAACTTGATCAAACATGGCTTATTTTTTAAGTTGATTTATTTTGGTAAATAAAAATAAAGCTGAAAACGACTGACTTGGGGAGTGTTTGGGGAGGGGGGTTGTGGTTGTATAATTTAAATAAGTATTATTTTTATAAGAATCATGATTAGATTATTGTGTATTTCCAGTCTTTGATCAGATCTCCTGTCATCCAATTTATCAGACTGATCTTGCCCTTGAATTTAATTTGAAATTTATTTTTGTGAGTCACCACACTTAATCCTAAATTGTTTTTTATTATTTATTTAATTTTTTTTTAAAATTGCTACTATTTCTACAAAAAAATATTTTCCAATAACCAATTACGTGGCTGAGTTTTTTTGTGTGATGCAGTTGGTTTGTTGTGGTTATTCAAAACAAAACCAACCGGCCCTAATTGCCAAATTACTATCATACTAAAAGCATTAATAACACCTCTCAACCTCAACACTCCCACATTAATGTGGACTCCCACATTAATGTGGTCTCAGTTTTGATCATTGTATTTTTAAAAAAAACTATTTTTGATGATTCTTCTAGTTGCAGTAGAGCATATTCAATGTACTAAATGTATCAATATTTGCCTTATTCATCACTTTCCTTATTATTTCTTCTTCTTGTCAATTGGGTATTCCCATTATTTATCTAATCTGACGTAAACAGAAACAAGAGGTCTTACCAGCAATCCACTGTTAAATAACTCATACCATCTATGATCTGATTTTTAATGTAGATGCATTATACTTTTTGTCATAGATTAAAGATCTCAATGTAAGCGTACACCAGGACACTCTTATTCCATTGTTGAAAAAAAAGAAAATTAAAATCCCTCTTGAAAATATCTTCTTGGAGAGCCTTTCAATAGATTTCACTAAGTGATGCATCTTCTAATGAAGCAAATGTCTAAATTTGGATATAAAAATAAAAACTAAAAAAATACCATACCTAAAAAATATATACTTCACTTTAAGTCTGACATTATTTGTTTGTCATGTTTTCAGATATTCGCCAACAACTGAATGACCAGCTGAAATGCCTTGAGATCAAATTAGACACTGAGGTGTCCATTGTTACAGAGCTGCAGGAGTTCTTCAAGCGTCGGGCAGAAGTGGAGATGGAGTATTCCAGGAATCTGGACAAACTTGTCAAAAACATGATCACCAGACATCGGGCAGAGAAGCAGAAGTGAGGGGACTTTTTTATTTGGTCTTTGAGAATTTTTTTTTTTTTTTTTTTTTTGTGGTTTTGCTTTTTTTGGTGGGTTTCAATTTTTCAACATTTTGTTTTGGAGAAATTGTTTCAATTTATTTATATAATCAGGTTGCCAATACAAAGAGAAAGAAGTAAATCTCAAGCCCACCGGCCCATCACACTTATACTTAAAGTGAACCCAGAGATGTGTATTATATTTTGTAATAGAGAAAACCATGTATGTAGGTGCGACCTTTGGGCAATGAGATTATCCTTGAATGTCTGTCCTGGTAGTTATGAGTCCCCTGACCTAGAAAGTAGTCTCATATAAAAATGGGTTAATAACTTAAGAAATAGCATCCATAGCTGCTCATGGCAATATCATCCGAATCCATTTATTATTAGCTGGTCTAAGAAATAACATGCATGTCATAAGCAATAATATTATGCTGACAGTCCCTCTACTTTCATAGCTTAACATATTATATCATGTATCAGCCAGAATCATTATCTGGTGCTTTTCATATTTTACTGTTCAAAACAGTTTTAAGCTATATAAATGAAGAGCTGTCACCTGCAATTGCTCTGAGCAAGAGTGGCAGCCCATCAGAGCTTCCTTACACCTACCTCCAATTATTGCTCAACATGTAGTTCTCAGATAGGGAGTTGATCTATTCAAAATGAAACCATGACATCATCATGTTTACTGAATACAAGATATATTTTTTAAAAAAAACTGGAAAGCTGAACAGTTTGCTGTCCAGTACTTGTTGGTTGGACGCAGACTGTCAATAGGTCTACCAATGCAAAATGAACACATAGATACATGTCAAAATGATATGTCAAGGAAAAAAAATTAATGCATCTTTGGCCTTTTACTTCCTATTCCCTTAATGTCTTTATAATAAGTATCATTTCACATGCCATCATCTTGCTACCATGGAAGATGGTACAATTTTTAACATTTTAATTTTTTTTTTTAAATTTAAGAATTTAGTGTAGTGTCCTAAGGAATTTTTTAAATTTAAGAATTTAGTGTAGTGTCCTAAGGAATTTTTTAAATAGATAAAATAACAATGTTATGTTCTAACTGCTCAACCACGACAACAGGGTTATTGATAAGCAAAAGTGAGTTTTTTGTTTTTTTTGTATTACATACATAATTTTGTTGTAACGACATCTTGTAACAATCAGACTTTCTTCAGATCACATATTTAAAGCATATTTCAGTATTGCATTCACTCACAATCTCTGTCCTACACTCTTGTTTCATCACTGCGCTTGTATACTCCTGTATGTCAGCTTGGAAAAAGCTTTGCTTATCATAGTTATCATAATATTAAGCTCCAGAGCTGTTTTGTTATTTTAAACTTTTCGCACATCATATCTTTGAACTGTTAACGAATCACTTTTTAAATACTATCTTTATCTAACCACAAGATAGCAAGTGTGTGTACTTCCGCAAGAAATATAATGCATGTTAAATTTTGGTAACATGTTTCTAGCTGTAGTTTCCATTTAATTAAAACACGGGTTTGTGTGTACATATATAAAGGGATTTTTTTTATTGAAAGGGAATATTCATGTCTTATAAAAAAAAATTACAACTTATTTAGAACAAAGTGACTGGGTTCTGAGAAATAAAAAAAATCTCAACTTCCCATACCAGAACACTAGTTGCACTCAAGTTATTTAGTATTTTTTTTTGTTTCAAACTCCATTGGACTAATTGGCTTATATAATATAAGAATAAATCAAAGAATGGTGCAGTAAGGGGTGTGAGTGTTGACAATTTTGAAATATGCAGTAGAACTTGGGATATTGCTAACTTTCTTCAGGGTCATGAAATACATGTATATTGTTTCTATTTTTTCATTGTCACTGATAGGTATAGCTGGGGATTTTTTTCATTCAGTGAGCAATATATCATTAAGTTAGACTTGAATGCAGCATTTCATTTGATTTTCTTTATTTCACATACTCTCAGAAGTGACAGCTTTTGAAATTTAAAAAAAAAAAATCTCTTTAAAGTATAATTTAAAAGATGAAAATAGTACCAAAAACTGATATGCCAGGCCAAGTGTGTCATGCTTCACTTGTATGGACCAAGCTAAGAGCACTCTGCATTTTTACTTTATTTTTTAAAACCCTTATTTCAAATTTAAAAAAAACTAGTTTGCTGCTTGTTGTATAAAGTCTTTTTTGTGTGCTAAGTTGTTGTTTTTTCTAATGTAATATTCCTCTTTAAGTGTTTATTTAGAAATTTCAGTTTTATCTTGAAAAGTCTTATTTCACTGAGGACACTTAAAATTATGAGGAACTCAACTAAAGGGATTTAATTTTTCATTTAACAGTGAAGCTATATTCGCCATTTTAGTGTGTTTAGAACAATAATTTCTCTTTAAAATTCAAGATGTCTCTTCAAAACTAACTTCCAACAATAAATGTAATCATACAAATAATGATTAAATAGAATTGACCAGTGATAAAAACAATGAACCCTAATGTGCTTAAGCTGACAGCAACTTGCATTAAAGATGAACTCATGGTGCTTGTAGAAATGAATACATTTTTTTGTTCACTTTACTGCTTGCAGACAGGAGCAATGGGCCACCATGTCTACCTACGACTGCTGGAAGAACCTGTTGGCCATCACCCGGAAACAAAGTCAGGACCACCAGACCATAGCAGAGATTTACAACAATCAGATGGTCAGCAGGCTGGCCGAGGTCATCGACAACTCGCAGAGGATTTTCAGGAAGGTGAGGGTCTTCTTTCGAGCATCTGATGAACGAATGGGTGGATGCAAGATAAATAGGAAAATAACTTTTTATAAAGTTTATATCTTAACACAGGATCATCCATGTGCAATGTTCACATTTCTGGAGGGGAACATTATTTTGTATGCTCCTCTTTGAATTCATATGAATTATATATGTTTATGGCATATATTTGATACCATTTTTGTTAAGTAAATGATAAAATGACTGTTAATTATCTATGTTTAGCTATCACATCGTCCTTACCTCATCTTCAGTTATTTCCTCTTCTGCTGAGTATTTTGTTTTTTGCTTTTTTTTAAAACATAATTATTTAATATTTTTGTATGCCTCCCACCCTAGAGATTGGCCAGCTTTTAGTTATCCTCTAACCATTCTCTTATTCTTCCCACCCATGGAGATCAGCCAGCTGCAGTCAGTTTGGCCCCAGGGTGTTAAAATCATTAGGGTTTAGCAAACGTTTGATCACAGATGTTGGATATGAAGTGCGTTCATTGAAACTGTTAAGTATTTACACTTCTCATTTTCAATCCCATTTTCCTAATTCTCATCATTTGTGTTCTCAGTGTCGAGAAATTGGAGCAGTTTCTCATGAAGACATGATGAAGGTCCTGAATGAACTCCAAAGTGTAAGCAGTTTTATTTTGTTAATTAATGGTAAACTTAAGTAATTCTGTAGGCAATTTGCCTAATTGATAAGTTATAAGGAAATGAAAATTTTCATTGATGAGAATTTATAAAAGATCAATAGTTTAACTTAACTGGCGGATTGGCTAATGGTTTGTCAGACTGTTATTTAAATAAATTATTTTGATTTTGTAATAGATACATTTTTACACAATAAATTATTGTCAATTGCTGGCCTGTAATAAACAGGGTGGCACATAAAAATTGGGACCGTCTTGTATAATTTCAAATATATTTTATTTTCGTGTGGTAAATTTCAACTTTTAAAAAGTAAACGTTTTCTAAAAGTTAATTAATTATAATCTAAAATAAAAATCAGTGTGTACTCCTCAGTCCTTAACAGTTATCTCTATCTAAATGGCTGCATCAATGATCATGTTTATAAACCACAGATACAATTTTGCCACTCCTGAACAATAGCTGAATTGTTATATTCTGAACAATAGCTGAATTGTTATATTCTGAACAATAGCTGAATTGTTATATTCTGAACAATAGCTGAATTGTTATATTCTGAACAATAGCTGAATTGTTATATTCTGAACAATAGCTGAAGTGTTATATTCTGAACGATAGCTGAAGTGTTATATTCCGAAGAATAGCTGGTGTCATATTCCAAACAATAGATTAATTGTTATATTCTGAACAATAGATGAATTGTTATATTCTGAACAATAGATTAATTGTTATATTCTGAACAATAGATTAATTGTTATATTCTGAACAATAGATGAATTGTTATATTCTGAACAATAGCTGAAGTGTTATATTCTGAACGATAGCTGAATTTTTATATTCTGAACGATAGCTGAAGTGTTATATTCCGAACAATAGCTGAAGTGTTATATTCTGAACAATACATGAATTGTTAAATTTTTGCATATTTTTTCGAGAAGTTAGACTTTTATTTTAGGGCATCACAAATAGCATAATCTATAGGGTTTAGGTCCAGGATAGTTGGGGCCCACATGAAGGTTACATTAAACCCATTAATAAAGTTTTTAAAGCTTTTTGCAGCGTGTGAAGGAGCTGCGTCCCTGTTTCAGTGTCCAGTTGTGACCGTTGCATCGAATGTCCAGAAACAATCATTGTCCTAGTGTGTGCTCACAATAATATTCTCTGTTCACTTTGGCTCTACGCTACATAAACACTACAATGGTTTGACCCATCTCAGAAGCACAGACCTAAACCCTGATGCCACCACTGTAATGTTCACTCACAATAATATTCTCTGTTCACTTTGGCTCTATGCTACATAAACACTACAATGGTTTGACCCATCTCAGAAGCACAGACCTAAACCCTGATGCCACCACTGTAATGTTCACTCACAATAATATTCTCTGTTCACTTTGGCTCTATGCTACATAAACACTACAATGGTTTGACCCATCTCAGAAGCACAGACCTAAACCCTGATGCCACCACTGAAATGTAAATGTTTGCGTATGAGTCTTGTTGCCGAAAACCTTTTTCCTTTCACCCTTCAGAAAACACAATCATTTTAAGAATAGCAGGTGTAGTGAGAATAAGGGTCTTTTGTCTGTAAACCTAATGCTTTGTACACTTTTCTTGTTTGGAAATCTATGAGATAACCCTTGAATTCACTTCTGGCATTTTAATTTTCAGTTTTTGTTTATAACCTGCCCTACTATGGCGTTTTACATTTGAAGTTTTAGATCTTGCTTTACAACACTTTGCACTGATATTCCGGATCCGCCAGTGTCTCTGTCCACTTGCAGTGGACTCAATGTTAATCTGAAGATCATCATGCTGGCTGTAAATCAACAAGCTGAATGTTCTGCACTGTTCTTACAGGCAGCAGCTTTCTGGGTTTCAGGCTACCGTACCATCAGCTTCAATTTTTGTTAACCATGTCCACCTACTATTACTCAATGCTTTATTCGGAAACTCAGTAGTCACATGCCTAGCTCCCTGTTTTCAATTTGCAAATATTAAAATTAGAATACGATCTTTGATGTTATTTTTGTCATTGTATAATAACAGTAAACACATTGAAAAATTGTTTTATTTAAAGATGGCTACGGATTTTAACAAAGCAGAGACATCGTACTTTGAATTAGTAAGGAAGGATCGGGTTCTAGTTTAAAAACATAGCAAAAACTAAATTTAGTATTTTGCGTAAGATTTCATATGGTCGTCCCAAAATTTTTTTTTCTCGCCACTCTGTATATTTCAATGAAAGCCTCATCGTATATTTCAATGAAAGCCTCATCGGTTGAAAAAGATTGTGGTCATTAGGTTATGATGA
This sequence comes from Omphiscola glabra, assembly GCA_964017045.1. Classification (NCBI taxonomy): domain Eukaryota; kingdom Metazoa; phylum Mollusca; class Gastropoda; family Lymnaeidae; genus Omphiscola; species Omphiscola glabra. The sequence continues at coordinate 34,921,960 of OZ024799.1, forward strand.
AATCTGTTATCTTGTATCCCCAGGCCATGAAGACCTACCACATCTACCAGAATGAGAGCAAAACAGCAGAGCTCAAGCTTAGAAATGTCGAGTCCCAGAAACAGAAGGTGGAGCAGCAACTTTCAGGCAAGAACACAACCAGCCGCAAGCTCAAAGGTCTGGAGCGCCAGTCTGAAAAGGTGAGTGGGGGGGGGGGGGGGGGGTCTCTCAAGCTTCTTGGTTTTAACAACGGGGATTGATATTTTTATCCAAGTCATTGGTCAATGAGTTCAGATTCTGTAGCATAAGACATGAAAAACATAAGGCTAGTCATGTCTAATGATACCTTTATGATTTCAGAATTATCTTTCACTTAACTATTGTATCAACATCCTGTTCTTTACCAGGGGGCAGTATCAAGCTTGCTATCTTAAAATAAGAATTGTCCGGGTGTGGATTTTTGTATTGTCATTTCACAGGCCATCAGTTTCTCTGTAAATTGGCAATGATCATCAAGCATGAGGCGTTTAATTTGATGGTGTTGGGCTGAGAGAGGGCAATGATCATCAAGCATGAGGCGTTTAATTTGATGGTGTTGGGCTGAGAGAGGGCAATGATCATCAAGCATGAGGTGTTTAATTTGATGGTGTTGGGATGAGAGAGGGCAATGATCATCAAGCATGAGGCGTTTAATTTGATTGTGTTGGGCTGAGAGAGGGCAATGATCATCAAGCATGAGGCGTTTAATTTGATGGTGTTGGGATGAGAGAGGGCAATGATCATCAAGCATGAGGCGTTTAATTTGATTGTGTTGGGCTGAGAGAGGGCAATGATCATCCAGCATGAGGCATTTAATTTGATTGTGTTGGGCTGAGAGAGACACTCAAGTTCACTTTCTAATATGTCAGCTTGAAATCTGGTGAACTCTGGCAGGTTCATATGTAATGGCAGTGTTATATTTGTCAGATTAGTGGCCATCAGGAAGTCAGCCATCACTTTAAAAAGTTAATCACCATGCCCCACAGAGTTTATGATGCCTTTTTTGGCCTCTGGTCAGAATTTTCTTTTTTATTTAAAAAATCTGTTAACTGTATTTTGATCTCATGCCAAATTGGCTGCTGTCTGTCCTTTAATTTGCCCAGTGCTCTACTTAATCTTTATTGTCTCATCCTCACAAAAAAATAGCTGCTTTGCTGAGCTGACAAGCCATTCCACTCCCAAGGGTTTTTTCATAAGGATTTTTCCTGTAACACCCCTTGTCTTGGGGTTGGCTGACTTGCTTGAACATCCAGGCTCCTTGTCTGGCATAGACACTGTGCTGACTCCTGTCTCAGCAATGTCTAGTCTTAGTACTGTCAGATTGCTGTAAAAGAATGGATGTCATCAAACAGAAAAGTTGCTATCACATCAATAAAAGTTGGTGAATCAGAGATCCCGTTGTCCTCCACTGTCCGAGACCTTGGTTTTTATATTTTATATGATTCCACATATCAGTTCTGTAGTCAGGACATGCTTCTGTCATCTGCGCGCCCTGGGTCAGCTGCGTCCTCAACTCAATAAGAAAACAGCAAATGCTGTAGCGGTAACTCTAATCCATTCAAGATTAGATTATTGTAAGAGTTGTTTGTGGGGTTTGCCTCAGAACCAAATTCAGAGACTCCAGAAGGTGCAAAATTCTGCAGCACGCATTGTGTAGCGGAAAAAGAGATCTGACCACATCGGAATATCTGAAAAAACTGCTTTATAAACATGTAACCTTAAAGAACCTGCGGTCCTCAACTCAGTCCTTACTGAAAATTCACAGTGTGGATGAACACAGAAAAAAGTCGTACGGAGTGCGCTCTTTTCAAGCGGTAGCGCCAAAGTTATGGAATATTTTACCTCCATCTTTGAGGAGTACTGACAAGGACAGAAAATCATTTAGGAAACATTTAAAGACTTTTTTGTTTAATAGATTTGAGGAAACCAGAGCGCAATGAGCATGCTAAAGTAGCATGGATACCAGCGCTATAGAAGTATCCAATCAATCAATCCCAATACACTCGCTTTACGGCCTAGATACCTTCCGGAAAAGTTGGCCGTAAAGCGAAAAGCCGTATAATGAATCAATAATTTTGATATAAACCCATACAAATTTAATTGGATCTGTTCCAATTTTTGTATAAAATAATATAGTCGTTAGTTCATAAATCATTTTATTCTTTTCATTTCCTATAAAATAAAAAGTACAAAACATTGTAATAGTAAACCGAAATTTGAAAAAATAAACATATAAATTATTTTTTCACCAGCTTCAATGCGATGTAAAACTTCTAATTTGGTCTCTAGTGTGATAGACTTTAGGTTTCTCTTTTTATCAGTACCGATATCTAACTTCAACGAACGTTTCTGTGACATTTTTTGCTAAAAAAGTAACGAATATATTTCAAAGAATTAATGAATTAATTACATAAATAACGAAAATACAGTCAATCTGATTCATACGTGACAAATATGCTTACAATTCATCAATTAATCCAAACAAACAAAACAGAAACAAAACCCAACCAGAAAAGAAACAGGAACAAACACGTCAACTTACTGAGTCACAGGATATGAATAAGGTGGGATAGCACAGGAAATAAGGCAGACTACTAAAGCAGAGCCGCCTAAGGGGAGAAGCTGAAACTAAAGAGAGGATATCTATTGGCCGTATAATGAAACATCGTGGGCCGTAAACTGAAAAAGTGCCATAATTTAAAAAGGCTGTAATAGCAAAATGCTGTATAAAGAGCGGCCGTAAAGCGAGGTATAGGTGTATTATGTATTCTGTTCCATGAGGTCCCTTGTTTATGTTAATAAAATGTTTCCTCTCATCTTTGTTCATCCAGCCCCTGGACAGCATCTTGTGCTTTTGTCTGGACATATCATCACTCAATGGTTGAAAGCCCACTTTCTGAGCGGGATCAGTTTTTTTTTTTAAGTGGGCTTTCAAGTTGTTTAGTTTTGCAGAGCAGGAGCATTTTGCTTTGATCATGGGTTTTTATGTGTGCAGGTTCATGACAAAGTCAACAATGTGGACAACCCTTTCTGGTGTGCTAACAGTCTCATAGATGTCTCAGCAAAATGGACAGCCAATACATACACACCTATGTTTTCACTTAGTTTTATCTAGAAACCTATGTTATTACTTTTATGTCTTGTTTCCCCCCACAGAAACAACAGAAGTATGCCGACAACAAACTGAAGGCATTGAAGGCACGCAATGATTACCTGCTGTGTATAGATGCAGCCAACGCTGCCATCAACAAATACTTCTCTGATGACATCTCTGATCTCATGGATGTAAGCTCTCACACTTCAACCATCATGGACTGGGGAGATTTGCTGTTCAAAATTGTTTTTATTTAGAGGAAGAGTTATGAGTTATTTTGAAGTTCAAATGAAGTTTCATTGAAGTTCTAAGGACTTTCCAAGTATTTGAAATAAAAAAGAATTAGTATAGTGTTCTAAAAGCAAAAATTAAATCTTTAAATTGTTTGAAAAAATGAAAATAAATTTAGCTCAAATTGAAGTTTTTGATACAGAAACATTTTGAATATATATTTTGTTCCCTCAAGTTTTTAATGTAAAGGTTTTACTTTTTTAAAAAATGATTAACTTGAAACAAAAAAATATTGAACAAATCAGTTTGCATTGATCTAACTGCACGTTATCCTATTATAATGTATTATTATCAGAACTGTTTCTTTATTGAGTCTTATTATTCATGCTGCTTATTGAAATAAGCATTTTTTAAAAATGGCCTGCTGTTCTGAAACACTGCCATTATTTCAGTTTGATCCATTGTCAACTTGCTCTTCGTGATGATTACTATATTCTATTTTCAGTGCATGGATTTTGGCTACCACAACTCTGTTGGTCGGTCAATGATGATGTACTTAGGTATTCATGAACACCAGAAGAATGCCCATGCCAAATATGTGGACAGTCTCAACTCATGTATAACAGACCTGGACTCCAGGGCGGACAAGCAGAAGTTCATGGAGCTCAATAATGTTTATTTTATGTTGCCAAAGAAGTTTGAATTCCAAGCATTCAAAGGGGACGAGGTAAGAATCTCAGGGCAGTGAAAGTGTTATCACCAAGCATTCAAAGGGGACGAGGTAAGAATCTCAGGAGTAGTGAAAGTGTTATCACCAAGCATTCAAAGGGGACGAGGTAAGAATCTCGGGGGCAGTTAAAGCGCTATCCTAGACCAGGATAGCTGCAAATGTTACCTTAAACCAGGATAGCTGCATTACTTTTCTTATTTTTGTGTTATGCAGAACTGTGTAAAAAATTGAGATGGATGAGAAGTCACCAAATAATGGAGTTGGCCTTGAGCCAACATTTCTATCTATGCCACTGCCAGGGCTTGAGCCAACATTTCTATCTGTGCCACTACCAGGGCTTGAGCCAACATTTCTATCTATGCCACTGCCCAGATATCTTGGTCACTTGCCCATTTTGTTCCATCAAACATCTGTTGATTCACTTCTCACAATTGAAGTGAAACTCAGCTTTGTGGCAGCCAACATAAGTATTTTGTTGTATATTGTGTTTTTTTTTAACAGGTGTGTCAAATCAGTGCACAGAAAGAAGTACAGGAAGATTTGATACAAAGACACACAACCATAGAGGACAGACTAAACAGTCTCAAGGTCGAGAATGATGAGGTATGAGCTGGATGTTGGATGTTGTTCTTTTAAGTTTTTTAACCAAATCACGGGAAGATGGATGCTTCAAATCTGACAAAATTACACCTAGAAAAGATGTTTTTAAAGTAGACCATCTAGAAAAGATGTTTTTAAAGTAGACCATCTAGAAAAGATGTTTTTAAAGTAGACCATCTAGAAAAGATGTTTTTAAAGTAGACCATCTAGAAAAGGTGTTTTTAAAGTAGACCATCTAGAAAAGGTGTTTTTAAAGTAGACCATCTAGAAAAGATGTTTTTAAAGTAGACCATCTCGGAAATGTGTTTTTAAAGTAGACCATCTAGAAAAGATGTTTTTAAAGTAGACCATCTAGGAAAGGTGTTTTTAAAGTAGACAATTTTTCAAGTTCATATAAAATTCTTAATCCCTTGTAATTTAGTCCCATGTGAAATTTTGTGACAACTGTGGCAATGAATAGTCACCATGCAGGGCTATAAGTTCCCAATAATGTTAAAGACATCAATAAATGCAGTTTCCCTTGTACAGATACTACTACAAATGAATGTTTTACCCACAGATCTGGAAGACACTGGAAACTACAGAGAAGACATTGGTGGATGCCATACAGATCAGAGACTATGACATCACCAAGTTCTTTGCTGATGAGTCCGCCCCACCCAAGTCTCCCCATGAACAAGCCAAAATCAGGGCAGACAGGCTGGAAACTGAATCTTACTACCTAGAGGTCAGTTTACTTACTACCTAGTGGTCAGTTTACTTACTACCTAGAGGTCAGTTTAATTGATTTGGGTATTTAAAATCTGGCAACTCGTTCTGGAATGCATATTTAATTTATCGATATTACTTTCTTAAAGTTGTATGTCCCTTAATAGTTAGAAATAGGAATGAACTGACAATGCAGGTTTTATCAACTTAGGGATGGAGGAATAGTTTAAAAAATGGAAGTTTTCAATTGATAATAGAATGACCAAATAATAGCAGCATTCATTTTTTTTTTAAATTTAATTTCAGAAATTTCGTGAATACACTTTAAGCTGCAACAGACTGGCCAGGCTGCAGGCAAAACACACAGCTATACAGAAGGCTCTAGGAGAGAAGCAGACCTCAGGGTCAGCCAGGTGCCGCTAGCATCTTTTTGTTTGTTTCGACTGCCCCCCGCCCCCTCGCTTTCCCTGAATGGTGTTAATGTACAATGGAATCCTGCTGTATAGTGGTCTTAGGAAAGTTCCCTCTGAACAGAAGGCAGTGGTATTTACTCTGAATAAGAAGCAGTGATTTTTACTCTTTGAATAAGAAGCAGTGGTTTTTACTCTTTGAATAAGAAACAGTGGTTTTTACTCTACACAGAAACCAGCTGTCAAACTCTAACCAGCACATTTTACTACTGCTCTGTGTTGCCAGCTCTTGGATGTTCTACTTAAAACCTCTGCACACAAAAATCTGTTTGTCTTGACTCCCTGTGGGAAAATAAGTTTTCTCCCAGCTATTCCTGGACATTTATTTGGAGACACTGCTTCAGTTGTTGGACCATAAACCTTTTTAAATAGCTGAATGTAAATAAGGCAAACTCAGTGGCATTCTAATTATGGTCTTATTCTAAATGATACAATATTTTGTTTTCTGTGATACCAGTGCAGTTTTCTTCTTCTTCTTATTATTATTATTATTAGTAGCTTTACAAAGCGTGGTACTCCAAAGTTTATGCTGTCCCTGGGAAAACAAGTGTGAAAAATCTGTGAAAAGTCAATACCTTGAAACATTTTCATCTTGCTGTACATTAAAAATATATTAACTTCTTTTTATAGATTGCAGTTAAATAGATTGTTCATACAGTTCACTGTTATATATAACTAAGTAATTTTAGCTCAGTGGAAAGAAAGCCAGTAACTTTGCTCATATTTATTGCTCCTGTTTTGTTATTCAGGCCGCCTGCCCCGCCCCCCAAACCCAAAAAGAGGCGTATAGGCCATCATCCTCGTGTGGGTCAACCCAAGCTGTTTGGAGGCAGCCTCGAGGAGTACATTGAGGTGAGATGTTTCCTCTATCGTGCCTGTCTTATCAACATTGTGCCTCTCTTATCAACATTGTGCCTGTCTTATCAACATTGTGCCTCTCTTATCAACATTGTGCCTGTCTTATCAACATTGTGCCTCTCTTATCAACATTGTGCCTCTCTTATCAACATTGTGCCTCTCTTATCAACATTGTGCCTCTCTTATCAACATTGTGCCTCTCTTATCAACATTGTGCCTGTCTTATCAACATTGTGCCTCTCTTATCAACATTGTGCCTGTCTTATCAACATTGTGCCTCTCTTATCAACATTGTGCCTCTCTTATCAACATTGTGCCTCTCTTATCAACATTGTGCCTCTCTTATCAACATTGTGCCTCTCTTATCAACATTGTGCCTCTCTTATCAACATTGTGCCTCTCTTATCAACATTGTGCCTCTCTTATCTACCAATTCTTCATTTTGTCTTGGCTTTTTTTATTTGATTTCACTTTAGTCATGATTAGTTACATGATAGTATTTACTCCTTTATTTTATACTCTTTCTTTTTTAATTCTCTTTCTTAGGCCACTGGTCAAGAAATTCCACTCATAATAAAAAGCTGCATCAGAGTGATCAATCTTTATGGTGAGCTTCATGTTATTTCTTTTTAACAAGCCTTGCAGCTTCAGGGTTCGAATTGTTCACTGCAAGTGCCAGGGTTAGAATTGTTCACTGCAAGTGCCAGGGTTAGAATTGTTCACTGCAAGGACCAGGGTCAGAATTGTTCACTGCAAGTGCAAGGGTTAGAATTGTTCACTGCAAGTGCCAGGGTTAGAATTGTTCACTGCACGTGCCAGGGTTAGAATTGTTCACTGCAAGGGCCAGGGTTAGAATTGTTCACTGCAAGGGCCAGGGTTAGAATTGTTCACTTCAAGGGCCAGGGTTCGAATTGTTCACTGCAAGTGCCAGGGTTAGAATTGTTCACTGCAAGGGCCAGGGTTAGAATTGTTCACTGCAAGGGCCAGGGTTAGAATTGTTCACTTCAAGGGCCAGGGTTAGAATTGTTCACTGCAAGGGCCAGGGTTAGAATTGTTCACTGCAAGTGCCATGGTTAGAATTGTTCACTGCAAGGGCCAGGGTTAGAATTGTTCACTGCAAGTGCCATGGTTAGAATTGTTCACTGCAAGTGCCATGGTTAGAATTGTTCACTGCAAGGGGTATGAAAGATACTTGAAGTTGTTGATATTATTCTTTAGATGATGTTAGAAATAATGTATTCTCGTTCCTTGATGTTGTATTAATGTTATATAAATAATTGTTTCTAATACTGGATTAATATCATACAAACTAGGGTATATGTTACTGTAGTTCGTATTATATAAATATTCACTATGTCCAGGAGAAAAAAAAGGGAACTCTTTTTTGATGATAAAAAAACAGTATAAAATATTCATCAATTTTAAAATTCCTATTCATTATAGTCATGACATACCCAAAATAATAAACGATCCCTGATAAAATTTAACATTATGTTAAAACTAAAATGAGTTTTGGAATTAAAATTATTGAAGAATATCTAATATTAGTTCACACCTTTATAAAAGGGCTCCCTTTTATTCAGACATATATTATGCTTGAAGCTGTGGTAGTGATGCAACCAATGACTACTCTCTCATTTGTTCCACAGGTCTCCATCATCAGGGTGTGTTCAGGGTATCTGGAGCTCAGGTGGAGATAAATCAGTTCAAAAGTACATTTGAATCCGGTGAGTTGCATCCCTTGATTTATTGGACCCACTCAACAATCACGCCTCATTCAATTATATATAATTTTTCTATATCTTGTAAGTTCTTTCATTTATATATATCTCATGCTTAACTCCCATGATGTAATTTTATACCATAAGATAATTTCACAGCTGCCTCTCATGATTTATAATTTCTTAATGATATTATTTGCCTCCCATGATATAATTTCCTTCTTACCTCCCACGATATAATTACCTATTTGCCTCCCATGATATAATTACATATTTGTCTCCCATGATATAATTTCCATCTTGCTTCCCATGATATAATTTCCTACTTACCTCCCATGATATAATTACCTATTTGCCTCCCATAATATAATTACCTATTTGCCTCCCATAATATAATTACCTATTTGCCTCCCATGATATAATTTCCATCTTGCTTCCCATGATGTAATCTCATGAAAATCCCTGTCTGGTGTTATTCAGGAGAAGATGCTCTTGCTGATGTTATAGATGCCAGTGAAATCAACTCGGTTGCAGGGGTTCTAAAGCTGTACTTCAGGGAACTCAGGGAGCCACTGTTTCCACTTCACCTCTTTGATGCTCTTGTAGAGTGCACAAGTAAGTTAGGTGTACATCCATAATGGTGGTGCAATAATGCACCATAAAAATATAAGACTAATTTGTTAGTTACATAGGATACAAATACAAGACTCATTTATCAGTTACATAATGATACAAATACAAGTCTCATTTGTTATTTACATATAATAAAATAGTTATAAGTCTAGGAAAATGCCATCAAAAATCTGTGTGATGGGGTGGTGTGTTTCTACTGGGTCATTCAAGCCGCTGGTCAAAATATAATCAGTGAGGGATCCACGTGAAAAAGCACAACAATCAATGGTTGATAATTCGTCCTGAACTCAAAAAGGGGATATGGTGATCTAGGGAGGTGGTTTGAGTACATTGAACTTTTTAGGTCAGATTGATTTCTTCACAATCTTAATTAATCAATACCAATCACCATTTACCATTAGAGTTGTATTTAAAAAAACATAGATTTGTGGAGTTTAGCTCATTCTAAATGTTGAAAAGAAAGATTGAAGGTTTCATGTGTTTCATATACCTGCTTGTTATGATTTTCATATACCTGAAGTTATGATGTCATATACCTGCTTGTTATGTTGTCATATAAATGCTTGTTATGTTGTCATATACCTGCTTGTTATGTTGTCATATACCTGCTTGTTATGGTTTTCATATACCTGCTTGCTATGATGTCATATACCTGCTTGTTATGTTGTCATATACCTGCTTGTTATGTTGTCATATACCTACTTGTTATGTTGTCATATAAATGCTTGTTATGTTGTCATATACCTGATTGTTATGGTTTTCATATACCTGCTTGCTATGATGTCATATACCTGCTTGTTATGTTGTCATATACCTGCTTGTTATGTTGTCATATACCTGCTTGTTATGGTTTTCATATACCTGCTTGCTATGATGTCATATACCTGCTTGTTATGTTGTCATATACCTGCTTGTTATGTTGTCATATACCTGCTTGTTATGGTTTTCATATACCTGCTTGCTATGATGTCATATACCTGCTTGTTATGTTGTCATATAAATGCTTGTTGTGTTGTCATATACCTGCTTGTTATGTTGTCATATACCTACTTGTTATTATACATCAGTATTAATGGGTTGATTATTTTGTTTCAGGAGAGAAGGAGATGACCAAACGTGTTGAGAGAATAAAAGACTTACTGTCTGGAGTCAACCGAGCCATTTTTGTTGTTATGAGATACCTCTTTGCCTTTCTTAATCAGTGAGTGACCTCAGTCCTTGAATGCTAGAGAAATGGGCAATCTTAAGTCTGGGTTAAAAATATAAAGGGTGACGGTCTTATGTTAGGCAATCGGACAGTTTTATGTTTGTTAGGCAATGGGTCAGTTTTATGTTGGGCAATGGGACAGTTTTATGTTTGCTAGGCAATGGGGCAGTCTTATGTTGGGCAATGGGGCAGTCTTTATTTTAAGGAAATTGGCTCAGCATTATATTTAAAAATTAATTGAATGACTTATCATTCCATGGGTCTGAAAAAATGTTGTTCACATCTTCTAAGAGACGTTACAATGTGAAAATGATAACGTACGTTCTAATTGTATCCTTTCTTACAAATTGTTTTCCTGGTTAATCTAAAAGTAATTTATGCTCTCACCAACAACTCTCCCATTATCTTAGCCTAACAGAGTACAGTGATGAGAACATGATGGACCCCTACAACCTGGCCATTTGTTTTGGGCCAACTTTGCTGCCCATCCCACCAGACCGCGACCAGGTCACCTACCAGGCTAGTGTCAATGAAATCATTAAAATCATTATTGTCCACCAAGAGGAGATCTTCCCCAATGACGGCGGTGAGATCTATGAAAAGATGATCCTGGACAGGTCAGTAGTCAAATATTATAATTGTTCTCTTAGGTCCTGATTAGTTCAGTGTTAATCAGAGGATGTGATACTACACTCCACAGTAACAAAAATAATAATAGTATGATGTGGAACAAATATTCCAGCTGTGTTTTGACAGCAGTCTAGTTAGTTGTCTGAATAGTACGTGTATAGAGTTGGTTTAAAAAGTTAATCATTTAGATTTCTGAAAAGTAGGAGTTAGTTCTCTAAAAAGTAGTTATTTTTTTTTTTGAAAAGTAGTCTAGTTATTTGTGACACAGTTTAATTGAACTTTTTCATTGCCAAACTACTGCTCTGTTGTTGACAATAACTACTGCTGTGTTGTTGACAATAACTACTGCTGTGTTGTTGACAACTACTGCTGTGTTGTTGACAATAACTACTGCTGTATTGTTGACAACAACTACTGCTGTATTGTTGACAACAACTACTGCTGTATTGTTGACAACAACTACTGCTGTGTTGTTGACAATAACTACTGCTGTTGTTGTTTGATCCAGCGATGGGTATGGATAACCTCATTTGTCCACTTCATTCATAAATAGCTGTCAATTAAGCAAATGAATAGCAAATAAATGGCCTCAAATCATATACTTTGAGTAGCAATGAAATAAAAGGGTGGATTTACTGTGGAAAAAACAACTTATGTGATTAGATAAGTAAATTCTACCCTTGAATAAATGATAAGTATCATCTAGTTCTAACCAGAAACTCTATTTGATAAAGATATTCAGAGTCAAGTCTTGCATGCTCGTAAGTTCAAGCTTCATATTATCCCAAAAAAATGCACTGCACCTCCATTTGTTATACTGTAATAAATTAATTTTTTTTACAAAATGTCAATTCTCACAACTTTTTTTAAAAAAATGATGTATATATTTTAAATACATGATTATGGTTGATTATAAAATTGTTGCAATAAACCAACCAGTTAATCTGCAAAAAGCATTACAGGATGTAAATGTTCTAAATTTATCCTCAATGTGTCATTTTACTTCTTAAATTACGAAGTGGAAAAAAATTTATATCATTTTAATAATATTTTTATCTTAACCATTTCAACACTTAGATTAAGGTGGTCCATGGGTCAAAAATATTTTTTCTATGTTTCTTAAGTTAGAAAAAAAAAAATTGTACATACAAAACATACACAAACAGAAAGACAAAAAACCACTGAAGATTATTTTTAATTTTTTTTTTTTGGACTTTTATTGCAAAAAATTGATTTTTTAAAACCAATTATAAAAATGCTTAAATCAACTTACCAACAATATGGTAGGGTACGTAAATCCACAAAAATGCTCAATATTTGATTTCTTGAGTCGATTTCGAGTCCATCGATTAAAATTAGCGATAATAGGTTCATTGAAAAATAACATCATAATTTCAGACAGAAAGCGGAAGTAGAAATGGAAATGTTCAATCAAATTTTAAAATATTTGACCAATTTTAAAATATTTGACCAATGAGCTTCGTAAGAAAAGGAAAGGTCAAGGGGTCAATGCGTCGACCAATCATAAAGCTTAAAATACGTTTATAAAGTACGGAATAGCTTCGCTGTTAATTTTTTGCTATTTTATATCACGGAAACACCGCGTTCCCGCTCCATTTCTCTTTCGATCGATTCCAAATATGTGTATGTAGCGCTGTTCCGAACTACCTGTAACTAAGGACTAAAAAGACAAACTTTGGCTTCCCAAGTTTAATTTTCCTGAAAATGTAGTCTTACCATACCACTTTTAAATACTTATTTAAGATCTTTAAAATATATATTTTTAAAAACCCTTAACAGAAAAGTATTCATAAGAGGTTAATCTAGCAGAAAAAAAAGTAATCTCATTTTGGAAAAAAATAACCAAAGTATCGATTTTTTCACCCGTGGACCACCTTAAATGGGCTATTTTTGTTGTTTTTACTGAACTAATGCAATACTTCCTAACAAGAGTTGTCACCCATGCCATTCTTTCCCTTTGACAATGTTTCTAAACCTCTTCAAACCTGTCAAACTCATTCATCCCCCTGTCATGTGATTTTTATCAGTGTCAGTGTGTAATGTTAGGCCTTAGACTTGAACCAATCTAAGCCATTTTTACCAACTGGGTCAAATAAATAATTAAACAAGTTAACAAGAAATGTTGGCTTTTATTTCTCTTATTGAAGGTGGTTGCAGTGTTAATTTGAAGAGTTTTCTTACAGAAATATGAAATGATTCCATTTAACTATATAGCTCTTATCCTTAGACAATTTTTTTTAATTTAGTGATTTAAAATCATATAATATGTCTTTTTTTCTCTTTTGGATCATTTCTTCCGATGTCACAAAGCTAGAGATGTTTCTATGAGTTAAATTATTTTTGTACGTTAAAGTTGAATTTTTAACTGCTGTGGGGGGAAAAAAATCATTTGAGATTTGTGGACTTCAATAAACTTAATTGTTTTTTAAAGATGGACATCTCACACGGTCATTTGGTATTCCAACTTTGTCTCTCCACAGACGTGACAGTGTTGATGCAGTAGATGAAGATGATGAGGAAACTTGCTCAATACCCAGTGACGAAGAAGGTTTGTACAAATAGACATGATATTCATTTGCTCTTTTAAAACAAATAGAATATTCTTGGTATGAAAATGTATAATTTTTAGATACTTCTTTTTTTTACAAGGTCCATTCTAATGTATTTGAGCTTATATTTCTTGAATGACAGCATTGTTCATTGGAAATTGATAGTCTCAAACAATTATTTCTTGCATTTATCTTTTGTTCTCTGTCCTTTGTTTCCCTGCCAAGCAGAAAATATTTGTTAAATGTATCTTTTGGAGATAATATTATTGGATATAAAATTAGGGTGGCTATATGAGACTAGATTATTGCATATAAAATTAGAGGGGCTACATGAGACTAGATTCCTAGGCAAAGAGTTTTAAAAGACAATTCTGAAAGGATTGATCATAAAGTTTAACTTTGTAAGTCTGTCTGATTGTATATGATAACATGAACAGGCATCATTTCATTACACTGAGGAACATAATTTCATAACACTGATGTACATTTTTTCATAATACTGCCATATATTATTTCATAACACTACCATACATTATTTCATAACACTACCATACATTATTTCCTAACACTGCCATACATTATTTCATAACACTGTGGTACATTATTTCATAACACTGCCGTACATTATTTCATAACACTGACAGACATAATTTCAAAACACTGATGGACATTGCTTCATAATAGTGTTTCATAACACTGATACACTTTATGTCATAACACTGACAGATGCTATTTTGTAACACTGGCAGACATTATTTCATAACATGGATAGAGTTTCATAGCACTTGCCAGGATTTCATTTGACACATTATCAATTCAGGTTTAACAAAAATACAACATACACATATTAATGTGCAGGATTGCCAGATTGCATCTAAACCACATGTTATTTTAAGCAACCAAGCACTGCTGCATCATAAAGGTTTTAAGAAATTACTACAATTTTTCAGTATTTTATATTTCTGAAAATGAATTTTTTAAAAATATTTTAGGAATATACTTATTAAAATGTACAGCATGCCAATAAAGTAATTATAAATCAAGTAATAAATTACCCACCTTAAACTCTGGTTGCATACATTTAGACAAAAAAAAAATTTTTGATTAACATAGCTCTTGTAAATCATGCACCAACCTAATAATTAAACAGTATAATACTTACCAATTCGGTTCTCATTTATAAATATGAGTAAATAATCCAAATATTATATTTATATGCAAGCCTATGCTCAAAACAAAGAGGAAACCATTGTGTTGGCTGTTAGAGGGTGAAAATATCTGGCAACCCTGCTCTTGCAAAATTTACAGTTTTTTATGAAATATTAAACATTGGAACAAAAGTTGTAAAATTAGAAAGTGCAATGTTTCTGTTTGGCAAAAGCGGTGACCTCAATATTGTGGTCCATTGCTAACATATGGCACCATTGAGTGACCTAGATATTGTGGTCCATTTGCTAATATGGCACCAATTAAGTGGACTCCCACTGCTATTCTAACCTTTTTCCTGGTGGTGTTGTATTCACAGAGTCTGTGTATGGTAAGGCTAGATCAAATTTTCCTTGCATCTCTGCACTAATGAATCCTTTGTTTATTGTTATTTATATTTGTTTGCCTCATGAATGTTGTGATCTTTGTAACTGTAATTAATGAACAACTGTTGCCTTGAGAATCCAAACATTTTTTTAACTAGCAAAAGAAAGAAAAGAATATTTTAAAAAAACCATGTGATTAAGAAGGCAACTGTGCTGTTATTGTTTCATTGTGTCAGATTAGAAATACTTAACTAAATAATCATTCCTAATTGTTGTTCAATGTTGGAATGTCCCTTACATAAACCAACACGTGGATCTCTTTATATTTCTGTTACTAATATAACAAAACTCAACCATAGGGCTAGTAGCCCACCACCATCTTAGATTTATTAATAATATAAGCAAGAAAGAATTCTTCATTAGAAAATCACTTTTTGTTTTCAATGACCTTTACTTATTGGATCCTTGAGATACAATATTGACAGCACAATGCCTTTCATTAAATGTACAGTATATTTCAATTAACTACTTGGCTGCTAACACACCATCTGTCTCTAATTTACACAATCGGGCTTAGCACTTCAGTCATGTACAGTTATATTTCTGTATTTATATATATAAACACAATATTTTATCAGAACTCCCCGAAAATTCAATAAGACCATGTTGATAAATAATAAAAACTTCACTATACTAGAGTTATAAGTTCTGTTTTTATGGAATGAGTTTTAATGTTAGACTAGTCTTTTTTCAATTTGCAGCAGTATTTAGTCTATAGCATTATTTCATGAAAATCAAAATGTTGTCTTTTCCCTTTACAACAATTTTAATTTCAAATATTTAATTGAATAAGTTACTAGTGGATTGTGCAAGCACAATTTTGTTCTTTGAAAGCTTCTTTTCTGAGAAGGGATTTTTGGTATTTCTCTTAATTGCTGCTTTGAAATGCATGCATGTTTCTTTTTTAATATTAAAATCCACATGAAATATAATATTTTGAATCTTAAAATAGGCCAAATGAGCCTGGTCCATCTTGCATTTGAGAACAGCCTTTGAAAATACAGAATATATAGATATGTATTAGGTTAAAAAAAAATTAAGATTATTATTTAATAATCTGATGTGGGGTGGGGGTGGCAGTTATTGATTTTTTTTTTTTTTTTGAAACCAGTGACTTTTTTAAAGTTTTGATTGTTAAGATGTACTTTTAGTGAAATACTTGTTTTTGAATGGAAATTTATTGTTTTCGAATGAGTCGGCTCAATTTTTGTTGGTCCATCAGATTTACTTGTCATAGGCTGCATGGTAAGATAGTTCAAAAGCTGTGACACTGAAAATAGAATGTTGGAGATGTCCGAATGTTTTTGAATATCAAATCCCATTTAAAAAGATAATTTATAGAGAAATATGTTTCCATTTAAATTAAAATACAAAATCCCCTTAATTTTTCCCCTTTGCCAGATACAAACTAATAGAATTTATCTTGAGAAAAGATGAATTACCTGCTCATTCTGCAAATGTAATATGTATTCCCAATTTTATTGGTATCTTGAACTTTTATGTCATTGCTATCCTTGAGTTCAATGAAAGTTGAGTTCAGTTAAAGTTTGTTCAAATGGATGTCATAATATTTCAAGCCAAACTGTTCTCACTCCACCTGAGAAATGCTACTCTGAATCCCTCTGTGTCTGTATGCAATCACATTGTATCACATGTGTAATAACACAGAGGGTATATGTGTGTAGTATTGTCTTAAACAGAATTTATTTTGTAGAATCTGATCCTTCCCTTATTTCTGTAACACAAAGCTAATTCCTCATTCTTAAATGTATTGGAAATAATTGTGTGGCCTGAAACAAAATAAAAACTTTCAGATTTTTAGTTTGAAGTGTACACAGAACTGTATGTTTTGTTTAAGGGATTTTATCATAATCATAATGTCTACCAGTATTCTGTTTCTGTTCTTATTTCCTTTTAAAAATGTTAAAATTGTCTTGTGTGTGGAATGTGAAGTGCAGAAATAGGTGTTAGTTGAGATCCATATTGTGTCTTTTGGTTCTTTTTGGTCTATGAAAGTCTTCTGTTGGGTTGTTATCATTCAAAGAGTTCTGTTGTTTAAATTTTAAAAAAAATCATTTAATTAATTTGTCAAATTAAAGCATTTAGTCCTTTTTTTAGATGATTAATAGTTTAATTTAGGAATATCTTTTGTTTCCTGAAAATAACAGCATGTCCAAGTTGGCCTTTTTGATTCATTGATGTAAAACAACAACATAGCGAACAAGCACTCACATTTACTTCGTCTTATTCAAAAAACTTAAATCATGGGATCATGGATGACAGCATTTGCTTCATTCTTAAGCTTTTGCTTACACCTGCTTTTCATGTGGATACACTCAACTGGCTATCAATATATCAAATTCTTTTAAATTTCACAGTTTTGGACAGCACACAAAGAATGATATTAATTTGTATCTACTACTGGTTAGCACTATTTGGAAATATTTAGCATGAAATTGTTCTAAATATAAATCCTGATAAAAGAAAGAGAAAAAAAAGAAACATTACAGTATGAGTTTTGAGAAACTTTCAAAGAGATTTTATTTATTTGATATAACGGTATATTTCATTTACATATAATTTTTTCCTTTGTTAATTAAATATTATACATAAGTTAATATTTTTAGAATTATTGCAAGATAAATATATAGGATTCAAAAGTAATTCTACTGTACATTTAAGTGTTTTTGTTGAAAAAAAATGCACACTAAGGGGAGATAAATACAAATAAATCTATTTAGGGTAATCATAATTGTAACCAATATTTAGTATAAAGGTGATCTCTTCACAATAATTTTTTGCAGATAACATGCCCAAGACCTTTCATGTGACCTAATGTATCGATCAATTCATTCAATGACAGAGTCTTAGCAACATCTAAGTATTATTATGTAAGATAATGATTTCAGATTTTTCACAATATACATTTTTAAAGTAAAAAAACAAAACTTGTCAAACAATTTATCTTCTAATTCTCAGAACCTGATGTCATTGAGGCGTCTGCTTTGTTTGACTTTGACGCCAGGTCTCCACGGGAGCTCTCCTTCAAACGAGGAGATGTTCTCGTTCTCTACAACAAGGTGTCCGCCGACTGGTGGGAGGGTTGTTTCCATGGAAAGGAAGGACTTATACCAGACAAGTACATTGTAATCAAGAATTTGTAAGTCAACTTTAGTTGCCTTCTCAAAACATGTCAATTGTATTGTTTGAAACAGCTTTTAATGATCATGGGCCATCAATAAGTCTCAATAAGTCATGTTTGCTATGTTTTTCTATTGTGTATTAGTTAAGATGTCTGTAAATCCATGGCACATATAATCTTCATTAAATCAACATTTTTTAACATCTAATTAAATGTTTGGCTGCAAGCACTTGAATTCTCTTACCTTCTCTTTGCAACCACTTGAGTTTTCTCCCCTTCTGTTTACAGGGATGACAGCAAGAGTCAGCACAGTCATGAGGAGGACAAGAATCTAATGATTGCCAGCATGACACTGCCATCACGTCCAAGCCGACAGATCAGTGATGACTCTGGCCTGGACACTTCTGACAAGTCTTTGTCCCAGCCAAATGTTTCAGTCATTAGGGAGACAGACATTCTCAGTGTTGACCCCGAACTGTCGCCGCCACCTATACCAAAGGAGAGCAACGGAACGAGCAGCGGGACACACATCAGGACAGGCGATAACTTAGCCAAAAAAGACACTCTAAAAGAAACTCCTCCAAGTTCTTGTGCAACAAGCATGATATCCATTTCCTCTGGAGAGTTGAGCCCCATCATTGAGGTCACTGATAAAGATAAGAAGACAGTGGGCAGGTCTCCGGCACCGTCTCCGTCATCATTGATGATGAAGTCAGCCATCATGACCACCTCCCTCATGTCCACATCGCTCATTGGCATTGGATCAAAACCTTCTGAGAAAGAAAAGGACACTTCCATCAAAAGTATTGACAGTCGAGGTGGCAGTGGGGACTCTCTGACCGCTATGACCATGTCCCACGACAGTTCCACTGATGATTTCAGTGTTGACATTGACTCTGCTCTGGAAGAGGTCATGGCCGGGCTCAAGTCTCTGGAGATGCAGCAGAAACAGGACAAGAGAATGTCCTTGCCTGCTGTCAAACTGAAGCAGACGCCCAAGCACACACCTGATTTAGTCATTGATCTACCAGATGGGGACAACTCTGGCTCATCAACAGACTCGATCCACCCTGACAGTCCGACCATCAGTGCTGCTGAAACCTTTGCCCAGTCCAACCAAGGAACCCTTAAAAAAGCCAGTAATCCACATATTGGGCGTCAGGATCCTACCTGCAGGCTGAGTATATCATCTGAGCCTGGGGACCTTGCACGCACTCGAGAACAACGAGAGGGCATCATGCCCCCACTGACAACCTTTTCCATAACGTCCTTAAACCGCTCCGCACCATTAAATAAAATGCAGCCAGGTGATGCTAGCCGCAGAACTGACAATCTGTCTGCAGCATCCTCTCCGATCTCAACATCCACTCCCAATTCCTCGCCAGCCCCCCCAACATTCTCACCCCAACTGAGCTACAACCCGCCCACACCCCCTACGGCTCCCCTGCCCCCGCCAGTTGCTCAGAAGCCCAAGCCCCCCATGAAAGTCAAACCTCCTGTCATGAAGAAACCAACATCAAGGCCGGAACTTTCCCACTCCCCTCCTGTACAACCCCCACCATAGGTCAGTCAGGCCAGCTGCGAAGCATGGTGGAATTCTAGCGGATTAACTAGTGGATTGCCAGCATTCTAGCGTATTAATTAAAGGATTGCCAGTCTTCTGGTGGATTAACTAGGAGATTGTCAGCACTATGAAAATTTTAAAAATAAAATTCAGTGGACATCAAATGCATTAATTGTAAAATTGTAACTAAAATAGGTCACCATATATTTAAGTATTGACTTTATTAGGTAAGAGTAATAGTTTGTGAAATACTTGGCAATAAAATACTTGAGATAAAAGATATGTTTTATAAGATAGCCAATATGGTTTGCCTAAAAGCTTGAGTAAAAAAATAACTCAAATATTTAATGGAATTCCTTTTTCAACTACGGTAACTACGGTAACTACGGTAACTACGGTAACTACGGTAACTACTTTTGTGTGACTTTAATTATTTGACATGAATTTTGACAATTTTTAAGATTTGAATCACGGTAATTAAAAAACATTCACAGGATACATTGCAAGAGGTGATGTAAATTGAATACCCGGTAGCTAAATGAGTTACACTGTTGGTATTTGTTAGTATTTATTTTTCATTTGTAGATGTACCACTCAATTGTTAAATGAACTCAAATATTTCATGTCATTAGAGACAAAAATGGTGTTAAGATTAAGAGTGATCATTTAATAATAATTTTTTTTTTTAAATACAAAGTTCTTCCAGGCTTTTCCAAAAAAATTTTTGAGCAAAGTCTTTCCTTAAGTGTTCTCTTTGTACTGGTCTGTCTATATTTTATGTGTGCCTGTCAGCTTCATGTGCACAAATTTTCTGACGAAAAAATTACGGGGTGAATTACACTTGAAGATTTATTAGAATATTTTCTTTAAAATGGGCTAATTTTATGCTACGAGAGACAAACCAATGAAAACCCTTGTTAGAAAGATTACTGACCAATGGCGTTTTCTCATGAAATAACCTGACTTAAGATAGAGGTTTTACCCGATCATAATTATTATTAATTTTTGTTTATTTTAACTCTCACATTAGAATGCTTAAAAAATTATGTTGCTACATAAAAATTTAAAATGTGTGTACATTTGAAAATATGTGCAATTGAAATATTTTAAAATGTTCTAAATCTTTCACTTGGCCTTTATTTCTCAGAATTACAATTATGAGTTCATTCCTTTTGTCTCATTTTGAAGAACAAAAAAAATCCTGCACAATTGGGTAAATACTGTGACTGTTTATAATATGTATTTTTTGTCTCCTTGTTTTTCATTAACCAAGTAATAAGACGATGAAGGAAATCATATTGTCGGAAGTAAATCAGAATTAGCAAAGATATTTGTCAATTTTTTGTCGGTAAAAATAATCTTAAAAATGGAAATGGACTAAATGCCTGAATTTTTTGTCAATTAACCTTCAGATAAGTTTGCTAAAATTATCCAATCGATGTAATGAGCTGGCAAAATTGTAACTGAATTGGGACAATGTGAAGAAAAAAAGTATTGTCTGGAGGTAAAAATAGTAAAATCAAGAGAAATGCATTTCCTTTTCAGAAATTTTCCAGCCAATTATATGAAATAACAAATCTGACTTGTAAGTGTGAATTTACTTTTTTTGTTGTCATCCTTGCCATTGCCCTTGATAGCATTTTTGAACATTTTTCTACTGCATTTCTGGTGTTGAAACAATGATTTTTGCCTAATGTCCATTTCTTGGTTGACCTGGAGCCCTGCAGGCAGGGAGAACAAATCATGTTCATGTGCTTCCCATTGACCATCTCTAATGACCCACCAGTACATAGAACATGGCCTAATTAGATAATACACCACATTTCATTTCCTGGTTTCAACCATGTTAACCCCATGTCAAGTGTATTTTTCTGATGCATCAAGCAATTTTTAGCATTTTTATTTGCTTGTCAAAAATGGAAAAAATTCCATATTAGTTTATTTAAATGAAGTATACATTTTCTGAAAGTACATTGGACAAGGTATCTAGTGGTATGACAAGAATTTGTTTTTATATTATGTATGTTGATATTGACCTTGACATTTAGAGTGATTAAAATTTAAGTACTCAACCCAACCTAATACTCCATAAATAAACTATCAACTATCATTAAATCAAGTTTTTGAGATGCTAGAAGCAATATTCTTTAAGTTAATTTTTAGTTATAGATACTCGTATTAAAAATTGTAATATTGGTGAATTTGTATCATTCTCAACCATCAAATTTCTGTCATACAAAATTACAGTGGTAAAACAAAATTGAGGATATTCCACACCGGATAATGGATTAGATTATGATGGATAATTGTGCTTATTACTGTATGGTAATTGAACATATGTATTGTTTTGGCAATACATTTCCAAAATTCTACTTCCTCAGCATTGCAATAACCCTAAAATGTTTCATGTAGTTACTCTGCTAATGAGTTGATCCTAGTTTATTGTAAATGCAAGGGTGTTGGAAAGAAGTGTTTACATGCTAAAGTAGGTCTGCAGCTGCAAAGAAATGTTTACACACTTAAGTATATCAGCATTTTTCAATCAAAATACCAAGATTTAATCGCCATCGACACTTTGTTTCATTCTTTTATTTATTCATTTAGTAACATTTCAACAAACAAAAACACAAAAAAAGAATTTATAAAAATACATTTTATTTTTGGCCTTAAATAGACAGCCTAATTATGTGCTCCTTAACATTGCTTTTTTTTTTTCACCTCCACTTTTTAAAATAATTTTTTTAAGAATTTTTTTTTTATTGATAAAAATTGCCCAACTAAATTTCTTTGCCTTGACAAAAAAAAAAAAAAAAGCTTTATGCATACCCTGAGTATTTTATTATTATTATTACATGTAAAATTTTGTGACATAACATAATCAATTTCTTATTCATTGCACACCAGGAACTTGTAACCTGTCCTTGAACATCACTTATGTCTTACATGCAGTTACCCATGTCCCTTTCTTTATAACCATTTTGAGCATTACAAAACATTGGATTTATTGGACTGAATAAAAGTTGATTTGTATTGTACTCTTACATCCATGTACAACTAGTGCACTCTAAAGGGTTACACAAACTTTTTATTTTTGTCATGTTTTGATATAGCTTTTTTGTCCCCTTCACATTTATTTGATGTAAATTTTACTTTCAGTAACTCTAGACCTGAAAAATTTGAGACAATAACATGTTATGTAACTAAGTCTTGTGATTACTTGCATTACTCATATTGTATGAGAAAGAAAAAAAAAAGTTGTACAGATCTGAAAAGTTTTGAATAGTTTGAAAGTAGTTAGGGATTATGTCAGCATATTGATATCATAATTCAAACAAGTGTATGTTGTTACCAAGTTTGTTGAAAATAGATTATAAATATGTTCATACATATGTATGTAAATTTTAAGTATACAAAAAAAAACATATAACAAATAAAAGAACTGTTTGCTTTAATTTGTCTTGTTTCTTTTTGTGCCTAAGTCCACTTTTTAATTTTATCCTTTGTGGTTGTGTTGTATTACAGTGTGATGGTTTGTCTTGATTTAACCACTTTGCATAATTTATTGGAATACCTTAGCATTTTATACATTCTACCAGTACTGACAGAGTTTCTAAGCGCTGAAGGGGAAATAAATTAATGCTGCGTATAATTTGATATTTAAGATTTATTATATTTTCCCTTTTCTTATTCTTCCTTCCTCTTCTACATAGCAAAGTGTTGCTAGGAGGTAGAGTTTGCGATCTGTCGCAAGGTGTGAGGCCCCGCTGGGGAGTGTTGTAGACTTAAGGTTATTCTTAGACATGCTCCACATGTGGAACTCACATTGGTACCGCGATTAGATGTGGTACTTACATTGGTACTACAGATTTCAACCTTTACATCTATTTTTATAGGAGGAATATACCTTATATCTGCAAACATATCCTTGTCTGAAGTATATATATATACTGGATATAAAAGTATAAATTATGCGTACAGGTACTGTGTACTGTACCTAATAAGTTACTAACAAAAATGTTAGATTCATTCAAAAAACTTGAAAGTTTAAGTACCAGTATTAATTATTATTATATGTTGTCTTATATAGCGCGGTACCCCAGCCTAGGGCAAATTATTAATAGTAAATTTATTGAATTGCCTTTAATTTCAAACCAAAGCCTAAAACTATAAGTACAAAAGTTTTAATGAATCTATGCAAAGTGCATGGTGTGTGAATGTTTTCTAGAACTCAGTGGCTATTAACTAATGAAATGTTAATAGTCGCGTTTTTGGCGATGAAGACAGCCAGTATGTAGACATGAGCATCTAGTAGAAGGTTTCTATATCTCCAGGAAAAAGGGGAAGGGGGGGGGGTTGAAGGGGAAAGACAAGTGCCCCCCCCCCCCCCCCCCCCCCCCCCCGAAGCAAAAAAAAAACAAATTGCCATTTTTTAAAAACAATTTGAAATGAACATTAGCTGGTGTCGTTAACCGATTATTACAATTAGTGGAATCTATGAAATATCGCTAGGCTCAGTATATTTGATGATCCATATATTTAAGGCTTATAGTATTCGCTCTTAAATGTAGTACTGACTGCTTGAGTCTTCCTTCCTATTGTTCGTATACATTTAAAGCGCTATTTTTTTATTTATTTATTATTTGCAACTTCACAAGTTTAAAGACTGTATGACACTGTATTAAAATACATTTACATACCTATAAAGGTCTGCAATTTTAATAATAGTTCGTCAAGTATTAAACATGTGCAATCTGTTTTCAAATTATAGTTCATCGTAAAAGCATGACTAAAAAATTAGGCATCATTATACTTTTTTTTTCTTTCTAATTTAGTATTTAAAGAAAAGGACGCAAAGAAATAGCGCACATTTCATAAATTATTATTAAATCAAAAGTGTTTTTCTTTTCTTTAAATGTGTTACCCTTGTTACAAAGATTTTTTAATTTTTTTTTAAAAATACTTAACCTATACTATATTATTATTAACTTCCCAACTGCTCTTCTCTTTTTAATGTCAGAATAACAAACAAAGTGCCCCATTCACTCATTTTTATATTATTAATTTAATTTTATATGAGAATCCAGTAGAAAGCTAAGAATATTTTTTTTTGTGAACTAGCATTTCGATTATCATGCCAATTCCATTTTTGGTACGGTACGTATTTTTAAAAAAAAATTCTTATTCCTAATTCGTCAATTTAAACTTGATTCAGTGGATTTAGGAAAAATATTTTAAAGTATGGCGATGATGCAATTGAAGAAAGTGATAGTAGTTTGAATTTCCAAATAAAAATTTCAATATACTGAATATTGGGAAATTTATACTTTATTTGCATACGAATTTCCTTTAGATAAAATCACATATTATTAATAAATACGTCTCATGTAAACAACTCTTGTCTTATTAAAATAGTTTGGCGTTTATATGCAATTTATACAAAAAAATGACCAGTTTTCAAAACCCATAAAAATGTATATAGACCTTTCTTTTTGACTCTGGTAAAAATAGGAAATATTTAGAAAAGGTAGTCTAAGCATTATTAGTATAAGTAAGTTTTTTTGCTTTTTAGACTTAGTGATGGAATCCTTTATAATTGATTTTGTTTTGTTGAAAATTGATTTATTAATAATGTAGCGATATTAGCGATCCCTAAAAAAATGTAAATATAAAATAAAAGCCACATTACTATTTTTAGTTAAATAGTTATTTTATGTTTTAAAATTATTATTTTGGCATAACACATGCAGGTCAAGCAATTTCCGTTTTGCCAACCCTGCATGGAAAGATAATTAAGAAAATATCCTCATCACATCTTTAAGTCCCTAAAATATCAGAGGCACCTTTCAGTATAGGGAAGTGGTTCTCAACCTTTCTAATGCCGCGACCCCTTTAATACTGTTCTTTATGTTGTGGCGACCCCCAACCACAAAATTATTTTTGTCGTTACTTCATAACTGTAGATTATGTGTTTTTCGATGGTCTTAGGCGACCCATGTGAAGGGGTCGCGACCCACAGGTTGAGACAAGCTGGTATACGGCATGCTGGGGGCACACGATGGGTCTAAGGTTAAGTGGAAACCTACATTTTTTAAATAGGATCTCTTCCGCTGCTCTCCAATTAAGTGTAAATTGTTGCAAAACTAAATTCAGATATGTGAATAAATGCATTCTTGTATTTTGATTTTATCAAATATTTTCTGGGGACTATGATTTAAGGGGCAAGAATAAGCTTGGGCAAAAGCGTACCCTCAAGGGTGACACAACTAGAGTGAAAATGTTTTACGTCCCGCTGGTGCGGAATTAAAGATGTCTTTGGTCATTATTATGGCTAATTTTGGCGCTTCCCACCCGAAAGTTTGAAATGCCGCCTCAAAATTTTCTGAAAGAAACAACAAATTCAAGTATGCGCCAAAATAATGCACACCTGCACCCCCTTCCTCACGCTGATCAATGGTACAGTATGGGGTTGATTATAAGCTTATGCCTAATGATTACCCTGGGGCACATCACAAACAGAGTGAATTCAGTTTATATCAGGCATTGGGCTAAATTATGCCTCCCACAAAACTTTAAAAATGGTCAACCCTGTTCGAAAGGTATACTGAAACATCGACTTCAAGTTTACTTAAAAATGCACCTCTTGATTTTGAAATAATAAGATTTTATGGGGAGAAGGCTCCCCAAACCCCTCCACCACTCAAGATTCATCGGCGCCATCGATTTCCACCCTACTTCTTGATGAAAATGATCGCCGATTTTGTTATCGATAAATACACTGGATAGTGGCGTAGCTACTATTAGAGCTGCCATTAGCGGCCAAATATTGTTGCCATCCCCCTTTCACGATACAAACTCTGCAGTTGGCCAAATATTGTTGCCATCCCCCTTTCACGATACAAACTCTGCAGTTGTCCAAAAATGCCACACCAGCATATAAAGAAAAAGCGACACCTGGGTGGACCACTCCATCCGCCTTATTTCGACGCCACTAGCAGGGTTGCATGTCGGGGGACAAGATTCATTTTTACGCCCCCTCCCCTCCAACTCTGAAACCCATTATTTTCAATCAGTCCATTATCCCCCCCCCCCACCCAAGTCTGGCGCACCGGGACGTATGTCCCACCTGTCACCCCTTAGCTACGCCTTTGGCCACTGGTAACTGGCACTGCCTCCGCACCGGGGGGGGGGGGGGGATTTCTGAAATAAACACTGCTAGTATGAAGTGGATATGAGCGTAGACGACAAATTCACATAAGCCTCACAGTAACTCTCACTTTTTTCTCAAGAGCAACACTGCTTACAATTACAAACCTTTTTTTCTCAACTTGAGGCAAATAACTGTAAATCAGATTCTTCATCATTATCAATTCAAAATTTATTAACATGAAGTTGTAATAAGTTATTAAAAAACATTTGCTTGCTCCAAGATTGTTGAGTGGATGCCATTTATACATGTGCCCCCCCCCCCCCTTCCCTTCCTTTTCAGAGTTTCCCAAACTTTTCTATGTTTTGCAAATAGTCTAAGTCTCTTTAAACCCACCCCCCTCCCCCCAAATTTTGCACTTCCTACAAAATCAATGCTGGTAATGCATATTTAAAATAAGAAAAATGAATGGACTTCTTCCAATTGTAATTGATTACAAAGAGACCTTCATAATTTTGAAAATGAACTTGTGACTTATGACTAAGTTTTAAATCAGAACTAAAATCAACTTTAAACAAAATTAATCATTTTTTTCTTCTTTCTAGAACCTCCTTAATTACATGCTTCCTCATGCCCCAGGTTGGGAAACCCTGCCTTAGAAGGAAACATGTCTATGAAACACCTATAAAATTAGGTGCTATTTGGTTAAAAAAAATTTGTATAATTTTATAATGGTATATACAACATCTGTAACGACATTTACAAAGAAATTCACAGTGTACCACATCAATGTAAAATGATTCCTAACTTCTGTCACCACCACCTGCTTAGGAATATAGCAATAGGACTATAACCTATAATCAATGTATGGTAGAATTTGATTATATGGTAGAATTTACGTTTTCTGTTAGTAAACAAAATAGTACTTTTATAAAAAATAAGTTGATTATATTTCTTAGTCTTAGTTCACTGGATTGCAACTCAATAAAAATCAAATGTTAAACTTCAAGTTATTTTTTTTTTTTTTTTTACATATTGAATTTTCAGTTTGAAATCAACACAAGCAGCTAGAATTTAAAATTTAGTAAATTAATTATGAAAGAACTTGCCCATTGATTGAGATTGGTGGCTATTTCAACTCTATGAGTGGAAGCCCCAAAGATTGGACTTGAGAAATGGATCAATGCCACACCCATAGTTTGTATTGCAAAAATACTACAGCCAGTCAACCGAGGAAAGCATTTACAAGTTAATTATGATCCAAATCATCAGTTTGAGCCAGGTTAAGAAAGAAGAATTCACACTAGGACCCTGACTTTATAACCTGATGTTGGCAAACTTGCTTGATGGGGGGTCTTGACTTTATAACCTGATGTTGGCAAACTTGCTTGATGGGGGTCTTGACTTTATAACCTGATGTTGGCAAACTTGTTTGATTTGGGGGGGGGGGGGGGGGGGGCATTTAAAAATATACCAAATCCACCCTGTACGATGCTGAAAGGATTTCAGACACCTATAGGTGCTGGAGGGAGAAGCCATCTGATCCCTGTTCAATTTAAGGTGGCAATCCACTTCAGGGTGGAACAGATTGAGGATCAAGGCCTCCACTTTGAAAATCATCCATAGCATGCAATTGCATATTTGTTCTTTAGCAAAAAAGATACCGGTATATTTTCATTATATAAATAAAAAGATTAATTTATGAGCTGTTTAAGCATTGATAGACCTTCCTAGCTGCTTTTCAAATCTTCTACTTCTAATTTAAATATTAGAAAGCTTGTAAGAATTTTTAAAAAATGACGAGAATAAACAAACAAAAAAGAAAGGTAGAAAATTTATCCAAACTGTAACTTATCAAAGTCCGTTGGGATCCTACCCTACAGCAAATCATGTATAGAAATAAGCTGGAAACCATACAAAAAAAGGCAGTTGAGATTTGATAGGCCATTGGTTGTTACCCGAACAAGAAGTGCAAGCACTAGAGTGACACAAAAAGACAGCCTTTCTCACAAAGGTTCTTTGATAAATAATAGTTGACATAAACACTGCAATGATCACACTTTGTCCAGTAATCCACATTTACGAGAAATGTGGGAAAAAAATCACAAAAAAGAAGTATTTATTATTAGAGGACTTTGGTATAAAAAGTCTTTAATTGGTAGACAGGACTTTGTATAAAATGTCTTTATTTGGTAGACCTACTGCTTTCCATTTCTTATGGACAAAAAAACAACTAAAAATATTGTAGAGTCATTTTATAACAAACTATTTTAGCATCAAGCAATTAAGGTTTTTGTAGTAAAGAGGTCGAACACTAACACTAGTCGATTAACTGACTAACACTAGTCAATTAACTGACTAACACTAGTCGATTAACTGACTAACACTAGTCGATTACCTGACTAACACTAGTCGATTAACTGGCTAACACATCCTGTACAAAGTAGTGAGAGTGATTGGATCATCTGGTAACTCATTTATAATAAATATATATAACTCTGTATAGGTCAAATCCATTCTTTTCTCTTTCCAATATTTTCTAGAACTGCATAACGGTGCAGTGCCAGTTTTACAAACAAATGAGTAATTACAATCCACCTCTTGAAATTGGATAATTGTTGTGGTCCATCAAAAAAAATATGTGGCTTTACATATGGCAGATCATGACATAAAATTAAGCAACAAATCAAGAGTGAAATAAACACTATTTCTGTCATATGAAATCAATACATTAACACTGTCAAAAGAAATCTGAACAAGTCAATACACATTTGTGACTGAATAACTGATAAAATATTTTATCCTTGAATTACTTGGATTCCTTTCAATATGAATCATCATATCCCAATAAAAGTAAATGCAACCTTTGATCAAATTCAAGAGGATAATAAATAAATGTAGAAGAAATGCATATTTTCATTCGTCTTTTCAATCATTAGTGTTTCATATTCAGTAGATTTGCAAGCAGTTTAACAAACTTTTTTCAAGATTTTTGTCTGACAATTTTCAAATCACTTCTTAGTTCTACATGATGCATCTCAAGTTTTCACTAGTCTGATATTGTCCTTATGAACAAGCTAATGAATTTATTAAATCCTTTGTTTTTCTCTACTCTTTGTGGTTCATCAACACGCACAATATGCACAAAGAATAAAGTGACCATCCAGTTGTGAGGTGCTTTTATTTATGTAAATAGTGAAAGAAATAATGTTACGTAAATTAAATATAAATTTCTAAATACAGGTATTTATAGAAATAAATAAATAATATATACAGGCTAAATCATAGATGACGATCTTCCGATTTAATGTTTTTTAAATTTAAATGTATCACTGTTGGACTAAATTATAGTTAATATTGTCTACTATCACAAACGACTTTTTGCTATAGTTAATATTGTCTACTATCACAAACGACTTTTTGCTATAGTTAATATTGTCTACTATCACAAACGACTTTTTGCTAACTGTTTAGGAAGCAATTACATACTTTTTTACACGTAACTGCTCTCTGCAATGGCTTTCGTGAGCTTGCTATTTGAGCTTCATAAGTATCTTGAAATAAACCTCGTTTGGCACGCTTGTGATCCAGCAAAGCCTTATGTTGAAATGTGCTCTCCTTTGAGCTGTTTATGTTGAAAAGATACCGTCTGTCCTGATCCTCCACATTTTCCACTTTATTTCCCGAATTAACAGTCTGGCCATTTCTGGTTAATATAACTAATGGTATAACAGGCAAGGATGCTGCATGAGCTATTGAAGGACAGTAAATGTTGGGCTCAAGACAGATTACTTTCCTGGAAAAAGTTGTGCCAGGAATACAACTTTCCCTTAAAACTAATGGGTCTGAATCCCTACAAGAAAGTGTTGCTTTATTCACAGGCCTTTCAGGAAACATTGCTTCCTTCTTTGTTTGAAGATTCATGTGTAAATTATGAATGCGAGGCCTACCCCTTTTTTTAATGACCATACCACCTGACATCACCTGCCGTTTGTTCAAAAGTTTTTGCGATTCCATGGCCCCAAAGTCATACTTCAAAGAATTTAAGCTGGAAGAATAAAAAATACTCTCATCCCTTTTGAAAGCTGTATCCTCACCAGTTTTAGAATTCACACAATTTACATAGCCCTTAATTGGGCTAGTAATTTTTTCCACTATTTTTTTCCCTTCATCTGTCTCACGTACGCAAACATGGTAGAGTCCCGATTGATAAAATACCCTCCTGGAACTTTTTTTAAGTAAAGGACTTTCTGCGTTAGAAGACCCCGAGTTGGACGACGGACTGCTGGATGGACGAAAATGCTGTTCAGCTCCTGTTGGATGACCAAATGGTTGTACTTCCCCAACAATACTACGTTCTGTTTTAGTTGTTTTTAGCAGTGGTGATAAATCATAGTCCACCTTCAAGTTTGTTATGTCAGGAAGAAAGCTCACCTTGTGAGGTGAGTCGTTGCCTGAAGAAGACAAATTTCTTCTAAGGATGGGTGAGTAAGGCTGGGATTTCTTAGTCAGCATGTTTTCTCTCTCTGACTCACTCTCACTGCAGCTGGTGTCTGACAACAGACTTTGATACACGGCCCTGCGGTTGGTGGTCAGTTCAGCCAGTGTTTCTTCGGAAACATAATTAGACATAGACAATCTGGTATACTTTAAGACTGCAGCATTCTCACTCGTGCGCAACCCAAGGACATGGCTTACATCAGGCGATGAAAATGAAAGACCGCTGGGGAAAATGGCGGGGCTGCTTGAGCCAGGTGGGACTCTAGTCCTAGTCCAGAAGGCGATCTCTTCACTTGTTAATGGTTTTAAGTTTACAGTAAGTCGATTTTGAGAGGCTGTCCACAGTTTAAGATCAGCTTTAGTTAAGCGCGTCAGGTTCACTTTGCATGGTTTCATTTGTTTCAACAAAATCCTACTTTTCTTGTCGAGCCCTGTGTTCACTTGTCGCATGAATTCCCTTATCTCCCTTTTAGTAAACTTGTACTGATGAATGTAGGAGACCCACCGTTTGCAACGAAATGTCACAGGATATCGAAGAGGTCTGTCCCGCAGTTTGAAACTTGTTAAATCCTTTTTCTGCAACAAAGTCTGACAGTGGCTCTCAACATCCGACAATATATGGAGACTGGGGTCACCTTTAACATGCTTTCGAGTCAGCAGACCCAATGGAGATGTGAGGTCAATGTTGTAAAGGGATTTGGTGCCAGACAGATTCATCCTTGACTTTAGTAACGCTTGCCCCTTGTCATCCTCTTTGGTTTTCTGAGAGTTCCATGACAGCGCCCGGCACACAGTTGCTGCTTTTGGACTTGCATTTTCACCTGCATCCCGGCTCAGGTGGGATAGAAGACATTTTGGAGACCAGGTGATGGTCGGTGTTTGAGGGATGATGTCTTCCAAGTCTATGTTTTCACACTCTGTGTTTCTACGAGGCCTTTCAATGCCCAATGCACTTTTTGTGGGCAGGAGACCCAAGGATGACATAAAATTCTTCTTGGATTCCTTGACATAATGAAACGGAATGCTCTCTTTTAATGTTTCTGTGCAAGGCAGCTGTCTCACAGAATGTGAATTTGGTGGCTTGTGTTTGTCACACACTAACTGATGTGTGTGGAGGACTTTTCTAGATTTGAACTCTCTTGAGCAGAAGAAACAAATGTAAACATCTATAAAACAGCTTGGTGGTTGTAAAAAGCTTGGGGCTGAAAATGGAAAAAAACATAAAATTTGTAACGCTATTATTGTAATAAACTAATTATGTTTCATTTTACACGTGTAAGGTTAACGTATAAGAAATCTATATTTAACATCAACTTGTCACTTTGAAGGCCTAATGGAAAACATTTTCTGCTTGTTAATATTATTATATGAAAATATGAAAGAAGGGGGAGGAATCCTTTGTATTCCACATACATAAATGCACACTCCCTGCATCCTGACATACATTTCTGAACACTCCTCATTCATATCAATCCTTAAACATATCTGTACACAGCTTATATTTTATTTAAAATAAGCAGCCCTCCCACACATTTTGAAGTTTGAACTTTATGGACAGTATAGCAGTGTTTCCAAACCTGGGGCTTAAAGAATGGGCTTGCAGCCCACAGGGAGGTTATTTAAAATAATACAAACAGCTAAAGCCACACTAACATAAAAGCAGGAACAACCCGCCCGATAAACATAGATAAATCTATTACACTAAACACTATCCCTAAATCTATTAATAAAACCCAACATTTAATCAGTCTCCAACTGTTGGCGGAATACAGGCAACACATTGGGCAGTGCAGGCAACAAAAATGGGCAGTGCAGACAAAACGCCAAGTTCCACAAACATGTGTACACAGAAACATTGCTTGAAACTTTATTTAGAGTAATAATACAAACCCTAAAAGATCAAACCAAATTATCAAGGTCCTACTAAATTGAGACTAACTTAAACTTAAAGATTTAACTAAAAGAAATTAAATAGTACTATGCTATAATCCCTTCCCATACTCTCCCACCATCCCCTCCCATCTCCTTTTCCCCATCCCCTGACACGTTTTTTAAATATAGTTTTTTGTAAATAATTATTTAAAGTTATATGTATGTAAATAAAACGGCGTCACAGACTCTGGACAGTGTCTACGCTCAAAATGTCATCTTTTCTTTATAGAAAAGAAACGGCAAACAAGGACACGGAAAAATCAGATGGGAGAAAGCCATCATCGTGTTCATTTTTCATATCTTCTGTTTTGTTTTTCTCTTGCTTGCCATTTCACTCCATGCCACTTATCATCCAAATCATCTCCACATTTCACTCCACAGGGCTTCACGCATTCCACTTTGATTAATAACATTTAATGTTTGTTTGTCCTAACGCTGTCACTGTCCACATCACCAAAATTTTTTCCAAACAAAATAAAGATAAATTTAAAAAATCTCTTCTTTCCATTTCAATTATTTCCTACATAAAAATAATACAAAAATTGTGTTAAATTGCTAAATGTAAAATAAAATTAAAGTAAAAATAAAATTAAACGCTACGTTAACGCAAAAGGGTGGCAGCGGAAGTCGATGAGAGAAGTTTGAGGTTTCCGCTGCCACCCCCCTTTTGTTATTAAAAAGTAGGTTATTTTAAGAAAATGGGGGGAAAATATTGGCTCTTGAGATAGGGATATATTTACGCTTCAAAGGCCCATGTAGTTGGTCACCACACAATTCTACAACTATATGCCCATATCCCCTCCATCCAACAGGGAGAAATTCTCATTGCTTAAAAATGATCAGAACAGTTTTGTGAGGATACTTATGATGACCTTTTAAGACTGTTCCTTCACACCAAGATTAAATAGTTGACACAACTATAATTTTACAAGTATTAATCAACTAAAAATCAAAGAATATTGAATATGCCAACAGATGACATGACCACTAGGTAACAAAACAGGGAAAACTTTCCAATACAAATAGTTAGCAAAAACTTGCTGTGCTTTGAAAGTTAAAATTTGGTTGAATGTAGATTTAGCGCTTTTAATTAAAATGATTTTTTTTTTTAATACAAATAAAAGGACATGAAGATGCAAAATGTGGTTCTTTTAGATTTAAAATCTAATAAAAATGATTTAAACCAGACATGGAAAAAATTGAATTTTCTAGAAATTAATTAAATTTATGTTTTTTTCTACAGGAGGGGACATTGAACATTTTTGGTTGATTAGGTGGGGCATGAGTCGAAAAGGTTGGGAAACACTGCCATGTAATATATTACAACTCACCAAACGGACTCCCCTCCCCCTCTTACTATTTTAAATCTACCCGTGGAAAGATTCAGATCTTGGCAATTATTTATATTTACTTTCCAAACTCTTTGAAATTTATTCTCCTATGTTTAGTTTACAAGGGTTTTGTAATGCTAAAGAACAGAGAGCTATTGCGCTTAAGTTAGCTAGTTAAGAAGAGGCCATCCATATGATAATCAAGAAAACAATAGTTTTTTAAAAATCAAACTTCAACCACCCTCCCCACTGTTACTACCAAACTTTTTTGGATAACCCAGAACCCCCCTTAAATGTGTATCTACATGTGAGATTTCTTTTCACCCCCATATTTTTTTTAATTATATAAAATCAGCTTAAGTATGGATAAAACCACATTAAAAATGTGTCCTCTCCAAAATTTGTGCACTGCTTCGCCCCTCATATATGTACAGCAAAATATTACATATTTTAAAATTATTTATGGACTGAAATATCTTTGGAAAGATTTTGTCCAAATTAGTGTTAAATGAAGCAGAGCAGAATTTTGACTGAAAATAAATGAAGTGTGGCGTTTGTAAACACAAGGATCAAATCCTTTCAGTTTAGGACAGCGGTTCTCAACCTGTGGGTTGCGACCCATTCGGGGGTCGAACGACCCTTTCCCAGGGGTCGACTAAGACCATATGACAACTTATATACCACACAGTTATGAAGTAGCAACGAAGATACTTCTGTTTTTGGCCGTTCGCCTCAACATGTGAAACTGTATTAAAGGGTTGCGGCATTAGGAAGGTTGAGAACCACTGGTTTAGGATATTTCAAGAATAATAAGAAAAAAAAAATACAACAAATGTAACAATTATTAACTCATTCCCGACGGATGCGACTAAATGCGTCCTTTGGGGGTTCCGAGGGATGCGTCCAAATGCGTCCCGGCGCATAGCGACACACCTCTCTCGTTTTTAGTTTAAAATAGCAATGAAATCTCGCATCCATTGAGACTTCCGGCGATGGCGTGATTCTGCGTGGTTTCAATTTAAAAACCGGATGTTTTTATCTTGTTTCACTTTTAAACTAGGTGTGCTTTATTTAGTACGGCGTGTCTATATCTAGCATGTGTTCGACCGAGGTGCCGAGAATCGATTTTTTGGCCATTGTCCATTATTTTTTCGCCGCTAATGTTATATTTTTATTAAACCTTATTCATTCTTTGATGCATTCGTCATTAATTCATTAACATTTATTAATATTTAGCAGCTTAAAAAATATTTTAAAAATGTAAATCAATTTCATAACAGAGTTACTTCCCTTTTCTCAGGAAAATAAATTAAGTACGGAAGTAGCTCTGCCGTAAGAATGATTTAATCAATTGATATAAAATTGTAAATTTTGTACCCGTATTACATACACTGAAACATTGTTTAATGCTCAAAACAAGATCAAATCAAACGTGTATAATAGGATAAGGAAAAATATTAAAGAAAAGTCTCCCACCTTGCCTTTTCCAAGATTTACTGAAAAATGCGGACAAATGGGGCTGGCTCTGTTCACTAACATTCTGTCAAAGAAGTTTTAACATCATATATATGAGTAGCATTTAATTTAAAATATTTATAGTTCAGCGCAAGTTATATTTGGTGAACTCAGTTATTTCTTAAAATTTTAAAGCAGGCATGGTTAACCTACAGCTCACATGTGGCCCCTCATGTTGAATTGCATGAACAAACTTCTTTTTTCATTCACTTTACAAATAGACATCATTTTTAAAAAAGGACGTAAAAACTATTTTTAAAACCACATCAGTTGTTATATTTTGTTGTTATTTTGCATTTCATTATAAGCTTTAAGAATAGATAAATAATTATATGCAGCATTTTTTTTGTGTGTTTAATTTTTAAGGTGTGATGACATGAGCCCGTGAAAAGTTAACTGCTAAAATATATTTCTCTTATTTGTTCAGATAATATTACAGCTTATGACTTCAGTTGGGTAATGTAAAATTTAGAGATCTGACATTGAAACTTACATTGGAGAGAACATCAGAAGTCAGTGGTGAAAGACTAACAGAGCAATTCATTGCAGAATGTAAGACTGCTGATGTCGTACTATTCAACGTCACAGGATGTTGGAAGTTAACTGAAATTATAAATTGTCTCATTTGATCAGACATAAGAACTATATAAATTTTAAATTTATTATTGTAAATGCTTAACATTTTCAAGTTGGCCTATAACTAGTTTAACATAAATATTTTGGCAGTTTAGTTTCAATGTTTTAAAAATTAAATTACAAATTATTTTAAAAATATATAATATCCCAGTGCAACAACTCTATGTGGAATATAAAATAGCATCACAAGGAAATATCTATAACAGACTCAAACATACCCAAAAAACTTACAAGACTTACATATAACATTAAAAAAATCAAGTTTTGTTATAAGAAGCATACATATTGAATTGACACCTGAGGAAAAATCACATGATACTTTCTGAAGGAAACCCAAGACCAATAGGTACTCTCTAAAACCAACCCGTTCAGTATGCTGCTGACATAGCAATGTTGGGAAAAAGTAGTAATGACATATCGAAAGCTTTTAAAAAAATTAAATTAGAAGACACATCAGGGCTGGAAGTTAACAAACAAAAAAGAAAATACTTGACAATGTTGAGAAAAGAGCGAACAAATAAAATCATTAAAACTTGAAACCACACTTATGAAAAAGTAAATTATTTAGATATAGGCTTCTTACTAAATGAAAGAAATGACTTATTAATAGAAATAAAAGAAAGAATATGGGCCTGAAGAGGGGCATACTTCTGTGGGTACAAAATACTTTAAGTGGTAAAAACATTATAGGAAAAACAAAGAAATCTTTTTTTTTTAAAAGCATTCAGAACAGTAGAAATTTGACCCTAACAAAAACTCATTAAACAAATGAGAAAAGTACTCTGTAAAATATACAGACCAACAAAAGATGACCATCCAGGAATTGTATGGACTATACCAGGACCATAGTCTGCAAGTGAAAATGGAGATGGGTTGGTCACACCCGAAGGAAGTCCACAGCAAGTGTCACGAGACAAACCCTCACTTGGATCCACCAGGGCAAGAGCAAAAGAGGTTGACCCCAAATGACTTGGAGAAGGGAGCTGGAGGCAGACACCAAAAAGAGTGGGCACAAATGGGGACAGCTGGGGAGACTTGCCCAAGACCGGGATGCCTGGAGAGCCTTTGCTTGTGCCTATGCCCCAGACGGAGCAACAGGCGATGATGATGCCAGGACCCTATGCTAGTAGCAGAAATAAAAAAGGGCAGGCTGACAGAGGAGTGAAGAGGGTGCACCACAAAATCCCCAGAGGAAAACGTCCCAAAGGCAAAAATTAATTAGAGATGAATAGTCGATGTAGAAAAAAACTACAGCAGCTGGGAATCTAAGCATGGAAAAGAGAAGCATCAGTTAGGTCTGAAGGGAAGGAAGTGGTGAGGCAGGCCAAAGCCCTATGTGAGCTGTAGTACCACAGGGATGGAATTCTTTGATTTAGCTACTTAAAATATATGTAACTAGCT
This sequence comes from Omphiscola glabra, assembly GCA_964017045.1. Lineage (NCBI taxonomy): Eukaryota > Metazoa > Mollusca > Gastropoda > Lymnaeidae > Omphiscola > Omphiscola glabra. The sequence goes on from OZ024799.1 coordinate 34,960,187, forward strand.
GATATACCCGGCTTTGCCCCGGGTTACATGGACTCAAGTCTAAAATAACAGCCTGATCCTTAATGTGTCATACAATTTGTAATTGGAGGGAGGCCTTACAAAAATAATTTACATAAATATTCATGGTGACCTTTAAAATCTGTAATTTGGTTGAAGGGACTTTTTGAATAAAGTGCCACACTAATCATAACTGCCAAACAAAGCTACAAATAAACAAACCCAAATTGAGCTTTATATTTATAGATTAAAATATTACATATTTATAAGCACCAAAAATTGCAGAATACACAACTAAAAAAAATTTGAATCAGCATATTGATCTAAACTTTCTTATTATATAACACTGCTAGTACAGTCAGTAGTATATACCGTATTTTACGGACTTTAAGACACTCTTTTTTTCTTTGAAAAATTGCCTAAAAAATTCAAATATGTACTCGAAATTAATATAAAAATTCCAGTTTTTGATTTTTTTTTAAATTGCTTAAAAATTAAGTAGCGCCTTATAGTTTGTAAAATACGGTAAGTCTGGTATGTTGGAGAAAAGGGATTAAATGCCAAAATTTCCCTTTTTTGTAAAAACTCTAGAAAAAGTCTGACAAGCACAATAAACACAGTAAGTAAAAAAAAAAGGGAGATTTAATTTTCCAAATGAATTCTTACCTTCATGCTTGTAGTGCACCATGGCTACCCGCTTCAGATGACGTCTACTTTTAGCATGACTACGTAAACAATTCAATTTATGGGATAAGCTATATTTGCAATATGAACAGAAAGCCTTCTTTTTGTTGCCATCTATCTTTTGACACCAAGTACTAATGGGTTTTCCGAGCACTTTAAGCTTCAGCCATTGATTATCACAAGTCATTTGTGGGCTTGACCTGACGTAAAGTGATAAATATTTAGTATTCACACAAAACCAGACAGAGAAAAAATAATTGTTACTAAGAGTAAGATAACACAGTTAAATTAAAGAAACAGTTATTCATTATCCTTCTGTTTCAGTTTATTATATTGGTTAATTTATTGATGGCTGTATGAGATGAAATATAAGTAGGACTTAGGACAGGTTTCATACACTGAAATAATTTTACTTATTAATTTCTTTTTTAATCGTAAAAACCATAGGAATATATTTTTTCAACATGGTCTAGTAAAAATGTAGTATTGACAGGTCTCAGCTTACAATCGTAAAAGACATCTCAAAAGAGTACATTGTAAAATAAAATGGTAAGAGTAAACAGGTCTGATAAATCCTTTTTATTTTAGAAGCTATGGGTACTAAATATTAAATTGTTTTATAATTTTTTTTTAAGATTTGCGTTTACTCATTTCAATCAGTTAGCAAAATGAGCAGGTACACCGAAACGATGTGTAATGTCAGAAAGAAATGAGGTATACATTTCACATGTCAGCAGGCCATGATAAACGTGGTGGGTCGACCGTTCTCAACCCCTGCATCAAGCCTAGGAACCTGATTTTATTTGACGTTAAAATATCATAGTCTAATAAACACCATTAATCATAATTTTCACCTTCAGGAAAGGGAAGTGCTTGAAACATACTGAGGTATTAAAATTGTACAGCTGCTAAGTGACTTTTAAAAATAGATTTCAAATGCAGCTTACTAGATCTTCTAAAATATGTCAAATCTAACGCTGCAATGTGGAGAATTTGAGAGTGCATAAATAAAATTGAAGAAATCTGCAGTTTTCTCCTTTTTTTTGAAAACACAAAGCTACAACTTGACGATCATCACCATCAGTACAAAAAGTGGCTTCTTATTTTATAGTTTACTAGCCGATATACCCAGCGTGGCCCGGGATTGGATTAGGACCCCGATCCCGGTGGCCTACAGATCCCGTTAGGAGACTGTTCTCTGGGATCCCGTTCCATCTAAGGACCCTCCTTTCCAATGCTATGCCATTTCCTGATAGGATCCCGATTTGATCGTGACATAGATAAAGCTTTTCAAAGATATCGAACTTTCTGGAAAATTCTAGATTGGTTATTCTTAGTTTTCAATCCACCCATATTTCAATATGGACAATGAAGTGTATTGCTACCATGCTAGGCCTATATCCATCAATTCACAAAGAAACTTAAGTGTTATCTAAGCCTAATGATATTTATATAGCTTAAATAAGAAAATATGAAATGGGGCCCCTGGCCCCAGAGGGATGGATATTATGAGTTCGGTACCCTTCGGTATTTCAATATGGATAATCAATTGTATGTGTACTAAGTTTGGTCAAGATCCATCTATTCATGCAGGAGTAGGTATTTGTCGTCATTTTATTTATATAGCTCATATAAGAAAAAAACTAATTCGGGACCCCCGGCCCCACACGAAATGTTATTAAAAGTTCTCAACACCTTAAGAGTTCCTTCGGATTGATGGATCTTGGCCTAACTTGGCACATATATCCATCATTATCCAGAAGGAACTCTTAAGGGGTTGAGAACTTTTTATGACATTCCGTTTGGGGCCGGGGGCCCCGAATTAGTTTTTTTCTTATATGAGCTATATAAAACAATTACAAACAAATACTCCTATGTGAATGGATGGATATCGATCAAACTTAGTACACTTACACTTGATTATCCATACTCAAATACCATCCATTCTTCTGGGGCCGGGGGCCCCATTTCATTTTTCCTTATATGAGCTATATAAATAGCGATAAGCTTAATACGCCTACATGAATGGATGGATCTTGACCAAACTTAGTAAAAATACACTCGATTATCCATACTCAAATACAAAAGGGTACTGAACTCATAATATCCATTCCTTTGGGGCCAGGGGCCCCATTTCATTTTTCCTTATATAAGCTATATAAATATTAATAGGCTTAGACAACACTATAGGTTCTATGTGAATTGATGGATATAGGCTTAGCTTTGTTGCAATACACTTCTTAGTCCATATGGAAATAACGGTGGATGTAAAACTAATAATATCCAATCTAGAATTTTCCAGAAAGTTCGATAACTTTAAAACGCTATTTCTATGGCATTATTCAATAGATTTGAATGGGACAAATTTAAAATTGTAACTTCATAACTTACCTGAATGATTATTATAGGGCCCCATCTCAGGCTAATTCGGTACAATTATGGAATGGGTCCTCGGGGCCCCTCTTTTAACTTAAATGTACTATAGTTATAGAAATTCATTAAGTCGTATAATTTTTCGTATTCGAAGAATAATTATTACTAATAAAAGACTGTTTTTACACAGTTCGGGGGAGGATAATACATTTAATCTAGAATGTTCCAGAAAGTTCTATAGGTCAATAGGCTTAATACTCCTACATGGATGGATAGATCTTGATCAAATTTGACACATATATCCATCATTATTCGGAAAAAACGCTGAAGGGTATATGAACTTTTTATGACACTCCGTTTGGGGCCGGGGGCCCAAACTGTCGTTTTTTCCTATATTAGCTATATAAATAAAATTAACAACAAATACTCCTTCATGAATAGATGGATCTTGAGCAAACTTAGTACACATACACTTGATTATCCATATTCAAATATCGAAGGGTACTGAACTTATAATATCCATTTCTCTGGTACCGGGGGCCCCATTTCATTTTTCCTTATATGAGCTATATAAATATAAATAGGCTTAGACAACACTACAGTTTATTTGTGAATAGATCGATATAGGTCAAGATGGAACGGGATCCCATAGAGAACAGTATACTAACGGGATCTGTAGGTCACCGGGATCGGGGTCCTAATGCAATCCCGGGCCACGCCGGGTATATCGGCTAGTATAAATGATAAAAACTACCAGGATACATTTTTCAACCTGGTGTTTTAAAATACTGGGTAGTTGTTCTGATAGGTCTCAACATACAATTATTAAAAGCATCTCAAAATTGTACAATGTATTCAAAATCTTTAAGCTTCTCATGGTCAAAAGTAAAGGGACTAGAGGAATGTAACAGACCTGGTTACTCTTAATACCAGGCTAATACAAATTATGATGAATCATTACAAAAGTGGTGGAAGGGTCTAAAGGGATGTGGATATAGGGTAGTTACTATTTTTAATTGAACTTTATGACGTCTAAGCCTTATCATTATGTCATTTCATTTCAATTTTACTTTTTAGTTTGAAAATTAAGTTAGAAATAATGGCAATATAATTTATAAGCCAACATATATAAGATGGGCCTATATAGTGTGTGAATACATAATATAGTATTATATATATATATAGTCTAATATAGTAAATTAGTAAATAATATTTGGGATAATAACGTAAAATATAAGATATAGGCGCCTGCTCCTCTATAGTATAGGTACACTCAGGTCCAGGCATTTGACCTACTGACTCCTGCCTATATGCTTCATAAATTATACTTTATACTAATTACTAAATTATTGTTATATATTTTATTATTTTATAATTTTATTGAGTTTAAGTTGCTTGATTGAGAGAGATAGGCCAGATAGGCTAAGAAGGACTAAACTAATCAGCCTAACTGCCCTAACCTGAACATCTGTATTTTATTGTCATTAACACTAACACATTTTTTTTTAGAAAATGTTAATTTTTTATTTTTAATCTTAACATTATTAAATATCAGCACTACAGACTACAGACATGACATCACATTCATAGAGATTAACTATTACTATTATCAGTCAGCCGACACTTACTACTATGCTATTATACTATAATAGCGTTTTGTTATTTAGGCAGGCATATATAATACATTAAAATATAATGGCTTTTAGATGAAATGAAAGTATTGAAAAATGAAAGTGATTTCAAATTTCGTAGGCTGCTCGCTCATCTGCTGCCACCGATAACTAGACTAGATGGTCTACCGTCTACTAATAATATTAATTATTAATATAATTGAATAATTCAAAATTGAGAATAAATTACAAATATCGAATTTTTATACTAAAATATACCAACAGTATGACTTTATAAGATTATATACACCGCAAGTGTCCCGAAATTATGATTCGTTACCAGTGAACAGCTAGTGTCACTGGGTGTTCGGTGTTTACACTTAAGTTTTGGTGCAAACTGATGGCGGAACATTGCGCTGGAGAAAAACCCACATCCGGGGCATTTTCTATTCTTGGAGGTTCTTAGAGAAGAAATTTGGCGGGTTCTTCGGAAAATTGTAGGTATGGGCATAGGGACCATCAATATCATAGGACGTGTACATTACGTAAAAAAACACACAATATATTTTCACGCCATTTTCCCATCCTCCAACTGCACTCAGTACACTTTATTTAGTAGGACGAAAAAAAAACCTCACTGAATTTTTAGCCGTAAATGTTATGTCACCTCTTAATATAATAAATGAAAAAAATATCCTCTCCGCCCTTATTAATATGCCACTGTCTCCAAAGCGATAATTCAGTTGGCCGAATCTAGTTTTAAAAGAATTCGAGCATCAATTACACATTTTACAAGATTAATGATAGTAACTCTCTTAGTTTAATAAATTTTTAAATGATATATTTTGACGTATTCTTTTTTAAAGAAATGTCAACTTTGATGGGGGATAGATGGTACCAAAGTCATTGCCTTAATTGCCAGAGTGAACATACATTTAATTTTTTATGTTTTTATTATTTGAAAGTCTGTATGTTAACTTCTTGTTTGTTCTCAATGTGGGCCTATGTATGTGCCTCTACTATTAGGGGCGTGAAACAAGGAGTTGGCAAATTTTTCTGTACTCGGACCGATACTTCTTACGGGCATGCATCCATGAAGTTGGTACATTTTCCACTACCACTACCGGGCTCTATATTTGACTCTTGGCTCCATCAAGAAGTGAGCACCAGACATCAGCAAACCTCTGCAGATTATTTTGAATTTATAGTGCAATATAAGATATATACAATTTCACTTAAGTTGCAAAAGTTCGACTTTGACATTTACTTTTTGATCTTTCGGGACTGTATCAAATTATATCAGCAGCTTCATCAAATTAGATTGTACAATTTGTACGCACCATTTCAAGAATATTCATCTGCATTAATAGTGAACTACCATGTTAAACCTGCACCAAGGGCAAAGCATGAACTTTCGCGCCCCCCTTGGACCTATGACCCCCCCCCCGACCCCCCCCCCCCCATGTTTAATACATCCCTGTTCATGAGTTCTTTTAAATAAATGAAACTTTGCTCTATATGCAATGTTTAATCGAAGTGGCTATTGGTACCCGGGTACCAGCATTGAGAGGTTGGGATTAAAAAACGATTTAAAATTTTTTTTTTGGGTTTGTAAGACCAAATGAGGTATCAAATGAAAGATAATTGAATGTACTATACGTTTGAAATCTTAATTCTTCATTTTAACTAAAATAAACTACCACAATTGACATCCGGGTACCAATAGATGCAGCCATGTTTAATATTCACTCCGGAGTCTATACATTTTTGTTCTCCTCAATAGGAAAAGCTAAGACTTAAATTGTTGTGCAATACAGTGAAAACTGTGAATGGCACAAACTGTCACAAATGACCAGGATTGAGAGGGTAAACTATAAGCGTAGATACCCAGTGGGCGAGGCAATAGTTGACACTGGTGTTTAAATGTGGTTTATGTTAATTATACAGTGAAGACATATCTGGGAACCAAGCTGAACAAGGGTAAATCAAGTTGTCACCTAGAGACTGTAGGCATTGGATACAGCTGGGAAGACCAAGAGATAGAGAAGTTGCTATTTAATAGCTTGGGATTGGAATTGTGGAAAGCTTAGAGAATCGAGGGGTAGAGTTTTTTGGGGACACAAGTCAATGAGTCAAGTTCATTCAAGAGAGTTTAGTGGAGGCAGTCGAGAAAAGGGTAATCCAATTGAGGAGACTTGGACACTAAGAGAGACATGGTGATAGTCAGATCTAGGGACAGTAAACAGTTACCTGGTGATAGTGTCTGGGAGAGTGACAGAAGATCATTATATATTAGTAATAATGTAATAAATACATTTCATAATCAAGTGTGTGACGTCTGGATATATTTGAATCGTTTACGTCTACGTTGCACTTTTGTCTGTCTCAAAACACCTAGATACCGAAATTTTATACCACAAGAGAAGCGGTCTTGTACTGATCACTACTACGTCCAAAAAATGTAAAAGTTTGTCCTATAACAACCATCATGTGACATCTGGGGGCCAGTCCGGGATATATGAATCCAAAAAAAATAAATAGACATTGTAGCTGATGTAAGAGATATAACACGTGATAGCACACGTCACTTGAAGCTAACCAACAGAAGGAGAGAAAAAAAAGCATGGCATCATTATAGAGTAGACTACATTACGGGAGACCAGCAGTGTGTCATCAAGGCAGGCAATGTGACACACCATTTTGTTACACGTGTCATCGTGTAGGTCATAGTGCCAAAACCTGCATGAACGCTCGGTGTCGCTGTTACAGAGGCTATGCCACTGGTCATCTGCCTTTGGATTGCTACAACAAGCGCATGTGTTCCAGTGCCATGATAGTTTGCATAAAGATTGCAACAACTTACGAGTGTGCTTAAAATGTCTATACCCAGCCATTACGCCGCGTGGTGCCATTGTTTTAGGAGAGTTTCTCCAAGTGTCGTCATCAGAGGTTATAGGTCGTGAAGGATCGCCAAGCCATCCATGACAGACAGGGAAGTAACTGAAGATTTTTTTTTATGTGCGAGGGCGAAAGCGGTAGAGATGTGTTTTAATGTAGAGAATAAATAGAAATTGTAAGCAAAGAGGATAACAATTGGGTACCGGTAATGAATAAAGAGAAGAGAAAATAAGTGAAAGTGAAGATGTTACTCTAATAGGAGGATTTTCAGTTGAAATCAGGGGAAATAAAGTTTAAGATGTATTCATTTTTTTTAAAAATGGATTTAAAAATTGAAGCGTTTTAGGATATTCTTATAGAGGAGTAATGGTTAAACGGTAGCATGTCAGAGATGACCAGCTGTCGGGTAAAATAGGCTTTATACAGTTTACGGTCACGGCGAAGGCAGAAAAAAGTGGTAATTACATAGATGGGGGACGGAAGAAAGTGCTGTCTATATGCAAAATCTTTAGTAGACAAGATGATAGGAAATTTAGATGACCCCGACAAGACATCGATGGTAATCTGACGAGTCTTATTTCATGTTAAAGACTTAAGTAACTTTAATAAAAAAAAAAAAAGGATCTGAGATATCATTATTTGAAGTTTGAACTTTTGCATGCCTAATGTAATTAATGTTGATGATCTACGTATTGATTGGTAATAACTGTTGCGATTGTAACTTTTATACCTTGTTAAATTTTACATGTATTATTTAATGGTACCGTCATACCACACTGTGCCACCTCAGAAGCTTTTCCAGTAAGTAGTGGAGTAAAGCAAGGCTGCGTGCTAGCTCCTACTTTATTTGCAATCTTCTTCTCCATCTTACTCCAGTATGCCGTCAAGAACAACAGCGAGGGGATATACATCCACACTAGAGCTGACGGGAGATTATTCAACATTGCGCGCCTTAGAGCTAAGACCAAAATAAGAAAGGTCATGCCATTAGGCCTGACCATTAGCTTAAAGAAAGCCAACATTATGGCTCAGGACGCTGACTCTCTCCCCACTATCTCCATCGACGACTGCGACTTGGATGCTTTTGACAGATTCACATATCTAGGGTCGAACATTTCGAGCACTCTCTCAATGGAGGATGAGGTAAGTGGTAGGATAGGGAAGGCCGCAACTGTCATGGCGAGACTGAAGAAAAGAGTCTGGTCCAATGCCAAACTAACAGCAAGAACTAAGCTGCAGGTATACCAGGCCTGCGTACTGAGCGCACTCCTCTATGGATGCGAGTCTTGGACCACATACACCAGGCACGAAAAAAGGCTCAATGGCTTCCACCTCAGATGCCTGCGCCGCATCCTTGACATCAAATGCCAAGAAAAAGTTCCCAACACGGATGTACTATCTCAAACAAATATGTGCAGCGTCCCAGCCATTTTAATGCATAGACGCCTCCGTTGGCTTGGGCACGTCAAGCGAATGCAACCTGGTCGCATACCTAAGGAAGTGCTGTACTGCGAGCTCGCGACAGGGAAAAGGTCAGTTGGACGGCCTCGTCTCAGATACTTAGACATATGCAAAAGAGACATGAAGGCGGCCAACATCAACATCTCAAATCGGGAGAACCTTGCGGAGGTTCGCGCCACATGGCGGGGCATCGTGAAGGCAGGATCACTACGTGCCGAGGAGCTCTACAGGGTGGAAGCAGCTGTAAAGAGAGCGCAGAGAATGGCCAGAAAACACTGCTCCACCGCATTCGTGTGTGGGACATTCAAAAGAGACTGCCACTCGAGGATCGGTCTCACTAGCCACACCAAGAGCTGCAATCAGAAAAGATAAATCTATCGTCTCTCGTAGAAGGAAAGATGGCATACATTTAATGGTACTACACGTCAGTCGCTGCCACTAAATTGTTGAGCTGCCAGAGGGGCAACAAGATGTTACGATTGACATTCATACTAATCTTTGGTAAAGTAACAATGGGTATTAATTGGTGAAATTTTTATCCGTGGTCGCATGCCATAATAACATAGAGATGTTGGAAAACACATATACTCTATAGTTATGAAGAAGCAACGAAAATAATTTTGTGTTTGGAGATCGTCACAAAAGGAGGAACTGTCTTAATGGGTCACGGCTTGAGGAAGATTTAGAAACACTGCTGTAGAACATCCTCCACTGATTTGTAGATTTAAATCTGATTTTGCAACATTTGAGGAAAATGGTATGATATAATCTTATAGACACATAAGAAAAATAAAAAGGACATCTTTAACACTACTGAGTAGTCAGTAAAAAAATATCTAGTCCATCAATTGTATTTGGAGTTTAAGAAGATATCTACTATGGACTTATATTGTTACGTGTGATGCCTTTGAAACATTTTTATAGTAATAAAAGCGGGATATCCAGACATACCCTACCACACTTCTGTAAGATTGCTCAGATGTGCGAAGGTTCTGTACTGAGAGTTGAGATTTTCTCAAATGATAAGAACCACGCCCCCCCCCCCCCTTTTTTTTTTCTCAGTTGTAAATTTCACTTACTAATAGCGAATAGTTTTGAAAATTAGGCTTTTTTGCACATTATACCTAACACTTCAAGGAATTTAATCTCACATTTCAAGGCAAAACCAAGCTTGTCTCTGACATGCGCACCTATTTGAAGGCATTTCAGAAAAAAAACACCCTCACTTGGTTTACTGAAATTCTATCCCGGAACAAATATGCCCAATCACACGTGAGTTTGTGCATGTTTTTTGTTTTTGTTTTTTTAAAGACTGGAGTCTTGATAGGCCTGATATGCCTGATAGGCCTGATAGGCATGATAGGCCTGATAGGCTTGATAGGCATGATAGGCCTGATAGGCTTGATGGCATGATAGGCTTGATAGGCCTGATAGGCATGATAGGCTTGATAGACATGATAGGCCTGATAGGCATGATAGGCTTGATAGTCATGATAGGCATGATAGGCCTGATAGGCATGATAGGCCTGATAGACATGATAGGCCTGATAGGCATGATAGGCTTGATGGCATGATAGGCTTGTTAGGCCTGATAGGCATTTTAGGACCGTTTTCCGACATATTTATCCAGTGCAACAAAAATTAGAATCTTTCAAAGCAAGTTCTATTGCGCTATTGATGAGCTGTCAGCTGAATTTCAAATAGGAGTTTCAATCAACAAATCAATGTTTTAATCAAATTAAGATCTATAAAAAAAAAGGAGGAAACGAGAGGCTTTTAAAGTGTATACTGGTTCTTTGGGGGATCCATATCATCAGTCTGATCTGATGAGCATTTGCAAAGGGTGATCCATATCATCAGTATGATCTGATGAGCACTTGCAAACTACTTTTATGATAATATGGAGTGTTTGAGCTTTGAGCCTCAATTAAATTTCATTTTCGAAAATTACCAGCTCATGATCCTCACTTAATCTCACTGCTGAGAAAAAGATGATTGTTGAATTTAAATGTTTCCCAAATATTTAATTTCGAATATTGGTTTAATTAATGCAATGTTCTTCAAAAAAGTAATCTTTCTCAGAAAAGCTCCGATTTTTTATTTTTGTCTTCACACTACATTTTTCAACATGGAAATAAAAGTGTGTCTTACACGTCATACACAATTTTTTTAGACATACTGATCTCAGATATAGGCCACTTTGAATTTAGGACAAACCTATCCGGCCCTCCGAGATCTACGCCTACAAGATTCTCTTACCAGTCCTCGTCAAGAAAAACTTGGCCGACCCCTTGTTTAGTCAACGCGAAGGAGTTAAAATTCAAGGAGCAATCCAATTAAAAGCTTAACTTTAAATTAAATTTACATACCGGCATTCATCTTTACATGCAAATCGATTTTTAAAAAACAAATTATTCAGCACCGGTAGCAGTATCATAAAATCTAAATGGCTGTACCGTCTATTCGAGCAATAATCAAAACAGCCATTTAGGCTGATAGCTTATTCTCTATAAATATCCCTAGCCAATCCGGTTTCAGTATGAAGATGGCTCGGCGTCGTTGACCTAGTTTCAATACAATCGACTTTTCCACAGCTTGTCGCCGTTTGCGCATGACCAAGCCGGTGATCTCATTAAGTCACGTGGTACGACGCGCAGCTATTTTAGGAGTCAGTCAGCAGCACGATAGCGTTTCAAGCCTAGCAAAGGAGAATGAAACACTCATCGGGGAAAGCTGATTTGACTGCTACACACTGAGCCTAGACAACTTAGGCTAGGTGCTTGGCGGCTAGGCACTTTATCGATAGCTTTGAGCTGCGTCGTTAAAGTATGGTTATGGTTAATGCGTTGTATTTGTATAAGTTTAACTATGACGTGGCAAATTAAATAGTTCGTTGGTTGAATTTTTCAAACTGTGTCCCAGCTGGTATTGATAAACGTACGTGTATATGATTATTGTTAGATATTGTATTACTATTACTAGGTAACAATGAATCCAGCGATTCATAAACTATTGTTTAAAATTTAAAGACTTCACCCTTAAATTTAAAGATTATTTTCCAGGTGAGGTCAATATGAAATAGGGGTAGGGGAGGAATTCTACACCTGGGGTCAACGTAACACATAAAATAAGGAATTGGTTCATTACCCGGTATCCATAGGATGTTGTGGACTGGTTCGTACACGGAATCATCATTTTAGTTCACTTTGTGTCATTATTATTTAGATAGGTATTTCCTCCCCTGGGGTCCATACGATATAGGGGATTGGTTCTTCATTGATGGTAGGGGAAAAAAAAAGTTACAGAATATTTTTCAAATAACTCTCAAGTGTCAGTGTTAATGAATTTATCTTTTAAGTTCATATTATATATGTTGTTAACTGACAAACATTAAATATAAAAAAAAGCAGTAGTCAGTAGCTTATTCAGATCGTGTTTTGAATCATTTGGGATTAAATATGTGTTTGTTATTTATATTATAGATACACCTGGAGTAAATATTACATATAAAATAGAGGATTGGTTCTTTACCCCCGCTAGCATTTGATATAGAGGACTGGAATCAAAGGAGTGCTTCTTCACTTGGGTCCATATTATAAAGGGGAGTGGTTCCTTCCCCGGGGTCCATATTATATAGGGGAGTGGTTCCTTCCCTGGGGTCCATATTATATAGGGGATTGGTTCCTACCCTGGGGTCCATATTATATTGGGAAGTGGTTCTTCATTGATTGTAGGAAGAAAAAAAATTCAGGAAAAAAAGGTACAGAATATGTTGTACAATCACATACCTGTAATCACAATCACACTAAAACTCATTATTGTCACCAAGGAAGTGTGGTCGGACCGAAAGATATACAAATTAATTTGTTCCCCAATCTTGTCAGGATTTACTTATGATATCTGATGGCTGATTTTTCCCCTGGCTATTTTTCCGCTCCCCACTTCACTTGGTGTCCATTTGATAAAGAGGACTGGTTCTTCACCTGGGGTCTATGTATTTTTTTTTTGTGGAAAAGGGGTGTGTGGGGAAGGGGATAGGGCGGTCACTGAACGTGTAAAATATTTTGTATCGTATTAATTTTTTTTAAAATCCTAACATTGATCACATATTTTCAGGTTATGTTCAAGGACCACATTGAGCGTCACAAACTCTTAGCTTCTACACTGCAGCTGACTACTCGGTAGGGTTAAAGATGGCCGTTTATCCCTGCAACACTAGTTTATGGTTTCATACAAAATTCAGCTGTTGTATGGGACTGCCATTCAAAGTTATGAATTATAAACAAAAATCTTGTTTCGTGAATTTTCGGTACCGGTAAAGGGATAATGGCAAGTGGGGGTGTGGAAGAAGGCGCATTTAAGAACACTGAAATATATTGCCTAGCACTGAGGAATGTGCCAACTCCTTGCTAGTATGCCGCTAACACTGAAGTATATTGCCTATTTAGCACCGAGGAATGTGCCAACTCCTTGTTTGTATGCCGCTAACACTGAAGTATATTGCCAAGTACTGAGGAATGTGCCAACTCCTTGTTTAAGTTGTTTGTATGCCGCTAACACTGAAGTATATTGTCTAGTACTGAGGAATGTGCCAACTTCTTATTTATGCCCCTAAGACTCTAGTATAAGGCCTAATTATCAAACATGTGCATTTGTGCCACTATAAATTAATTATCCCAACATCTGCTCCACCTTCAGCATGCTACTGGTCTGTGCAGCCCAACAGATCACACGAGTTTATGTACGGTATATTCGGACTAGCATATGAATACACTTGCTTCGCTACGGTATTTGAGAGAATGAAAAATATAATAAAACTATAGGAAATGTTTTTAATATTTTAAAGATAAAATATTTTGTTTTTGGAAATGGCAAATGAGTCAATATGAATATTTTTGACTGAGCAGTATTTTTTTCTGTATTAGTCCTTTTTTTCTGTTGATAGTCACGAGTTGTGGGCCAAACAACGGTCAGATTATTGGGCCGATCCCGTCTGTGTCCACCACCACGCGTGGTAGATATACGTAACAAAGAAACGACTTGCTTAGAGTTCACGGTGATTACGGGAATATGGACCCTGTCATCATCTGCCTGATAATTACCATCACCTATTTGGAGACGGCAGTTTGAGTACTCAGCTGTCTTTCCATCGCATTTGCGATGAACCTTCATGTTGACTCGCAAGGATGCGACTTAGACTTTGGGCCATTTGTAGGATGACTTAAGACAGGTTTTGACCTCACCAGCACATGTTACGAGTAGCGTCAGTATGTAAGTCTAAAATTCACCATTTAAAATAAATAATGCTACATTCGCTATATAAATTAACTTACAAAAACTATTTTTTCTCTGAATAAAAAAGAAATTACTTAGCAGGGTTTGCAATTGGACTCCTCATTTATTATAATTTTCTTATTATTTGGTGTTTTCTTACACTAAGATTAAAATGTCAAAAATAAAAGCCGACCAGAATGAACCAACGCAATTTGACAATAAAAATCTCCAAAACTTGTATCTAAGTAAATATCTGAAGCAGAGACAAATGCATCGTGTGTATTCCTTTTCTTTTCTATGATGGCCCTCGTGCTTTTTGCAGCATACACACCAGAAACATAAGATTGATACGCACCAAAACTAAAATACAAAACAACTATAGGAAATCGATACGGAGATATCGCCAAGCTTCCTTTTTACTGTTTGAAGGAAGAAATAATTATGTCGATTTCAACACAATAATCCACCGTTCTTACAAGAAAGAAGTGTTTACACCAGTTGATGATATTTAACCTTATACTTTTGCATTTTTTTCAGAATTGAAATATCGATACTCTTGTCGAATGCGCATCATTCGCAAAAAATAAAACAGCGTATGTTCAAATGTGCACAACAAATAAAACCTGACATCAAGGTACAAGCTAGAAACACGAAGACGATACGAGCCACGGCTTTTATAATAATACTAGCGAGAACCCGGCATGCGTTGCATGCCACTCAATGAAAAAAGTGTTTGTGTTTTAACTAAGTTTTAAAGTAATTTTTAAATAGAACATATTTATTGTTTTTTCCGTATGCTGTGTACACACATAAATTAGACGTTTTTTCGACGCGTGAGCAGGCAACATACAGCTGTCCACACGAGAAGCATGTATTTTCAAAATTTAGTCCACGAACTTGTAGCGATTGATCCACCCATGCAGTAGCTCTGTTTTAAATTATATTTAGATAGCTCAAATATTTATTATTTATAAAATAAGGCCCGCAGCCCCAAACGCAAAATTTTAAAATGGTTGTACTTATGTCACACACAAACTGAAATGTCGTTTGTATTTGATTGATTTCTAGCCACCCATGCAATAGCACTGATTTAAATTATATTTGTATAGCTCATATAAGAAAAAAATAATTTAGGGCCACGGTCCCAAAAGGAATTTTTCAAAATGGATAAGCTAATTCAGAAACGTTTGGTGCGCACAACAACTTATCGGATGAATGGTATAGGAACGCATACGAACATTATATTTAGCTCATAAAAGGGAAAAAAGAATTTAGGGACCCGGTCCCAAAACGGAATATTGTAGAATGTGTGTAATAATTCAGAAACATTTGCATTTTTTTACAATTCACAAAATTTTCATCACTTTTGATTAATGGTATAGAAGCACATACGGGATATACTTATATATGTATAGATATAGTTTACCGAATTAAGATAACTTTTTTGCAATTATTCAAGGATGATCTGTCTGTCTGACTGTCTGTCTCTCTGTCTGTCTGTATTTCTGTCTGTCTCTCTGTCATTCTGTCTGTTACTCTATCTGTCTGTCTCTCTGTCTGTCTCTCTGTCTGTCTCTGTCTATATGTCTCTCACTCTGTCTCTATGTCTCTCTGTCTGTCGTTCTTTCTCTCTGTCTGTCTCTCTGTTTCATTTGCTGGTCTATATATCTCTTTGTCTCTCTGTCTGTCTCTATGTCTCTATGTTTGTCTCTGAAGCTGTCTCTCAGTCTGTCTCACTGTCAGCCTCTGTCCCTCTGTCTTTCTCTCTGTCTGTCTCTCTGTCCGTCTCTCTGTTTATCTCTCTGTCCGTCTCTCTGTCTGTCTTTCTGTCTGTATCTCTGTCTCCCTGTCTGTCTCTCTGTCTGTCTCTTTGTCTGTCTCTCGGTCGCTCTGTCTGTCTCTCTGTCTGTCTCTCTTTTTCTCTGTCTGTCTCTCTGTTTCTCTGCCGGTCTATATATATCTATGTCAGCATAGCTCATTCTTATGTATATATTATTATGGTTGGTACTTTTTAGGCCACTTAAAATCTGATTATTTATTTTCAATCGTAAATGCAACCCATGAGTATAAGAGGAATCACCATACAAAATTTCAACTTAATTTATATGGGTTTTTTGGTGTGTTTTTTTAAATCTCGTGATCCGTGAGTGAGTGAATGAGTGATATTTGGCTTTGCGCCCAGTCAATAAATTGGAAAAGTAGATATTTAAAAGCCTTCATTGAAATTACCTTAATGTCAGTGTTCACCTTACTTGTAGATCATTATTACCACCAATGACGCGGCCGTAGATGTCGTAGGTCGATACAGCGCATGTGCTGACAGTCTTGTCTACAGTTGTAGAGTGACTGTGTGACTAATTAATGCTGAACATCGACCGACCTTGGCATTGATGTATACCTTTGTAGTAAACGAAGGTATTTATTTTAAATAAAATATTTTATTCAATAAGTTTTAAATTACCGGTGGTCTATTATACTTGAAAAGTCTTGACATTAACAATTATGTTGGAAGAAGAGATCATTCTTAGGTTCACAAAAAAATTTTTTTGGGGGGGTGGGGGATTGGAAGGGGGGGGGGAGGTCTATAGTGCGTAGCAGAGGTTCCCCCTTTAAACTTTAACAAATTTTATCAAGTGCTTGCCCAAAAAAAGCAACAACAATAAAAATTAATAACTCTCAGTGTTTAGTAAACACCGATCTCTTTACATTTTGTGACAGATATTCACTCGGAAACATCTGCGACAACTAACCTAACACCGCGACAGCGTGGAAACCGACTGATATAATTGGCGAGCATAAAGTACCAAATAAGCACTAAGTAATAAACTACAAATTTATATTTTGTACGGAGCGGATAACCCGCTCTTTATGGCCCCGGCTAAAAAAATTCTTGGTAATGAGCTCCATACAACATTTTATTTACCCCTACGCCCCCTGGAAATAGGACTAGGTAGGACAGCTTCAGTCCGCATCTGAGTTATCGAGCTCTGATAAGAAGGGGAAAATCTCGATCACTCTAACGGCTATCGTCCGATCTCCCTGACATCGTGTTTGGGGAAGGTAGCTGTACTGGTACCTGGAGAGTACCGACAGCCTGAGTCCAATACAGGCGGGCTTCCGCAAGGGAATGCAGCCTGTAGACCAAGTGCTCCGTCTTCTCCAGTCCATCACAGATGGGCTCCAGAAAAAATCACATACAGTGGCTGTATTTTTTTACCTCCGGCAGGCATACGACCGAGTCTGGAGGTCCGGTCTATTATTGAAATTGCAAAAGATGGGAGTAACTGCCAATATGTATAGGTGGCTTGCCGGTTTCCTTACAAACCGGACAATAAGCACGAAATTCGGCAGTGAAACCTCCAGGAAAAGAACCCTTGAGGAAGGGCTCCCACAAGGGTCAGCCCTCAGTTGCACACTTTTCCTGGCATACATTAATGACTTGCCACAAAATTTGGTAACCAATGCCGCGATGTATGTTGACGATTTGGTTATCTGGAGCACCGGTAAGGATGTCCACCGCCTGCAAACGCTATTACAGCAAGACCTCTCATCTATCAACAGGTTCATGCAGCGGTGGCATCTGGAAATCAACACCGAGAAGACGGTCTATTCGCTGTTTACAAACGGGCGAACCATTCTCAAACAGGAGATCGAGCTGAAGGTGGGGGATGTAGCGCACAAATGGGACAAGCAACCGGTTTACCTGGGAGTCAAATTGGATCAAAAGGTGCAAATGCATAACTTTGTACAAGACCTCTGCTCCCAGGCGACCGCCAAGCTCAATCTGGTGAAAAAATTGGCTTGCACAAGTTGGGGCGCTTGCGCAAGTACGCTTAGAGCGCTACTCCTAAGCAGTGTAATGTCGGTAATGGATTACATCATGCCGGTCCAATCCTTTGCAAGTAAGACTGCACTGGAAAAGTTAGGCCGAATCCAGAATCAGGCTCTGAGATTCATCTGTGGCGCATTCAGGACCACACCCACAGCTGCTGTAGAAGTCTTGGCCAATGTAGAACCACTCGAAATCAGGAGGGAAAAGGCTATTTTAAGTACCATAGAGAGATACCGACGGCTGACAGAAAGAGAACCGTCGTTTCAGATGCAGAATAACTGGGTTGCGGGCAGAAGACTAAAAAGATCCTCATTCATGCACCAGGTCGTGGAGCTTGAAAGGACTGTCGATCTGCCCCAAAATAGAGAACGGCTGACCCAAATCACAGTTAATCCGCCGTACGCGGAACCCTCACGTCCTTCCATACATTTGGCCTTGACCGACACGGCAGTGACAAAACGGAGCCCTGAGCATGTTCAGAGAGCGGCCGCCCTTGAGACCATGGATTTGTACTCCAAAGTACCTGTGAAAGTGTTCACGGACGGATCGGCCAATCTGAGAGAAAGTACTGCTGGGTACGGTGCGCTCATACTATACCCAGTGGGGGGGCCACAAAGTCAAGAACTCTCTGGACCCTGTGGGACCACAGCATCAAACTTTGATGCGGAGCTTGAAGCTATACACAGGGCTCTGGAGAGCCTGTATCACACACTGAGAGAAAATGAACTTGCGGGACTCGATGTGGTCGTGTTCTCGGACTCAAGATCTGCTCTCGAGATCTTGGGAAAGAGACAGGGTACCACTCACTTGGTTGACGTCATCATTGATGACGTGTGCAAAATCGGCGAACTAGGAGGCAAGGTAACAGTGCAATGTATACCTGGCCACGTCGACATCAGTGGCAATGTGAAAGCGGACACTCTTGCGAAAACCGGGGCCGCCCAGCCTCAGCCAGAAACACCAATGACTGGATTGGGAATAAAGAACTGGCTGGCGGACCATTTTAGGAAAAAGTGGTACAGGCAGTGGGCGGACAATACGACCGCTAGAGGCGTCTATTCAAACATGCAAACTCCTAGCAAACAAGATCCATGGTGGGGGTTAGGCCGAAAACAGCAAAGTTTAGTGACACAAATGCGCACCGAGCATTGCCCCATAGGCACGTACTTCTGGCGTCTAGACAACAATCGGGATCCCACCTGCCGGCATTGCAACCTGGTCCCGGAAACGCTGGCGCATCTGTTGACCGAATGTCCCTCACTGGAGCTTCCGGGGGAGGCCAGGGCGGAGAGGGAACCCTATGTGAGGAGAATGTTGTATGGCACAGCTCAGCAGATGGAGTTGATGCCAATTTACTCGCCGGGGCCTTAAGAGAGTGATCTCAGGCCTTCACCAGAATATGTATGTTAGTTAGCTCAGATGCTCGCCTTTCAGCAACCGCAGTGGTTCTCAACCTTTCTAATATCACGACCCCTTAATAGAGTTCCTTGCGTTGTGGCGACCCCCCAACCACAAAATTATTTTCGTTGCTACTTCATTATTGTAGAGTAAATGTTTTTTCAGATGATCCTAGGCGACCCCTGTGAAAGGGTCGTTCGATCCCCAATGGGGTCGCAAACCCACAGGTTGAGAACCGCTGAGCCACCGCCACGGATCAGATTACTAGAAAAAAAATCGAAGCGCAATTACTATAGAACTCCATCTGGAAGTCATTTGTAAAGGCTGCTTTAAAAATGTGTGACTAAATGAGTTGCTGATCTGCGCCGAGTCCGCTAGATGTCACATTATATTACTTCATGTAATTTTAACAACGATTTGGCAGCTTCCCATGACGCTGCAGCGCAGTTTGTGCGCCACTGGGTTTACATCAGAGCAGTTTGTGAACCACTGGGTTTACTGGTGACCAACTGGGTGTATAGGAGCGCAGTTTTTGAACCACTGAGTGTATGGGAGCGCAGTTTGTGAATTTCTGGTGTACAGCAACGCATTTGTTGAACTACTGGGCGTACAGGTGCGCAGTTTGTGAACTACTGAGTGTACAACAGAGCAGTTTGTGATTAGTGTGAACCACTGGGTGTACAACAGCTAAGTTCGTGAACGACTGGGTGTATAGGAGCACAGTTTGTGATTCACTGGCGTACAGCCGCTAAGTTTCTGAACCACTCCTGTACCGTACAATAATTTTTCGGTTTTTAAAGAAACTGCAATTGTAAGGCCGACCGAATTTCGGTGCCGAAAGTTGCCATTTGATCACTTTCGGGGTAGTTTCGCTTTCTAAGAAAGTGACTTCGGTCGTCTACAAGATGTCAGTCTGTCACTCTTTCCGTCTGTCTGCCGGCTATCTGATATTCATTATTTGCTCGATGCTTTGCTTTCATCGTATGATAATGATATATGTCTAATCCTATGCGAACATTACTCACAGCTGTGTGATGACCTACTCGTCCAATATTTAAGAAAAATAAAATTTCAATTAGGCTAAAGCAAAGGTAAATAGTTTTGTGGGCAAATATCAAATAAGGCAATGGTAATATTTATATTCTTATTTTATGTATTTTTTTCAAATAGGTAGCGTAGCTAAGGGGTTGCACATGAGACAGATGTCCCCGGGGCGCCAGACTAGTGGGAGCCAAATTGTAGAAAATGAAGGGTGGGCGCGTAAAATGATTCTTGTCACCTGGCACCAAACACTCTAGCTACACCCTTGCCAGTGGCGTGGAAAGGAAGGAGATGGGGTGGTCCAGCCAGGTGTCACATTTTCTTTATATGGAGGTGCGGCATTTTCGGACAACTGCAGAGTTTGTATCGTGAAAGGGAAAACGGCAAACATCTTTGGCCGCTCATGGCGTCAATAATACTAGCTCCGCTAATAGCAGTGTATCCATTGGCACCACAATTGGCGATCATTTTCATCGGGAATTTGGGCATAAATCGAAGGCGCCGATGAATCTTGAGCAGAGGAGGGGTCTGGGGAGTCCTCTCCTCTAGAAAAGTTTTGACTATTTCAAAATCAAGAGGTGCATTTTAGAACTCGCGAACTACCTATCAATTTCATATACAAGTTGCTTATAACTAATTACCACATGTGTCCTGCCGGTCAATGACCGAGCCAAAAGATGTGATAGCGGTTTTTGTCTGATTAATAATTCAGATGACAAGGTTTTATCCCCCCCCCCCCTTTTGACGATAAATTATTACCATTTTATATGAGGGGGCAGGAGTTAGTTGATGGTTTGTGGTGTGGATGTGTAGCCAAGGGCAGGGACTAACTGATGTCAGTGCCACCATTTACCGACTTGAAGATCGCATTCTCTCTAAGACCTCCAATAACCGCTTATCTTATGACCTTATTAGAACGATTATCCACCAATTTAATCGGGAACTATACCGCTTCCTCTCTACAAACAAAAAGAAAAAACTCGACAATCGTTTAATCCCACGAACAACTCAACGCCTCATCGAACTGTCACCAGCAACAACTTAGTCGTTTGCAACCCCCTTGAACTTCCACTCTCTAATGACGAAAGGTCGCTACTCTCTAAGGGTCTCAAATTTATTCCATTTAAACCATCCTGCGATCGCTACCAACTACTTTCGGATTCCCACCGCTATTTCGTTCCTTGAGACTTTGACTTTCACTTTGCTGGGAAAAGTACCGACCTACCTGAGGATGAGTTATTCCCGTCTCACAGAGAGCGTAAATCCAATTGGACCCCACCATCTAACCAATCCAAAGCTTTAGACCTGTAAATAAGGAGCACGTAACAAGAAATCAAGAACCTTGCTTTGCCTCCACTCCGACAATCCAATATTTCTAATAGAGAATCACGTGTACTCTCTAAGCTACGCAGCCGTAAAGATATCGTCATCAAACCAGCGGACAAGGGTGGAGCTGTTGTGTGGGACAAAGATCTTTACATCAAGGACGCCCATAGACAACTAGAAGACAGCCAGTTCTACCAACAGAGGACCAACAACCCTTTTACCAAATATTACAACATGGTAAAAGAGACTCTCAAGAAAATGATTGCAGATTCGGCACTCCCCAAATCGGCATCTGCCTTACACATCTTTGATAGTGACCCCGGTAAGCCATGCTTCTACCTACTTCCAAAAATACACAAGTGCGGTAACCCTGGCAGACCTATTGTCTCAGCATGCTTTTGCCCCACCGAACATATCTCGGAATTCCTTGATGGAGTCTTTCAACCCATCGTAGCCTCACTGCCAACTTACATTGAGGACACGAACCGTGCATTACAAACCCTCGAATCTTTCATAATCCCTCCTGAAAAGAAACATCATCTATATCTTCTTGATGTATGTTCTTTATAAACTTCTATCCCTCACACTGACGGTATCTTAGCTCTCAAATTCTTTCTCGAGACTAAATCCCACCCATCTATACCCACCAACACCCTCCTCCGATTGGCTGAGCTAGTCCTTACCCTCAATTCTTTTGATTTTGGTGGCCAATTCTTCGAACAAATCAGTGGTGTTGCTATGGAAACCAAAATGGGACCCAGCTATGCATGTTTATTTATGGGAAATTTCGAACACATTGTCGAAAGCAGCCATACTGGACGTCTCCCTGAATTCTATAAGAGGTACATAGATGACGGTATAGTCATCATCATCATCAGTGGCGCTACAGCCCATGCAGGGCCCTGGCCTGCTCCACCACATCCTTCCATACGGTTCGATCCAACTGGTGTTAATCCCTCTCAATACCATCGATCTATCTCAGCCTTGGGCAATCAGTGAGTCGTCTGCCCCTAGCTTTCTGCCTGCATATCACCTTTGCTGCTCTATATTCCGGCATCCTTTCAATAAGTCCTGCCCAGCGCAGACTGCCTTTTTTTATTGTTGCGACTATAGGTGGGTCTTTGTACAATTTCTCAATCCGTACAAGATGACGGTATAAGGGTCACCACTATGGAGAGGAGTGAACTTGACCTTTTTGTTAACGTTGTAGGCTCCTTTCGACCCTCTATTAAATTCACATATCTTGTCTCTGAGACCTCAGTCAACTTTTTGGACATTACAGTCACCGTTCACACAGACAACCTACTCACTTCTGCCTACTTTAAGCCTACTGACAGCCACAGCTATCTGCTCTACTCTCCCTCCCACCCTAGATGCTGTAAAGACTCTATTCCTTTTTCTCAATTATTTTGTCTTCGTCGACTTTGCTGGTCGGAAAAGGACTTTTGGGACAAAGCACTTGAAATGATAGACTACTTCCGATGTAGGTCTTACCCGAAGACAATACTTTCATCATCCCTTCAAAGAGTTAAGAAAATTACATGTGCCGATGCCTTCAGGCCTCGCCTGAGCGACAATGTTGACAGGACCAAACGTATTATCCCTTATCACCATCAAAATCTTATAGCTAAACATGTTTTCCTTAAAAATCGCTCTATACTACTCATGGACACAGAAACACGGGACATTTTCTCCTCTCCGCCTCTCATTGTTTTCAGACGTGATAGAAATCTGAGAGACCTCCTTGTGCGCAGGCGCATCAACGTTACCCCCTCCCATTTTGGGACCAAGCCATGTGGACGCAGCCGTTGCAACTCTTGCCCTTTTTTCGTCCAGACTCAACACATACGTTTCCCTAAGGCAGTTTTCAGATACGCGCAACGTTGTCTACGCTATTGTTTACACCCGCTGCCAGATGTCATACATTGGAGAGACAGGACGCCGACTCTATGACAGGTGCACTGAACACCTCCGTAATAAGACGAAAGATAAAAAGTGTCCTGTCTCCAAGCACTTCAATAGAGCCGACCACTAGGGCAAGGCGGATTTTTCAATATGTGCAATCGTGGCTAGCACAAACACACCCAGCCGGATGAATTCGGAGCACAAGCTTATCTTGACCTATGGCACATTGTCTACACATGGTATGAAAGTCATGTCTCTATTCACAGTTTGAAGCTAGCTCCACTCCTCCACGTCACGACCTATCGCAGTGGACTCACTTCTCCTCTTTTCTTTCCCTCTTCCCTATTTAATCTCTCTCCCTTTTACTTTCTGCCACAAGTCATTTGCGTCCCTCTTGGATAGTACTTCTAAGCTAAGTGCTATTTTAAAATATTTTTAAATTTTATTCGTTTTTCTGTTTGTTCACTGACGAAAGCTACCTACCGACATGTTCTTTGTGTTTTGCTGCGTTCCTCTTTTCAGGTTTAACCTTACTTTGTTTTACTAATTTCCTAGCTGATTGTTGGTAGTGGTCTGGGTAGCAAGGACTAATTGATGTTTGTAAGTGGTCTGAGTGGCATCGGGCAGTGTTATAAATGACCAGGTACCCACGACCGAGGAAACGATAGTCGTGGGTACCAGAAAAAGATACAGTCGGTGAGAGGGGCTAACTTTGGCAAAAATAAAAAAAGGATGGTTTATGTTTATCCAGAGAAGACATAGCCTGTGAACAAAGTCGTCAACAACGTACATAAGATGGTCACTGAAGGAAGATGATAACCAGATTAGAAATAGCCTGGGAGCCAAGCCTGTTAACGGGTACATCCGGTCATCACTAAGCGACGGGAAAGGGTATCACGAATGAGTTATAGTTATAGTTGTGTAATATGCTAGTAAAATGTAGAATTCCCATTCAGACCCTGGTTAGTGTTAGTTTAATTAAGTATCGTGATAGAAAAATCCAAATTTGACACATGTTATTAAGCTTGTCGAGACATGGGATAGACGTCCTGGGTAAATGATATGGTAAGGAGAATGTAGTATGGAGTAATGTAGCATGTCAGTAACCGTGGAATACGAGTGGTGGGTAGTTAATCGTATCGCGATGGCTGGATATAAGCTTTGGGACACTCGGAAAGTTGAGAAATGAGATGGGACCGTTTAGACACATCTATTGAGACGAAAGTTTGCTTGTTGGACAGAGGAATAGTTGCGACGATATAGTTGAGAGAGATGAAAAGTTGAGACTTCCCCCTGCGGGCAAATCTCGCAATATATCCAACAAGTTTTTACACAGCTGATGAATTAATCAAATCCGACCCTGAATCAGTCACGAAAATAAGTATTCAATGTGTAAACATTGACTGTTATTAACTTTAATTGCAATGCGGGTCGAGTAAGCTGACATGTCTTCATTACAGATAAGTTTTTACAAGATGACACAAGTACAATAGTACGATGTAAGTTGTTTTTTTTTTAATTATTACATAACTTTAATATATGTATACAGATATGTTTATTGCTGATATATTTGGAACTAGTTTCATTTTTCCCCAACCGGCAGTGGTATGAAACTAATCACGGTGCTAAACTTGTACAGTCCGCCTTTGACGGATCCGTGTCTTGTTTACCCTTATTAGGTTGGAAAGTACAATGTCAGCGACGGTCACAACAACGAGTGGCTCAAATGGTGGGCTTTAATACCATTTTCAAACATTTGTTTCTATTATAAAAATCCAACATTCATTGGATTAATGATATGTCTTCTTGTCAATCCACTTTCAATGGATTAATTATAGCTCTTTTTGTCAGCAAATCGATTAATCGTTTTAATTTATTGCCGGTTTTATGAACAAATCTTCATAAAGGTAGATTATCTAATAGGTTTTTGTTTCTTCCTCATCCACAGATCAAACTATAAGTGGGGGAAGATCTGAAAGTCTGATACAAGAAGATAAAGAAACCTTACTTAAAACCTTACTTTCAATAATCACTGCTATGGTGAAGAGGGGAGTTGTTAACGCCGACGATGCTGTATGAGATTTTGCTCCATAAGGATATTAGGAAACAATGTGAGCTATTCTTAGGAAAATGGTTGAACTCAGGTACGGGTTCAATGTTTCAAAACTCTCTTGAGGTATTAGAAACGGATATTGAATTTATACTTGTGAAGTTGAACGATAAGGTTTGGGGGAGGGGGGGATGACGCATGATTTGACATGGCTCAAAATGATGGACTGACTTTCAATAGATGTATATCTAAACTTTCTATAACCATTATTGATGCACTGCATTTAAGTTATCACAAAACATTCACGAGTTTCAATCAATACTTACTTGACTTTCAATAGCTTCGTATCCAAACTTTCTATTACCAGTATCCCTCTCCAGATATGATTTTTTGTATATCAGTACACACAAGATAGAATGTTAGAGTTTTATTGTGATTTTATATAGATAAGTATACAGATAGGACCAACTTTCAATTCTGCGAAATGAATACAGACATTATTTATTTAGCACTTAGCACAACGGACTTAATCGAAACCGTTAGACCCCATTTGCGAAAAGACTTTTATGCCGTTTATGACAGATGGTTTCCCTCCGAATTTTGTGATTTGCACTTCGTTAGGGACATGGTCACAGTAGAATTTAATTGTCATGATTGCAGGGATAAGAAATTATATGAAATGAGAACTTCCCCCAGGATTCCGGTCGTCAAGTCTGAGGTGTCTTGCCGATTTGGTAGCGTTGGCCACCGGACCCCTTCAACGTTAACCCGGGGAACAGGACCACCATTGCGTGTGCCGCGTGGGCAGACAAAGGCATGCATGGTACCTGCGCTAATTAAAGAGTTTCTTCAGGACAGCCAAGTGTGATGTCTTCACAGTTGGAGGAAAAGGCAGAGACATGGTAGAGATCAGGATTACAAGTTGCCTTTAATGGATATGAGGCGAGAGACTGAGGTGGAAGTCATGTCCGATGATTCAGCTAATTCGCAAACAAGTTGCGGGATGGAAACCCACTGTAGAACTCATCTTAAAGGGCGCCAGACGCTTCCCTGGGATGGGTGTGGGAAGATATTAAGTTTTAAATTTACCACCCCGGCTCCAAGGAAGGTCGATCGCGTGCACTTTGTGTATGTGCAGTGTCCAACTGACCGGATGTCCTTGGGTTTGGGGGGTCCCCAGTAGAAAGCCCGATCGAGATGAACTCGGCAAAGGGACATGCCCAAAGTGCCGCTTCGCGGCCCGATTATCGGGCTTAGTGGCAGTGCTTTGGGAAGGGCATACGGAGCAATAAGCTCGACGGCCCGCTGATGCTATTTCCTAATGTGATATTTATATATGAAAAGAAGGCTCCGGGGCTTTTTTAAAATTAGATTATAAGGGGTAAATGTATGATGTCCCTTTTTAGCAAGACAAGGACTCACCAAACAACACAATACATTAGACAAAACAACTTTATGAATGTTCTCACATCACAACAAGCTGTGGACGGTAATAACGTAGTTTTAAAACACAGGAGTCCTCCTTTTATCTCTCTAATTTTTTCATAAAAAGACAGGTCAACCCCAACAATGGTACAACATCCACTCTGGATATTTAGTTACTTTTTGGAACCGCTGGGACATATGCACCACCAAACGCCACCAGCAACAGCACTAAGTTGTCGACTTTGCCGACTTTTACATAGACGACTTTTTTTAATTTAAAAAACATTGTTCATGTACTTATCATGTACTTAATTTTTTTTTTCTAAATATGTTTCTATGTATTGTAAATCTTGATGATGTGATGTAAATATAAAGATTATTACACATTTCGATAATGTACTTAAATAACTAGGAATGTATCAGAAATATTATTCAAAATGTTGATAAACCATTTAAAGTGTATTGCACCTCTTTTTTTGTTCTTGATGTCCTATATGTTGTTGTATAAATACAAAATTTAAAAAATGCATTATTAAACTGAAAATTATTTTTAAAAATATTAGAAAAAATAAATAAAAAACGACCCTTATGAAATCACTAGTGCCCCCAACGCAAGGTTGAGAACCGCTCAATCTGTCAATAAACTTTTTTAAAAATGTAACTAGTCCGATCACAATTTTAAAACATTACCAAAATGCCCCCACACACTGAGAACCACTTAATAAACTTAAATAAAATTCAAATTATAACCCAACAAGACCACTAATTATATAATAATCACTGAGTTCATTACGTTAACAACACAACAAGACCACTTACGTATTACAAATACAAATAATAATCTCATAACAAGCGAAATTATTAAAATCATCACACAAAACAATCATTAATTAAATTATTAACTTGTCACACTGCAAAGTGAGATTAAATAAAATCATCACAAAAGACAATTATTAATTAAATTATTAACCTGTCACACGGTAAAGTGAGATTAATTAAAAAGCATATTTTTTACAAAATCGATTATCCCCCCCCCCCTTTTTAATCCTCCCTGACCACCATAAATACTCATCCCTCCTAAACCTCCTCCAAAATACTACCTGAAAAGAACCTTCCATACTACTGGTGTTCCCTCTAACATACTTATAGTTTCTAGCCAATGCTTGGTGTTTCTCTAACATACTTCTACTTCTAGCCAATTCTTGGTGTTCTCTTTAACATTGACTCTAACATACTTCTACTTCTAGCCACCAGTTCTCCCTAGCCTAACCGTTTCTAAATTATAATCTAAGTTATCTCATTATTAATAGCGCTATTTCACCGACAACGAAACAATCAGCGCTTTTTTAAATATCTCTGCCACTGACCACCAAGACGTGCGTCGTCTGATTCCAAAGTAATCCCTTAAACTTTATACAAGACTTATGATATCATTTTCAATTCATTTCCTCTCCTCTGACATGGGACCTATAACAACAACATGGAGCTCATATGTCAACGTTCAATGTATTTATTTTTAAGCAGCAGCGTCAAGTTACATAAATAAATAACGCTACGTTATTTTTGCAGATTTTTTTAACCATCCCCTCCCCACACATTTATCTCAAAATTTAAATACCATCGCCATTATTATACTAAGTACATCGTCAAAAATTCGTGACAAACCGTCCCTTTATCATTTGCTATGATATCATTGATGGATGAGCCCTCGGATATATGCCCCCTTATAACAAAGTGGGCACCCCTCAGCACCCACCTCCCTGCGCCACTGGCCCCTACTTAATTACGACACCACTGTATTTAAGAGTGAAATTATGAAACCAAAAAAAACAACAAAACAACTTACTCAGCTAACCAGATTTACTAGCATTCCATGAACTTGAAAAGTTACAACAGACTCATTCATGATTATAATCGTTGAGCGCAGCTCAGCAGATAAGAGTAAATAGATATGTAAACACGATCTTCCTTTAAGTCTCAGCAGTGATACGATGTAAAAATAGTCGTGACCAAGTCAAACCCTTGCCTTACGTCAGTTTCTAAATGAGGCACTAAACCTACAGGACTCACCTCCTGCGTCGGATGACTCATGACCCCGTGACAGGCAACCCAGATGAGGCACTAAACCTACAGGACTCACCTCCTGCGTCGGATGACTCATGACCCCGTGACAGGCAACCCAGCACATTGCTGTGTCCTAGATTACAGCACAGGCACAGGACACACTGACTGACTTGGAATGTGCTTTATCGCGAAATAGCGTACATAAGTGTGTTACATATATTCAGGCCTCTATTCAAACTAATAAGGCTAAGGCTAACTCCTAAGCTTAAGACACCAATAAATGAGTGCTGGTTAATGAAGACAATTTGACAACCAATGCAACCTTGGCACTTCGCTGTCTACGCTAAACACAACCGTAATCAAACAAAACATTGAGCAGTGTTAAAAAAATAGTCGATATCCGACTCACTACTAAGGCCTGCTTTTCACAGCCAGCTAGCAACGTGTTACGTCAATGGTTCAGGTTCCCGTCCAGGACACACCGTCTCGCCGCCAACAGCCGTTCAGCCAGCAGTGTCTGACAGTGTTTAGATCCCAACCAGGACACACTGCCCTGTACGTCAGGCAAGCACAGCGAGCGACTGGTTCTGGTGAAGAGGTTTAGTTTTCCGACTCGTTGAGTTACCACTCCTGGGGTTTTCCCCACCAAATCTACAGGGATTTCCAAAAATATGGGTACGGGGTGTTTTCCCCTTAAAATCTGAGGGACTTTGTTAACAGTTTCATTTTTCATTTATATTTGTGGTATCATATTAAATTAAAAGCAAACCTTTGTGTTGCAAACCAACCA
The DNA here is from genome assembly GCA_964017045.1 of Omphiscola glabra. NCBI lineage: Eukaryota > Metazoa > Mollusca > Gastropoda > Lymnaeidae > Omphiscola > Omphiscola glabra. The sequence continues at coordinate 34,990,315 of OZ024799.1, forward strand.
ATCGTACAAGTTATCATTAATTATCTTGTCATACCTCTTCCAAAAAATTGTGAACTATATTTTTTCGAACATCTCTCTACGCCTTATGCCTATGCCTACGCCTACGGATAAACTAGGTAAATTAGAAGAAGGGGCGCTCTGCCCTGGGCGGCACTTTTGTTCTTTATATGGAGGGGCGGCATTGTCGGTCAACTTTATAGCTTTTTTTATTTTCGTGGGTGAAAAAAGATGAGATGAACAAATCTTCACCCGTCCCAGGCAGCACTGTCCTTGGCTACGCCATTGGATACATTACAATACTTCCCAAAGATTAAAATTTATTTTTCAAATGTAACAATTGAAGCTGTCATCTGAGGCGCTGATTCTAAGAACTTGTAATAAACACAAAAATTACTTTTGAAAAAAGTAGCCATGGAAAACGGTAGTGTTTGTACTGGTTCTGGGATTTTTCACCAAAATGAAATTCCGAACAGGATTCTTTTTTTTATTCATAAGTCGCAGATTGCGCACACAGACAAACTCCCCTAAACGGAATACTACGCACACAGATAAAATCCCCACACGGAATACTACACACACAGAATATTCCCAAAACAAAAAATTTCCCTACAAAGATGAATCCGCACACAAATATTCCTCATTTCCCCCCTCTAATTTGTTGTCTTGTTTGTGTGGTTGATGCAAGGGTATCGGAGATATAATACTAAAATAATAAGTTACTAGGGTTAAACGGGCGTAGTTTCTTTTTTTACACCAGGTCCTGGTATTTTGATAAATTACTCGGTGGATCCAAGTGTTACAAAAAGATAATTTTAATTTTCTACAACATATGCCGGAAATTAACAACAGGCCTACAGACAAACCTACACCCTACCTACCGGCCTTTAACAATAGTCCTACGGACAGTCCTACACCCTACCTAACGGTTTTTAACAATAGTCCCACGGACAGTCATACATTCTATATGCCGGCCTTTAACAATAGTCCTATGTACAGTCCGACACCCTACCTGCCGGATTTTAACAAGTCTTAAGACACTCCTACACCCTTACCGGTGACCTTAAAACAAAGGTCTGACAGACAGTCCGACGGATAGTTCTACACCATACCTGTGACTTTTTATTAATATAATAGCCCCCCCCCCCGCACCCCCTCCCACCATAAAGAATTTTAAAAAACAACCTATTTACCAGAGTTCAACCGTCACGCATGACGCTCGCTGCCTGACAACCTTTTGTTTTCACACAGTACCAATAAAATAAAACATGTAGAATTTGGGTGTGGGGGTTTTGAAGAGGAAGCAGGACACACCAGAAGTAACTTTAATATATATATAAACATATATATGAGATTGGCCACAACACTTAAAAATCCATGAAACACTAATTAAATGATTTTTAAAATAGGGAAATCGTGGTCTATTTATTATATTTTATGTCGATGTTTCTTTAATAAAAAAAAACATTTAAAAAAAACAAACTCAGTGTGTTTTTTTATTTTTAAAAATTATTTTGAAAATACTCTGATCAAAATGCACTTTGCACGCTTTTTCACATAGCCAGAAATTTAAATTTTTAATGTATGAATTTTAATAACTTTTTTACTATCTGGGGAAATCGGTTGACAAAAACAGGGGAATTTCGTCAAATTGGGTGGAAGCACTGGTGTTGGCTGGCAAATCGAGATATACAAGTGTTTTGGTTCCTTGTAGTTACTTATCTGAGGACCTGTACTCAAATTCCCACACTGACCTGGTTACAATAATGGTGAGCCGAAAAAAATCCCAGCTTATTATAGACTAAATATCGGTAAATGGAAGTAGGAGACGTGGTTTGATTCTCGCTTGGGATTAATTAATATGTGAGTGTTATTTTTTATATATACATGTTATGATCACACATTGAATTCTATGATTTATTCATAATTAGTTGCATTTTTATGCAGGGAGCCATTACACACTAGTATGACAGATTGAATAACAAGGTAGTTAGCGATTGCGCAGAGATTGAGCTATGGTCCAAAAGGATTGTCATTTGATTCTCGCCTCTGATCTCCCCGATACGTCTGCCATAGTAAAGCAAAGAAAGGAAAGCAAGGGACTTTGCATTGTGGTACTAGTTTAGTGATAACACTATCCAGACAAAGCATCTATGGCCTCAATGTGGTCGGTCAATGAGGCTTTGGACAGAAAGATATAAAAATTCATTTCCCTCCCAATCTTGTCAGAATTAAAATGTGCGCATGCGACTGTTCTCATGAAAACAAGACACACTTATTTTTCTACTTACAATTTTTTACTTTCCGACTTATGTGTTAATTTATTTATGTGATACTCACCAATGTATACATATATTTGTGTAATGCATATGATATTCATATATTATTATTTTCTTCTTATCACTTTTCTTCCTGTCAATTTTGGTTATATTTACTGATATTTAGTCTATACTTGAAATTTATATAAATAAATAAAATTGAGATTAAAACAAGGTTTTAAGTGACTTTCTCTCCTACAATCATACCTGCTCCAAAAGCATTATCTCCTAAAAGAATTCATTGTATACCTAAGATGTCAGCCAAGTGCTGTCAATCTTCTGTGTCCTCTTATTAGCGGTCCCCATACTTTTTTGTCTCGTAGACCCCTTGCCAAGTTTTTCGGTTTTGTATAGACACCCTGCTTACCTGATATTACCAGCTAGTTTATAATAATTCTTAAACATTTTTATGTTTATACAATTTTTACGTCATATGTACTTTTATTATTTACGTAGGAAGATATATGTCTTTATATTATAAGGTAATATTATGTAAGTAAATAGGTACTATCTGTGTATATGAATTATTCCATTCCTGGAATGCCAAAATAGAAGTCACGACCTTCTTAAATGAGATCCACTATCGTTGACCCCCATTTTCATTTCATGAACCTCCAATTTTCTTTCTCACTGACATGGACCCCATGCAAGTTGTCTTCGACAACTGGAGGTCGATATGACCACTTTGGGAATCACTGTTCTAAACTAAGAAGACATCTCGTCGAGCCAATTAACGGCACCCGGCACCACGGCTAATTGTTAAATAAACCGTAACAAAAATCGGAAATCAATGATGCCTGTACTTCAGTAATGATACCTGTACTTCAGCAATGATACCTATACTCCAGCAATGATACCTGTACTTCAGAAATGATACCTGTACTTCAGTAATGATACCCGTACTTCAGAAATGGTACTTGTACTTCAGCAATGATACCTGTACTTCAGCAATGATACCTGTACTTCAGCAATGATATTGTACTTCAGCAATGATACCTGTACTAAAGAGTCAAGACTACTACAACGGGCCCGTAAAGTTATCAATTTAATCAGCTGTAACAAGATGATGAGTTTAATGATATCTGCACTCATAGCTGTCGCCTAGGCTAGCAACCCCTGCAACTGCAGGTTGGGGGGGGGGGGGGGGCTTTGATATTTACGGGCCCCTAAAGAGATGTGGGAAATAAGTTTAACAATAGTCTATGAATGCAGGGGGGCACAAAACCGAAAATTTGCAGGGGGCCCAAAAGTCACGCGACGGCTCTGTCTGAACTACAGAGTCAAAACAAAATCCATCGGCATTTGTTAAAACACAACATGAGACAGCATAAGAAAACATAAGACAACATGAGACAGCATAAGAAAACATAAGACAACATAAGACAGCATAAGACAACATAAGACAACATAAGACAACATAAGACAGCATAAGATAACATAAGACAACATAAGAAAGCATAAGAAAACATAAGACAACATAAGACAGCATAAGAAAACATAAGACAACATAAGACATCATAAGACAACATAAGACAACATAAGACAGCATAAGAAAACATAAGACAGCTTAAGGCAGCCTGAAAATTGGCACGCGTGCCCACTTGAGCGTATGTGAAACTGGTTCAGTATGCCAACATGTGTGATGACCTTGACCTTGTTTCACAATTATCCACTCACAGTAAGGCGATCCTAACTTTATCAGATTTTCCTAATGATAAGTACTGATACCGAGGCTCACAGCAGCGGGCATAGCAGCGGGCATAACAGCGGGCATAGCCAGAGGCGTAACAACGGCTTGGCATTGGGGCAGTTGCCGAGGGCGCCGGCCTGCGCCTGTTCAAAAGGGCGCCGCTAAATCTCTAATTTTTAAATTTTTATTATTTAAAAAATAAATTAGCCAAGGGCGTCAAAAACCCAGTTTCGCCTCTGGGCATAGCAGCGGGCATTACAGCCCCCGGGGGGGGGGGAACAAAAGGAATTAGGTGTTGTGCATTATTTCTAATATCATTCTGTATATCATTTTGTTACAAACTATTGTGAATATTTTGCAGACCCACGAATAGCTTTTAAGAAATGTCCATTCTCAAGAAGCATATCATAAAATTGAGGACATGTTAGATCGCTGATCAAAATATCTACCAGAGTGGTCAGTTTCAGCTGCGATTTCTCAGGCGTGCAGACATTGTTTATCTGATTAAACGCTCACTCGACAGGTGCAACTCAAGCAGTAGTTGCACATTTACAGAAGGTACACTATTTGCTTTGAAATGTTGAAATCCTATGCACCCATTTTCGATCTACAGAAATGTTTTGTGAGTTCCATTCCTCCAGCTTAGAACAATAGGAAATTAGTAAAACACATTAAGGTTAAACCTGATAAAAGGCATGCAACAAAACAACGAACGTGTAGGCAGGAAGCCTTCATCGGCGAACTGAGGGAAAACATTGTTTCACATAAGTTGGCTCACCAAAGAGACAGCCAGCTACTATCAACAGTTTTCCTTGGCCATATTTCATTTATATAAGAGACACTTGCCTCTACGATGTCACAGGAACAGAATGCCTTCAAACTCACCCAAGAAAATATTTCAAAATCTTCAAAGTGAACAAAACAGCGCTGAAAATATGCTACACATGTACCATAGAATGCAAAAAACGCGTTTTCTATCTCTCTTCAATTTATTTCACCTGATTCTTCCAAATCTCTCATCTTTCTGCGAATAATGAATGGAACTAATTTCTGGTTTTACCTTTCTTGACATTTTAGGAGACTCTTCAATTCCTACTTCGACAAATGTTACAGGATGAAGCTGATGCACGATGATGCTGGAGATATTTATTGCGTTGGCCTTTGTCGAGAAATAAGATACGACAAATGGAAATAAGACAAGCAAGTCGTCGCTGCCAAAAGTACGGACAAGCCGGACGACGAGAGGAAAGTACGGACGGATACGGACCCAAAAGTTAGTACGGACAAGGGGGTCGAAAATACAAACTGTCTGTACTAAATACAGACGTCTGGTAACGCTATCTAACGAAATAGGAAATAGGCTTTGAATTTTCTCGTTGCCCAGCTATTTCAAGTGAAAACCTACGCGAAAGCAAAAAAACAAAAAAAAAAAAACATGAATAACAAATAACAATTAATGGAAAGACACAAAATAGTTATATTATTGTTTAATGAAATTCTTGGCTTACAAATAAAGCACATTTCAGAGGTGCCATCAACAGACTGGAGCATCAGCCCTCCCCCCCACACACACCCATCCAAACCCCCACCCACACACCAATACTACTCACACCCAACGACTCACCCTCACCCAAAAACACATCACCCACAAACACATCACCCACAAACACATCTCCCACAAACACATCACCCACAAACACATCACCCACAAACACATCACCCACAAACACACATAAACATACACATCACTCGCCTTTTCATTAAAATTATACACAGCACATATCATTAAAATTATTCAGATATATGACACTTTCAAAAACCGGATGATACATTGAATGTCGCATTCCACAGGCTTCATCGGATACTGAAAAGTTCAAGCACATATACACGAGAACCTGTTGAAATAAAAGCAGATTCCTTACTTGCGGGACTGGCCCTACGGTTGCAGGCGGCTCGGGAAAGCTTAACTTTGGCGCCCCTTGTCTCATCATAACCATTTTTGCAAGGAAAATACTAGGGATTGGGTAATGAGTTTGTTATACTAAGTTTTCTTTTATTTAAAACAATGAACAATAATATTTTTTTCTCAACTTGTATTGGGACAGTTTAAGCCATTAGCCTACAAATTATAATTTTTTTCTTTAGATCAGCAAATATTTGTATTTTTTATATTCTTTGCAATATCATTATCCATAGACAACATCGCCAAAGAATTTATTCAGTCTCAAGACATGGCTGATCGTAAATATTTATAAGATTTAGTTTTATAAAGCTTCTATCGCCAGTGGCTACGTTAATCGGTATTGTGAGCGGTATTCTTAATGCTATCCACATATTTGGCTTGGCACCCTGTAATTTATTAGAGTTTATGAATTTAGCAGCTTCTATTGGAAGCTTTATATCATGAGGAAACGTGTCTCTGGCTATATCTAGTTTAGTCAACAGGTAACATCCATTTATACTGACGTTTTCTGGATACCTTAACTTACCCTCCAAACCTTGACATGCTACTTTGATCTTATCTTTGTGTCGCAGATTTTTTAAAGCCATCTAGAAATCCCCGAGTGTTATGGAAACTTTGCAACTTTTCAAATCTCTCTGACAAAATATTTATAGCTCTGTCCAGTATTACATTGAACACGGGATTTTTTTTCCGTATCATCTGCGTTTGAAACTTCGTCAGTGCACGCATTGATCACAAGCTGTCTGTTCTCCGTCACAACTTTTTCTCTGATTGCTGCCCTTCCTATCTTACTGAACTCCATTCTGTCTATTCACCCCTTCGAAAGCTTTCTTCCTCCGCAGACACGCGTATTCTTTCTATTCCCAGACCACGCACTAAAACTTAATGGTGAATGATCTTTCTCTTTCTGTGTCCCAAAACAGTATAAATCTCTCCCATTACACATCCGCAATATAACGACCATCCCAGCTTTCAAAACTGCCCTCAAGAAACATCTCTTCAAACTGTACTATACCGACTTATTGATGAAAAACGCACGATTCTGCTCGGTGCCGTCCATGGCTAGACAGGGGTAGATAGTACTTAGGTGAGTGAGGTCAAGCTTTTTACCAATTGTTGTTTTAAAATATATATTATATTCTGTAACTACTAATTTTAATGGGAAGCGCAGTGAGCCTAGCTCTAGGCTGGAATACTCCAGTGAGCCTAGACCTAGACTGGGGTATTCCAGTGAGCCTAGACCTAGGCTGCGGTACTGCGCTTTATAGTAACACCTTAATCTATATCTATATATATAAAAATGAATGTATGTATGTATGTATGTTTGTCTCGTATGCGCTCCCACACCATTCATGCGATTGCAACAAAACTTTGGTGAGTTGTGGGCCACCTACCTGGGCATTTAACTGCGACATTAAAAAACTTTTCAATTATTTCGTTTTCGGCCGTTGGCCCTTGATTCGTTTTTTTTCTTATACGAGCTTTGTAAAAATATTTCCGTCTGCGCTCCTACGCCATTCGTCTGAATGCGCTAAATCTTGGGTAAAATGTTACTAGTACGCCCACAAAGGTTTGGAAATAATTATAAACGTTTTAAAATATTCCGTTTTGAGCCAGGGGCCCCGTGTTCGTTTTTTCTTATATGAGCTATATAAATATAGTTTAAAACCGTATGCGCTCCTACACCATTCATGCGATTGCGACAAAACATTAGAGAGTTGTATTCTACAAGCTCGCGCATTTTACTGGGTCATTATAACACTTTTAAAATATTTCGTTTTGGCCGTTGGCCCCAAAATCGTTTTTTTTTCTTATATGAGCTTTGTAAACAATAGATTTCGTCTGCGCTCCTACACCATTTATTCAAATACGCTAAAACTTTGACGAGATGTTGCGAGCATGCCCACAAAGGTTTCTAAATTATTACAACCGTTTTAAAATATTCCGTTTTGAGCCAGGGGCCCCATGTTCGTTTTTTCTTATATGAGCTATATAAATATAGTTTCAAACCGAATGAGCTCCTACACCATTCATGCGATTGCGACAAAACATTGGAGAGTTGTATTCCATAAGCTCGCGCATTTTACTGAGTCATTATAACACTTTTAAAATATTTTGTTTTGGCCGTTGGCCCCAAAATCGTTTTTTTTCTTATATGAGCTTTGTAAACTATAGGTTTCGTCTGCGCTCCTACACCATTTATTCGAATACGCTAAAACTTTGACGAGATGTTGCGATCATGCCCACAAAGGTTTCTAAATTATTACAACCATTTTAAAATATTCCGTTTTGAGCCAGGGGCCCCATGTTCGTTTTTTCTTATATGAGCTATATAAATATAATTTCAAACCGTATGCGCTCCTACACCATTCATGTGATTGCAACAAAACTTTTTTGAAAGGTTGTCCATAAAGTCGCGCATGTTAATGGGTAATTACAATACTTTTAAAATATTCCGTTTTCAGCTGTTGGCCCCAAATTCTTTTAATTTTCTTATATGAGCTTTGTACAAAATAATTTCGGTATGCGCTCCTATACCATTCTTCTGAATGCGATAAAACTTTAGTTAGATGTTTTTCCCACGCCCGCAAAGCTTTTCCAATTATTACAACCATTTAAAATATTCTGTTTTGAGCCAGGGGCCCCATGTTCTATTTTTCCAATATGAGCTATATAAATATAATTTCAAACCGTATGCGCTCCTACACCATTCATGCGATTGCAACAAAACTTTGTTGAAAGGTTGTCCATAAGGTCGCCCATGTTAATGAGTAATTACAATACTTTTAAAATATTCCGTTTTCAGCCGTTGTTCCCAAATTCTTTTTTTTTCTTATAAGAGCTTTGTACAAAATAATTTCTGTATGCGCTCCTATATCATTTATCTGAATGCGATAAAACTTTAGTAAAAGTTTTTACCCAAGTCCGCAAAGCTTTTCAAATTATTACAACCGTTTAAAATATTCTTTTTTGAGCCAGGGGCCCTATGTTCTATTTTTCCTATATGAGCTATACAAATACAATTTCAAACAGAGCTAATGTGTGGATGGATATATTTTTAATAAAATACAAATAGCGACATTAAATTGTGTGTGTCACATAGTAATTAGGTTTCTGAAGTAGTTACAACACTTTTAAAATAATCCGTTTTTGGCCGTTGGCTCCAAAATCGTTATTTTTCTTATATGAGCTTTGTAAAAAATAATATCCGTATGCACTCCTATACCATTTATCTGAATGCGATACAACTTCAGTAATATGTTTCTTTTTTTAAAATTTTTTGATATAATAAGTAGGTTTCTGAAGTAATACAACAATTCTACAATATTCCGTTTGTGGCCGGGGGCCTTAATTCGTTTTCCACCATTTATTATCTATATAATTATCGTATGCATTCCTATACCATTCATCCGATTGCGATAAAAACTTTGGTGAATTGATATGCGCGCTCCCGCAAATGTTTCTAAATTAGAACAACATTTTACAATATTTCGCATGGGCCGATGTCCTTAAATTCGTTTTGTTTTCTTTAACAAACTTTATCAAAATAATTTCAAACGGAGCTATCAACTCAACCGCCCTTCAACAAATGCCTACAGACATCAATTTGTAGCAAGAGCAGAGAAAACACGTTTTTGCATGTTTAGTGTAGAGAGTATTTTTGTTGTTTTTATTAATAAGCTTGAATTTTGTGATGTATTTTAGAATCGGATATAGCTTTGTAAATGTGTTGTGATTTTGAATAGCAATGATGTAGTAATACATCTATTATATAAGAATGATCTATGCTGACCGTAACTCACAAAGAACCGATACGATTTAAATACGTTCCCATTTTTTAAAACAATCATAATTTTCTTCAATTATTTTAAGGAACTCGAATTAATGGTAATGCGAAAAATATATTGTATATTCGCTTTAATTTTAATAAAATTTTAAGTATTAATAATATAAATTACAAATAAATCTGGAGTAACAACTAACAACTATTTTAAACATTTTATATGTGGTTGAAAGTTATGAAAATTAATAAAACAAATTATAATCAAAGAATTACACTGTAATCACATTTATCGGGGAAACCAAAACATCTGTTGATTGTAGTGCATTTTTTAAAGTACGTTCCAAATATTGCGTACTAAAAGTAAAATTAATTTGTTCTAAATAATAACGCAAATGACCTCAGAACTCAAATTGTCTATTTATTCAATGCAAAAATTTATCTGATTTAATAACCGCGCCTAATAAAATTGATAATGTATTTCCCCCTTCCTAAAAGTAAAATTAATAAATATAATAGATTGCTTTTTAAATTGCTACAATTTAAAAAATGAAATACAATTTTTGCTTTTTATTTTTAACGTTTAATAAATTTTTACTTTTATTCTTTCCAAAAATATACATTTATGAAATTTAAAAATTAGTAAAATAAATTTAAAAAAAACCCCTAACCTTTAAATATACTTTTAATACGAAAATGCTGTTTAATGCAATCAGTGCAGCGAAACTACATATCCAAATAGCATCCACTAATGCACTTATCACTCATTTAAATAAGAACAAAGCCTTTGAAATGCAAAAAAATTGTTTTTGCGTAAGTAAGTGGATTACAATCCCCTGGATGATTTTATTAATTTCTTTAAAACTCTGTTTGGGGGAGGGGAAAGTTGACAAAATGAATTTGACAAATAATTTGCCTTCTTAGGTACATATATATGGGGGTTAGGAAATAGGGTGTGTACAATTTTATATCTTTAAATCCAATGATATTACTGTTGTGAAAAATAGATGCTATATTCTCATTTTACGAATTAAGAAAATAAATGACGTTAACACAACGTAAGTACATTTACAAAAGTATATCCATGAATATCAAAACCCATTCATTTTACAAAGAATTACCAGTTTTGTACCGGGGCCCTATAGTAGTTTTTCTTTCTATTTAAATATAATGTCCGTATGAGTTCCTATACTATTCATCTGAATGCGATAAACTTTCAGTGAGTTGTTGTGTGCAGGCCCGCATTAGGTTTCTAAAGAAGTGCACATATTTTACAATATTCCGCTTTGGGCCGGGGGCCTTAAATTCTTTTTTTTTTCTTATATGAGCTATGTAAATATAACGTCAAACAGAGCTATTACATAAGTGGGTGGAATTACATTAAATATGAGCTGTGACATTTCATTTTGTATATGTGACTTAATAAATAGGTTTCTGATTTAGTACAAATATTTCACAATATTACTTTTGGGGCCGGGGGCCCTAAATTTGTTTATATGTAATAAATGAGTCATATAAATATAATTTCAAACATAGCTATTTCATGGGGGTATCAATCGCTATAAGTTTTGGGACTAAATTTCGAAAATCCATGCTTCCCACACGGGCAGCTGCGTGTGGTCTGCTGACACTTCTTAAAACCTTCTAATTAATTCGAATACGCACCAGACGTTTAAAAAAAGGTGGTTATTAGAAGAACTTACAACAAAATTATTAAAACACAGACACTTTATTTCGATGAGTGGCATTGCAACGCATGCCGGGTACTCGCTAGTATATATATAAAAATGAATGTATGTATGTATGTCTGTTTGTCTCGTATGCGCTCCTACACCATTCATGCGATTGCAACAAAACTTTAATGAGTTGTTGGCCACCTACCTGGGCATTTAACTGCGACATTTAAAAACTTTTCAATTATTTTGTTTTCGGCCGTTGGCCCTTCATTCGTTTTTTTTCTTATACGAGCTTTGTAAAAAATATTTCCGTCTGCGCTCCTACGCCATTTGTCTGAATGCGCTAAATCTTGGTTAAAATGTTACAAGCACGCCCACAAAGGTTAGGAAATAATTATAAACGTTTTAAAATATTCCGTTTTGAGCCAGGGGCCCCGTGTTCGTTTTTTCTTATATGAGCTATATAAATATAGTTTAAAACCGTATGCGCTCCTACACCATTCATGCGATTGCGACAAAACATTAGAGAGTTGTATTCCACAAGCTCGCGCATTTTACTGGGTCATTATAACACGTTTAAAATATTTAGTTTTGGCCGTTGGCCCCAAAATCGTTTTTTTTTCTTATATGAGCTTTGTAAACAATATATTTCGTCTGCGCTCCTACACCATTTATTCGAATACGCTAAAACTTTGACGAGATGTTGCGAGGATGTTCACAAAGGTTTTTAAATTATTACAACCGTTTTAAAATATTCCGTTTTGAGCCAGGGGCCCCATGTTCGTTTTTTCTTATATGAGCTATATAAATATAGTTTCAAACCGAATGCGCTCCTACACCATTCATGCGATTGCGACACAATATTGGAGAGTTGTATTCCATAAGCTCGCGCATTTTACTGAGTCATTATAACACTTTTAAAATATTTTGTTTTGGCCGTTGGCCCCAAAATCGTTTTTTTTCTTACATGAGCTTTGTAAACTATAGGTTTCGTCTGCGCTCCTACACCATTTATTCGAATACGCTAATGTTCGTTTTTTCTCATATGAGCTATATAAATATAATTTCAAACCGTATGCGCTCCTACACCAATCATGTGATTGCAACAAAACTTTTTTGAAAGGTTGTCCATAAAGTCGCGCATGTTAATGGGTAATTACAATACTTTTAAAATATTCCGTTTTCAGCTGTTGGCCCCAAAATCGTTTTTTTTCTTATATGAGCTTTGTACAAAATAATTTCGGTATGCGCTCCTATACCATTCTTCTGAATGCGATAAAACTTTAGTTAGATGTTTTTCCCACGCCCGCAAAGCTTTTCCAATTATTACAACCGTTTAAAATATTCTGTTTTGAGCCAGGGGCCCCATGTTCTATTTTTCCAATATGAGCTATATAAATATAATTTCAAACCGTATGCGCTCCTACACCATTCATGCGATTGCAACAAAACTTTGTTGAAATGTTTTCCATAAGGTCGCCCATGTTAATGAGTAATTACAATACTTTTAAAATATTCCGTTTTCAGCCGTTGTTCCCAAATTCTTTTTTTTCTTATATGAGCTTTGTACAAAATAATTTCTGTATGCGCTCCTATAACATTTATCTGAATGCGATAAAACTTTAGTAAAATATTTTACCCAAGTCCGAAAAGCTTTTCAAATTATTACAACCGTTTAAAATATTATTTTTTGAGCCAGGGGCCCTATGTTCTATTTTTCCTATATGAGCTATACAAATACAATTTCAAACAGAGCTAATGTGTGGATGGATAGATTTTTAATCAAATACAAATAGCGACATTAAATTGTGTGTGTCACATAGTAATTAGGTTTCTGAAGTAGTTACAACACTTTTAAAATAATCCGTTTTTGGCCGTTGGCTCCAAAATCGTTATTTTTCTTATATGAGCTTTGTAAAAAATAATATCCGTATGCACTCCTATACCATTTATCTGAATGCGATACAACTTCAGTAATATGTTTCTCTTTTTTTAATTTTGTGATATAATAAGTAGGTTTCTGAAGTAATACAACAATTCTACAATATTCCGTTTGTGGCCGGGGGCCTTAATTCGTTTTCCACCATTTATTATCTATATAATTATCGTATGCATTCCTATACCATTCATCCGATTGCGATAAAAATTTTGGTGAATTGATATGTGCGCTCCCGCAAATGTTTCTAAATTAGAACAACATTTTACAATATTTCGCATGGGCCGATGTCCTTAAATTCGTTTTGTTTTCTTTAACAAACTTTATCAAAATAATTTCAAACGGAGCTATCAACTCAACCGCCCTTGAACAAATGCCAACAGACATCAATTTGTAGCAAGAGCAGAGAAAACACGTTTTTGCATGTTTAGTGTAGAGAGTATTTTTGTTGTTTTTATAAATAAGCTTGAATTTTGTGACGTATTTTAGAATCGGATATAGCTTTGTAAATGTGTTGTGATTTTGAATAGCAATGATGTAGTAATACATCTATTATATAAGAATGATCTATGCGGACCGTAACTCACAAAGAACCGATACGATTTAAATATGTTCCCATTTTTTAAAACAATCATAGTTTTCTTCTATTATTTTAAGGAACTCGAATCAATGGTAATGCGAAAAATATATTGTATATTCGCTTTAATTTTAATAAAATTTTAAGTATTAATAATATAAATTACAAATAAATCTGGAGTAACAACTAAGGAACTATTTTAAACATTTTATATGTGGTTGAAAGTTATGAAAATTAGTAAAACAAATTATAATCAAAGAATTACACTGTAATCACATTTATCGGGGAAACCAAAACATCTGTTGATTTTAGTGCATTTTTTAAGTACGTTCCAAATATTGCGTAATAAAAGTAAAACTAATTTGTTCTAAATAATAACGCAAATGACGTCAGAACTCAAATTGTCTATTTATTCAATGCAAAAATTTATCTGATTTAATAACCGCGCCTAATAAAATTGATAATGTATTTCCCCCTTCCTAAAAGTAAAATTAATAAATATAATAGATTGCTTTTTAAATTGCTACAATTTAAAAAATGAAATACAATTTTTGCTTTTTATTTTTAACGTTTAATAAATTTTTACTTTTATTCTTTCCAAAAATATACATTTATGAAATTTATAAATTAATAAAAAAAAAACAAAAAAAAAAACCTAACCTTAAATATACTTTTAATACGAAAATGCCTTTTAATGCAATCAGTGCAGCGAAACTACATATCCAAATAGCATCCACTAATGCACTTATCACTCATTTAAATAAGAACAAAGCATTTGAAATGCAAAAAAATTGTTTTTGCGTAAGTAAGTGGATTACAATCCCGTGGATGATTTTATTAATTTCTTTAAAACTCTGTTTGGGGGAGGGGGAAGTTGACAAAATGAATTTGACAAATAATTTGCCTTCTTAGGTACATATATATGGGGGTTAGGAAATAGGGTGTGTACAATTTTATATCTTTAAATCCAAAGATATTACTGTTGTGAAAAATAGATGCTATATTCTCATTTTACGAATTAAGAAAATCAATGACGTTAACACAACGTAAGTACATTTACAAAAGTATATCCATGAATATCAAAACCCATTCATTTTACAAAGAATTACCAGTTTTGGACCGGGGCCCTATAGTAGTTTTTCTTTCTAATATGAACTATTTAAATATAATGTCCGTATGAGTTCCTATACTATTCATCTGAATGCGATAAACTTTCAGTGAGTTGTTGTGTGCAGGCCCGCATTAGGTTTCTATAGAAGTGCAAATATTTTACAATATTCCGCTTTGGGCCGGGGGCCTTAAATTCTTTTTTTTTCTTATATGAGCTATGTAAATATAACGTCAAGCAGAGCTATTGCATAAGTGGGTGGAATTACTGTGACATTTCATTTTGTATATGTGACTTAATAAATAGGTTTCTGATTTAGTACAAATATTTCACAATATTACTTTTGGGGCCGGGGGCCCTAAATTTGTTTATATGTAATAAATGAGCCATATAAATATAATTTAAAACATACCTATTGCATGGGGGGATCAATCGTTATATGTTTTGAGACGAAATTTGGAAAATCCATGCTTCCCACACGGACAGCTGCGTGTGGTCTGCTGACACTTCTTAAAACCTTCTATTTAATTCGAATACGCACCAGACGGTTAAAAAAATGTGTTTATTAGAAGAACTTACAAAAAAATTATTAAAACACGGACACTTTATTTCGATGAGTGGCATTGCAACGCATGCCGGGTACTCGCTAGTATTAATAATAATAATATTCAAACAGCCTCCGTCTCTTTCTTTTCCCCCATCACTTATTTCTAAAAAAAACGGGCTCTACATCTAATTTTGTTGCTATTTTTGTAGATGAGTCTAGTGCATTTCCAAATCCATTTGCACTATAGTCAATTAAATAATCAGTGATACTATCCATTAGTGAAA
Organism: Omphiscola glabra; assembly: GCA_964017045.1. Classification (NCBI taxonomy): domain Eukaryota; kingdom Metazoa; phylum Mollusca; class Gastropoda; family Lymnaeidae; genus Omphiscola; species Omphiscola glabra. Next base: position 35,006,192 of record OZ024799.1, read on the forward strand.
TTGCCGTATGATTTCACAGAGGTGCTATTCATTGTTTTACTGACAACATTTACCCAGCCTAAGATATCATACCAGACATTTATCATCATTAAAAAAACATTATCTTCTATTTGTGATACAAGTGTTTCTGCTTCATGTCGCACTACAAATTCAGACGCAGACAATACTGGATTTAACAAATTTAATTCTACGATCCCATCTAGTTTCGCCTAAAGGTTTTACAGTGAGGTAGTTAACATGTTTATTCTCTTTCAAAAAATCAATTATACTTTCATATGATCCTTGACATGTAGTTTCTATAACATTCTTATATACATGAAAATGTTCTTTTATTGCTATGTCTCCTACTTCTAAAAATCTAATAGAAAATGACAGCTGCTCCACGTGACAAATATATGTTATACAGTCTAAAATAAAGCAGAAATTTTTGTCGGATTTAGCTGGCTAAATAATTTTTTTCTTCATCGGCATTTGCTAAAACTATATGAACATTACTTCCATAATAGTGAACGAGACATTTTTGGACACAACTCGACGTAGATGTTCATTCATTGTTAACTCGAATTTTCCAAGTAAATCATCCAGACCTAAAAAAAAATCCAATTATGGGGTGTAAACAATCAAGTCTGAAGTGCCTATACAATCTAAATTTCGTTCAGCTAAATATTGAGTGACGTCATTCATCATCGTCATGTCCCTTAGTCCTGGGACCGTTGGGGCGTCACAGAGCACAAGAAAATTCCCCTTCTCCATTCCCCTCAGTCTTCTGCACTACGCATAGCATCGCCCAGTTTTAATCGCGTCCACTTTTTGATATTATCTTCCAATCTTTTTCTCTGTCTTCCTCTTCTTCTTCCTCCTCTAGTTGTGCCCTGCATGATTTCTTTGGCGAGCCCTTGTTTTCTTGTAACGTGGCAATACCACTCAAGTTTGCGCTTTTTTTACAGACACCAGGAAGTCATTGTACTGCCTAAATTACTTGTTGAATCCTTTCTTTCACTTGTTCATTGATGATATGGTCTCTATAGCAGATGCCAGGAATGCCTCTAAAACATCGAATCTCCATCGCCTTTATTTTCCTTTCAAGTTCTGCTGTTAATGTCCAGGACTCACAGGCATATAAGAAAATGGAGAGGACTAATGAGCGCATTAGCCTGATTTTGATGCTGGGGGCTATATTTTTGTCGTTCCATATTTTCTTGAGCCTCTTTAGTGCTGTTGTGGTCTGCGCAATCCTGGACATCAATTTTTGCTTGGAGCCTTCTTCCGAAACTATTACTCCAATTTACTTGAAGCTGCCTACTGTCTCTAATATATCCTCCCCGACCTTAATTTTAGTGGCATTGCCAGTGGTGCTATTCTTCATCATTTTGGTCTTTTCTGCACTTATGGGCATGCCAAAAGACGATGAAGTGGCGTCATTAAACGTTAAGCCAATGTTCCTGTTCTGTCTCCACTTGTGACTGAAGTTCCTTATCAATAGCTTTATTAGTCTGTAATCTCTGTGATGTTTTAAACAATATACGTTATATGTTATTGTCCTGTCTATTGATTCAAGCTTCAACAAACCTTGTTCTACCATTTCATTTACGGTATATCACTATAAATTATAAATGGTTTAAAACAAAATACAGGAAAGCTATATTTCGCGAAGTACTGTACTATATTATATATAAAAGGGAGATGCCAGATCACAAGCATGCCTATTTAACTGGTCAGTCATATGCCCCGAGAAAGCTGCTCCTAGGCAATATAATACTTCTAAGGACAAGTGCGTGTTGGCGTAGCCGCTGGTGAAGTCAGTGTTCACGCTGGTGAGGTCAGTGTTCACGCTGGTGAAGTCAGTGTTCACGCTGGTGAAGTCAGTGTTCAAGTTGGTGAAGTCAGTGTTCACGTTGGTGAGGTCAGTGTTCACGCTGGTGAAGTCAGTGTTCACGCTGGTGAAGTCAGTGTTCACGCTGGTGAAGTCAGTGTTCATGCTGATGAAGTCAGTGTTCACGTTGGTGAGGTCAGTGTTCACGCTGGTGAAGTCAGTGTTCACGCTGGTGAAGTCAGTGTTCACGCTGGTGAAGTCAGTGCTCAACTTTGCAGCGTGCATTTATACATTTAGTTTAAAGCTTATAACGACCTACCGTTGTCTCCACAATTGCAATATATGAACAAAATTAACACAGTGGTCGAATATATAATTTTATAGTGCATAACTTTATTAACTGTTAACAAATAACTGTAAAGACGCCAAACCTTTATTCACACAATTGTTATATCACTTATTATGGTTTTGATTTGAATTTTTTACTATAGCATAAACAAAACTGTGTACATGTCATTTAAGTTTTTAAAAAGAAACTTAAATGACATGTACACATGTCATTTAAGTTTAAAAAAAAACAAAAAAAAACTTAAATGACATGTGTACATGTCATTTAAGTTTTTAAAAAGAAATATTAATCCACTTCATTAACTATCATCACATCATTTTCTCCTTGTCTTTGAGGCATCGGAGAGCTCTCTGACAACCATTTGTTTATAGCCCTCCCAGTAGACTCGAGTCACCAGATCCTCCTGCAGTTTCTCATCGCTGGGAAACGGGGAAACCTGAAGTTAAACGCTTTACGTGAATGTTGATCTCAAATAGAAAACACGAGCGAACAAAATACAGCACATTTGTTAAATCGATAATGTTTAATTTTTAGTCAAGAGACAAATGAAATGAAACGCGACTACTCTTGAGTTGTTGGGTTTAAGTGCGTGGATTCATTAGCTTTAAATGTTAGTTCTTATGTCCATTGAAATATATAGAGAAAACTCTTTGTCTCCAATTTAATTTGCATTCATGGGAGTGGGGTTGAAGTGCGCAATGTGTGGGGGTGGAAGTGCGCAAATGGAGTATTACAGATGGTATGAACATTTTTTATATAGTGGTGAATCTTGACTACAAAAAATTTCACAGAAGCCTCAATTTATTGGAATACACAATTGAAATCTGTCATGAATAAAATCCACCATACTTTTTTTTAAATATTATTTTACTATTCTTATTACTGTAATAAAAAGAAATATCGTTTTAAGTGGGGAGAAAGGATTCACACCTCAATTTGGAGTCGCCCCAAGAGCTGGGGTGGGCAGTTCTTCAGAAACAGCTTTTTGTTGACCAAAAGACAGTCCGCCCCGCTGCTGACCACACAGAGGCTGGGCTGGTCAGTAAATAAACATTGCGCCAAGCCCTGGAATTGTATACAACATAACGTTTGGAATTGTATACACTATAACGTTTGGAATTGTATACACTATAACGTTTGGAATTGTATACACTATAACGTTTGGAATTGTATACACTATAACGTTTGGAATTGTATACACTATAACGTTTGGAATTGTATACACTATAACGTTTGGAATTGTATACACTATAACGTTTGGAATTGTATACAACATAACGTTTGGAATTGTATACACTATAACGTTTGGAATTGTATACAACATAACGTTTGTACTCATAGGACATATATCTGATATGAGATTTAAAAGTGTTCCTGTAGGTAAACAGGACACAGGGTCATTGTTTTGAACTAAAGTGTTTTTGGATTAAATACTTTTAACATTTACATCCATTCTCTAATAATATCCAGTTTCATTAACATGATATCTTTACTTTTAAAAAATGTAATAAATTAATATTGATTATTTCTTTTAAGATATAGTTTAAGATCCAATAATTTAACAACAAATAGTTGTTTATAAAAAAAAAATATTCCTTAAAAATGACTAAGCTCCAGAGAATTCGACATGTGAACGAAGGGGCCAAAACTGCTTATTTTTAAAAGCTGAATGTTAGTGTGTACTGTATATACAAATAAAAAAACGTAATCGCTGCCCTATTGTCGTTCTTTGACCGAGACTAAAAATTGTTCAACGTACTTGTCCGTTAGTAGCCGCTGTTAATGACGTAGCTAGGGTTAATAGCCTCTCGGCTGGTCAGTGACGTAGCTAGGGTTAGTGCCACCCGGGGCTGGTTAAGAATTTTGCCGCCCCTTCCACGCAATTTTTTTTTGCATTTGGCCCATAATGCCGACAGTCCATATGAAGAAAAATAGTGCAGCCCTTGGTGGACCCCACCCCCCCCCCCCCACCCAAATCCGTCCCCTTCCAACGTTACTGCAGACGACGATGAGAGTCAAATAGATTTAGTGTAATAAAGGGAGAATTTAAGGGTAAAACATTTGGGGAAAACCCCGAAAAAAAATTTATAATTTTAGTTCTTGCTTTTAAAAATAAAATAGTATCTCCTATAAGATAGGTTTAATGGTTTGCCACCATTTATTAGTCATCTTTGATCAAGTGTGGTTCTCTGTTCAAAAGTGTTTCCGCCAAAGCCTTTATGTGTGTTTATTGAATAAAAGCATTGTTTGAAGTGTAATTTTAAGGCCAACGCGTTCTAAACGTAACGATACACTCACAAAGACGCCGCCTTTAGTCAGGGTCTGGACAAACACAAACTGTGGGTTACGATCAGCCTCTGATGTGCTCTTGGGCTGGAAGTACATGAGGGATAAGAATCTGTTTTGGTGGCGCTTCAGTGGCATAAGAAACTCATTTAAATTATGTTCTGTATTTGAAAAACGTAGTCAATCCTCGTATTTACTAGCCGATATACCCGGCTGTTCTCGGGTTTGTATCAGAAAAAAAAAACCCACAAAACAACTTCTAAAGCGTTAACAGAGTAGACCTACACTTAAATTTAGCGCACTGTCAAAAGCATTTCCCTAAAGTATAAGTTATTATTATTATTATTAAATTCTCCAAAGTAAACCAAGATTTGTATGACTCTTGTAAACAATTAATTTGGAGCTGATCCCGTTTCGGTTGATAACCCGCCAAACATTAGGGAGGACCGGCTATAGCCCACCAAACATTAGGGAGGACCGGCCACAGCCCGCCAAACAATCGCAACCTAAATGCGGGAAATTAAAAAAAAACATGTATTCAAGAAACTTTATAAGATTCCCAATTTATGCTAGCCCCACCCCCTTTTTGAACTATATGAATAAGCTAATCTCCCACCTCCATTAAACACCGCAGATTTATGCCAACATATTTAAAGTCAGACGATTTCCATAAAATAAAATAAAAATGCTACGCCCCCAATGCACTTCCGGTATTTTTAAGAGCCTCATTTAGCGCAGTTACTGGGAATTGTTATTCCATGAAATCTGCGTCGGCTGATAATGTTCGTGAGATTGCTACATAATATAAAATAATATATTGCATTACTGATTAATGTTTCAATAAAATAATATGAGGGGGGGGAGGGGGGTGTGCAATTATTTTAGTTAATAAGTTTCCTTAAAAAAAATTACAAAGTTTGAATGAAATAACGCTACCTTCAAGTTGTATGTCAAATTCAAAAAGTCCAAAAATGTTTTCTTTCCCCCCAGAAACTCATCGGCATCCATATCATATGAACAGGAACGGTCTGAAACATTGGTAGTTTTTCATGTGTGGAGTTTATATTTAAGATAAGTAAGATTTAAATTGTGTTACAGATCCATATTAACTGAAACTAACACATTTTCTCAGCTGAAACTTACTTTACACAAAGAATGTCACAAAGAGACTTCATGGGTTCCAAGGGTAAACCAACTTCTTGTGTTGTGTTGAAGCGCACTCAATGAAAATAGATCTATCTACCACGTCTACTTTACTCGGAGTGGGGGGGGGGGGGAGGGGTCATCAACTACTTTAGTTCCTTCTCATTTTCGTTATTTTCCATTAGCAAGGAGCTATGACTAACATGTTTATTAAACTAATCATAAGCTAAATTATATCAATTAAAAACTTAATGCGCCCCGGCCCCCCACAAAAATCTTTTTTCCCCATACTCACATACACCCACAGTGATATATATTTAAGTGTTAAGATTTTTTAGTTTTTAAAGGAAAAAATTTAGAACCTTCTATACTGCCAAATTATTAAAGCTATGAGACACCTTTAATTGATGTCTTCTTTTATTTCTATAGCACAGTGGTTCCAAACCTTCTTTTGGGCTCTGCGGACGCTACAGGAAACTCCCAAACACTATTTACTTGTAAGGCACATAGGTTCGACTTAAGGGGCTTCACTCTCCCGCTTCATCTGCTCCCCCACCCTCATAGCAACTGATTCTAGGGCGACGCCAGTCAAAAAGTTTGGGAAGCAATGCTACAGCAGAAGACCATGTCGCTTGACAATGCTACAGCAGAAGACCATGTCGCTTGACAATGTTACAGCAGAAGACCATGTCGCTTGACAATGCTACAGCAGAAGACCATGTCGCTTGACAATGCTACAGCAGAAGACCATGTCGCTTGACAATGCTACAGCAGAAGACCATGTCGCTTGACAATGCTACAGCAGAAGACCATGTCGCTTGACAATGCTACAGCAGAAGACCATGTCGCTTGACAATGCTACAGCAGAAGACCATGTCGCTTGACAATGCTACAGCAGAAGACCATGTCGCTTGACGGCCAAAACTCATGCCTGCACATTTAGATTGTTCTTAAATCGGATGAAGGTCGATTTCAACAAAGAGCCGTATAGCATTTAATGGTGCAACACATACATACATTTCACTTGAATTATTTATTTCAGAATGTTATGACCTCTTTGAAATCTGGTATGTCCAAGGGCAGGTTCCACGTCACGACCTTTTCTTCTGGTGACCACGGGATCCTTTAAGATATGGATAATTTTCATAACAATACTAGCTAAATAATTATATCATCATAATGAATCATAATTATACTCTTTCACAAAAAAAACTCTTCCAAAAAATACTATTGCACAAAAAAACTCTTGCACAAAAATACCCTTTCACAAAAATACCCTTGCACAAAAATACCATGCCGGTCGATACAGTAATGAAGAAGACCAAATGAATTTAAGTATATTATTTTATAATGACGGGTATATACATACAGTGTGTAGATACGGTCAAAATAAATAAATGAGCAGGAAGATTTCAGCATGTTGTGTCCAACATAACGAAAGATTAACGTTAATTAGTGACTTTATTTGGCATGATGGTGTCTCAGACTCCTCTGCCCTTGTTCGAAACATATAACAGACTTTTCAGAAGTGTTTTTCCTGCTTGATTGGTAGGGTGGTAGACGGGGGTATGAGTGGGGGCAAATAGGAAGTAGTAATTTTTAGTTTTGAGGTTAGGCTCCGAGTTTGTCACCCAAGGCTAAATTACTGCATGCCTCGGGTCATGTTGTTTTAGGGACTATATATTTTTAGACCCCCCCCCCCCCCCCCCCAACCACACACAAACTTTAATGAATACCAAATAAGTTCTAAAACTAAACACAATAAAAGCAGGTTATAAACACAAATAACATTTAGTTATGTTTTTTAAAATACCCTCAGTTCAGTCCATTTGACACTGGGCCCTAGTTCCGAGCTTCGTTGAACCATGACTGAAGAGTGTGGTCGGAAAGGTGTTACCTCTTTTGGGCTTTTGTTACATGTGTTAATACACATTGTGCCACCAGCGCTGTAAGACTGCCTGACTATAACGTCTGATGAACTGTGGGAAACATTTGATCAGTAATAATATTATTGTAAAATAGCGTTGCTTCTGATCGACTAGAATGCAAAATGATTAGGAAGAAACTTAAAACCTGCATAGGCCATTAGGGTGAGATTATACCAGTGGAGTAGATTTATATAAAATATATTTACAATATTTAATGTGAACTGTGGCGTCTGGTGTTACAGTAATGCCTGGTGTTAAAGTGATGTCTAGTGAACAGTCTGTCTAGTGAATAGTGATGTCTGGTGATACAGGGATGTCTACTGATACAGGAATGTGTAGTGAGAAGTGATGTCTGGTGATACAGTGATGTCTAGTGAACAGTGATGTCTGGTGATACATTGATGTCTAGTGAGCAGCAATGTTTGGTGATACATTGATGTCTAGTGAGCAGCAATGTTTGGTGATACATTGATGTCTAGTGAGCAGCAATGTTTGGTAATACATTGATGTCTAGTGAGCAGCAATGTTTGGTGATACAGTGATGTCTAGTGAGCAGCAATGTCTGGTGATACATTGATGTCTAGTGAGCAGCAATGTTTGGTGATACATTGATGTCTGGTGATACAGGTATGTTTGGTGATACATTGATGTCTAGTGAGCAGCAATGTTTGGTGATACAGTGATGTCTAGTGAGCAGCAATGTTTGGTAATACATTGATGTCTGGTGATACAGGTATGTTTGGTGATACAGTGATGTCTAGTGAGCAGCAATGTTTGGTGATACATTGATGTCTAGTGAGCAGCAATGTCTGGTGATACAGTGATGTCTAGTGAGCAGTGATGTCTGGTGAGCAGCAATGTTTGGTGATACATTGATGTCTAGTGAGCAGCAATGTCTGGTGATACATTGATGTCTAGTGAGCAGCAATGTTTGGTGATACATTGATGTCTAGTGAGCAGCAATGTTTGGTGATACATTGATGTCTAGTGAGCAGCAATGTCTGGTGATTCATTGATGTCTAGTGAGCAGCAATGTTTGGTGATACATTGATGTCTAGTGAGCAGCAATGTTTGGTGATACATTGATGTCTAGTGAGCAGCAATGTTTGGTGATACATTGATATCTAGTGAGCAGCAATGTTTGGTGATACATTGATGTCTGGTGATACAGGTATGTTTGGTGATACATTGATGTCTAGTGAGCAGCAATGTCTGGTGATACATTGATGTCTAGTGAGCAGCAATGTCTGGTGATACATTGATGTCTAGTGAGCAGCAATGTCTGGTGATACAGTGATGTCTAGTGAGCAGTGATGTCTGGTGAGTGTTTTTTGTTTTTTTTTTGGGTTGGGGGGGGGGAGAAATCACCTCATCATAAAATAAAGCATGTTATAATCATTCAATTGATTAGACATTGCAATGAGGTCTTGTTACGCAAATTTGCCCCATTGATTCCATAAATAGCTATTAAGCCATAGTGAGAAAGGGATAAAATTAATGAGCAGTCTTCTAAAATTTGTTCATAAATCTAGATGGTTATCGATGTCTATTTGTTTAAATGTATAATATAATGTATAAAGTGATTGTAAAAAAGAAGATGTTCCCGTAAATCCCCACTAAGTACATCGCGTTTGAAGTGCCTCTTTGTTTTGGTAGTGTGCTTTCAACCTTACCAATAACGAGATCATTTCCTTTCGTTACCTTTGCTTGACTGAAGTTTTAGAAGATCCAGTTTTTGTCCATAAAGTAGTTGAACTGACTTTTGTCAATTTTTTCATGACCGCCACGGAGCCCTGCGATATAAAAATAACAAATTAAAAAGACAATTTAAAAAAGAAAAGATTTTTTGAGAATTATTGCTAAATTCGATTTGTTCCCATTATTTTAACTTAAAATGCAATTTTCTTTACTTTTGCTAGGAAAATTATCCTATTGTTTGATGAACATAAACTAGTTCAGGACTTTAAATATATTTCCTGCTCTACCATATACGCGAATCACTGGCCCTTTATATGCAGTGCCGGTTTTAGGTAGAGGCAATATGTGCGACTTCCTAGAGCGGCATTCTTTTAAGAGGCAGAAAGCTCTAGCAAAATAAAAAGAGCGCAAAAAAATAAAAACATAACGACAATCTGTGTATGATGTTGAGAGGGGCCCTTCGATGCTCAAACGAAAACAAATCTTTTTTTAAAAATCGTTTCTTTAATTTTGCTACAATATACAAAGAAAGAAAGATTGCAGAGACGTTGGATTTGACTTAATGTAGGCTTTTTCATGTAAAAAAAACAACCAACAAAGAGATTTTTTTCTTGAAATAGATACTTTTACAGTCTTAAGGCTTATACATATTTGCCTTTACAGAAGGGTTTGTGTCGGTAGCCTAGTTATTTAAAGTAAACCGCTGAAGAAAACCGTGTTTATCCTTAAATAAAAAACTAAAGATAAACCATTGAAATAACGCTAAGTCAGCCCAGCACGGATCGCGATCTTGACAAAAACCGTCTTGAAATATCATATATACTGGTAAACGCGAAGTCCGCAGGGGTTTCTTTGGGGCATCATGTTTTCCTTTGCATTTGTCTTATGTCATGCCACACTGGATCCAAAGCATGTCATCAACAGCGTGTGACGCTGACCATCAGTGGTGTAGCTTTAGGGTTAGTGCCACCCAAGGAAGAAAATCAAGATTTTCGCCCCCCCTCCCCTTTTTTCTCCACGCAAAAAAACTCTGCAGTTGTCCGAAATGCCGCCACTGCGCACCCGTTCCTACGCCACTGCAGACCATTGCTTTGGTCACCAGTCTGCTATCACGCTGTGTATGTCTAAAATATAACATGATGAAACAGCGCGTTGCCAGAAGATAAGCTACTACACTGATGGTTGTAAAGGATTTTAAAAGAAAACCCGTCGAGGCACCATTTCCAATAAAAATGGTTTAATCCATCTTCATTTTCACTGCTTAAACATGTGGAGACTTGAGCTATAAACTGTTTACAAACGCAAGCACGCGTTCAAGATTCGGGAGATTCACTGCCGTTATCTTTTGCGCATTCTACTGAGTATAATCGAGCACGTTTGTGCAGTTCATTTGAAGATTTTAAAAAGATTTTGGTGAAGATAAACAAGAAGCGAAATCAATCTTGCCAAATGTGAACGTGTACACATTTATTTGCATGCTAAGCAATGGGGCAGTTTGAAAAATAAGTTAGTTTGTTATCTAACCTAAAAGACGCCGGCTATTAAGTTCTTTGCAAATTCCTTCAGATTGTATTGGGGATGCATTTGTAAAAATAAACTTGAATGTTTATAACTGCTGTCGAAGCCAATACACAGGAATGGCGTCCATTCAAAAATGTGTCCAGCATCAGTTGAAGAAACGATGACTGAATCATCAAAATAGGGACCCTAACTTAAACGGGCGTTTCTTTATATGCATGCCATTTTAATAAGGCTGTTTATATTCATATATAGACATAACTTCCACAAAATGTACATAACAAAATATGTTCAAACACATAAAGAGAGCGTATTGAAAGTTTAAGTAGCGTTTGCATAATATCACATTAACCAAAGTGTTTAAAAAATTAAATGACGTGCTTGGCCTTATTAGCCAACCTTTCCATAGTTATATCCTACATGTTGCTGCTCTAGAAGAGTTCTTTATGGACAATTTCTTTCTTTGTTGTAAATGCTCACTACACACTCTTTGAAATTATTTTAACCAACGTTCTTCAACTCACCGATTTAATGATGATGAGCCAGTCGGAGTAGTTGCTGTCTTTCACAAGGACAGAGCCACGCCTTAAACAAGACAGTAGACGTGTTCAATAACTTTATAAGCAAGTCGTTAATACCAATTACCATTGAAGCCCTTAGTAATGAAGTTGTGTAGTTTCTTTACATTTTAACATAATATACTAACTTATTTAATATAAAATATTACTTCAGTATCAGAAAGATAAAGAATTACGTACAGAAAGCAAAGGCATTTGAGCTTAAAGCCATCCACTCCCCATCCAATCCATTTCCTCACCCACACACACATTCGAATTCTCCAAGACTAACCCACCAATATTCTTCACGCCCAAATCTTCCACTCTAAAACTAAACCAGGCTTTGGAGGAAAGTGCCTCTCTGAAACTTGGGACTTTGGCGATCTAAAGTTACGTATTCAATAGAGGAAGGCGACGCCATGGTTTAAGTTAGGACCAAAGATATAATTTCTAAAAAAAATGTAACAACTTCTAAAAAATCTTCATTAGTTGGAAATTACCCATGTAAGTTTGAATACAATTGTCGTTTTTTAGGTCTGGGTCTTAGATGTTTTTTCTTAACTAGGTTTCTTAGTTAGTTATGAAGGCAGGTTATTGGAATGCAGACATTTTTCTTATTTGTCTGGAAGGCGGGTATTCTTCTGAGCTTGATGGAAGGCAGATATCTTTCTAAGTTAGGTGGGCCGTAGGTATTTTTGTTAGTTAGGTTGAATTTAGATATTCTGCTGAGCTTGATGGAAGCTGCCTGGGATATAGCTTAGTTCTTTGAGATTCTTTGAAGAGATACAGAGAAAGAAGAGAAAGGAAGGAAAGAGGTAGAGAGAAATAGAGAGGAGCAATTAGAGAGAATATGTAAGCGAATATACAAACAATACGTGCTTAAAATATCCAAAGGCGACACTTGTATGGTCAGCTTTGTCCAGTATGAGCTCTATGGGCCAGCCATTGAGGAAAGGGAGTGACCTGGAATTTGATGATAATTATTTTGTTGACGCGTTAAACATAGATACATGATTATGTAAGCTCCCATGCCTACGTTCAAATTGTATCTTAAACTGAAACATTCTCACGGTTGCCACGCTACGCACAGTATTATATACATCCAAATACGGCAAATTGAAAACCTGGCAGTGTGCTGATATTAATGGTTAGAAATTATGCTGCATAGCATCGATTTTATGTCATCATAAATCATCACGGACATTATTTCATTACATAGACATCATAGAACTGTGCATGTTAGTTTCATTGATAATTTTTTTTAAAACTTAGACACCCTAGAGGCTCCTAGGCAGTCGATATTTTGCCCTCCTCCCTCTAAAAAGTATATCTTAATTTTATATCAGCAGGGGCGTAGCTAGGGTTGGTGCCGCCTGGGAAGCGGGTTGGTCAAGTTGTTTTTTTGTTGTTTTTTCTTTTGCAGAATCCCTTCAACGGAAAATATCGGCAGTTGGCCGAAACTGCCACCCTTCAATATAGAGAGAGAAATTCCGCCTGGGTGCGGAAAGCACTCCACAACACTCTTTCTACTACACTGCTTAACAGTTACCCTTACTTTGAATTTTGTGTTTGTTAAATATGATGGCCATAACAAGAAAAGGCGGTGCCATGTGGCGAAGCCTAGAAATTTAGCGAAAATAAAGGAGGGGTTTTGGGAAGAAAATACAGAAGAGTTTTTTTATAAATTCAAACTGCAGTGATGCGTTTGGAGAATGCCTGAATGTCAATTTTCCATCATAAAATTATCTTCTGCGTCTTATTAATTCCCTTTATTTTCGTTGCTCTTTACCGATAATACCCCTATACCCACAGTCCCATTTATTAAAGAAAAAGGAGCCGCCCGTTTCTATTGTTCTCAGTTTAACATAGAAAATGCAAAAGTAAATTCAGGTATGTACCAAAATGCGTCTCTGCAATTAGAATTTATCCAAATTTTTCCGTAGAGAGTCTCACTGGCCCCAAAAAAGTGTTGTATTTCATTTAGATTCACTTTAATTTAACACAGCCATGTTTTCAGACTGATAAAGTATCTCTTCGTGTGCCGCTTTAACGCCACACCCATCCCAACCCGCACGTACCCACTGTGATTGTCAAGACAGAACCAGACTCACCTTAAGAACTTGTAATGATCAGGATCGTTAAGATTCTTGACGCCACCGATCATGAAGTGCTGCTGAAAGACCTGGACCATGGAGGATAGAGCTGAATTAATAGATCTGATAAACGGATCTTTCTAAATCACCAACTTTGACAAAATGGTACAACAGATATAAAACTGTTTGTGGGGTATCTAGACAAATAATCATTTCAAAGAGTCATAGCGGTATTTGATATATTTTAGGAGAAAGCCCTAGATCCAGAATTAGCTACTCTACCGCCAATCGACGCATGTAGGTATGGGCTACTAAAGAAGCGGCGGGTTTGGTGGGATGACGTGGAAAGCTGAAATCGAGGGCGCCGAAGGTTCTCGGGTGAAAGTGGCAAAAGAACACAAAAGAAATGCATTTAACGTTAATGTTGACAAATAGCATATGAACCTCTAGTTTTTTTTATGCAAGTGCCAGGAATCTTAAGTTTCAAAGAGAACATTTTAATTAAACTTTTTCTGGGCCACGAACCATCGAAAAATAAAATAAAAAATGTAATACTAACGCATCACCCCTTCACGTTTTATTTTTCAGTTCAAGAAAATCAGGAACGTCGGCCAGTGAGGAATTAGCTCCCCTGAGATTAAGTTTGAGGTTTAGACCGTAACCGGAAGTGCCTAATTAATTTCCGCCCGTCCAGCAGTTTCCCGTCAATTACTTACACTCGATGACAGCCTCAGCAACTCCGTGTAGCTCTTGGTTATGACAGACGACTGGCGACAATCATTATTTATAATTGACAGTTCCTGCAAGTAGTGTAAGTAAAGGTGTTTTTTTTAAAAAAGCTTTTTTTAGTAACACTTTTATATACACTGATAAATGCTGTAATTCTTTTTTTTTTTTGTGAAGAAAATTGTATGCCCAACAAGATTTCTGTAAAATGCAATGAGAAAATCAAAGTCTTACAGTACATTGAACTGTGACGTAGATCGCAATACAAACCACTGGGAAAAACGAGTTGAAAAAAATAAAATCTCAAGCTTTGTAAAGAGACTATGATTACACATTGACACACTAACCCCACTTCGACAAACAGAAACAACAACCTCCAAACATGATCTGCAAACATGCACTCTGGATACTGACCCCAAAAAAGTGTCCCCTTTGCAGGCAGCACTTGACCTCCACACGACCTGTGACGTCATCCTTGACCGCTACCATCACTGCCATTTTAAAATTAATGAGACACATTATGCACTCATCTCTAAGAGGTAGCAAATAGTCAGGCATAGAGCATAAATGGCTGTCAGGAATTGTGATGTAAAGACCAAATAGCTGGCAGGAATGTTGATGTAAAGAATAAATAGCTGCCAGGAATTGTGATGTAAAGAAGAAATAGATGTCAGGAATTGTGATGTAAAGAATAAATAGCTGTCAGGAATTGTGATGTAAAGAAGAAATAGCTGTCAGGAACTGTGATGTAAAGAATAAATAGCTGCCAGGAATTGTGATGTAAAGAATAAATAGCTGTCAGGAATTGTGATGTAAAGAAGAAATAGCTGTCAGGAATTGTGATGTAAAGAAGAAATAGCTGCCAGGAATTGTGATGTAAAGAAGAAATAGCTGCCAGGAATTGTGATGTAAAGAAGAAAAAGCTGTCAGGAATTGTGATGTAAAGAAGAAATAGCTGTCAGGAATTGTGATGTAAAGAAGAAATAGCTGCCAGGAATCGTGATGTAAAGAAGAAATAGCTGCCAGGAATTGTGATGTAAAGAAGAAATAGATGTCAGGAATTGTGATGTAAAGAAGAAATAGCTGTCAGGAATTGTGATGTAAAGAAGAAATAACTGCCAGGAATTGTGATGTAAAGAAAACAAATACAAAATTCAACGGATAAAATTAGAGACTGAATTCGCCTTAAAATACAAGTCATATGTTTGACAGTTAATTTAGACAGATTTACTGTCTAATACAAATCATAGGTGAATTACTCTCTAATACAAGTCATAGGTGAATTACTCTCTAATACAAGTCATAGATTTGACAATTCAGCTTGAAACGTCACTAAAAATGATGTGGTTTTAGTGGAAAAACAAAACAATATTTGTCTATATTACATGTTAATAGAACTTATTTTTTTAAAACAAATCTGGATGTATTCACATAAATTAATATTCAATTCTAGGACGTGATTTTGTAGTTGTTCATCTCTGGGACACAACATAAGAGAAGCTATGTTTGTACTGGGCTTGTTTTGTCCAATGAAGAAAGTTTTTCTTTACTGATATTTTGTTTCGCATTCTTTCAGGTTTTCCTTTATTTCCTTCTTGTTCGTATCTTCTGTTGCCCAACCTGACCACGGTCTGCCCCTTATTATAAAAGTATTGTTCGTCCTTCTCACGCGAAGATGACCGATGTACCTTTCGACTTGTGTAGGACCTTGACGAGCTGTATTTTGTTTAAATATGTGTGACGTCATGAGTGGACCACGCCTTAAACAAAATGGATGTCTTTTAACTATTAATCCATTTTTTAAAAAAATACTAATTTATATTCACATCCATTATTAATTTACATGGTATATATCCAATATTTACCTCGACCATAGAGAACATAGTAGAACGCCTCGGGTGAACGCCCTTGTCGTACAATGATGCGTTTGCCGTCATAACTGTGTAAGATTTGGAAGAATCTTTTAGAAAACATTTACAAGTATTTTTTTAAACAACAAAGTATAAACAAATTTTAAGTCAATTTAAATATTTGTCGATTTTAAAAAAAGTGCTAGCGCTTTTCGCCACCCTCTAGTCCCGGCTCTGATATAACTTCACACAGTGGACGTTTCAAAGTATTTTTACCATTCAAAAGTTCCATATTTGGCCAGAATTTTTTGTAGACGTACTGGATACTCAGCGATGGCGCTGACACCTCTCAGTCCAATCATAACCTTCGATTAAAGAATGAAAGAAAGTAAAGGGTGTTTTTAATCAGGATTCTTAATCATGTTGTAGGAATAAATATACTTTTTTTGTATCCCTAGTACGACAACTGCATTGGAATAGGTAATATACATGGGATATCATCATATGATAATGTGGTCTTATACACGGGATATCATCATATGATACTGTGGTCTTATACATGGGATATCATCATATGATACTGTGGTCTTATACATGGGATGTCATCATATGATACTGTGGTCTTATACATGGGATATCATCATATGATACTGTGGTCTTATACACGGGATATCATCATATGATACTGTGGTCTTATACACGGGATATCACATATGATACTGTGGTCTTATACACGGGATATCACATATGATACTGTGGTCTTATACATGGGATATCATCATATGATACTGTGGGCGATGTTCTATCGTCTCAAAAGAAAAACAACGAATACGATTAGTTTGGCCAGATTTGAAATTAATAACAAAAAGGGAAACGAAAAATCTATTAAAAGACACGTTTCCTTTGAAAAAAGTAGACTTTCCGGTCTTATGAAACAGAGGCCCACTGACCTACTGACCTACTGGCCTACTGGCTTACTGACATACTGGCCTACTGACCTACTGACATACTGACCTACTGGCCTACTGACCTACTGGCCTACTGACCTACTAGCCTACTGACCTACTGTCCTACTGGCTACGCTTCTACTGATACCAATTACTGTCTAGATAACCGGAAGTGGGTTTATACGCCTTACACAAGAAATCTCTACGTCTGTCCTCTGCTCGGACGTAAGTGATAAAATCCGCTTCACCTCGTGTGCTGTTCGCATCTGCAGTGGGAAAAAGGAAATTGATATTTGTTTTCAGTTGTTGTAAATAGAATCCGTTGACTAAAGTGCTACAGCTCGAGTCATGCTTAGAGCGCTAAAAACTATGATACATTGGATTATTAACATATTGACTTAATGCAAAAAGCGCTGTTGTTTGTTATCAGATCCCATTCACGTGGACATATTTCGTTTGTTTGTTAAAGAGATAACAACATGGAGTGAACCTGTCTGTTGGCCTTGAAATAGCTGGCATCAAATGCGTAGTTGCGAGTTTGATCCAGCTGTCCAGGGTTGTCTTCGCTTTGGTTGAGGAACATGTAGAATGGGCTGGACGGTTCGTTTCTTGAGAAAAAGAGAAAGGAAACTAGCATTATTAAGGAAATGAACCAATCAAAATACATAATGATTCTCTATGTGGAAGGCAACCCACAAGCTGCGACTGGGGAAAAGGCTGATTTTAGGCGTCTTCTTTCCAAGAAGTATAAATAAATACACACATTTGCAAGAAAAAATAACTAATTTGGCACCCTTTGAAGAAGGCTCCCGGTGCGGAAACGCACTTGGCCTCCCTCCCTTTGCACGGCTCTGATTGGGGTGGGGGGGGGGGGTTGCGATAAAAACCAGTTGTTCCAACATGAGTCTAGCCCAGTGATTCCCTAAGTGGTCTATATCGACCCCCAGGGGTCGACGACAACTTGCAAGGGGTCCATGTCAGCGGAAAAAAAATTGGGGGTCCATGAAATGAAAATGGGGGTCAACGATAGTGGATCTCATGTAAGCAGGTCGTGACTTCTATTTTGGCATTCCATGAATGGAATAATCCACAAACACAGATATTACCTATTTACTTACATAATATTACCTTTAAATAAAAAGACATATATCTTCCTACATAAATTATAAAATTATCTATGAAGTAAAAATATCAAAAACATAAATGTTCTTGAAACATGATGAAGAATCTTATTAAAATTTAAGTTATTAGGTACATTTTTGATATGTGAATATAAATTTAAATTTTTCAAAGTGAGGAGCACTATACCGGCTGTCAAAAATACCTTTGAAGTTAATGAATTTGCAAAAAATCAATGTCAGGTAAGCAGGTGGTCTACCCAAAACCGAAAAAAATGGCAAGTGGTCTACGAGACAAAAATGTTTGGGGACCTCTGGTCTAGCCGATGAACTTCACCAAGATGGTTGACTTTCAGGTGGCAAGGCCTCTTAAAGAGAAATCACGGCTTAATACTTAAAGAATTATGAAAAAAGTATGGAGGTTTAAAAAAAACATATTGTTTATCACTGATGTATCATCGTATCCCATGAGTTAACCACATTGTATATCATAATCCATCACAGGGCCGGCCTTAGGCCATTGCAACCTATGCGGCCGCAGTGGCCCCGCACTTTCATAGGCCCCGCGCGAATTTATTTTCTATTACGAAATCTTAATTTTCACTTATTGTCCTTATCCCTACCCAGACTGGGCCCCGCGAAATCCGTTTCGCATATTACCCCGCCATTGTTAGGGCCGGCCCTGATGTATCATCATAACTCATGAGTTAACCACATTGTATATGATAATGTACTATCATATCTCATAGAAGACAAACTTACATGACTTTTGAAATGACGTAACGATGCAGCCTACCAAGATTTCCTTGAATGTTCACCCAAAGTTTCACTTTCATCCAACGATGCTGAGATTAAAGAAGAACGTTTTATCCATCCCATTATTTACATTTTGAAAGTGAAAACATCACATTTTTGTTTGCTATTTATTTGATTTCTAATAATCTAATCTTTCCCTATCTCTCACCCTCTTTCTCTCTCTCTCTCTCTCTTTCTCTCTCAAACGAGCCCTTCTCCTCCCTCGTGTCTCTCACTCTCTTTTGCTCTATCTCTAAATAACCATTTCCTGCCTCATGCCTCTCTTTCTCTCAACCTAACCCTCTCCTCTTTCATGTCTCTCTCTCGCTATCTTTCTCTCCTTCTCTCTCTTTTTCTCTCTCTAAACCTAAACCTCTTCACCCTAATGTCTCTCTCTCTCTCGATATCTTTCTCTCTCTCTATTTCTCTATCTCTCTCTCAACATCCCCTCTATTTACTAATGTCTCTCTCTCGCTATCTTTCTCTCTCTGTTTCTCTCTCATCGTACCCCTCTTCTCCCTTATGTCTCTCTCATCCTACCTCTCTTCTCCCTCAATTCTCTTTCTCCCTCTATCTCTCTCTCCCTCTATCTTTCTCCTTCTATCCATATCCTCCCTTATGTCTCTCTCTTTCTCTCTCACTCTCTCAACCTACCATCTCCTCTTTTCATGTCCCTCTCTTTCTCTCTCCCTCTCAACCTACCCTTCTCTAACCTCATGTCTCTCTCTTTCTCGCTTTTTCTATCTCTCATACTACCCCTCTCCTCCACCGTGTCTGTTTCTCTATCTCTCTTTCTCTATCTCGCTTTCTCTCTCATTCTACCCATCTCCTCCCTCGTGTCTCTTTCTCTATCTCTCTTTCTCTCTCATCCTACCCATCGCCTCCCTTATGTTTCTCTCTTCTCTCTCATTCTCTCAACCTACCCTCTCCTCTTTTCATGTCTCTCTCTTTCTCTCTCCCTCTCAACCTACCCTTCTCTACCCTCATGTCTCTCTCTTTCTCTCTCTCTCTCATTCTACCCCTCTCCTCCCTCGTGTCTCTCTCTTTCTCTCTCTCTCTCTCTCATTCTACCCATCTCCTCCCTCATGTCTCTCTCTTTCTCTCTCCCTCTCAACCTACCCTTCTCTACCCTCATGTCTCTCTCTTTCTCTCTCTCTCTCTCTCTCATTCTACCCATCTCCTCCCTCGTGTCTCTCTCTTTCTCTCTCTCTTTCTCTCTCTCTCTCTCTCATTCTACCCATCTCCTCCCTCGTGTCTCTCTCTTTCTCTCTCTCTCTCTCATTCTACCCATCTCCTCCCTCATGTCTCTCTCTTTCTCTCTCTCTCTCTCATTCTACCCATCTCCTCCCTCGTGTCTCTCTCTTTCTTTCTCATTCTACCCATCTCCTCCCTCGTGTCTCTATCTTTCTCTCTCTCTCTCTCATTCTACCCATCTCCTCCCTCGTGTCTCTCTCTTTCTCTCTCTCTCTCTCTCATTCTACCCATCTCCTCCCTCGTGTGTGTCTCTCTCTCTCTCATTCTACCCATCTCCTCCCTCGTGTCTCTCTCTTTCTCTCTCTCCCTCTCATTCTACCCATCTCCTCCCTCGTGTCTCTCTCCCCTAGTTCTTTGGGTGTATGTGTTTACGTTCATAGTAGCACATTACCTTTGCATCTACAAGTGGGTCCGGATAATCTCTCAAAGATAATCGCTTCTTGAGTGACAGCACCGCTCCTATGGACGCCAATCTTTGCCTTCTGTACCCAAGAAGTCTTGTTAAGGGGACGCAATCACCAGATGAACGGCGAGAGTTGGGGTTCTTGTTTTTAAATATAAGCCAAACGATGACGTTCACATGATATAAGAGAGCGAAATTTTAATATTCTTACTATTTTTTTTTAAATTTAAATTAATCAATTAAAAAGAAAACATTCCTGGAAATTAAAAAAAAATCAGAATCCAAATCTCATGTCATCAAATAGTTGTTAAATGACAATTACTTGCCTCGGAATGGCCATGATACATGTGCGGGTCTCACCCGTGGGCCCTATCTGGTTTAACTCAGTGGGCCCTATCTGGTCTCACCCATGGGCCCTATCTGGTCTCACCCGTGGGCCCTATCTGGTCTCACCCGTGGGTCCTATCTGGTCTCACCCGCGGGCCCTATCTGGTCTTACCCGTGGGCCCTATCTGGTCTCACCCGCGGGCCCTATCTGGTCTCACCCGTGGACCCTATCTGGTCTCACCCGTGAGCCCTATCTGGTCTCACCGGTGGGTCCTATCTGGTCTCGGAGCTGTGCAAGCTTGCAAATGTCTTGTTTTTGGAGTGTTCACTTGTGTTGTGTTCATACTTTACATCCTAATTGTGTTTCTTGCTGCCCTAATGAAAGAGAATGATTATTTGGGAATTTAACAATGACATTTACACACAAAAAGAATTAACCTTTGGCAAGGAAGAGTCTGTACCACGTCTGTTGGTCAGTTTCAGTACCATGGAACTTGTGTTAGCTAAAGTTTGGCCTGAGCCTCTGACGCTTGTATCCGTAACGGAAACTGACCTGTTCAAATTAGAATGTAATGAGCAACAACAAAAAAAACACCAAAAAAACAAACAACTACCTGATTTATTTGAAGGTTTACTCTTAAATATTATTATTTAAGCAATTTTCTTTAAATCTGACTTATTTTCTATCTATGAATTGGCTTGTTAAGCGTGAAGATTGTGCGTGTGTCTGTGTACGGTAGATGTTGTTTATCAACACAAGGAAATTATTGGGTTATAGTAAGTAAGTAGTACTGCCCACCTGGTAAAATGTCACTCACTTATTACGATTGACTCAAAAAGTAGGTATAGCACAAATAAAAAATTAGTTATAGCACAAATAAAAAATTAGTTATAGCACAAATAAAAAATTAGTTATAGCACAAATAAAAAATTAGTTATAGCACAAATAAAAAATTAGTTATAGCACAAATAAAAAATTAGTTATAGCACAAATAAAAAATTAGTTATAGCACAAATAAAAAATTAGTTATAGCACAAATAAAAAATTAGTTATAGCACAAATAAAAAATTAGTTATAGCACAAATAAAAAATTAGTTATAGCACAAATAAAAAATTAGTTATAGCACAAATAAAAAATTAGTTATAGCACAAATAAAAAATTAGTTATAGCACAAATAAAAAATTAGTTATAGCACAAATAAAAAATTAGTTATAGCACAAATAAAAAATTAGTTATAGCACAAATAAAAAATTAGTTATAGCACAAATAAAAAATTAGTTATAGCACAAATAAAAAATTAGTTATAGCACAAATAAAAAATTAGTTATAGCACAAATAAAAAATTAGTTATAGCACAAATAAAAAATTAGTTATAGCACAAATAAAAAATAAGGTATAGCACAAATAAAAAATTAGTTATAGCACAAATCACATGTAGCGCTAATTTGCGACCAACCTGTAAGTGCGACTTCTAAGACCCCCCTTACTTTGGGGTCTCTGAGGTGGGTCGTTGCTGAATGATCTTCTGCTCATCTCACGGGAGTTTGTAAAGCTG
This sequence comes from Omphiscola glabra, assembly GCA_964017045.1. Taxonomy (NCBI): domain Eukaryota; kingdom Metazoa; phylum Mollusca; class Gastropoda; family Lymnaeidae; genus Omphiscola; species Omphiscola glabra. The sequence goes on from OZ024799.1 coordinate 35,028,554, forward strand.
TCGGGTCGTATCCTTGATATAACACCGTAGGAACTTGCCTACAGGAACCCATCTACTTGTTAATTTCTTCTTATTCACAAGGTTTTAAACAATCACTTATAGAAGCTGTTTTCACTGCATAGAATGTCTCTGTGGAAAAATTGTACCAACATGATGTATTTTATCAGTGGGGGAGAGAGAAAGAAGGAAAGAGAGAGCGAGATAGAGGGTGAGACAAGAGAGAGAGAGAGAGAGAATGGGGAAATATTGAGAAATAGTGAGAGAGAGAGACAGAGAGAGGGTTAGAGGGAAAGAAAGATAGAGAGAGATCGTGAGAGAGAGAGATAGTGAAAGAGAGAGTGTGAGAGAAAGAGAGAGTGAGAGAAAGAGAGAGTGAGAGAAAGAGAGAGTGAGAGAAAGAGCGATAGGTAGATAGATATATAGATAGATAGATAATAGATAATAGATAGATATATAGATAAATAAATAGATAGATAGATAGATAGATAGATAGATAGATAGATGGATGGATGGATGGATGGATGGATGGATGGATGGATGGATGGATGGATGGATGGATGGATGGATGGATGGATGGATGGATGGATGGATGGATGGATGGATGGATGGATAGATAGATAGATAGATAGATAGATAGATAGATAGATAGATAGATAGATAGATAGATAGATAGATAGATAGATAGATAGATAGATAGATAGATAGATAGATAGATAGATAGATAGATAGATAGATAGATAGATAGATAGATAGATAGATAGAGAGAGAGAGAGAGAGAGAGAAAGAAAGAAAAAGATTAACATGTATTCAATTTTCTGATAGCATTTCAGCACAACCATCGCCAACAAGAAGACAATCTAAGTGTCAGACTTTGACTGGCAGTGGAGATAAACAATCCTCCATATCACGTGTCACAATTCACATGTCACAGTTTGAGCATTCTAACGCGTTATTGTTATCATCAACTGACAGTAAACGAAACAGTGATCCTAATTCAGGGAAAATCTTAGAAAATAATAAAAAGCCTACAAATTAGAAGTTGTTTTCTGCAAGTATATACTGATAGCATTAAAGTCGTATAAACCAGAAGGAACTTTTTTATATGATCAAATCTTTCAGAAGAAAAAGGACATCTTTTAGAGATACTGCACTAATTTGTTTATTTCATCATGGTCAGCTCTTTACATCCTAGCAATACACCAACTCTCCGAATTGCCTAACACGAATGACTGATACATGATTTAAGCATATTCATTTCTGTTTTCAAGCTTTAACTCCGAGTGCTCATTACTCCAAGCTGTCCGAACTAATTTTCGCCATTATTCACTTTGAAAGAAAGAAAAAAAATGACAAGTTTAGCCAATAAAACAAGACACTTATCCGTAAATAGGAAATGACCAGTTTAGCTGTCGCCTAGAAAAAGACACTTATCCGTAGATAGGAATTGACCAGTTTAGCTGTCTAAAACAGACAACTTTCGAATACAGTGAATCATACTTGCCAGTACGTGTTTAGCTTGGGTCAATGTCTGTATTAAAGAACGCCCCTCCAAAGCTATAAGGTACGACCATGGCTTTGTTTGTATTCGTGGAGTGGGTCGTACAGAGATCGGAGCTCTTGAATAATTCACTGGCCAAGAAACGGGAAACTTGTCCGCGAACACCCGAGACCTGGTTAGTGAGTGATCCTTGCAAGGGGATTGACTCCGGTCAATTTATCACACGAAAAGGTCATTGATTGGTTCCAATTTCAGCGCAATCTTCTCAACATTCATTGATTGGGAACGATCATTTGATGCACTGCATTGTTAACAGCTGGATGAAAATGATCCGTTGTCTACAAATAGGAATGAACGTATAATTAGCAGCAATGTCTCGACGTTTAACAGCATGACTTTTCTATCAATGTTTATTTTCTGTCTCATTGACTGCGTATCCATGGTATTAAGTTATTGTGCAATCTTCTTTTTCTTCTTCTTCTATAAATTAAGGGCCCACGATCAATTTATCGATCATACTGGCGCCTATGCATGTAGAGGGGATTTGCAATGTTTCTGTGCCTGGTGTTGATGAGGATATTACCCAGGGTATCAATTATCCACAAAGCCAACTTTAAGGTTATCCGAATATCATTGAGTTTAAAACCACGGCTGTGACGTTGCGGAACTGAAAGTGGAACCTTTTTGGGAACTACTCAGGGCTTTAAACGCTGTTCGACCCCAGGACAAAACTTTGATACATTTCGTGACAATTGAAAGATTATGATCGTCTAAAAAAATCTAACTATTTAATGTCATCAATAGCATGAGAAAAATGCATGACATCATATTGTAGATCTGGAGTCGACTTTATGAAGTCAGTTGCGCATTTTTCGCCAGTCATTCATAATGCATGATACAAACTGGTCCAAAAAATGTATTCGAGTTTCTGTATTAGCCATTTATCTATTAGAAGAACAGTTAGAGGTGCCACATTTTGTATAAACATGATTGGCTCATACCAGCGAGAAGCCAGTATAGGAACTGCTCATTCTTACCAAAGACAATCAGGGACTGGAACAAGCTTCCAAAAGGAACAGTTGAGGCGACAACACTTGACTCATTTGCGTCTATTGCCTCAGGCCTTCCAACCCCTAGTGCATGACACCCTCAAACAGTTACTCTTGTAACCAGTGAAATATCCTCATCAACACCAGGCGCAGAGACATTGCAAATCCCATCTACATTCATAGGAGCCATAATGATCAATAAATTGATCGAGGTCCCTTAATATATAGCAGAAGAAGATTATAAGATGTTTATGTGGCTCAAATAAGTGGCGTGGGAAGGGGCTGCGCAGGGGGCGCTATTTATTTTTTTAAAATGAGGATCGACATTTTCCGTCATAAACAGAGTTTTCTTTCATGAAAGGTGCTTTAAAAAATCTTGAACCGCTCCAGACAGCACTTACCAGGGCTACGCCACTGATTCAAATATGACATTAACACTGTAGATCCCAAAATATTTAAAATGTCAATTTCAATTTTTAAAAAAAATAATTTTTTAGGAGATTAAAATGGATTTTTAGACACTCGGAATTGTAAGTTAATAAGGGAAATAAATAAAAATACCCAAAGATTTGTTTAAAAAAAAGAAATCAAATGTAAGTTTTTATTAATTTTCGCTTGTTTGTTTCACAAGAAACATTGTTTTGATATATTTAAAAAAAAATCAAAAATCTTTGTTCTGAAGACTTTATCACAATATTTTCTAAAGGAAAAGAAAGATAAACACTGGAAATATCTTTTAATATATTTAGAAAGATTTTTTTTTTCAAAATGTGCTCCACTAGCTTGGTTGATAATTGGCAGTGTGTCATTTTTATCGTTGCTTTCATGCACAAACCGTCAACATGAAGCCACAATCTCGGTACACCATTGTTACTTGTTCTAACTTGAATACCAAAAGGCTTGGGATTGAAGATTTGTTATGGCTGTAGTCATTGGGTGTGTACCAAAAACACACACAGTTTTACTCAGCAGAGACCTTTAGCCACACAGACCCCGTTAAAGACGGTATCTTTAAGAATCAAACAACTTGATCTGACAGCGTCGCAAGTTCCGCTAAGGACCTGTCAGGTGAGTTGATATTGTAACACAGTGTTATTAACGTACTCCACTCTACAGCATCTCTCTCTCTCTCTCTCTCTCTCTTTCAACTACCGTCGAAGTACACACAATAATTGGCATTGACTTTACTCTAAATCGGTAAACAGTGGTGTAACTGAGGCCTGCAGGAAATCTAAGGGGTGGGGTGGTGGTAGTGCGTTGCTTCCAGGGAAACAAAGAATCAAGGACCAGGGAAATGGGGAGACAATTTGTCAGCTTTTGATACAACTTCCGCTAGAAGATTATATTTACTTTTACATTTCAATTTTGAGTGTTATTAAGAGGCCCTTCTTATCTGTTTCTGTGAGGTCTGAATAATGAAGATAGGTGCGTCACTGATTTGTTCTTTAGCCCATCACCAAACTTCACAAGCTGTCAACGGAGTACGAGCCGTGTACCCAGAGAGTACAGCTTTTCTTGAGAGACCACCGCCATCACCAATTCGGAGACAAATTATAGCAGTCCATATTTACCTTAATGAAAGGATCTCAGTTCAATCAAAAAAACTTCATAGAGATCTTCATAGATATCTTCATGTGGTCCTAATGTGTAGCGAGCTTATTGTAAATTGATATGGACTGACTAAGCCCATTGAATAAATAATTGGAGACCTTGGTATGGTCGAACTTTCATCATTTATGCATGTGTGAAACGTAGCTGAGAAAACCTGGGTTTTGTTACGTCTACTTTGGTTTGCAACACGCAACGGTTGGGTCAAGGGCCGGTCCTGGTGGGTCTTGGGCTAGCCCTGGTTTGGTCTTGGGCCGGTTCTGGGTGGGTCAAGGGCCAGTCCTATTGGGTCAAGGACTGGCCCTGCTTGGGCCAAATACGAAGTACGGATTTGATTTTTCTATACTTCAACTTACCTAGAGTAGTGTATTTTAAATTGTTCAACTTCTTGGACATGAAATTACAATACGAAAAATATAAAGTATATAAAAACATACTTCCACATATCCTAGAAAGTGACGTTTTGCAAACATTTTTATATGATTTAGAATTACCATCTTACTGTTACAGATCTGTCACGTGACAATTTGGCATACTTTTTTTTAATCGCATCCAAACTTGCTGCTTTGGGTAAAAGAAAATATTAACAAATTTGAAACAAAAATTAATCTTAATATTTGAATTAATCGACCTCAATGCCAAAATAATGATACCTTCTTTCTTGTTGAAACACTCAATCTTTTATAAAATAAATGTTATACGTATTGTTATAATAAAGCATGTACACAAAATGTACAGTGGTCAGGGGAAAGGAACCTGGTGGAAGTAGGCGAGTTGAGTAGGGCAAAAGTGTGTGTGAGTGTGTATTGGGGGGGTGGGGGGGTTACCGAAAGTAATTCGCACGATGGCGTCATTAATAGTCCTATATCATACTAGCTCTAGGGCAGGGACCGGGGGTGGTATCTTAGTACATGCTCTAGGGCAGTGATTCTTAACATTTTTTTGAAGCGCTGAGGGCCCACTCCGTTTTAAACACCCCCCACCCCCCACCCCTAAACAGGTATAAATTATATTGTAATAAAATTAAAAATAATTAAACAATCTAGTTATTGTTATTTTATTTCTTTCATCAACTTTATAGACAAGGGAAAAAATTGCCAATAAAAGCAATGCGCCAACAAAATTCACAAGAAAGACATTTACTGCTGCTAACCAAAATGCATACAAACTAATTTTTTAAAAAGCAGCAACAGCTAGCTATGGCAGCAATTACAACCAGTGGCGCAGCTAGGGTTGGTGTTACCCGGTCCGGTAAGCTCGTGGTGTCAACCACCCCCCCCCCCCTCGACTTCCACGATGTAATTCTTCTTGTTTAACTTAGTCCACAGTATTGAAGGTCAGCAGGTAAATGTATTTAAGAACTGTGACACGTACTTAGAATCGCTCATTGTTATTATAATGTTATCCAAGGATAGTTTTACTTCTCAGAATATAGATAATTGTAGCTTCCTGTCACTTACAAAAGTTACAGAACACTTCTTTCGGCGTTGAAACATGGTCAAAACGATGTGATTCTGACCTAATAATAAGGTAACCTACTTGCTGAAATTTTAACAAAAACGCATTTTGATTGATTACATGAGTGGAAAATATACATGTCATCTGTAATCCTTTTGTGTATTTCGGTTAGACCGAGCAGTGTTTGCTCTGTAAATACGCAATTTTTCAATTTGATGTCACCCCTTGAGATGGTGTCACCCCCGTGCGGTCTGCACCCCTCTAGCTACGCCACTGAATGCACTTTTCTGGTCTTCCACACCTCAGGGCTAGGGAGGTACTGACACAGGTGCAGTAATTTGATATCCGTGGGAGGTGAATTTCTTAAGGGTTTTGTAAAGGACAGTAGTGAACACAGGGACTTAAAAAAAAAGTGTGTGGGGGGGTGTGTTGTAGAGATTTGTGACGTTATATTTTAACGGGGGGGGGGGGTCTAACTTTTGTGACGGTTTGTGACGATTGGGGGGGAGGGAGGAGGGGAAAAAATCGGCAAAGTTTGCGTGACGTCGTTTATGGATGGCCCCTTACATATTTCATTTTGTATAATGTCTTCTCTCACAAGCAGGTAGTGCCAAGGACTGGAATAAATTTACCAACAAAGTCATTTTAAAAAGCAAATCAACCGCCTTGGAGTTGGGGGCACTTATTAGAGAAGTCCAATCTGTCTTCATCAACTTATCATTGGATTGCTGATCCATCACCTCAACATATCCTTGGAAAGCAGATCGATTACTCCAATTTGAATTTCAGCTTGAAGCTAATCAACAACACAATCAACAGGTTTTGAGCGATTTTCTTTGTTGATGGAAAACACGGTCCCGAAACTGATGTCTCAAGTCAGAATGCACATTACACAAACAGAATGCACATGACACAAACAGAATGCACATGACACAAACAGAATGCACATTACACAAACAGAATGCACATGACACAAACAGAATGCACATGACACAAACAGAATGCACATTACAAAAACTCGCGTGGGGAATGTGCCTGTTGCTTCCTGTGAAAAGTTTTCACCTTTGAGTGATGCAACCTCAAGAAAATATGGAACGACAAAAATATAGACCCCCCCCCCCCCCAGCACCAAAATCAGGCTGATGCGCTCACTAGTCCTCTCCATTTTCTTGTATGCCTGTGAGTCCTGGACATTAACAGCAGAACTCGAAAGGAAAATAAAGGCGATGGAGATGAGATGTTTCAGTTTCAGAAGCATTCTTGGCATCTGCTATAGAGACCATTTCACCAATGAACAAGTGAAAGAAAGGATTCGTAAAGCAATTGGGCAGTACGTTGACCTCCTGGTGTCGGTAAAAAAACGCAAACTTGAATGGTTTGGCCACGTAACAAGAAAACAAGGGCTCGCCAAAGAAATCGTGCAGGGCACAACTAGAGGAGGGAGAAGAAGAGGAAGACAGAAAAAGATGGGAAGAAAACATAAAAGAGTGGACGGGATTAAAACTGGGCGATGCTGTGCGTAGTGCAGAAGACAGAGATGAATGGAGAAGGATAGCTTTCATGTCATCTGTGGCGCCCCAACGGTCCAAGGACTAAGGGACATGATGATGAACCTCTCTTCAACAGTTTACCGGTGGCTTAAACTTCTAATCCCACATTTTTTACAAATTTTGCTGGATATAAATTCCATATTATTTATACTGACTTACAAAATACTGAACATTGGAGAAGTAAAATATCTTGATTCTGTTGGGTAGATAAGGGTATAAATGCTGTTTTCACCCAGACATTGAATTATGTGTACAGTGAATTTGTAAGTCCATCCAGCATCCATCCCTGTGACTATGGCGCTACAGTCTGCGTAGAGCTTTGGCATGCGTCACCACTTCTTTCCACTCAGACCCAACTGATGCTTTTCTCTTCCATGCTTAGATTCCCAGCCATTGTAGATCTATTTCCACATTCTTTATTTATCTAAAACTAGGTCTGCCTTTAAGCCGTTTCTCTTTGGGTTTAATAAAGTTTAATCAGTTATGGCTACTATGGCTATGGCATTCATTATTATTATGGTGTACACTCTTTACTCCTATTTCTATCAGTTGACATTTTTTTCTACACATTTGATATTTATACTTCATTTATTGGTCAAATAATGATATAACTATTAATACTGTTATTTTTAATGGTACTAGTAATGATAGGTTTCGTTTTTAAAAATATTTTTTATTGGAAAGTCTATGCAACTGAATTTGTTTTTGTTCCAGTAAAATATAATTTTCTTTTTTAAACTTTCACTTTCTTTTTTTTTTTTAGGTGTATGTACAAAGTAATTGATGTTTATTTACGCTTTTGTGGGTGGGATGCATATACAATACGAATAAAACTGATGTTGTCAATTCATACTTGCAACCTAAATTTTTTTACTGAAACGATTTAGGTAAAAAATACGAATTTACTTTTTACCAATGACCAGTGACTGCAGTGTATGAGTTGCACTTTTACCAATATATTAATATTAATAGTTATAGAATGTCACTGTGAAAGTGAATGAACTAACAGAATGCATCGGCATTGGCATTGAGACTTAGACTAAACTAAAATATGATTGTTTGTATGATTGTTTATATTGTTTGTACTAATAATTGTTCAGTCATTGTCTTTGAATCAATGATTGATTGATTGAATAACATTGTTTTTTGGATAGCAATAGCCAAAATCATGCAATGATTCATTGCTGCAGCAGCCCATGATGATGAAAGTGTTTATTATTGAAATTATTGGAAGTGTACTACCAATAGCTTCTAGACTAGAGACTAGGCAGACTACGCTTTTAGGGAGCTTTTTGTAGTAAACTACCAATAGCTTCTATTCTAGAGAGCTATTATTGGTAGTCCAGCCAATGAAATCAAACCAAAATCTGCGCTTTAAAAACCCGGTTTCAATTACGCTGGCGGCGTATAATTTGCTCAGTTAATTTATTACTAGCTCGTGCTAGTGACTAGTGACAACACCTCGGCACTAATTATAAAATCTACAGTACTGTTTTAACACTGTCTGCTGTAGCCTTTCTCATGCTCAGATTTGGTAATATTGTTATATAATTATAATATAATATAGACCTAATGTCGATAGATATATGAGTATGAAACTGGGGGGAAGGGGATCATAGTCTGAAAAAATGATACCCACCTTCTTTTTTGACAAGGCCAAAGTAATATGTGCTGTAAAAAATAAAATCCAGCTGATTGCCAGCTGTAAATTTTGTATGTGCTAATTATGATTGAAATTATAAATTAAAATATTTGCCTAAAATGTCTATAATTACCATAAGAAAAGTTTTACTTTACTGCATACAAAGTGTGCATAATAAAAAAGATATCTTGTTACTTAAGTTAAATTTAAATGAAACTGTATAAAAATGTGATTAGGCTTAAAGATGACACCATAAGCTTAGGCCAATCTTTGTTTTGGAACATGGTCCCATGGCCCCCCGCCTTTTTTTAAATTTTCTGTTGGGAGATAGGCCTACTGAGTATTATTTAAACAATTGAGCCCTTGTTAACTTATAAAGGCATCAATATTTTTATGTACAATTAAACAATTTCATTGGGTATATTGTGCATCTAAAGCACAAATTAATTTAACGCCCAGGAATCACTATTTACTATTTATTTTTTAATGCTATGCAGAATTAATGTTTTAAACTGCACAGAATCCGATGAAAACATAAGCCACAATACATAAAATAAAATATATACAAAGAAAGAAATATAAGTATTTATTATGTCCGAAAATTCGATTGTAGAGAATTTATGAGACAAAACACAAAAAATAAGTTTTATTGGCACCCCGGCACACATTTTTTTGGCAACATAAGAGTGATTTCAGTGATGTAATAAAAAAATAATGACTACCAATACTTAGACTTAGTCAATACTGCACTGCAACAATAGTCAATGATGTGGAATCAGCTGCTCAGTGCAGTCATTTACTAGTCTATTTAGTAGATAATTCAGTATCGATCTGGAAAAAAAAAATTGGGTGTCATGATTTTATTGTCAAGCTGATGACCTCCATTTTTTAAATTTGAGTGGAACATTGAATTTTTCACTCATTACTGTCAAACAATTTTGACTCGTTGTCTTTTGTTTGTTTTGGCCAGTAGTTAAACTTTGTCTTATAGACTAGAGAAAGTAAAGCCCAGTTTGATTTATGAAGAGGATTAGCTTAGACTTTTCTAGGGGTGGCCAATCACAGGCCATTTATTCTCTATGCACATATTTCTTAGATGTTAACACATCTACATATGCCTCCACACACATAAATAAGTTGTACAGATTTTAATTGGGATAGAACTGTTAATACATACATGTATATAGTCATGTCACTGTGATCTACAGGGAAGGGTGAGAGAGCAGAAATCAATTATGCCAACCAAAGATTCCTGAGTACAAGTGGGGATTGGTGTCTGGGGAGGCAAAAATATTTGATTATTTGATAAATTGGGACATACCTGAATTTAGTTTAGTGGGGCATACCGTCACAAAAAAGTAATGTATATGTACATATATTTATATATATATATATATTTAATCATATTTATGCAGCAGTGATTAAGATGGTTAACATCATCAAATAGTTGATAAATGGAGACCACACCATAAAATCAAACAGAAATCAATAGCCTCTGAAGAGAAACACAATCTACCAAAGGATAGTGAAGAGTTACAAATCATATCTGAAGAATTATCCTCAAACCAACATTTTGAGGCTGAAGTGACTGCTATTAAAGCAGTGCTACACCATCTGTGTGCAATCTTCACAGCCTAACCCAGCAAACAAAGGAAAGGAATGCAGTCATCTTCTCAAATTGCAAATCAATACTTCAGACAGCTGAGTTTCAAGACCTTACAACAACCACAATAGTTAAATTACTACTTCTAAATGCTAAATACCTTCCATAAAACCAATCCAGTGATACTACCTTTACAATGGATACCTGGACACCACAATACAGGTATACTGGGACATAAGAGAACAGGCAAACTGGCAAAATAGGGTGCATCCAATGAACAGCCAAACATAACTATATCACTGAACACAGGGCTGTCAGAAATGACCTGTTAAATGGATGGGCTATGGGCTCTGAAGGAAGATGTATGTTCACACACATGCCCAGTCTTGACCTTAAAAATCCAATAAATAATCTTTGCGCCTGAGCACTGGACACAAAACTAAAATCTCACCAAAAACTGCATAAAGTCAGATAAAGTACCCATGTGTTTGATGCTTATGCTTTTAATAAAACTAATAATTTAAGGAACTCAGTATGAATAGACTCTATAACACTATAAACGTCGAATCATTATGACTAGCCTTTAACTTTATATCATATTATAATGTGTGATCTGTTTTTCTGTAACTTTTCTTAACAGTAACTCATGCGTCTGAGCAACACAAGGAAATTGATACAATTAACATCAGCTTCAATAATGACATCCTTGAACAGGGGCCATTGTGATTCAGTTAGAGAAGAACTTATCCAAGTTGGAAAGGTGAAAACAAATGTCTTAAAAGTTGGGCATTTTAGAGAAAGACTTCCTACAGATGCCAAGCAAGTGTTAATGTTAATTATACCAGGTAAGTTGCAATACCTCAGATACTTTTGGGCTATAATTATAATTTACTGAGTACCAGAAGTCATTATTGTATTTAATTAAAATATGTTTTAATTAGGATAATGCTAACTTGATTAAATACTGCAAATATTTAAAAGTAATGGATATTATTTTTTATTGCAACTTTTTAATACTTTCGATGGTGTAACTTTTATGAAACATATCTTTAAAATTCTCACTGTAAAAAAAAAAAAGAGTAAAATATTTTATGATAATGTCCACAGTTAATAAAATTATTTTATGCAGGCAATCCTGGTGTTCCATATTTTTATGAGGATTTCATGCAAGAACTGTACAGTCACTGTGATGGCCAGGTTCCAGTGTGGACTGTTGGCCATGCAGGTCACATGAGACCACCTGGTGCTCAACTTACAGTCAGTGATATATGTATGTAAACATCTCCATGACTTAGCAATCATTAATTACAATTATAGACACATCTGGAACATTTAGAAAAAATCTGTGCAAATATATCTACCCAAAATCCAACCATTTTAAGTAACTAACAGAATATCGCTGAAAATTTAGAACACTTTAAAGTTTAATAACAGTGAAAGTTTAAATTTTTGTGATACCTTGTTGTTAATCCTGAAACGTACAGTATTAGGGATAATTTGCTGGATTTAATATTTCAATATATTTTCAAATTTTTTCCCCGTACACCTGTAAATTAGTGTAAAAGTTAAGTGTCCATTTTAAAAAAAAAAACGTTAATTTTTTTTCTAAATTTTGGCCATAAAAATTATATTTTATAAATATACATTTAAATGATATGACAGATTTTCTCATGAATTATTTGTCTCCAGATTCAACTAACGAAGATATGTTTGGTCTGGATGCTCAAATCAAACACAAGGTTGATTTCATTAAGGAAAATATTCCACCGGATGTGTCCCTTATTTTGATTGGTCATTCTATTGGTTGCTACATGATTTTGAATTTACTTGATGAGCTGCCAGCCAGACAAGTCCTTCGCTGCTTCATGCTCTTCCCAACTATAGAGCATATGGCTGAATCCCCAAACGGAGTGAAGATTACCCCCATTCTCAGACATCTGCGATGGCTTGTTGTATTCATCGCATTTCTACTTTATTTAATTCCAGACATTGTTAGATGCAATCTTATCAGATGGTGGTATAAAAATGTTGATTATCCTAGTTGTATGGAGAAAGCAGTTCTGGAAACGTTGACGCCGTGGACAGTAAATTTTACCACATACCTGGCCAGGATTGAAATGAACAAGGTTACCACGCTACAAAGGGATTTGATAGATAAACACTCTAGCAAGCTTAGTTTTTATTATGGGTCCTCAGATAACTGGGCACCAGTGAAGTACTATCGCAATCTCATATCAGAGTTTCCAAAATTAGATGCTAGGCTTTGTACCTTAAACTTAAAACATGCTTTTGTTCTAGACACTCAAGAGGGTAGAGAAATGGCTAAAATTGTGTGGCTGTGGGCCCAGTCTCACCATCATACTGTGCTATCTTCACAAAATCTTGACGATGGGGAGACTTGGGTGTTCAATGAATCTTGAAGGTATATTTTATATTTTGTTAATTTGATCAAAATGAAATTCCTAGAACTTAATAAATTTGTATAGCTTTATTTGAAAATTATTACGTTTTTGAAATGCAAAAAAATGTGTAAAATTTGCCAGAAAAAGAGATTTTTGGCATCCGATTTATTCACGTTCATATTTTGCTCATGTGTGTCATGTCATGTCCTATGCTTTTAATTTTGTAAACAGATTAAATAGTTTTCTAATCAAACATTTAAAGAATTGTTATAGTTTTGTACAAGTAAAGTAGTTTTTAATGTGTAATTCAATTTTTTTACTCTTCCAAAGAACAAGTTAAATATTTCATGGATAAGTAAAAACATACTGAAAAATATATAGTTGAGTTGTAAATAAAATTGTCAAAATCTGCTGTGATGCATTATCATTATATGTTTTGGAAGTGATTTTTCTGACCTTTAAAAAGAAACAAAAATACTTTACATTTGTCCTAAAAAAAAAACTTAAAGACTCTTGAAAATTTGACAGGCTAGCTATAATCTGATGCAAATTAACTGTTAGAGATACATAGAAATCATTCTTCTAAAACATTGTTTTGAATTAACCCTTCAAGTAAATAATAGTATGAATAAGATGCATCTACTTTAGACAGTGAATTTTAGGTTGGCTTTTCATTGTGTAATCAAACAGTGTATTAGGCAGGGCATCTTTGTCACTCGGGAGACAATCTTATGCCTTAACCAGTTTTTTTTTACAGTGGGCTGTGCAAAAGAAGGTGAAATATAGAATTAATGCCATGTCCCAGGAAACATTTTGAAGATCAGCTTGCTCAGAAAATAGCAACTGGGAAATTCTGGTTCTGATAAGGACTGTTGGAGATCCTTTACAAAACTGTCATGTAGAGTATCACCAGCAAGAGGCAAAATGAGGAGAAGCATTCTAGTTCTAGAAATGTAAATGAAGAATTTCATACTTGGCATTAGACTCATTAGATATTTTTACTTTCTCAAGAAAGCAAATTTGTTGTATTTTTAAAATTACATTTGCCAAAGTACTTTATTTCCTAATTTATCAGTGCAATATTGTGCATATGTTATAAAAAAAATAAACAGTTAAAATGTTAAACATACCTTGTGACAATAAAGGATCAGATACAGAATTCAAATTCAAAGTGTCAGTTTATTGTTTGTAATAACAGAAAAAAAAAAAAATGCATGTTCATTTTAATTGTTAAGGAAAAGTGACAAATCATGAACTGATTACACAGCCAATACAAACTGAATACAGCAACATTGAATACCTAACCAAAAGTATTTTTAATTTCGAAACTAATTTGAACATTTCTAAAAACTAGATCTACATTTACATATGTCACAAAAATGGCTTTTTAAAAACATTTATATTTATAGTACATGTAACTAACTCATTCATAAAATTTGACTATACTTAAATATTTTGACTGCTTGTTACATTTCTACCAAGGAACTATAATTTACATAACATTACATGTTGAATGAATTCAGTGAGTGGCCCCAACAAAAAGAAAAAATATTGCATAATGGTGCACCAATAAACTCTGCAAAATCACTCTCCTCCATGTGGGCAAAGTGCACACAAAATCAGGTGTAATAATAACAGTCTGGAAGTTGGTAACTATAACTATGATGCTTTGTACTTTTAAATACAAAGTACATTTATCTTTAAAATAAAATGAGAAAATGATTTAGATGTACGCCTCACACTTACGTTGTGTTCAGTTCCAGGGGGACTGACTGAAACTGAACCCTCCATGATCTTTTTCATTATGAATGTATTACTTAGTCGTATAACTTAGTCATATATGAGTTATGGTAATTACACGACAAACCAGTGTTAGTGCAAAGCTAGGCAAACGTAAGTATGTCATCATATTTGTATGTAAAAAAAAATTGGTAGCAATAGCAGAAGTGATGGATTGCTCATTATATAAACCTCATCACTGACCCTGTACTTCCCTTTAAACTTGACAACACCAACTCATGACGGATAGCATAACATACATGGTCATGTCTGATTGCATAGCCAACAACAAAGTCATGGCATAATATTAACAAATAAAATGATAATTCCTTGTATAAATGCATGTTCCTTGTTTTAAATTTTTGCAGCTAGGTGAAAACCAATTAACTTTTCAATATTTTGAAATCAATAATTTCATCACTTTTGTTGTATATATCAACATGCTATGCTTATGTAAGGTCTTATCGGAAACATCACAACATAAAAGTTTTATTTAAGACTTTAATTTCAATAAAAAACATGTCCAAGAAAGATGGCGACATTATAATTATGGGTGTGTATTAATAAAATTCAGAATATCAAAAGCACATGTAAATTTATTTTTTAGACTCTTATCACATCAGCTGAAAAAAACAGAACCAGGTATGTTTGATATCATGTTTGATATATAACATGTCACTTTATACTATTTGAAAAAAAAAAAAAATTAAATCTTCAGAAGTGGAATATCAAGATGTTTACAATTATTTCATTGCAGCTCTTCTTAGCATTTAAAATGCTATTCTTCTGCATCTTTGCAAAAGCTTTAGTTACAAAATTATACATATATATATTATATCAACGTTATGTCGTCGATGCTGAATTAAAAATTTCTTTGCTTTAAAAAAAAAAGAGGCTATTTTTGCTATTACAGAAGTAAAAAAAAACCGATTTGACTTGGTATGCTGTTTAAATAATAAAACAACAGCTTGGTTATTCAAGACCAAAACAATTGGTGCATGCAGTTCCCTGACAAATGAGCAAAGAAAGAGACCCCCAAAAAATCATCTTTGTTAATACTTTTTAACAAATGCTCGATTTAGCAAAAGTAATCAATGCATCAAGACAGTGAAGCTTTGTTGAGTGAATTATCCATTAAATCTTGTGTTAGACTAAAGTGAATGTTTAATTAAGCTCTCTTAAAAACTTTTACTTTCTGAAATAATATAAAATTGAATATGTGATATAATATTGCATTTATGGCGACAAAGTTTTTCTAAGCTATGTAATGGAAGAGACCCAGATAATATGACTTTACATATGAATTTATTTTAAATATGAAAGTTTTAACAAAACAAGGTATAAAAATAGATACAAGGACATTAAATTATTTACTCATAGCATAGAGACCACAAGGAAAGGGGCACGAATTGGATTTTTTTGCCTCCACTTCCTGATTTTAATAGTAAGTAAACTGTTAATAGAAATCCCAAAATGAACACTCCTTCTGGAAACTAACATAAATGTAAACATTACAACTAACACCGGTAAGTCAAAAAAAAAAAAAAAAAAAAGGTTGATATTCACAACCTCCTGCATAATATTGCTGAACAAATTATTGTTATACCCGGTACCTAGATTGTTTCCCTTAAAATTTAGATTTGTTGCCCTTGGCACCCCTTAATCCAAAAGCGCTAATTCAAATTAAACTTAAAGAAATTTTGTACTGAGGGAGGGAATAGAGTACAGAGCGAGCTTCCTGTTATTTTATAATTGCACAGACAGGTTCACAATGAAACATAGGTTCACAATGAAACATGGGTTCACAATGAAACATAGGTTCACAATGAAACCTGGTTTTATCTGAAATGGAAATGAGCCTACACAAGTGAAACATTTTTTCATAGATTTGTTAATTTTTTAAATTAAATTCAATTGCATACTATCCAGCACACTAAAATGTTTAGTTTTGATTGACATCAGATCTAGGAATAAATTAACAGCATGGCACACAAAACTTGTCGTTAACAGTTACACGTTTAAGCACAGCAGGTAAAAACATCATTGAGATCCTTTTAGTCTTTGGTCCTGTTATCTTCCTTATCCAAATACACCTTGTGATCGTGGTAACATGGCCACTCATCTATTAGGCCTTTGAAAGCTGACAATGAAAATTAGTAAACAGTTCAACATAAAGTAAAACAACACAAGTTCAAGGCCAGTATTGAAAAATTACTTTTAGATGTATTTAAAATTATCAAGAGTCAATTCCTAAGAAAGGATACTATATTAGTTAAATAAAAAATTGTTTGCTTCAGGAAGTTTTGAAACAAAAACAATGATTAAGATTTGAATAACCGTTCCTAAAATAGGCCATAATAGAAATGTATTTCAAACTGTAAAAAAATCTGTTTTTAACATGATCATTGACTAATAAAAAAACAAACAATCCAGGTCTTTCCCAAAATATGCACACAAAAAATTTTCCCGGTACTATATAACAAAAATGAGGAAATAAATCAAGATTTGAATATATATGCATTTTGTCAACTTTTTGGTTAGGAAGCTCAACTAAAGAGTACCTGACAATTGATTTCACAATTAACTGACCAAAAAAAAAAAAATAGCTGCAGAAAAAGCTTTTTGGGTGTCCATCTGATCTAAATCTAGCATAAAAGTGATTTTTTAAAACTTAATATACCGGTACCTGTATAAGTAATTTTTTTTTACTGTTCATAATTATTTGTATCCTATTTTGTAATGTATAAGTAGTTTCAACAAAATTTGTTTTGACAAGAGCTGAAAGATCATTTCAAGTTAGACAAATATGATAAAACAGCCATTCATAGAAGCAATGCAACTTTTCTAAATCATGCATCAGACAAAAGAAAAAAAAGCAAGGGAAAAAAAACACCTAACAATAAAAATATTGAGTTTTAATAGTTAAAGTTCAACACACACATCAACAAAATTGTTAATTTTGCTTTATCTCTGATTGTCACTAAAGTTAAAAATAATAAAACACAAATAATATATATACTGTCCCTTTTTTTCTGTTAATTTAGGCCCCGGTGTTTCAAATAAAACAAATATTTTAAATTAAAAATGTTATTAAGAACAATATCTTCTTTTTTACTCTGTTCTTGTTTCAATTTATTAAGATCTAGGGCTACTACCCCATGTCCTGTACAAAATATTTCAAAAATCGCATTATTGTCACATGATCTAGTCAAATGTTTTAAAAATTAGTTTTAATATTGTTAGGCTTTTAGCTTCTTATGTAAAATTTGGAAAACTTGACTTATGCGTTGTTTAAAAAAAAAAACAACCTTTAAAGTGATGATAACAGCAGAAATAATTTGAAAGATAATTTTTTTTGTAAAACTTTTTGGAGTTTAAAGCACACATAAATATGGTCAATTCAACATTATGATAACCAGCCTTTGTCTAATGATGGCATTGTAATTCAGGGCTTTAGCCTTTCATGGGCATTATTGTAACATCAAGAAAGAATTCAAGCCTTATCTTTGTTTAAAGTTTCCAATCAAGATACAATAAAATGTAAACAAAAATGCAAGCAAAAAAAAAAAACAGAGACATTAAGTCAATCACTGCCAGTGGTACATGTAGCATAAAGGCAAACAGTCATGAGTTGATGCAGTACTGCCAGTAGTACATTTAGCGTAATAAGCAAACAGTCATGAGTTGATGCAGTCAAATATGATGAGGCAGCAGCTATCCTTATTTATTTCAAATGCATACTTTTTTCTCGATGATGAAAATTGGAATGATTCCAAAATCCTACATTGAATAATAAAAAACCTAAGCCCTGTGAGTTTTCAGGATAATGACTTTCTGTAACTTTATTTTATAACCTGTACATTAAAAAAAAAATAATGATCCACGTTGTCCTGATCTAGGTTTTTCTTAGTTCATGCCTCAGACAAGAATGATCTATACATTTTCAATCTTTTACTTTCAACTTGTTCCCACCCTTTTTCTTTTCTTAATAGTTAGGATAAATATTGACATCAAGTAAAATTTAATTTACCCTCTTGTTATTTGTTATTCTGTCATACTGATGAAGGAATTAGCCAAAATATCTAAATTTGTATTTTGTCTTCAAAACAATTAAAGATTACCTATACTGTTTAATTTACCGGGTACACAAATTGTCTCATTAATCGTTCAAATATTACCATTATAATAAGAAGTTATTGACACAATCAACAATTCAGAGAGCTTGAATGAGTTATAACTAAATAGTAAATCAATTTAAATTAAATAAGAATTCCTAACAGTGTTGCAGATTTTTATAAAGAAAAGGAAGTCATTAGCCCACATTATATATTAAGAAATGAAGAAACAATTTTCAGGCAAAGTCATGACAAAAGAAACAATTGTTTTCTATAAAACTAAATGTCAGCATTTAATCACATGTAAATAAGTATTTATGACATTGTCAATGTCATTTAAGATTAAATAAATGGCGATGCTATTATTTTAGTACCATATAGTATTAAGCTTACAATGTTTAAGCATTTCGTTTTCACTTTCAAATGAAACAAGATACATAGGTATAATACAAAAATGCTACACACTAATCAGCAAACCTTAAATAATTACTTTTGAATAGACATTAAATGCCTATGGAATATCAGATCTAATTTTCAACACATAAATAGTAATTTTACATTCAATGTCATGTGTGTTTAAACATTATATTAAACATGATATTAAACATTTTAATTTAAAAGTTTATTTATTTGTTAAAACTCAAACGTTCACTAGGCAAAAAGCAGCTCCTTCAGCTTTAGACTGAAAATTTGATAAAAATTGTAACAAAACTAGAACATTCATAATTTATTTACATACCATATAGAGTATCTAATAGCACTATCCAGGCTTTCAAGTATACATACCCCAGAGTACCTAATAGCACTATTCGGCTTTAAAGTATGCAGCGTGACAGCATTCAAAGATGTGTTTTAAAGTGCATTTTAAAATTGGTTAGTACTTGACTAGGAGGATGCTAATTTATTTATAGTAACAAAGGAATTATAATCATTATGAGTGGATCATTTTTCAGTCAAATTAGATATCCTAAGTTAATATAAAAGCATTTACAGGTGGTCAACCGTTTAGCTGGTATTTTTATGCATTGTGTGAATCATACCTTAATTTTTAATAACAAATATTCCGTTATTTGCATGTTCACAGCCTGTTCAAACAAAATATATCAGGAGATAAATACCAAAGGTATGTTCAAAGAACTAATATACATTAAATTTACTATTATTATCTTACCAGTAACTAATCTAAGATTACAGATTCTGCTCAAAACTTATTCTTAGCATCAAGAGCTATTGTGTTTAAAAAAGGAAATTAATGTTTAAAGTTCATTTCAGAATAGCTATTTGAGCATGTAACAGTTTTCCTAGGCAAATCTTTATAACTGGTATAAACTTAAAAATATGATAGATATAAAAAAAACAGTATGTTGGAAATAAAAAAATTAACTCTGTGAAAGATTCTGGGTAAACATGACAATAGTTTCATTTTAATTTATTAAAAATAGAAACAAATTTATGCTATATAATACTTTTTGAGAATATAATTAGGGCCCATTGTTTGAAATAATGGAGAACATTAGAAATAGTGCATAGTTTAAGCTGATTTTATGGGTGTATTTTTTTCCTTCCAAATAATAAATGCTAAAAAAAATGACCTAATGCAACAACAACAAAAAAAAAAAAAAAAAAAAAAAAAAAAAAAAAAAGGGGGAGGGGGGATCAATTAGGAGGTAACATGGAACAACATGAACATAGAAATGTGATAGTTAAACTTTAACATTCAACGTTATCTAAACAAAGTCTGCCTATGGCTACAGCAAAATTTTTGCATTATAAAAAATGTTCCTCTTCGTCACTTCATTATTTTCAGTTACACTGTTGGGTTAAACATTGAGGAGCCATGGATTTTTTAAAATATAGTAATCCCGGACAGGTTATTGAGAATGATACACGTTACAATAATTTATTTCACTAGAATAGATTCTCAATTTCGTTTCTTTAAAATTAATCATAAGGCATGTTTAACACACAAAATATCATAAAAGCAGCCAAACATTGAACTATGTTCAGATCTGGGCAAACATGTACAAACTCCACTTAAGTATGCATTCTATTTTAAAAGTATTCCATAAAATTGAACAACAGGGCTGTTGTAAAGCAAGACAAAAACAGCATTTTTAAAAAAAAGCCTTGCTTTTTGGATTCTTGGTAAAAAGGAATACAAAAATAATCTATAATGTTACTGACATGGCGGTTGCTCTATTTGTGCTAAGTAGAGAGGATGTCTCGGACAAGGCTCGTCTAAAGCCATCTCTTTTCCATCCATAGACTATACTGTTTAAAAGTCCTTGCAGTGGTCCTAAGATAGCCTGGTATTGATGAATAATGAGTAGATAAAACATTATTTATCAATTAACTTATAAAAATACTACAAGAAGCCGTTGTTTGGCAAATATTTTTACATCATGATCCTTACCCGATCAACACTTCAACAAAAAATTAATTGATTTTAGATTACCATGGTATACAGTGTGACACAAGAATTATTTCCAATACATCAATGCTGCACTATGATTAATATTTTTAAAAAACATAAATTTTATTTTGCATCGGTTCAGATCATAAACTAAAAAAAACCTCGGAAATCCCCAGTGAAAAAGTTTAGAATTACCTGTATTATAAGCAGCCAGAAAAAGGTCTTCATTGTATATGAATCAATAAATGAAACAATCCCAAGAATGACAGCTGAAACAAGATATTTGCAACAATTTTTAATAATCATAAGATTTATATTTCCATTCTTCTAAATACTAAATTAAAACAAACATATTGTAAGTTCCTATATAGGTTAGATTTTAGACCATAACCTATGGGCCAAAGAAGATTCTTTTTAGACAATTTACAAGAAAAGTATCACACTCCTGCTTGCCTGCTTAAGCTATGGCAATTCTATCATAATGTTCTACATGGGATACTTCATAGCACAAAGTCAAACAATTTTAACAACTGAAATGTTTAAAGCTGTCATAAGTCTGTCAAATGTTTAGTGCTGTTAAAACAACTGCTTAGTCCACTGTATTAAATTATATGAAACATTCGTCCCAATCATTATAATTTTTTTACAAGTTCTCTCAATTCTTTATTTTTTAAATTACATTTAACATTACCAAGAGTATTAGATAAGTGAGAACAACTTTTGTCACTTGTAGTTGTTTTTTCATGTATCTGTACAAAGTTATTTGACTTACAAGGCAGCCAACATACAAAGAAGACACCCTGGTACAACATTGCTTTTTTCTTAAGAAGAGTTTCTTCCTGTCTTTGATGGTAGCTAAGCAATCCTGCAAATAAATAATTTGTCAAATTTTTTCCAAATATCACAATTTTTACAAAAGTAATAAGTTGGTCATTTTAATTATTTTTAATTGTATTTTTTAAAAAATGTGTAACTGAAATGTAATGGTTATGTCACTTAAGAGTGAAATTAATTTAAATTGTTATTAACATAAAATTTAGTGCAAAAACCTTACCTCTTCTCATTGCCACTAGTTTAAAAACTTTGGTAATTAAGATATAAAACATCTGAAACATAATGAATTGGTACATAGATAAGTCAGATGGGTATATGGACAACTGTAGAGACCAACCAAATTTCGGCGCCAAAAATTGCCATTTGATCACTTTTGGCTGAAACTGAAAAGTTAACTTTCAGTTTAATTTTGGTTTCGGCCGAAACTGAAAAATTTAACTTTCGGTTTAATTTTGGTTTCAGTCGAATGTGATTGAGACTTTTTGACCAAAAGTGACTGAGGTTTTTGGTCATCTATCAGATGTCAGACTGTCTTGTCTGTGTCTAGGCTGGAAATGCGATATTCATTATTCCTCGAAGTCTTGCTGTCATCAGATGTTATATGATTAATACTCTGCGAAACTACTCACAGCTGTATGTTAACTTACTTTTCCTATATTTCCAAAAAATTAAATTTTAATTAGGCCTAGGCAAATGTTAACATTTTTGTGGAAGAAAATCTAATGGAGCGGTAATATTTATATCATTATTTTTGTTTTAATTTTTTTTAATATAAAATTTGGAATCCTATTTTTATTCAATTCTTTCATTTGTGATATTCATTTTGATTTATCATTATCATGCTCATCAATGTTGTCATAGGCAAAGGTGAATAATTTTGAATAATCCTAGGGAATGGTAATATTTCCATTATTATTTTTGTTTTATTTTTTTTTTTTAATTACGGAAACTTATGCTTTTTCAATTCATTCGTTTCTTGAAATTCCTCATTATCATGATCATAAAAATTGTTTTGACAAAATAACATGCATGTGCATGTATCATGTGTTCGTATTATAATTATGTAGTAGGCCTACTGCAGACCTGTTTACTTTTATGATTTTGTCAACCAATTTAGATGCCGTTTGCAATTATCTGTCAAGACATGTCAAAAGAACAATTTTTAGAGACCCAGTCAAAAAAATTCCCCCACCAATGGGGGTGAGGGAGGTTGGTCGCTGAAAGAAATAATTACTTCAACAGCACGGAAAGACTAGTGTGTTGGTACTAGGCTAAATATTACTACAGGGGTATCTTGCCAGCTATTTATGAAAACACAAAGCATTAGTATGACGATAACCGCAAAACATTGTGTTGATATTGTTATAGCCTTAATAACTGATATTTAGGTGACAATTGGCTCTATTAGAGGCACAATAATTATTGTAGAGATATGTTCTAGGTAATTATATTATAAAACCAAAGGGCACTCAAGGGTCTATATAGCATCAATTTTGTCCTGCCCCCCGCTCCCCACCCCCACCCTCTTTCCGGTCTAAGTTTTCTCTTACCACAGTGAAAAGCAAAAGTATTCCTTAGATGTTTATTTATTAATATTCACAATGATTTCATTTTTTATAAAAGGAATGTAAATACTGATACTTTCCCCCATCAATGTATGCAGAATGTATGCATGAACTAATATCAAAATATCTAAATATTAAGTCATTTTTAACTTTCGGTCTAGTTTCGGTTTCAGCCGAAATCAGAATATCACTTTCGGTTGGTCTCTAGACAACTGATATTAAACAAATACAAATGGGAAATTGTGTTACGAATACAATTTTTCTCTAAGGGTTAATTTCCAGAACAAAAGTAAAACTATAGCTTTGTTCCAATAAGACAGATCACAAGTGGGATAGCACTTAAAATATTTAATTTAATTGTTTATCTAAGGTGTTTACATCATACCAATGATTATATTCTTAAGGAGATAACATTATACCAATGATTGTTTCCACAGAGAGATTTTGTAAAATTAGTGTCAAAATTTTTTTTTTTCCACAAGAACAACTTAGTTTGTATGAGATGGCCACCACAATTGAAACTCTATCATTAAAATGTAATAGATACAGATATAGCAAGGATCATTTAAATTCAATTAAATTTGATTGCTAAGTACAATTATTTTGCCAGGAATATCCCAATTTAACAAAAGTTAAAAGCAATAAGCTTCATTAGGAATTTTCTAAGGCAGTTTAAATCAAGATTTTGAGAGATAAATAGCTTGAATAGGAAATAAAAGATCACTCACCATATTTAAGATGACTACCATAAGTAAAGGAACAACAAAAATCAACTTAATGATTTTATGCCAGGTTTCACCATCTTCCACTTGATTCTGTGAAATTAGTAGTATAAAAAGCCATAAAGCTGCATGGAAATGAAAAATGTTTGGGGCGTGCTCATGGTTCCAAAATAAAATTTTCTTTGACATTTAATAATGTAAAATCAATAATTAGCTTGTGGAAAATGTTAAAAAGAGGAATTGGCGACATATTTTGCCTGCTCCCTGTAATTTGCAAATCCCTATTTAACAGTATTATTACCTTGACAATTGACACAAATTTATAAACGATACCTTTTTAAATTTAAATAATTTATTACATGAATGTATTTGACGAAATACAAAAGCATGTGACTTACCCAGCAATACTCTTCACTGAACCGGAAATTTGCAAAGCATCTGCAAAATATAATCTTATAATTAACATGAGATAAAATTTGACCAATATAAAAAAAGACATTAACATATTCAATCAATTTGGTTGAATATGTTAATGTCTTTTTTTTTTTATATTACACAAATACAAAAAAAAATTAAATTATAAAAAAATTTTTTTTTCAGACTATTGATTTCACTACATGATATGAGCACAATGTCAAAACTTCCTTACGATGAACATTGTGCAGAAAGTATATGGACAGGTATGTCAAAGTCATCTGCATCTCTTAAGTTGTGGGTTACTATCATAACACCAATTGCTGAGCACACAGGTACTACCCTGAGTAAAATGAACAGTTAATAGATTCATTAAGAAAGACTTAATGATATTTTGCATGATTTCATATCTAAAATAATTTAAGATTAAAATATGAAAGTGCTAAAATTGTTATTAAATAATGCACAATAATTTAATCTGAATTAAAACAATTTTAAAAGTTGTCACTCTAAAACTAATGAAAGGATATTTTTTTCTTTATAAGGAAAAGGGTAAATATCATGTGCAAGATTTTTTATTTAGTTTCATAACCTTTATTAGTGAGGATTTAGTAATAACTCTGTTTCTTTTTCAAAATCTTTTGCTATGAATACATAAATAAAATATATCTATTAATGTATAATTTATGCTCTTTTACAAGCCTTTATAGATGAATTTTCTGTTACAGTATCTCTATTAAAAACCAACAACAAGAAAAATAAAAACCAACTTACCAAGCAAGAATGTAGGCCAAATACATCCACTTGTTGCTAACAGCTTTCACCTAGATGTAAAAAAAAAGAAAAATGACATGGATTATATTTTTTAAAAAATATTTAAGTGTAAAATATTAAAAAATGAGCTTGAGTAAATCACCTACAAAAATGGTTAACATCAAAATGTCCTTGAATAAAATAGAAGGCCAAGATAGGACTAAGCAAAGACATAATAGCACCAACTTATTGTGATGACATTTTTACTTGTTGATAAGGACAAAGCTCCTCATAAAGCAATTCTGATGCATTACATGATAATGATTTGAAATTATCAACAATATCTTACTGCTAGTAGATCCAAGTTTGTTCCATCCTTTAGCCTTTGACGAAATCGAAACAAGGCTTCCATTGCATAAGTTATGGTCAGTAAAAAAGCAGCAGTGTAGGCACTCTATAATATAAGAGTAAAACAAGTGGACTTAAGTATATACTTTTATTAAAAAACACTGCTTTCTTACATGTAAAATAAAATGTATAAAAAGAAACATAATACTTACGCACAACTATTCCTTAACAAGCCAATCTATGTTTAAATGGCATCATTAAAAAACACACACATGTCTCTATTAATTATAAAACAGGTGTTATTTAGTAAATTATTGGATTTTTTTGGTGTGCTTTTGACTGCTTATATTAACATTTAGTAGTAGCCTATGATTATTGACCGAAAAAATCTTACATGGCATAAGCTACTCCATGATTCCATATAAAAAATAGAAATTTATTTTCTTTAGTGTATTTTTTTACTACAAATAAATAACTTAATGTTTTAATTAAAGTGAGTTCCTCTAAAAATAAATGATAATAAATTCAGAATTACCTTAGTACTTATGAAAGTTAGTTTACATGAACTATTTTTACATTTAAAATATTGGTAGAGTTGAACGGAAGAGAATAATATTCCTTACTGTTACTAGGGTCATCAAATAACCACAAGGCCCTGAGCTTCCTGGAAAGTTTATCATGCCTGACCCCAAATTATTGAGAAAGATTGCGGATGAAGTAACAAGAAATAATGAGGCCAGCATATCTGCAAGTGCTAAATGAAAAGTTGGAAATATCTGAGGATGCAAATGGAAACACTATTTTTTTTACTATATCAAAGTTTAACATAAGACTTTTGACCGTAAGCTTGATTCAAAGTTTAACTAACCAATAAACTCTAAAAAAAATTACATTAAAAATATAAAGCATCTTCTAACAATGATTAATCAAACATTAATAATTTTAAATGAAAACATTAGGTCAAAACATTTATATAATAAATTCATAGTTATTTTATGGTCTTAGATAATGTTCAGTTTATAATTTAATTAAAAGGTAGGCCTATTTAAAAAATACAGAAATTAAAACAATGTGAGACCTCAGGGTAGCAAACTCTCCCATGATAGATGGCACAGGTAAACACAGAGCCAGAGCCAATGAAGCTGTTGAAGATACATTTTTGAAACAGTCTAGATATTTTTTGCAACATCTTTTTATATAATAAAAAAAAATTCTATTAAGATCTACCTGTAAATTTATTGCTAATAGCCAAAAGCAAAAAAAATAACTAGTGGACTAAATGTGCCATCCCTTTCTTTAAACTACATTAAGTTAATATTTTTTGGTAAATTAATTATAAAATTTCCATTTTCTATTCAATTCTTAATTGCAAGCCTGCTTTCATAGAATATGTAGGATACAATTTCTATTATTTTACCTTAAACAAGATGTCATCAGGCTTAGAGTAGCAACTGCTTTCATCTGAAACATAATTAACTTATAATGAATTAAACTATTTGTTTTTGAGTATTATAAAACCTATTTCAGTTTAGGAAACGCTTGGTTATTTCTTTTGCCTAGCCTACAAAATAATATGTCTTTACCTCCCTTTATTGTATATGATTAGGGAAAAAAAAAACATTAGCTTTAAATTTAAATTGATCATAATAATTTATAATTAATGTGTCTCATATCTAGGTCCAGAGGAATAGTTACAGTTTGTGAGACCCTAGGTGGTCTTTGATTTCCCTGTCACTAACTAAACAAAACCACAAAACTTACTACTCAGTTACTACTCAGACATAATTCGAAATTTCAAATACATTTCAAAATAAAGCCAAAGCAGCCATCCATAAATTTCGTCACACATTTTCGGCTGGTTCTCGCTCATCAATTGTCAGAAATTTGTAGCAAATTACTAATTCTAAAACACATTGTCACATCCCCAACCCAGATGTGTGACATCGTTTATGGATGTCCCCATACTTAGTGGCATGGCTAGGGTTAGTGCCAACAGGGGCAGATCAAGATTTTTGTTACTTCCACCCACAACTCTATAGTTGACCAAAAATGCTGCCTCTCCCCTTTCCTATATAAGTGTCCACAGTATTATTTATATATGAAGTGAACAGCAAAGTGCAGCTAGGGGCGGACAGCTACTGCCTCATACAACAGTGCCTAGATCTAATACTAATATTTTTCTCAAGCTAGCAATTTCAGTGATTGTATGTTGGGTGTAGGGCTGGCTGTGGGCCTACTGCCTATTGTGTAAAAGCCAGAAGAGGGTAGGCGTAGGCCTATTTCTCAAAATACCTAGTGTAAAAAACTGCACCTGGACGACCTGGTTAAAGTTAAGACCTAGTTTAAATATATTAATATCATAGTATTATCATAGTCTACTTATGAGTAGCCTATTATATCACTTGTAATAATTGTAATAGTAATAGGAGCCATGGCCAGACTACATGCCAATAGCTTTTTAAGTTCTAACTACTCTAATTCAAACACTAACTGAACTAACTCACTAACATTTACTATAAAATTAAAAAAAACGAACTACCTGATTTGTATTAAGCAGTTCAGGCACACTGGAATTCCCAGACATGAGTATAACTCTATCCATCTTTGAAATACAAAGATAAAAGGAAATTAGTTAACCCAATAGTGTCATTTTAAGTTCCTAATTAAATGTAACCACTTGACACAGTTATGTTATATGGCATTATAGCTCAAGTTAATAGTTGCCATCTTCCTGTGTTAGGTAACTTATTTCGTATTTCGTTTTTATGTATTAACTTTTACATTAATGTCACGTGAAAATGTTTACAAATAATGAGGCAATTTAAAAAAAAATGTGTATAAATAATTTGAAAATTGTCATCGTATTCTTTGTAAGACACGAGAACAAGTTTATGATTTAGTCAAGCATAAATATTATCGTCATACAAATTCAATCGTTATCTATGTTTATTATATATTTATATAGGTCCAAATCTATGTATAAATATGCTAATTTATTTTCAAATTGTATTATCTCCCCTGTTGCTATTATCAACAGGTAATCTTTAATATACACACGAAAGGAGCACAGATTGAGCACCTGTAAATATGGCAACAACACAACAGGTATATATTTTTTAAAATTACTGTCATTTTATACCACTTGAAATTATTTAAATATTTTGAACGATTGATAAAGTTATTAAAAGCCCTCGGTCTCAGAGTCGCGTTTTCATAAATAAAGTAATTAATAAAGACAAAGGTTAACGCGTTGATTGATCCTCGAGTGAATCTCAGACTTAGCTTCTTAGTGAGTCTGTCACATTGGCCTCGGATACGTAATGCTCTATCTTTCCTATGATGGTTCTACTATACCCATATATAATTGTTTATATATTAGATAAGCATATCGTGTTTCTCAATAAAAATGTTTTTAAAAGAGAATAAATCTAAATATTAAATAGGTCAACTAAATTAAATAATTGCCTTTTCTTCTGTTACAGGTATTTAAAAATCATTCTCTTATTAATAATAAACTGTTGTACTTGTAGGCCATATATTTAGTTTATTTAATTAATGTTAAATATAGGCATACTTAAAGTAAAAATTACCGTACTTAATTGGAAATTATTAAGTTATTAAAAACTTGACAGCCACTGAAATAACTTTATTTTATTTCTTTTGTATTTTAAAAATTTTAAGCTGGGACCTGGTGGTGTACCTCTGGATGCTAAAACATCAGACTATTACAGAACAAAAGATCTGCCTCACAGATTTGAACATCCAAGTGGGTGCAGTTTCTGAAATAAACTCTTTGTTATTATATGTTGATATATCTATATGAGAGGAGGTTAAAAAATATAAAAGGTGGTTAACACTAACACAAGGGGGCAGGCTGGGCTGCTGTGACACCGGGAAATATCCCTGTGGGCCACCTGGGCAGGTGGTTTTACAATAAAAATTCTGTATTAAATATCTACTTGTATACGATGACCTCCTTGTGTCTGTAAAAAAAACGCGCAAACTTGAATGGTATGGCCACGTGACCAGAAAACAAAGGCTCGCCAAAGAAATCTTGCAGGGCACTACTAGAGGAGGAAGAAGAAGAGGAAGACAGAGAAAAAGATGGGAAGATAACATCAAAGAATGGACGTGATTAAAACTAGGCGATGCTATGAGTAGGGCAGGAGACCGAGAGGAATGGAGAAGAATAGTGTTTATGTCATCTGTAGCGCCCCAACGGTCGAAGGACTACGGGACATGATGATGTATAGGAGGACTGTTTGGACACTCCAGTCCATCACTTGTAGAATATATATTTATGGAGGGTTATCCATCATTGTTTTTTTCAAAAGTAGGTCTAATTCTAGGACATGAGAAAAGAACAAGCTAAAACTTCCACTTTATTGACATGCAGTGGATATTTTAAAAAATTATTGTGAAGTTTCACAGATTGCGATTATAACCAAAGGTCCATTCATTGCCTAGTCTTGGAGGTACCATTACATGGACTTCTTAAATTAAAGTTTTTGGCTGAATGCAGATTTTTATACTGAAATAATATTTTGTTTAAATTGGAATTTCGTGACAAAAATGTTCAGTTTATTTTCACACGCAGGAGTAAATAACCAAAAGCATGGCATCTGTTGGCTTAAAAAATTGAGTAAAAGTAACTATATCAGAATCTATTTATATTTGACCTGATGATTCCAAAAGTGGCATCAGTTTTCTCCTAATATCTCTATCTTTTGAGATATTGAACAAATGCCCTTTTTTCAAGCATAATATTAATTTATTATTGATCTAAAATTGTTTTCAAGAGTTTGTATACTGTTCTTTATTTCAACAAACATATCTCTTATCCAATTACCTGTACAGAAAAATTGCTATTGTATGGTGCTCTTTACTTTCACAACTTCACAATATGGCAAAACAAATTTACAGCATTGAAAGCTTTTACTGGTCTCCTTGGAGTTGGAAATGTGTACTGTTAACAGAAAATTGTCCTGCATATACTAATATCCCAGTGTGTACTGTGATAACAAATAAGTGTATCATTGTTGACCTTTATTCTGCAGATGTTTTTAAAGGGTATGGCCATAAGCCGCAGCATCCGATGTACACAACAGAAGCATCGAAATATGGCTCCAAAATACCTTCAGTGCACACAATGCCAATTTGTTTTCATGCTAAATCACAGAAATTCTCAGATGTGAGTGCTTAACACCAATCAACATGTTTTGTCTAGTTACTGATCTACCAATATCAATTTTGTTTCTGGAATTAAAATAAGGATAATCTTAATATTTTCCATTGGCATTTAAGTTTAAGAAATAACTTTTTCACAAATAAAGTTTTGAATTAATATTAGCACTCTATTATATTTGACTTTGGCTCTAGGTAAAAATGTTTTGATTACCTTTAATTAAAATAAAAATAATGATGAAATTGTGCTTTTTTTTCCCCAGCACCTTGGAAAGTGTGGAATGCCTCGCAATTTCTCTCTGAACACAGGAACAGACAAAAGTATTATTTGATTTGATATAAAATGAGTGGCAGAACTGGATTTTAGTTTTATGATTTTTTGCAAAATGCTAACATTCTTAAAACATAGAGAACAATCTGGAAATTATTGTATTTTGCAAATTCCCATACTCTTTTAACAACTATTTGGCTTATTTCACCAAGCACATTCATTTATAGACATTAAAAAAATATGAATTTTTCAAGAATTGTTT
This sequence comes from Omphiscola glabra, assembly GCA_964017045.1. NCBI lineage: Eukaryota > Metazoa > Mollusca > Gastropoda > Lymnaeidae > Omphiscola > Omphiscola glabra. The sequence continues at coordinate 35,060,024 of OZ024799.1, forward strand.
TTGTTTTCAAATGTTTGTCTCTGGAAAAATATGACAACATTTAGCTCAGTAATACTAAGATTATAATAGTTTTGCTACATATTCTTGAATGGTTTGAGATGCTTAAAACATTAACATTTAATGTTTAGACTACTTTAGTTAAGATATTCTTACTGATAACTTTTTTTTTAACTTGAATATCTTTAACAGAGCATCACTAAAGATTTGACAAATAATGCATTTCATGTTAGGAATTAAAATAATAAATTTATCTATAACTAAAATATGGGTTTGTGAGCATTAACGAATTAAGAAACAAGTTTTTTTTGAGCAATGAAAATCCACAATAACATTGTTTTTATTTATTAAAAAAATGTGAAAAACAAAAGGTTTTGCATTATTTTATTACCCTCATGTGGTGAACATATAATTTAAAAAAAAAAAAAGCAACATATTACTATTATACATCCCTCACAATAAGATAAAATTTTAAATATTTGAAACCAATCTATTTTTTTTAAAGATTATAAATAGAATAGTCTTGCCAATTAAATGAAAAGTAACATCAAACATTATCGAGCTTATTTTTTTTTTATGTACAGAAAAAATAAATCTTTATCACATTAGTAAATGAACCACTTGTTCCGGTGTCCTAGGAACAATATTCATACCATCTTTGTATCCATTCACTGGGTCTAAGATTGATGCATATATTTGTTTGTAGGCTTGACAAACCAACTCCACTGATCTCTTTTTGGCAGATTCCCTAGAATAAAGAAGTTAAATATCAAATAACTAGAATAATCCTTGCTGTAAAAATATACTCTTATGAGAGAAATAAAATAATGTTACATATAATAATACAAATTTGCAAGAAATGTTCTTTTTCATTGCCATAACATTGTCTCTATGGCCATAGTATAAGCTAAAAATCTAAATTGCTGTGCATCTAAAGTACCTGGTACTATAAAATTTTAAACAATGATTAGAAAATACAAAAGAATGCCAGCTAAGTTTATTTAAATAAAATTATTTTTAAAACCTTTGCTTTGTTTTTCGCCCAGAGAAAGCCACCCAAGGTCTACAACATTTTTTACAAATTTAAAGAGCAAAGTCATTAAGTCATCTTAAAAAATATTTTCACAACAGAGGAAATTTATTTCAATATAATAAGATAACATTGACCACCAACCTAACACTTGAGCTGAGAATGAGACTACACTGGGGTAAGAGCAAACTGTCTGGCTGAGCCAAAAAGCTGTCAAATTTATTCTGTAACAGAAAATTAATCACACACAAATTAACTGAAACCAAATATATATAAAAAAAACAAAAAAACTACAACATTAAGAATTGTTTTAAATCACTAGATTTACTGTTAAGCATAACATTATAATAGGTCCACATTTATCACCGGAGGGGCTCCTTAAATATTGTAACTGTTAGAAGAGAAAGAAAAAGCCTACCATTGCAGCTCTGACTGCCAGTTCATCCAAGCCAGATAATGAAGAAAGTGGGCCCTATATGAATATTGTAAAAATTAATAGTATTTCAAGCACTTTGCTGAAAAATCAATACATTTTTTTGAAGTCTTAATGAGCTGATACAACAAAATCCCTTAAGGAAAATATTTAACTTTTCTTAATTATGCTAAATTAATTTAAATTACAGAGATCATTATAATTATTAATAACTGGCAATGTATAAGAAACTAGAAATACAATCTTACAAAATAATAGTTAATATCTAGGTCTTGAAATAGTTGGAATTACACTGTAATTATACATACTTATTAGGATAACAACAGATTGGCCTCAAACTAACCTGGTCAGGTCTATGCTGTTGGATAAATCCATACATTTGAGCTAGGCCTACACGATTTAAAACATAGGAAGCCTGCTCACTAACTAAGGTGTCTAAGTGAGCATCAGTCTGAAAATATATTAAGATTGAAAAGTATTAAAACTTTTGCTTTGACATAAGATTTATATTAAACATATTACGGTTCATCCTTAGCACACAAAGATGAATTAGTCTAGCTGTGAGTAGTGCCTTGACTTTCGATGTATTTTTGTTTAAAGTGAGAGAGAATTATGCAATTTGTCAGCCTCTCTCTTTCATGCCTATATGATCCAGTGACAAGACTTGGCCAAGACAACAGGGAGATGGGCCAGGATCCTTGACAAGACTTGGCCAAGATGACAGGGAGATGGGCTAGGATCCTTGACAATACTTGGCCAAGGCGACTGGGAGATGGGCCAGGATCCTTGACAAGACTTGGCCAAGATGACAGGGAGATGGGCCAGGATCCTTGACAAGACTTGGCCAAGATGACAGGGAGATGGGCCAGGATCCAGTGACAAGACTTGGCCAAGACGACTGGGAGATGGGCCAGGATCCTTGACAAGACTTGGCCAAGACAACAGGGAGATGGGCCAGGATCCTTGACAAGACTTGGCCAAGACAACAGGGAGATGGGCCAGGATCCAGTGGCAAGACTAGGCCAAGACGACTGGGAGATGGGCCAGGATGCAGTTGATGACCAGTAGTTTCTTGTGTCTCACTGTGCTCTTTATGCATTTCAGGTCAACAGAGTTCCCTGAATTTTCATTGTGTTGATGTTTGTCTGCTTTTGGGTCTCCTTCTCTCGGTTTGAGTTCAGAGTTTGCCTTTTCTTAGATGGGTTGCCATCCAAAGTTAGCAAGTCCCATCTTACCAGGGTGCTGGCGGTGTTTTCGCTTGTCTGGGCTTTAATGGTGATTGAAATCCAATCCTCAAAATTGTAATTGACTCATTTTTAATGCACAGCCATCCAGCCAACTTAGATGGAACATAGGCTGAAACAGATCTGGCATATCTATTTTGATTGCAGAGCCATCCAGCTACCATAGATGAAACATTGGAACAACTCTGGCATATCACTTTTGTTGAGACCCGTTGGTTCTCACCAGTGTGAGACTCACTGACTCACAGGCAAAAACATTCCTAACCTGGGAAAATCCCAATATGACCCAATTAGGGTTTGGCCTTAAGGGTAAGTGACCTAAAGGTCGTATCAAACACAATGAAAACTTTCCTGGTTCTGTGACCGTGGAATAGCTTAGTATTAGTCCAATGGAAAGGTACCAAAACTTAGGACAATGAAAACAGTTCAGCACGTCGCCAGAGTATTGACCCGGCTTGGTAAGCAAAGGGTTAGTAGGTCATTGAACTTCCTTTATGTCTCAATGCCAAGGGGCCTTTATAAGATGGAAGCATGCGGGTGCTCAGTCTCTCACATGGATTGACGAAGAAGAGCCTGGGCCTGGTAGATTTCCCTTTGGTACTATGGTTTGCATAGCCTAAGAGTTATCTGGTTAGTACTGGTAGCATTGTTAGTTGTTAGTAGCATAATAATATATATTATAATGTTAGTAAGAAATGTTAGGATTGTAATTAGTTAGTCAAGTATTGTTAGATTATGAATACTCATTACTAATGTATTAGGAATGTACTTCTTTCTTGTAGCATATGTATTGTATTTATTCTTATTTACAGCCAGTTAAGACCAGTTAGTTTGAATGAAGTTAAGTCAGTTACGTTAGGTTCTGTTAGCCTAGCGATAGATAGAATCGCATAGGAAAGCCTAGTAGCCAGAGGCTTTGATTCTGATTATATAATAGGTTGAAGTGAACGTAGTACAGTGGAGCATATAGAAGATAGCTCATTGTACATGATAACCCCATAGAGTTGTGGACAGTCAGAAATCGGTGTAGCCTACTCAGAAGTAAACAGTGGAGCATATAGAAGATAGCTCATTGTACATGATAACCCCGTAGAGTTGGGGACAGTCAGAAATCGGTGTAGCCTACTCAGAAGTAAACAGTGGAGCATATAGAAGATAGCTCATTGTACATGATAACCCCGTAGAGTTGGGGACAGTCAGAAATCGGTGTAGCCTACTCAGAAGTAAACAGTGGAGCATATAGAAGATAGCTCATTGTACATGATAACCCCGTAGAGTTGGGGACAGTCAGAAATCGGTGTAGCCTACTCAGAAGTAAACAGTGGACTAGACTGATAGCTCAAGCAGTCAGCTGACAACGCCGACGTCTTGTGTACAAGTGGATGCACCGGAGCGTGACTGGTCATTCATCACCCATCACCTGTAAACGACAGTGACCCAGAAAGGGACGGAACGACCGTCGAACCTTATAGTGTGCTTTGTGAAGTCTGGAGTGTGTATTGGACCCATAACAGATTCCAGGCCAGAGACTACCCAGAGTACCAATCCAGTCTCTTATGTCACTAGTAACAAACTGTAACAGTTAATGTCTTTATATTTATATGTATCAAGTATTTGTGACGCAATTTGTAATTTTTAGTAATTAAATATTTTATTTGTGGGCTGAACCACCTGTGTTATTAAGTTTACATATAAGTAGCAGTGTAAGCGAGTGAGAGAGTCAGTAGCGTTAGTGTGAGAGCGTGTAGTATCACTCAGTTAATAATAATCATTCCTTAGACATAGGAGTACTAATCGACGTAGCGGTAGGGACCAAACAATATAAATATAAGAATATCGTGGCCATAAAATTACCAATATTTAACATTGGGGGCTCACATTTAACAACTTTATTGTTTTCATTACGTTATTTATCACTGGTATAGATCACATCTAGTGTTACACTGACCTACTGTTACATAGACCCAGTGTTACACAGACCTAGTGTTACACAGATCTAATGCTACACTAGGGTTACACAGACCCAGTGTTACACAGACCTAGTGTTACAGTCCAGAATGTGTTATGTTGTAGGGGATCCCTAATAGTGTAATGACAACAATAATTCACCTGTGCATACAACATTTCCAGTCTGGTATCAGTAAACTCATACAATGACAGGGTGGTGTTCATTAGATGAATGCAGTTGACCATATAAGCTGCCATGTCCACTGTGGTCAGTCTACTGGCTGACATAGAGCACATCTGGAGCAGAGGATCAATCACACAAGCAAGGATCTGTAACAACGAAAACACAAAACTTTTTTAACAACAAAAAAACACAACACTTTTTAACAACAAAAACACAACACTAAGTAACAACAAAAACACAATATAACACTTTGTAACAACAAAAAATAAAACACTTTGTAACAAAAACACAACAATTTTTAACAACAAAAACACAACACTTTGTAACAAAAACACAAAAATTTTTAACAACAAAAACACAACACATTGTTAACAACATAGCCGACAATGAACTATATTTTCTGATACTGTATAATTAAAAGCTTCTTTTATCCATGTAGTTATACAAGTTGAAATTTTCCTTGGAGCATTCTCACCTGTTTATAATCTTGTTTCTTATCATCAATAGGCACAACTGATGCATCATGACAGGCAAGAACATCCCGCAATAACTGCAATGTTTGTGTCAATGATGATGTAGGTCCCAGGTCAGGAGGTGGAAGTTCAACCTTGATATAACAACAACCTTGATATAACAATAACCTAGATATAACAACAACCTAGATATAACAACAACCTAGATATAACAACAACCTTGATATAATAAGAACCCTGCACCAATTACAAAGTTTTATCATTTTTAGCTTTTTTTTGGTCTTCCCAATTTTTGTCAATAGCACATCAGCAATAGTTGAAACTGTGTTTGGCTATGCACTTATAATAAAAGTAACAAATAAAAATTCATTCTAGCATAGTTAATATTAGACAAACTAATAATATCTAAACCAGGTTTCTACCTTACAAATGGACATTTAGTGTTACCAAAATGGACATTTAGTGTTACCAAAATGGACTTTTAGTGTTAGCGCAAAGCAATTTTGCATGTTCAGAAACAACATTAGGTATAGTTGCTTTTTTCAACTGTAAGCAGGTCCATGAGACACAAAGCCTAAATTCATCCTTGAACTGATTCCCAAAAATAGTAGGAGCAGTGCTTACCTTGTCAAGCAACTTATTAGCATGGCTTGTAAGGCTGTTGAAAAACATGCGATGACTGAGGTCCTGAATTTCAGACACAACTGTCAACAAGGCAGCTTCACAGCTTATAATTTGGCTTTGGAAACAAAACAGTGTAAGACTGAAATTAGGTTGGGGCTAATCAGAGATGAAAGAAATGAATTCTAATATAATTCTAAAATTCTCTATTATTTCACAACAGACATCTCAGCAATGTTAAAAGATTTTTAAGCAGAATTAACCTTTATGAAGTAGAAATCTTTATTAATTTTAAAAATAATAAGTACTCTGAAAATACAATTTTGTGAGTGTAACTTGTTTTTGCATCATCAGGTATGAACCTGACCCATCATTTTATCACAAGACTATATCTTGAATCTTAGTTGTTCATTTCTTCTAAAAATGTTGAACTAGAAGTAGTGTCCTAAAAATGTTGAACTAGAAGTATTGTCCTAAAAATGTTGAACTAGAAGTAGTGTCCTAAAAATGTTGAACTAGAAGTAGTGTCCTGAAAATGTTGAACTAGAAGTAGTGTCCTAAAAATGTTGAACTAGAAGTAGTGTCCTAAAAATGTTGAACTAGAAGTAGTGTCCTAAAAATGTTGAAATAGAAGTAGTGTCCTAAAAATGTTGAACTAGAAGTAGTGTCCTAAAAATGTTGAACTAGAAGTAGTGTCCTAAAAATGTTGAACTAGAAGTAGTGTCCTAAAAATGTTGAACTAGAAGTAGTGTCCTAAAAATGTTGAACTAGAAGTAGTGTCCTAAAAATGTTGAACTAGAAGTAGTGTCCTAAAAATGTTGAACTAGAAGTAGTGTCCTAAAAATGTTGAACTAGAAGTAGTGTCCTAAAAATGTTGAACTAGAAGTAGTGTCCTAAAAATGTTGAACTAGAAGTAGTGTCCTAAAAATGTTGAACTAGAAGTAGTGTCCTAAAAATGTTGAACTAGAAGTAGTGTCCTAAAAATGTTGAACTAGAAGTAGTGTCCTAAAAATGTTGAACTAGAAGTAGTGTCCTAAAAATGTTGAACTAGAAGTAGTGTCCTAAAAATGCACATTTTCTATTAAATATTATTTTAAAGATGCTTAAAACAGTGAAGAGCATTGGCTGACCCAATCGTGTGATGGTAAAACTTCAGGAGGTTGTCCAGCTTGTACAAGGTTACTGGGTCCTGTTCGGATACCAACACCTGTTCAACCCTAACCTGTTGGCGTCAAGAAACAAAGTATCAAACAACCCAGAGAAAAAACAACAACCTACACTGAAATACACTTTAGCATATATCATGGCTGCTGAATGGTATGCAAATGTCAAGTTAGTTGTAAAAATGTGCAGACTTTAACATATATCATGGCTGCTGAATGGTATGCAAATGTCAAGTTAGTTATAAAAATGTGCAGACTTTAGTATATATCATGGCTGCTGAATGGTATGCAAATGTCAAGTTAGTTATAAAAATGTGCAGACTTTAACATATATCATGGCTGCTGAATGGTATGCAAATGTCATTGTAAAAATATGCAGACTTTACCATATATCATGGCTGCTGAATGGTATGCAAATGTCGTTGTAAAAATATGCAGACTTTAACATATATCATGGCTGATCAAATGTCGTTGTAAAAATATGCAGACTTTAACATATATCATGGCTGATGAATGGTATGCAAATGTCAGGTTAGTTGTATAAATGTGCAGACTTTAACATATATCATGGCTGCTGAATGGTATGCAAATGTCAGGTTAGTTGTAAAAATGTGCAGACTTTAACATATATCATGGCTGCTGAATGGTAAGCAAAGGTCGTTGTAAAAATATGCAGACTTTAACATATATCATGGCTGATGAATGGTATGCAAATGTCAGGTTAGTTGTATAAATGTGCAGACTTTAACATATATCATGGCCTGATGAATGGTATGCAAATGTCAGGTTAGTTGTAAAAATGTGCAGACTTTAACATATATCATGGCTGATGAATGGTATGCAAATGTCAAGTTAGTTGTAAAAATGTGCAGACTTTATCAAATTGAGCAGATAATTAACAATTTAATATTTAAAATAAACTTGACTGATAACTTATTTAAAATCTCAAGTGGAATTGTCAAAAAAAACCACCAACCTTGAATGGTGTACAGACTCCTTCTGTGATATTTCCCAACACTTCATCCATCTGGACATTGCTAGCTGAAATAAATAATCGTAAGCTTTATAGTAAAACTAAATTTGATCTTAATGAAATTGAATGCCTTGATATAATTTAGTTTATTATAATTAATTTTTTAAAAGCAATTAATAAAAAAATTAATAACAAGTGCAATAGATGTAGCTTAAATTAAAAGCCCAATCACACCTGTGCAATTTTTGAGCAAGGACTGCAGATATTCTTTCTCAGAAGCTGAGGCCTGATGAAGCCATGCCAGCATGTCACCAACATATCTGAGGGGGTCATGAGAATGAAGCTCTATAGGTCTTGGTGTGCCACCTGGTCCTGGGAAAAAAAAAGTTCTAATTGAAAGAATTGCTTAAAAATGTTATTCAATGGTTTCATTGTTTTAGGTTAGAACTCAGAGAAAAACTGTTTTATTTTTAGAATACCAACCCTTCTTGATATATTTGATAGTCTATTGTTGAAAAAAAAAAAACATTCCCAGGACATTTTGAACTAAACACTCCAACCTGCCATTGTCTAAAGTTACCAGAACACAGATAATGGGCAGGAGATTATAAGATATATATTTTTTTTTTAAAAATTACCTTTGCTTTTCTAATGTTATTAGAGAATTTTAGTTAGGGGAGACAAGTGTTGGCTTATTATATTGTAACTTTAAAATGGTTTAAGCATTAGTTAAATTTTTTTTTTTTAAATGAAGAGAGATTCTGGAGGGTGTTGCATGCAGTTGTCTCCTGTAAGAAATAAATTATTGTCCGCATTGTTAATGTAATATAAAAAACTGCTGTTTACCACCACGTGTCAAAGCATCAATAAAACCGCGCACAACAGCACTTCTTCTGGCCTTGCCGAATTCATCCAATGAGTATCTAAACAGATTTGGAAAAGTGGTTCAATTATTTCAAAATCAACCCAGCAAAGATAGAGAAGAAAACAAAATGGATAAAATGTGTGTCTATTTTTGCATCATAAATCAAACTGATTTTTAATAACTTATGCCAAAGAAATGATTGGAATATACAAAAATGTGTTACTATTCTCATGAACTCCCTTCAATTATATCAGCTACAGTTCCATGGCACTTCCATTATTTGAAGCACTGTCTTTTCTACAATTTCATATGTATAACAGTACTCATATATTGACATGTTTAATCTATGATATAACCCTTCTTAATTAAAGGATGCCTGTATCTTTCAACATAATAAGCTGGGGTTTAGCGATATTTATCTTAAAATCATGGTTATGACACAGTGCATGCATGTGCCTTATTTTAGAACATAATATGATGTGCTATGTGGTGCTTTCATTAGCCGGGATTGGGATATGAAACAACAAATGAGTGTCTTACTTAAGTAAAACAGGTCTATCCTGCAAGGCCTCCATTGCCTGGCACAGCAAGAGGCTAACATCAGGTGTGTCCTGTGTAACCTGACGACACTGATCTGTGTAATGAGAATCAAGACATCTTTAACACCAGTTCATGTTAACTTTTTCCAAATTTTTTTTTTTACTTTAAATAAAATTAGTAATTTTTACAAATTACTCTCATTTTAAGATTTTAAAAAGAAACTTGATAAAATCAAATAAATAAAAATGTCAACTGACTTTGAGTCCACCTGTACAATCTCTCATAAGCAGATTCCTGATGGAGAGCCATGGACTCCATAATTTCCAATCTATAAAAGGTTTGACAATAAATGGTAATTAAGTAAATTTTAATAGACCGGAGACGAGGAGATATTTGCATAAAATGACCCAGTACAAATAAATTCTGAAATCAAAAATAAAATATAGCTGAAATAATGCCATAACAAACTATATACTGGTAATATTAAATTAGTTCTTGATTTTCATAAATCAGACCTGCACAACTCAAAGTGTAAGGCCGGCCGTAATACTTTATGAAAAACTTGTGCGAGCTGTAATACGTTTGAAAAACTTGTGTGGGCGAAATATAATAGGACAGGGGTGAAAGCTATTAAGAAAATAATAAAAAACAAAGAATATTTCTTTACTTTGCCGACTGCCAAGTGGGTGCTGGCAGGCCGCATGCCTGCCTGGATGTTGTGCAGGTGTGTCATAAATGAATGGACGCACTGTATTTAATAGATGCCATTTGCTTGATTGACTATCTTTATGTTAACATTATAAGAATTACCCTGCAGTTTGGTGGTTGGTTCGTAGGAGAAATTTACAGTCACTATGAATCTGTTTCACTCTGGATAAGGCTTTGAAAAAGTCCTGTAAGATAATAGGTCAAATTTTTTAAAGTTTTATATTTACTAAGAACGTTAAGTAATATATAGAAAAATTAAATCCACTTTAATCATTTTAATCCAATTTGCTGATGCCAAACTTACAGCATGTAAAGCTCCATCTCTAGTGCCTCTTAGAATTTTGATTTCATCAGATTTGAGTTGAAATTTTTCCAGGAATGCATTGGCAACTTGTTCTTTGACTTGTAGTTTCTGGCTGTGAATAGACATGAGAACTGATTGTCTGCTGCATTGCTATAGTGAGTTTATGACCGGGGAAGAAGATAACATAAATTATTGGTTTGTAGTGTTGTAATGTCTCTTCTGTCCATGTATTTTAGACTGTGACCACTGAGCATTTAAAGAATTAAATTTAAATGGATTATTAAGGCTCTTTAAAAAACAAAAAGTTTTTGTGTCATAACTTTAAGACATAAAAAAAAATGCTCTCTGATAAATCTCAAATTTGGCTTTTGATAATTTCTTGGAGTAACAGCATAATACAAATTTTAATGTAAAAATATCACACCTCTCATTGTGCAAAGAAGTTGTTTGTGAAATAAGATGATGGGTCTTAGCCTTTGCTGCCTGTCAGAAGAAATAAATAGTTGAAAAGCAATCCAATAATAATAAAATTACCTGATACAAATATTATTTATTTATGTATTTATTTATTGGTATAATTATAGTTGAAAAAATATTATAATTCTAAGACTTTCAAAGAGGATTATAACATTGCATACAAAGCACTTACATAGCTATTATAAAATAACAGAAAACAAATTAATTGTAATTATGTATAATTTTGCCCTTAGTTCACAACAAGTAGGTCAACATGTGAGAAAGTAATCATTTCAGATAATATTTATGAGATTGTAAACATCCGTTGACAGTTAACCCATTTAAATCTCAAATCAAATATTCTTGGTTTTCTGCCATTTTTTTTCCCTATATCATTAGTTTCTTTACAATTTGGCTGTTGTTCAGTAAAGAACAGATTCCTATATCATTAGTTTCTTTACAATTTGGCTGTTGTTCAGTAAAGAACAGATTCCTATATCATTAGTTTCTTTACAATTTGGCTGTTGTTCAGTAAAGAACAGATTCCTATATCATTAGTTTCTTTACAATTTGGCTGTTGTTCAATAAAGAACAGAGCAGTAATAACATCTTATATCTCATTGGATTCAAAATTGAATCTATTATTTGATAACAAATGTCAGATCAGTTAATTATGGTTTCGATGCCAAGCAAACAGACTGAGCATTTTTTTGTTTATTAAATTCTAACAAAACAGTCAACATATTGTCCACCCAAACCTCCACAGCAGTCCAACCCCTTTGGTTCCCCCACACTTATTCAAGATATTTGTGTGTAGCCTAACAGTAGTTTCGAGCTACACCAGGCCTTTCCAATATCCGCTTAGTACAGAGGCATGGAGTTCCAGTTTGGGCTCTATAGACTCCTCTAGGACAACACCCGATGCTCAGGATCGGGATCAGCTGCCTCGAACCCATCAACTTCATTGCTGCAGGCAAGATACTTTCCCTCCATAACTAATTTATCCATGGAATTATAGATCCACGTTAAGAATAACTTTGAAATATAAAAAAGGTGGGGAGAAAATCATTTTATATTCTGTCGATCACGAGTGATCACACACTTTGAGAATTGATAGAGCACTACAAATCACCAATGAATAGGAAATCCAATCATCATATCATACCTTAAGTCGATCAGTCATATCTAGACAACATTCATTCATAGCTTGGACATCAGAATACACACTGTCCAGTTGCTTGAGGTGAAGATAAAAAAAAGTTTTAGTAAAATCTTACTCAGCAGTATTAAAAAATTCATTGATTATTATATTGTAAACGCTAATTGAAAGTAATAATTATCTGACCCGCAAATGATTACATTGTATTTAATCTGATTAAAACTATGTAGGACTAAGGTGACATTTCAAGAAAAACTTATCCAACAAATCTTTTGAAAAATAATCATTAAGAGTTTCTGGTACCGTAATAATTATAAGTAAACCAAGTTAAATATTTTTCATTTAATTTTTTTTCTGAGCCCACTTTTTTAAAAATATATCTTTTTACAAGGTTTGCTTTGTTTTGTTAATCAAACTGTTGTATTTTTTTCTATTTCCAATATTTTCTAAATACCTCTTTAACTGCCTGGAAGGCACCAAGAAATTCCTCATTGATAGCAAGGCTTCTTTTCTCAATATCACTACGTAAGTTTCTTCGACTTCGTAGATTATTTTCTGTAAAAAATGTTGACAAAGCCTTAAGAGCTTCAAGCATTTCCTGAAAAATACATTGTGATTTGTCAATAAAACAAAGAGCAAGCCTTAAAATATAAAGTAGGCCAATTTATATTTTTGTTTAAAAATGGACCTGTGCCTAAAAATAATTAATTTAAAGTCTTTAAAATATTAATGAATGAATAAGCTAATAATGGTTAGTAGGCCTAAATTATTTCCTGATAAACTACTAAATAGTAGCCAATAATGGGCCATCCATAAATATTATCAATGTCCTTAGGTAAACAATACATATATAAAAGTAATACAGTTTTAAAAAGCAAAGTTTTAATTAAAAATAGATAATGAAATCAAATTTCTAGGTTTGGCAGTTTTTTAGCTATGGATTTTTAAATTTTTGTATTTGTTTGTCCTTTTTTACCATGGACCGCATCTCCACAATACCTCTGTTAGTGTCGAGAGCTATAACTCAAGATTTAATGATAATTTAAAGCTATATTAAAATAACTGATTTAAAAATTAATTTTAACAATCTTATTCAATTATAAATAAATTCTAACGTATCTTACTATGTATTATTAAATTGAATATATTTGGTATGGCTATTCTGTTTACTAAGTCTAAGGGTGGTGTCCATTATAGATAGTTTAAGTTTAGGAACTACTTATTTAGCACATGAATGAATAATTAAAGTTTTTTCTTGACCAATGGTTAATGTTACACATAGGCCTTCAACAAAGTTATGAATGAAACTCTGAGAATAAGGCTATTGTATATTTGTATATAAGTCGATGTGAAAAATTTCCCATAACAATGGGTGTTCACAGCAAAAAGTCATAATTTATAGTAATTTACCCGGTAATTAAACCTCAAATAAAAATTTTCCACTTTTAATACCTTCTAATCTAAGTTCATTATAAAACACACATTATTTATCAAATATTTTGATGTCAATAGTGGTAATTGTGAAAGGGTTGGTGGTCGTATCCATGTTGATTTTAAGAATTGCGACACTGCACCTATCAGTGAACAGGGATTTAAAATTAACTTTTGTGGAAAAGTTGTAGCCGAAAAACATGATTGATTATTGAAGATCAATCTACCACTTGAGCGTTGGTTGTGAAAAAATCATCTTGTTCTGGTTTGAAGTTCTATTTAAATGGGTATTGTTTTATTATTTCATTGTTCCAAATACTAAATGGAAATGTTTTTTATGACATATCATGACATATTTAAATATTAAATATTCATTTCAGCACATATATAAAAGTAAAAGACAACACTTTTAAAATAGAAATAAATTAAACAATTTAATCATTTTTAAAATAGAAAAATTTAATAATTTATTTTTATGTTTGTGTAAAGAAAACAGCTTGAGAGTTTATCTCCACAAAAACAGTTTGGGACATGAACTCATGCAAATATGAAATGAAAAGATTGCAGCTTGGGCCAAACTGTCTTTGCGTGCATCCACATATTTTCAACAGTCTGTGTGAGGACACCAGTGTCATTTGGATTGACACAATTTTTATTGATGAACAAAAAAACAAACTGCTTCTGCTTACTCATACTGAACTGAGCCAGAGGGTAGGTACTTCGCCGAAGCAAGGGACACTCCTATAAAATTTGTATCGGAAATGGAGGTCGGCGCAATGAAATCCGAGTTTTTAATTTTTTATGTGCATGTAATTAGAATAAATCAGTGTCCTTCTGGTCCATAATTAAGGTCAAACTCCGCCCATTCACGTTAGGAGAAATGTTGACCTACATTCCTATTAAGTTATTTTTTTCATTAAAACAACTTTAAGTGAGGAAAATCATATGTTAATATAAGGCATCTTTGCATTAAAAAATTTGGTCTAAATATTCAGGGTAGGTTTTTCATATTAAATGTAGGTCTGCATAATATATTGAAGTATATGTGTGCAAAATTTCATTGCGCTAGCTCAAGTCACATTTTCTCAATTCTCTCCAACGTTGACCTCATTATGCACAGGTCGCCCAGGCCATTTTGGATTAGTGATCACGCCCCCTTTTAAATGGCGGAAGACGCCGATACTTAGCTTAGGATATATTCAATTATTACCACTATATACTTCAAAATATTTGATAATTTGTGTTTCAGAATGCATTTGAAAGAGATTTAAACTGGAAGGTTTTAATTTGAGTTTTAAAAACCCGGTAGAGTCTATATTATTAGCTATCAGAATTCTCCGTGTGCAAAAGGTCGTCATGGGCAACCATTCACAGCCCTTGCATAATGGCAGTACTACCTCAGAGTTTCATTCATAAGAGTTTGCCGTGTGCAAAACTATTCAACCATTGGTCAGAGAAAGTTTAATTAATTAGTCATGTGCCAAAGTTGAAAGTTCAAAATAAGTAGATCCCAAACAGTATTTTAGGGGATGCATTGCCTTATATATATAGACTATATAGCTTGGCTTATAGTGGTATAATGGACACTGTAGATTTGGTAAACAGAAAAGCCTTATATTAATACATTATATTAAATTTACTGGTATACAAAGTGCATAGTTAGATAAATTATAATTGTATAACATTACTTTTTAATACAGCATTAGTTCTGAAAATAAAAGTCGTATAAAATTATCATTAAAACGAGAGTTATTTAGCTCGTGACGCGAACAGCAGAATTGGGTCACAGAATGTGGCGATGCTGTCCATGTTAAAAAATGACAAACTAAGTCGTACTTTAAAAAATCATAACTTTAAAACTACAACAGCTAAAAATATGATTTTGGTGTTATAATTCTGTTAAAAATTAGCTCTATTCAACTATGCCATTGGTTTATTTTACAAAAATTGTTGAATTTTTTACCAAAGTACCTACAGAGGGAATGTTCGTAAAAGAACTGTTTTCCTAAATATTAGGCAGGGTGCAATCAGCAATGTGAGGGGTGAATGTTCGGAATGTGTGAAGCAAAAAGAAGATTAATTATTATAACCTTATCATTATCAAGCCTTGTCTCTAAAATTTTATTTAGTTTTCTTGATAATGGGTTTGTTGATGCTTGAACCATCGAATCTTTCTCCTCCTTGTCCGCCATGTTTGTTGACACGATAACAAACTGTAGAAATAGCAGTTAGTTCAAATTATTGTGCAAATAGGGCGAGCTGTGACGAAAAATAATGTTAAAAATCTAAGAATAAAATTGAAATAAGAAAAAAGTTTGTGTTTCAAACTACTTGAGCGCTAATATCGCTGTCCAACCCTCTAACAGAGAAAATGAACGTCTTAAGATTGTGTTTATACTGAACAATACAAAAATCCCCATCTTAACATATTTTAATATATTTTTTCAATTGTCAATGTGTGTTGTGAACAAGATTTAGTAGCGTGAAGTTTTGGTATGAAAAGTTGTTCATGCATGGTGCAAGTTTGTATGAGAATCACTGTTGTTAGTGTGAACACTTTTTGGTCCATGAGTTGTGTTATTGTGGCTACATGGTCATTGGATGACAGGGAAATACTAACAAAACAAGTGAGTGGATATAAGGCGGGAGACAAGTTGAGTTAGAGGAGATCGTGATGAACACCTGTGGTCTTCTTCTTCTTCTTATGCCTTTTTACCCCGTCTGGGGCATAGGCCGTCCACAAGAATTTTCCACTCATCCCGGTCCTGTGCTTTCCTTTCCGATTGCTTCCAGTTGTATCCCATATTTTGCGTGTCTGTCTCTAGTTCACGTCTCCATGTATTCTTAGGTCTTCCTCTCTTTCTTTTTCCCTGTGGATTCCATGTTAGACATTGTCTGGTGGTGCTATCTGGGGGTTTTCTCAGAGTATGCCCAATCCACCTCCATCTTTTCTTTATGATGTCTTCATCAACGGGCACCTGGTATGTCCTTTCTAATAGATCTTTGTTGGTGATGGTATTTGGCCATTTGATGTTAAGGATCTTTCTAAGGCATGTGTTTATGAATGTCTGCACTTTCTGTGTAATGCTCGCTGATGTTTTCCACGTTTCTGCTCCATAAAGTAGGACTGTTTTGACATTTGTATTAAAGATTCTGACTTTGGTTTGAAGTTTCAGCTGCTTCGACTCCCATATTTTCTTTAATAAAACAAATGCTGATCTAGCTTTTCCAATTTTAGACCTCACGTCTGCGTCGGATCCGCCATTTGTGTCTATGGTGCTGCCTAAGTAATTGAAGGACTCCACTTCTTCCAGTGCCTTTCCTTCCAGACAGATATGCTCTTGGTTGGATGAGTTCACCTTCATGATTTTCGTCTTGCTTTTATTTATATTAAGTCCGAGCTGTGATGAAAAGGTGGCTACATCTTTTGTTTTTTCCTGCATTTGTTGCTGGTTGTGGGACAGAAGTGCAATGTCATCTGCAAAGTCTAGGTCATTCAGTTGTTCCCAGAGTGTCCACTGTATCCCATTCCTTTTTTTGTCTGTGGATTTTCTCATTATCCAGTCAATGGCAGGAATGAATAGAAATGGGGACAAGAGGCATCCTTGTCTGACTCCTGTTTCGACTGTAAAGGCATCTGTGAGTCTACCTTCGTGGACCACCCTGCATGTCATTTCTTCATAAGAGCTCTGAATAATCCTGACATATTTCCCTGGTACTCCATAGTGCCGAAGAAGTTTCCACAATGTTTGTCGATCCAGGCTATCAAAGGCCTTTTCGTAGTCTATAAAATTTATGTATAAAGGGGAGTTCCATTCGATGGATTGTTCTACAATGATTCTCAGTGCTGCAATTTGATCTGTGCATGATCTGTTTTGGCGGAATCCAGCTTGTTGATCTCGTAGCTGCATGTCGACCTGGTCTTTCATTCTATTCAAAATAATTCTGTTAAAGACCTTTCCTCGTATGGACAGCAGTGTGATTCCTCTGTAATTTGCACAATTGCTGAGATCCCCTTTCTTTGGTATCTTGATGAGGTATCCTTCTTTCCAATCTTTTGGAACTCTCTCTTCTTCCCATATCTTTTCAAACAGAGGGTGCGGCATATTGACTATTGTATTTATATCAGCTCTCATCATCTCTGCTGTGATGTTGTCCGGTCCCGGTGCTTTCCCTAATTTGAGCTGCTTGATGGCCAGAGCTATTTCTTCCCTATTTGGGGCGCTTTCTTCTATTTGTAAGTCTTCATTTGCTGGTTGTATGTCTGGTGTGTCTGTGGGTGGGGGTCTGTTTAATAGTTCTTTAAAGTATTCCACCCATCTTTTTTGTTGCTCTTTCCTTTCTGTTATTGATCTACCTTCTCTATCTTTGACAGGTCTCTCCGGCCTTTTGTATCGCCCTGACAGCTTTCTTGTTATATCGTACAGCTCTCTCAGGTTGCCCTTCTTGGCTGCTTCTTCTGCTGTTGATGCTAGGCCATCTATGTAGGCATTCTTATCTTTTTTTATGCTGTTTTTTACTTTTTGGTTTGCTTCTTTATATTTCTCTTGCGCTTTTGTTTTCTCCGCCCTGGTGCGGCTGCTGTTAACTAAACTTTTCATTTCTTTTCTCTCTTTTATTTGTTGCAGTGTGTTGATTGAGAGCCAGTCTTTGTGTTTCTGTTTCACTGATCCTAAAACTTCTTGGCAAGTGGATGTTACAGACGACTTTATGTTTTGCCATTTATGTTCTACTTGGTCATCTTCTGTTTGGTCTTCCAGCGCTTGGAACTTATTCCTTAAGGTAACACTGAATTCCTCTCTTTTCTGCTCATTTACCAAAAGTGCTACGTTGAATTTTGTTCGCTTAACAGTTGGCGGTTCCCAGTTCTTCTTCAACTTTAACTTTAGTCTTGCCCAAACAAGATGATGATCAGATGCGACATCTGCTCCTCGTTTTGCTCGTACATCCGCTAAGGCCGGTCCCAAGCCCGGGTGCAAAAGGAGGAGGGTTGGCGTGAGGCCAGCTACCTCACCCGTAAAAACAAATTGCTACAGAAACGTCAACAAGAAAAAACCAACAAATTTCAGCCCTGAGAAGAGAGGGCTCTTCTTCTCCAAGAAGAGCTATGAAGCCTTGTGGCCAAACACCTGTGGTAGTGCGAGTTTATTTCATACCTGTATAATGAGGATTTGATTATGTGTTCCAATAGGATTAGTGACTCTTGCTAGTACTGCATTTGTTTTTGAGGAATAAAGGATTTAATTATGAAACGTCTGATATTTGTGAACTTAATTGTGTGATTGGTGATTCATAGCTGTCAGCCCAGTAGGGCGTATCAGGACATAGTTGTTATCATAGACGTAAGAAATAATTCACATGCATCAATAGACCCTAGACAACGAAAGTAGGCCGTAACAGTGATTATACTGAACAGTACAAAAATCCCCATCTTAACATATATTAATATATTTTTTTAATTGTCAATGTTTAATAAATAATGCATGAATTACATGTAACAAAAATGTTGAGGCTGTGTGGTCAAGTTGTTCTTGGGCTGGAGATAAAGTCCCAGGAATACCAGGACTAACGAAGCAACGCAAAACCAGACACATGTAAACGGCTGCGGGAGTAGAAGGCGGTATGACGTTGTGCTCGCAATGAAAATTCATGGGAATTCCTGCGACGCCCCTGGTGACACGCTGTATCGTCCATTCGATGTTAATTAAATTCACGTGCTGCGTTAAGAAGGGAATCTGTCATACCCCTCCCAATATTCTTAGATTCGTCCATCCCAGCGGAACAACACCGCTGTCTCCTGGAGACGGACGGATGCAAGTTTATATCTGCTACTACTATGAGAATTGTTTCTCTGAATAAACATAGATTCCAATATTTTTATGAACACAGTTTATACTATTACGGAGTCATGGTTGGATAATTTGCATATCTTCTCTTTGGAATCTGTCACAGATGTAGTTCTGCTGTATCATGTCGAGGTTTTTGGGATATTATGTGAGTGAACGAGGGTAATTTGTTATTTTATATTTTCCTTGTAATGACGAAGTTAGCTCAGACACGTATGGTCGCGGCTGAGTGTTGATTAAAACCCGTGGTATAAAAGGTATGTACAGTTTTGAGAGCGCTATTAAATGTTTATTGTTATGGGAATGGAGTGCATCTTAGTATTTATGATTGGAGATTCTTTTTGGAGTGCATCTTAGTATTTGTGGTAGGAGATTCTTTTTGTAGTACATCTTAGTATTTGTGGTAGGAGATTCTTTTTGGAATTCAGCTTAGTATTTGTGGTAGGAGATTCTTTTTGGGGTGCATCTTAGTATTTGTGGTAGGAGATTCTTTTTGTAGTACATCTTAGTATTTGTGGTAGGAGATTCTTTTTGGAGTTCAGCTTAGTATTTGTGGTAGGAGATTCTTTTTGGAGTTCAGCTTAATATTTGTGATAGGAGATTCTTTTTGGAGTTCAGCTTAATATTTGTGATAGGAGATTCTTTTTGGAGTTCAGCTTAATATTTGTGATATGAGATTCTTTTTGGAGTACATCTTAGTATTTGTGGTAGGAGATTCATTTTGGAGTTCAGCTTAGTATTTGTGATAGGATATTCTTTTTGGAGTACATCTTAGTATTTGTGGTAGGAGATTCATTTTGGAGTTCAGCTTAGTATTTGTGGTAGGAGATTCATTTTGGAGTTCAGCTTAGTATTTGTGGTAGGAGATTCATTTTGGAGTACATCTTATTATTTGTGGTAGGAGATTCATTTTGGAGTTCAGCTTAGTATTTGTGGTAGGAGATTCATTTTGGAGTTCAGCTTAGTATTTGTGATAGGAGATTCTTTTTGGAGACATGTTTTGACTGTGGACGCCAGTAATAACTTGTTAGGTATTTTGTGGAGTGTGTTTCAGACACTATACAAATCAATAAAGAAATTATGTGATCTTTTAACCTTTTCGTGATCACTTGATTTCACTCTGCACATCGGCTTTGTAGTCGGCTAGGAACCAGCAACAGAGTTCTAGACTCTTACATTGTTTTCTGTGGAGGGGACCTACACTTAGACAATGGAGGGGACCTACTCATAGACAAATGAGGGGACCTACTCCTAGACAACGCAGGGGACCTACTCCTAGACAACGCAGGGGACATACTCCTAAGCAAGGGAGCCTACCACAGTGGGGGCTGGTAAAAAGCGCCAGACCAGCCATACCGGCCACACTAGCCATACCGGCCATGCTAGCCATACCGACCACACTAGCCATACCGGCCATACTAGCCATACCGACCACACTAGCCATACCGCCATGCTAGCCATACCGACCACACTAGCCATACCGGCCATACTAGCCATACCGACCACACTAGCCATAACGACCACACTAGCCATAACGACCACACTAGCCATAACGACCACACTAGCCATAACGACCACACTAGCCATACCGACCACACTAGCCATACCGACCACACTAGCCATACCGACCACACTAGCCATACCGACCACACTAGCCATAACGACCACACTAGCCATAACGACCACACTAGCCATACCGACCACACTAGCCATACCGGCCATGCTAGCCATACCGGCCATGCTAGCCATACCGACCACGCTAGCCATACCGACCATGCTAGCCATACCGGCCATGCTAGCCATACCGGCCATGCTAGCCATACCGATCACACTAGCCATACCGGCCAAGCTAGCCATACCGTCCATGCTAGCCATACCGGCCACACTAGCCATACCGAACACACTAGCCATACCGGCCATGCTAGCCATACCGACCACACTAGCCATACCGACCACACTAGCCATAACGACCACACTAGCCATACCGACCACACTAGCCATACCGACCACACTAGCCATACCGACCACACTAACCATACCGACCACGCTAGCCATACCGACCACACTAGCAATACCGACCACACTAGCCATACCGGCCACGCTAGCCATACCGGCCATGCTAGCCATACCGGCCATGTTAGCCATACCGGCCATATTAGCCATACCGGCCACACTAGCCATACCGGCCATGCTAGCCATACCGGCCATGCTAGCCATACCGGCCATACCAACTGTTCTTCACATAACCCAAATTTCAAAAATCTGATTTTAAGTTTGTCAGGCTTTCAATCAATCACACAGTTGGATAAAATCTGATTTGATAGATATGACTGAATAAAACACAATACTGATGTCTCAAATATTTGGGTTTGAAATTAAACACTACATGTGTATTTTTGTATTTTGAAAGCTCATTTTATGTTTAAAAAACAAAAACTCCAAAATACAAACTTTTTCCTATAAATCCTTTAAAAAATGTATTATGGAGCAGTTGGAGTGGGGCTAAAAAACTGAATACAAGTAACGTCAAGCAAAGCACTTTATAATCATCCCAATTAGTGCCCCCCACCCACTTTTTTTTTACGCTCGCAAACGCACATAAAAAAAAGGAATCTCATTTAGCACAGTTATCGGAAATTTCAGTTTAGCTTCCACTTAAAATAAATGAAAAACTTATTTTGGGGGGCTGGGGCTAAACATTTGATAGAATGCGTTGGCATCGGCAATGAGTCTGTTTGCCAAGTTTTAGCTCGATAGGTTGATGGGGGAGTGGGTCAATTAGCCATCCAAAGATTTTGACAGTTCGTAGGGATAGCGAGAAAAAGTCAAATTATCAGAATAAAAGTAAGAAAAATAGTTGTTAAAAGAAAAATATCCTTTAGTCTCCGACGTAAATGAACTCTTACCAACTGATTAGCAGCAATCTCACAGATTATCGTTCCTGGGGTACTTTAATGCACGCGCTCGGCACAATTTTTACGGCTTTGATATAATAGTTGTAGGCCGAAGGTTACATTACGTGAAACCGAGAAGACTAATAAGTCGATAAACCGTGGTTAATACAACGATGTACTTATTATAGCTTATAAAAGTAGTTACACTCAATGTTTCGGTGTTCTTTCAATAAACGAAGTCATTTTTAAAAAAAGGAATTTTGCCAACAAAAGATTAAAAAATAAAAACCATATATAAAAACTAAAAATCAATTAGGCTTTTCAATATGGGCTTAGGAACGACACAATTCAAGTGTTTCATTACTTTGGAATAATTGTTTAAATTTCTGAGCGTGGGTGCCACAAAGAACACAGTCGAAAGGAAACAGTGATCGATGGATTGGGTTATTCAAAAATATTCATTCGAACAGAAGTTTTTAAAGAAACTGAACTTGAAAATAAAAAGTTTAAAATTATAGATTCTCGTAAAAAACACACAAAAATATTGTCTTTAAAGCGAGTGAACACCACATGAGATTAATTTTTTAAAAGTATAAATAAAAAATACCCTAACTTCAAAACAAAATACCCTACCTTTAAAACAAAATACCCTACCTTCAAAACAAAATGCCCTACCTTCAAAACAAAATACCCTACCTTCGAAACAAAATACCCTACCTTCAAAACAAAATACCCTACCCTCAAAACAAAATACCCTACCTTCAAAACAAAATACCCTACCTTCAAAACAAAATACCCTACCTTCAAAACAAAATACCCTACCTTCAAAACAAAATACCCTACCTTCAAAACAAAATACCCTACCTTCAAAACAAAATAGATACATATTTATAAATCAGTTTTTGAAGGTATACAGGTGTAGAGCCTTCCATACAGCTATACGCCAGGGACAGAATTTTGTAGTCAATACGCTCAGTCACAGGAAGCCAATGGAGATCTTTAAGAACTGGGGTGATGTGGTCAGATTTCTTTATACGCGATACAATGCATGCTGCAATATATTTGTACCTTCTAGAGTCTCTAAATTTGGTATTGATGTAAACCACACACACAACTTTTACACTAATGTAATCTTGATAATAATCTATGGACTGCAATCAAGTTGTGTAAATGAAATAGTAGAACAAGGTATGTTAAGCTTGATTTAATAGACATAACAATAAGATTAGGACGTTTCGGCTTAGAGCCTTCATCAGTAAACAAAACAAATAGAAGTATGACGAGTAACAGAGCACAGCAACAGCGCATTCTCATCCCCTCCACTGATTGTCTTCAGACGGGACAAAAATCTAGGTGATCTTCTGGTTCATAGTCGTCTTCGATCTGACCCGTCTAACGTTTGGACTAAACCATGCTCAAGAAGCCGATGTAGGACTTGTCCCTATACACCCCAAACAAAAAACAACAACATTAGCCTCCCTAAAGTTACCTTTACCATCAAAGAGGGTTTCATATGCATTAATAGTAATGTGATACATGCGATTGTGTGTCGTAGATATCATTCTGGTTGTATAGGCGAAACTGGTAGAAGATTGGCAGATAGCTTCACACAACATCTTCGGAATATTGATCAAGGTAAAATTTCCCCAGTCTCTTCACATTTCAACAGAGAGCAACGTAAAAGTTCATTAGATGTATCCTTTACAGCACTAATTTCGTGCACAAACACACCAGAGAGTAGTAAAAATGGAAAACAAATTTATTCAACTTTTCGGCACCATATTTCCACATGGTATGAATCAAATACTCTCATACCAATGTTTCTCAATTTCCCTGTATTTCTTCTTTCTTTTTTTCTTATTCCTTAGATTTGAACTATCCTTATATTTTGATCCGTTAAGATTCTCTACCTTATTTTTTTACAATGCGAATATTTATATTCTTTCACTTCCTGTAATCCTACTTCCGGCAAAAACATAAGAGACCTCTAAAGTTGTTTTTTTTTTTTACTGTGCTCTGTTACTCGTCCTACTTCAATTTGTTTTGTTTGCTGATGAAGGCTCTAACCCAAAACGTTCAAATCTTATTGTCCTGTCTATTAATAATGAATTCAAATTTAATCTTGACTGTATTAGAGTTACTGCTACGGCATTGGCTGTTCTCTTTTTAAGTTGAGGACGCAGCTGAACAAGAGCGCGAAGATGACAGAAACAAGCCCTAACCACAGATAGATATGAGGGATCATAACAAGTTTGAAGTTTGATGTCCGTGTTGAAGCCAAGGTCTCTCACGGTGTTGGACAAAAGGATCTCAGAAGCGCCAATTTTTATGGATGCGATTATCACGCCTCCCCTCACCAATTATTAGAAATCGAGTGCTTCTAGAATATACTTTATTATTAAAAAAACAACTTGTGAAAATATGTTTCTTGGATTTCATTAAACAAGGGTCGGAGCTAAAATAATTACCTTATGAAGCTATTTATCACCAACTTTGACCCGGTGCACTTGGTGTATTTAAAGCGCGCCACTTGAACGTCGTTGCGGTCTGGTGTTGAAATGCTCAACCATGACGATATTGCACTCTACCGCTCACTTCAGATGAGTAGTCCAAGGCTTCCCCGGTTAATCTGGCGTAATCGCCAAAAACACCAACTATCGATCGTCACAACGGACACCCTGTCATAGTGATGTAAGTTTGGCTAACCAAGGATTTACAATAGTTATCATAACTATCGTAGTTATCATGATGTAGTTATTCTAGCCTAATTATCAGAGCAAAGTTATATAATAATGTATTTCCCGTAGCGTTTTTATCATACGGTTCTTATGATTTCGTAGTTTTATCATTGCATAGTTATTATAGCGTGATTGTCGTAATATATTAAAAGATACTTGAAATAATGTTCAGAACACATTCACCCTTATGCTGTGTCCCATGCATCATCGGTTAATGAGAACCCCTGGAGTAGATATATAGTAAATTACCCCCACTCAGCTTTTTTCTTTTCATCCCCTCTCACTTTTTTTTTCAACCAAGGCCAAGTAACTACTCAGCCCAAGTATGTTTTCAAAGGATAAACTGGAGGCAATTTGTGCCAAGAGCCAACCTTGCATCAGATAAAGTACACAGTGGTTGCTTGCACTGCTGTTCAAACTGAGCCACTTGAAAACCATATCATTTTCTGCCGAATAACATATTGAATAAAATCCAGAGAACAAAATGTACAACCCAGGCCCATAACATTCATTTTTAATTTCATGCTTATGGCTGTTAATTAATTGTATGTACAGCGTGAAGAGCCCAGCCCTATGTTGGGGTACTACGCTTTAAAAACTTCTTATAATAATAATAATAATAACTATGACCTGAAGCGACACGTTTTCGATACTGTCATTTAATTACAAATTTGCATTTTAAATATCGGTTGCTTTCCCTCTATGAACCCTTATCCGGAAATATGTTTGAAAGAAATTACGTTGATGAAAAATAGATGGATGGAATTTTGATCGAACAATTTTTCGTCAAATTTCTTTTTGAACTAATTATTTTTTTTTACTATTTATTATAGTGCGTTCAAAAAGTGTGAACTGAAAAAAAATTCGACTAAATTTCCATTCAATCGAATTTCCATCGATCAATTTTCCGTCGACAGAATTTCTTTCAAACAAATTTCCGGTAACCGTATGAACCATCTTGGGTGCTGGGTGGCCAAGTGGTCTAAACTGAGCAAATCTCAAGTTAATGGTCAGGAGATCAATCCCCGCCTTGGACGAGAAGGCAACTCTGAATCCAAACCCGGAGATGGGGAGATGGAGTTCAGCATGGAATGAGCGCTATATAAGTACTCCAATAAATCAATCAATCTTGAAATCTGATCAAAGCCGAAGTTTGGCAATTTTGGCAATAAATGAAAACAAAAAAGCAAACTGTTGCAAAAAAAAAGCCAAAGTTCTCACAAACTGTGTCTATAAACAAATCTAGTGGTGTATTTGTTGTATATAAGGATGTTAAGGCGATGATTCACAAACTTTTTTTCTCCAACTAAAGCAAGCTGCAGGAACTAGTGATAACAAGATTTCAAGTCAAGGATGATCCAGAACAAACGAATCTTTAAAAAAAAATATTGTATCTAAGACCAGGAGACGCTGATAAATTTCTCATCTTCATTAACCAGATAACAAATACCTACAGCCCACAAATACCTACAGCCCACAAATACCTACAGCCCACAAATACCTACATCCCACAAATACTTACAGTACAGGCCAAAAATACCTACAGCCCAAAAATACCTACAGCCCACAAACACATACAGCCCACTGATGTGACTGTTCCAATACTATAGCAGCAGTGTCACAATAAATACACCATATAACGAAACACTTGCTTGAAACTTAATTCATTTTTGAAAATACCAAGCATTTCGTGAATTAAAATCATAATAACCACGATTTGAGGAATGAGATCAACATTCTTGTTAATTAGTGTTATTTTATTGCTAATTTAACAAAGTGGAAGTAAAAAAAAAAAGCCGAATAATTCTTTGCATGAAAAGTATTTAAGTTGAAGGACGTGAAAATTCTTATAACTTAACATTGGCCAGGCGTAAGTCATGCAAAGATGTACGGAACGTTTGAGAGCAGCAATGCCTCCTGGTCAATGACAGTTATGTCGCGATATAAGGATATTAAGGCGGTTATTCACAGACTTTTTTCTCCAATCCTCACTTTCGGCTTAAATATATTCACAGGCTACCGGAAATTTGTTTGAAAGAAATTTCGTCGACGGAAAATTGATCGACGGAAATTTGATCGAACGGAAATTTGGTCGATCAATTTTCCGTCGACGAAATTTCTTTCAAACAAATTTTCGAATACTATATTCACACCCCCACTTTTTCTTTGTTCATTGGCAGTTTATGTTTGTGCTTCCCCCAACCTGTGGGGTTGCGTGAAATAAAGCCTTAAAGCTGGAAATAGATTTAAAGAAATATGATTGTTGGATTAATAAAGTTAACGACAAAGTGATGCCAAAATGGTAAATTTTATAAACCAACAGTCCTGTTCAGTCAACAATGTTTACGAAGAAATGTGTTAAAATAACAAAAGCTGATGAGGTCAGATTTGATTTAACAACAGTTAGAATGATTTGTTTTGTTTTTGTAGAGATGAAGGCATTCGCCGAAACGTTTACTTTAAATAAACAAACTGTTTGTGTCTATAAACAAACTGTCTGTGTCTATAAACAAACTGTTTGTGTCTATAAACAAACTGTCTGTGTCTATAAACAAACTGTTTGTGTCTATAAACAAACTGTTTGTGTCTATAAACAAACTGTTTGTGTCTATAAACAAACTGTTTGTGTCTATAAACAAACTGTTTGTGTCTATAAACAAACTGTTTGTGTCTATAAACAAACTGTTTGTGTCTATAAACAAACTGTTTGTGTCTATAAACAAACTGTTTGTGTCTATAAACAAACTGTTTGTGTCTGATTAGTCATCTTCAATGTAATAGTTGGCCTGGCTTAGTGATTACGTTCTCTCTGTAACAGACTTGTCAAATGTAGATGTCCTATTAATTATTATTATTTCCAAACGCTTACCTTGCAAGGTAGGCTGGGAAGGATCAGTCTGGGTACCACTGTGTTACTTAATGGGAACCCACATGTGTAAATGAAATAACATGAAAAAAAAAAAAAAAAAAACACCAGGTAATACACACATCACACCAGATAGTACCAAGGGGCGTCATTTAAGTTTTTTTCAGTAAGGGTTGGGGAAACCAAAACTTGGTCGCTTGTTAAGTTTTTTTTATTACTGGAGGCGCCACAGTACACAGCAATTTAAATAAAACCAGCAAATTAAAAAAGGGGGGGGTGGGCAAATGCTTCACTCTGCCCTACAAAAAAAAACGTCCTTGGGTAATACACACATCACATCTCGTAATACACACATCACACCAGGTAATATACACATTTTACCAGGTAATTTTTTTTTTTTTTTGCTGGCATCCGTCCGTCACAAGGTGACGATGGTGTGGAATTCAAAGGACGAAATCCACAAGGCCTGGGATTATTCTTCTAGGATTATAAGCTGATTCACACCAGCAAATCGTCTCTCTCCACGCCGCTGGATAACCCCAAGGGAACATCATGTGGATGATACAGCTTGGCACCAGTGGCGTCGCAGGAGTTGCCGGAATGTTTCATTGTATCAATGTTATCCTCCTATCGGGACTCCATCTCCGGGTTTGAATTCAGAGTTGCCTTCTCTTAGATGAGTTGCCGTCCAAGGTTAACGAGTCCCATCCACCCGGGGTGCTGGTGGTGTTTTTGTTTGACTAAGCTTTGATTGAACTCCAGACCATCAGCTTGAGATTTGCTCAGTTTAGACCACTCGGCCACCCAGCACCCTCACCAGTTAATACACACAATCATACCGGATATTAATAACAGGCAATACACACAAAATCTCTGAAGCAGGGGTTCTTAACCAGGGGTTCCCCCAAACACTAGGAGTGTCTAAGACAATGTCAGTGGATGCGGGGAGACGCCTAAAATCCGGCTTATTTGAATTTTTATTTGTGTTCCTTTCATTGTGGGAGTGCGGGAAATGTGTTTAAAAATCTAAACATAGAAAGTGTTTTAAAATCAAGAGGAAGGCAGCGCTGGCGATAGGATCAGAGCACCTGCTGAAGCCAATATTCTAGGCCAATGGTTCCCAAACTCTTCGGCGCGTTGGACAGATAGGAATTTATGATTATTGCAAGCAGGGTACACAATCAATGTTTATAAATGAGGAGGTTTGAGATTAAAACAAAACACAAAACAGTCACACTATTTTATTTCAGTAGTGTAGCTAAAGTTTTTGGCACCCGTTTGGGGGTGGGGGAGCGGGTTACTTAATTTTGTCGCCCCTCACTCCCAAAAATATAAAATCGTACAAAATATACAACAAACGAAAACAACATAATTAAAAAATAATCAAATTATATAATAATAAAAAATATATATAAAAATGCAGCTCTCTCCTACGCCGAAGCTTTATTTACTTCTAAAAAATAGATTTTAAAAATTCATAGATAAAGTCACGTCAACAAAACGTCAGTTCGGCTCTTGAAACGTCTAGCTCGATGTATAGTGTACTTTACCATGCAAAAACATATTAATTTTGTACATTAAAAACGCCATTCCCCTTGGTGATTATGCGCTTTAAAAAAAATAAAAAGAAGAGATTACTTCCCTTGCTCATTTCCGCACCTAATCCCATCATTAGCAAATTTACTTCCCCTGGCTTGACATGAGCACTGGTGATGTTTTTGTAAAATTGGGATCGGAGAATGAGAGAACATGAGATCTCATAAACAGTAATTATTCTGAAAGCAGAATACTCCAAAACAGATTAGCCTCAGAGAAAAAAATGTAGGTTATAAATATCATTCTTATCACGTTACTTAGCGTTGTGGCATGAGTCTGTGAACCGCTCCACGGAATTTAACTTAGATGGGACATTTCTTGAGTGCATTTACATGTATTTAACGGCCATATTTTAAAATGATTATCTTTGTTTTGTATAATCAAAGGTAAGTCCATAATCATTAAAAACAACTTTTCATCTTTCAAAAGTTGATAAATCCTTGATGTACACATTCAGGATCGGTCCTGCCCCTGGTGTGGCCCATGACTTAGTCTTGCGGGATAACCTATAAAATCATTTATACATCACCGCTAGCATTAACTAAATGAACAAATCGAAAACAAGTTAAGTCCATGTATTAACAACTGCTTGAGTTACAAAAATAAAATTCATTTCTTCGCTACGCTGCTCATTCTAAACTGTTAAGGACTTCAATGTATATTGCGATTGCGTGTTGTTTAGAGATTATATGTGTTGCGTTATCTTTATGCTAATTAATTTATGACGTATTGTGCGCAAGGGGAAAGAAAGTAGTATTATTGTAGTTGTGTAGTATTGTGATCGAGTTATGACATTTGACTATTTATTTGTGTTAATAAAGATACTGTATTCTAATAATCAATGGTTTGTGAAGTTAATATAATTAACCCCTAGACAAAACGTAGCCATCGAACCTTTGGTAGTATCGGTTCGTAACAAACACATGTGCTAATCTCTCACTGCCTTAGAATCATACCGTTAAATTTCACCATTTAGTTGTCCTGTTTTTTCTTCAGCGCAAACGTAGTGTATAAATAACTATAAAACAATTGGTAACACGCAAATGTAGTGTGTTAAAGTTAAAACATTTGGTAACACGCAAATTTCGTGTATTAAAACACGCAAATATGAATCTTTTAAGAAATTGAGAAAAAAGATAAATCTCTTTTTTTCCTTCTCGATTACAAAATTTAAATGATTATCACTCTGCTAGTATTGCTCATGGAAACTTAGAAATGGAAACTTAGAAATGGAAACTTAGAAATGGAAACTTAGAAATGGAAACTTAGAAATGGAAACTTAGAAATGGAAACTTAGAAATGGAAACTTAGAAATGGAAACTTAGAAATGGAAACTTAGAAATGGAAACTTAGAAATGGAAACTTAGAAATGGAAACTTAGAAATGGAAACTTAGAAATGGAAACTTAGAAATGGAAACTTAGAAATGGAAACTTAGAAATGGAAACTTAGAAATGGAAACTTAGAAATGGAAACTTAGAAATGGAAACTTAGAAATGGAAACTTAGAAATGGAAACTTAGAAATGGAAACTTAGAAATGGAAAAAGAATAAAACATGAGGCGAATATGAATAATGTGCTATCAAAGACGTCATCATTATTTGTTTCAATCTAAAAACCTTAATGATGGCGTTCTGATTCCCATCAGCACATCCATGTGGTTAACACGAAAGAAATAGGCGACGAACAAAATCAACAGTGCCACTCGGTAGGGGTCTACAGATTTATTGCGGCAGGATATAGAGGCATTGGGATGATTCCATAAATGTTATTTATGTTTGGCCATTTGTTCATATGAGTGTGTTTGATAATAGTAATTTTCGGGGTAGTACGTTTGTTCAGAATGAGTTTCATTCGTCCCAACGCTCGTACGACGTAAGCACAGTAAAAAAAAAAGAACACAGATTACTCTTCCAAAGAACAACGTTAACTATAATTATAATTTTTTATGTTCTCGTCATACAGAAAGTCAAACAAATCGTTCCTTGCCAGTGACGAAACAAAATCATCTTTCCGAGCACATCATTTTTACAATGAAACATTCCGACATTCCAGCTGTATCATCCACATGATGTTCCCTTGGGGTTATCCAGCGGCGTTGAGAGAGGTGAGTTGCTGTTGGGAACCAGCTTATAATCCTATAAGAATGATACCAGGCCTTGTGGATTTTCGTCCTGCGAAGTTCTCACCATCGTCACATTGTGATGGACATGTTGCTCTTCAGGGCAAATGTAGTGTATTAAAACCAGGCCTGCACAAAACAAAATGTAAGGTGGGCCGTAATACTTTATGAAAAACGTGTGCGGGCCGAAAGATATTAGGACGGGGGGGGGGGGGGGGGGGGGGGGTAGGAGTGGGAAAGCTATAAAGAAAATAATAATAATAAAGTATATTGCGTTACTTCGAGGGCCTCAAAATGGGTGCTGGCGGGCTACATGTGTGCCGTGGGCCGTATTTTGTGCAGGCCTGAGTAAAACTGTCTCTGCTAAGAAACCCTTCGGCATATACACTAACTGTATGATCCTTTCCAAAATTCCATTCTTGTTTACTTTGTTTCTGCCTGGTTTTTTAGCCCACTCATATTTTATCTCTCTTTTTTAGGTATGATACATCTATATATATATATATATACAGGGTGGGCCAATAAAAGTGAGAACATCTCGTAAAATTTGATTTAATCACATAAAAAAAATTTAATTATACCCATACTAGATTAAATAGTTTACTGATTTACTTACTTAACTTACATACTGAACACGATTTCTGATTAGCTAAATATTTCGCAAAAAAAATGTATGAAGAATTATAATTAATTAAATTTTATTTTGAAATAACTCATATGCTACGACATGTCTCCCTTTTATTGGCCCACCCTGTATATTATGTAAATTTGATTTATACTTATTTATATGTCTTGTTGTACCGATGAAGGCATGTGCCGAAACGTTTACTTATGTGTAATGTAAAATTATTATTAAAGCTTAATATATATTGTTATATTGACACAGATTGTTCGTGTATATTTATTCTATTTTAAAGCTTTATCGCAGTCCAAAACTTTTATAATTACTAGCTAGAGGAGAACGATCCAACCTTCACACAGACCAGAACAGCAATGGCAAAACAGCATGTACACAAACCAAAGCTAGACACTCAGTCACAGATATATACAATTACGCCAAGAATACGTCAAATTCCCTATGGCAACAAGAAACGTTTAACCAAACTAACATCCGAGACGTACATGCACACTAAAACACAGCATAAGGTAAGCAGCAATTACTTGTCAAATCGTTACTCGAGACTTGGCTTTGAGGGTTAAACATTTGTATACAACCATGAGACGTGATTCTCTTTGTAATTATACATGTTTATACATATTATCTGTAATACAACTGAGAAGCTTGTACGTGCAAACTCAAAGTGAGATAATGATGGTTTTCAATGGCTCCATGTTAATGGATGGGTAATACTTTAATACCATTTTTCATACGCTTTAAATCAGGTTGCTCTGCCTGTTTGTGGTGGATTCTTGCGCCTCAATTTTGATCCACTTCCCGACCTGCAATTGGCTGAAAATTGTGTACACTTACCCACCCCGATGACACACAACAACGCTTCTTTGCGGTTCAAAGGTTGCATCTCAAATTTAGCTCACCTCCTGATGTCCTATTGAGCTGCAGCTTTCAACAGCCCCCCTCCTTCCCCCTCCCCCAACCCCCCCCCCCCCCATGACCATACAACCCATCATGATCAGTAGGAACCAGAGACCTCCACTGTCCCACGAGCGACCTCTGCGATTATCTCAGGAAGTGATAAGGACATCAGGTTTTCAACACAGAGCTCCTTATATCTGTTTACGCGTTGCCGATAAATTTTTACGGTGACAAACAAACATTTTACCACAGAATGTTCACCTCTGACCTTTCACATGTTTGTGTTTCATTGGCGTCATCATCATCATCATGTCCCGTAGTCTTTCGACCGTTGGGGCGCCACAGATGACATAAAAACTATTCTCCTCCATTCCTCTCTGTCTCCTGCCCTTTGCATAGCATCGCCTAGTTGTAATCCCGTCCATTCTTCGATGTTATCTTCCCATCTTTTTCTCTGTCTTCCTTTTCTTCTTCCTCCTCTAGTTGGCGGCATACATTTTAAAAAAAAGTCTTATGTTTCAACGCACTTCGTGATCTCCTATTACATCTTCCAGTAGTTCCAGGACTACAAAGTTAAAAATAAAAATATTTATGAAAAAAAAAACATAAAAATCACCCTTTCGAAAAATGTTGTAAAAAGTATAAAATAAAATATTGATGTTCCCCAAAACTTCAGAGTTGTTAGAGTCATATGAGTCAAAAATCGTGGAACTTCAATAAAAAACAATGATGCCGTATGAATTGACTAAAACAATGTTGTACACGTGTATAACTTTGCATTGTATGCTGCCATCTCATCGTGATCCTGACAAGTGGAATGAAATTAGCGAGACCGCAGCGTGCGTGTCTTTGTGATTTGTGAAAAACCTTTGTGTTCATGGACGCCCCACGCGTTTTTAGTCATATGACTATAACAGCTCTGAAGTTTTTGGTTGTTTTTTGGTTGGGGTGTGGGGGGGGGGTATTTATTTTATACACATTTTGTACATTTTTGGAAAAGCGCAATTTTTATAAATTATTAAAACAAAACAAAACATCATTTTAAATTTATTTGTTTGTTGAATTCAATAGTCTTCATATGAAAGGTCCATTGTAAAAAAACGATTTTGAATTTCTTTCGCGAAATAATAAGGGCATCACATGCATGCAAAGGAATAATTTTAACGTTCACATAATCATAATATGTCTTCATTTTTAAGTCCCTGGCAGACTTGCAAATATTTTGTATAAAATAACTTATGGGAAGATTATTAACCCCAAGCAAACGCTGTTGGGGAATTGTCATCATATCCCAGTAGGAGGTGCAGGCGATGAATTAAGAAGACTAGATCATCCCCTAAATGAAGATTTATGCACCATTAAGATTGGTTAGAGAAAATTAACTAACATAAACCGTACATATATTTAACATATTTTTTTATCTGTTACAGTGACGTTTAAGAAGTTAAAAAATAAATTTTGGATTTAAAATGTAACAAAAGCAATTTTGTGATTCTTTGATTATGCAGTCTCGGGATATTTGTTAAAAGCCTCTTCTAGAAATATTCGGGGTTTTAGATGTATGTATGAATAGTTCGCACTTTAATTATGTATGATTTCAATTCATTTTCCTGTATAATTTCACAATTTCATTTGCGCATTGAACATACTTTTCCTTGATTGATTCGTTCCTTGGCATTGACGAAACAAAATCATCTTTCCGAGCACAGCATTTTTACACTGAATTAATTTGAACAATAATTTACATGTTTGATGTGAAACATATGGGGAACAAGAGAAAAGCTATGGCATATACATTACAATATGAATCATCCGTTTGGTTTAGGGGATAACAGAATGGTTCGACAGAAATCAGAAGAGATATCATATAGAGAAATCAAATAGAGATATCAAATAGAGGTATCGAATAGAGATATAAATAGAGATATCAAATACAGATATCGAATAGAGATATCAAATAGAGATATCAAATAGAGATATTTTTGCTGGCATCCGTCCATAACAATATGACGATGGTGTGAACTTCGCAGTACGAAAATCCACATATCCTGGGATTATTATAAGCTGGTTCCCAACAGCAACTCGCCTCTCTCCACGCCGCTGGATAACCCCAAAGGAACATCACGCGGATGATACAGTTGGGCACCAGTTGCATCGCAGGAATGTCGTAATGTTTCATTGTACCAATGTTATCCGCCTTATAGAGATATAAAACAGATATAGACAAAACTGCGAATGGCGGTGCTGCGTATCTGGGTCCATTTTGACTAATGCTATTCGGATGTCCTTTGTAGTAGTTTATTTTAGTTAAAATGAAGAATTAAGTTGACAAACGTATTGTACATTCAATTATCTTTCATTAGATACATCATTTGGTCTTACAAACACAACAATAATATTTTAAATCGCTTTTTAATCCCAACCTCTCAATTATGGTACCCGGGTACCAATAGCCACTTCGTTATTTAATTTATAAAACTCTACTCTGCACCCATGATTTCGAAACAAAAAAAACCCAAACTCCCAAAGTCTGGCATTCAGCGTGCTCCCCTGAAGTCACAAATCTTAATGAGAACTAAAAAGTCCCTGATATGGCTAAGAGAATTCACCTAATGGCTGTTTTTTTCACTAGTGAAATAATTTAATGTGGATGTCTCGTGTTCAAATTGTTTTATATACGCTGAAAATGTACAATGCAATCAAACAACATTTCAATTTGTTTGGATCATTAAAAGAATCTTATCTTATCTTATAACATGGGTTCCTGTACATATTACCAGCAAACTTACATTTCCTCATAATCCAAGAATCGAATAGGACAAAGATGCCCTTAGAAATATTCCACGTAGATATATACACGAAATTTCTGAATGACTCCACGATACCACGTCGACTGAGCACAACAAAAGAACTCAGCACACGAGAGTCAGATGAAATAAAGTACACCTGCATTGAATGTTTTGTTGTACGGGGAATCAAGGTCTGCCTTGATAAATATTTGATGGTGTTTACGTTCTGACCAAAAAAAAACCAACAACTTTTAAGATGCGGTAAATGTGTTTAGTTGTGTCAAGGGCCGTGACTGCAGATGTAGAAAGGAAATAAATTGTTAACTCAAGGACTTGAATGGAGACCGTGGAAGTAATTTAAATGATTATTGAATTAGGAAAAGGGGGGAAATGATGCAGACGGCATACTCATTTTTCCGACTGTAAGCCTTCTTCAGCTGTTGTAATAACAAAAAATAGGATTACTGAAATCAAGTCATATTTTGTAAAGCTGTTGAAGAAATGAAATCGCATGGTATCAATCATACATATTTGAAAAGTTCGTTATATATTTGAAAAGCTCGTTACATATTTGAAAAGTTCGTTACATATTTGAAAAGTTCGTTCCAGCAATCTAATCCAGAATATATCTCTAGCAAAATTGTATTTGTACCTTTCACAGAATGTTCGCTTGATACTGCCTTAGCATTTTTAAAAATGTAAACGCTTGAACTTGAACATAATGGATGATTTCTTTAGATTTTCTTGCATGATTCCTATAATTTATAATACTTTGCGTTCGACTTGCAAACTTCATACCCTGACGCGAAATTTTGTTTCGTTACCCCCGTGACGTATAGATACTGTAGTAGTACCTGCTTTCTCAACACTCATCCTTGACGTATATATACTGTAATAGTAACTGCTTTCTCAACACTCATCTTTGACGTATATATACTGTAATAGTAACTGCTTTCTCAACACTCATCTTTGACGTATATATACTGTAATAGTAACTGCTTTCTCAACACTCATCTTTGACGTATATATACTGTAATAGTAACTGCTTTCTCAACACTCATCTTTGACGTATATATACTGTAATAGTAACTGCTTTCTCAACACTCATCTTTGACGTATATATACTGTAATAGTAACTGCTTTCTCAACACTCATCTTTGACTACTCGCCGATACGAGAAGTAATTTAAGAGATAATCCAGTCAGAGACGTATCATACTATGTTCTATCAATGAAAATGCAAACTTTCGGTTTTTAACAACTTAATTCTGAAATTTATTTAATTTGCAACTGTATTAAAATACTGTAATATTAAATACGCACTGTTCATTTCATGATTAAAGCACGATGCGTGGCCCCATCGCAAGCTCACATTTACTTTTCTTTCTGCTAGGAACTTTCAGCCCAAAGAGTACATATTATATCCTTACTAGGAGTACACATATCCTTACTAGGAGTACACATATCCTTACTAAGAGTACACATATCCTTGCTAGGAGTGCACATATCCTTACTAGGGCTGTCCAAAATTCGGAACCCCCTGATCGTTTTTAATGATTTAAAACAATAATAATAATTTCTTAAAATGGGTACCCGAGAATTGCCCGAGAAGTTAGCCTGTGGCAGGTACCCGGGCTGTTAGCCTGGGACAGGCACCCGGAAAGTTAGCCTGGCGCAGGTACCCGGGCAGTTACCCTTAGGCAGGCACCCGGGAAGTTAGCCTCGAGCAGTACCCGAGCAGTTAGCCATCGGGTAGGTACCGGAGCATTTAACCTCTGGAAGATACCCATGCACCATAAAACAATCATCCCACTTGTAATCAGCAAAGGAAAACACGAACAGTACCAGCGTTCTAATCCTCATATACAGTGTTCCTTGGCGTCATCTTTATTTGTTGCCATCAATATCTTGTCTAATTCTGTGCTAATGTTTGTTGTAA
Organism: Omphiscola glabra; assembly: GCA_964017045.1. NCBI lineage: Eukaryota > Metazoa > Mollusca > Gastropoda > Lymnaeidae > Omphiscola > Omphiscola glabra. Next base: position 35,097,874 of record OZ024799.1, read on the forward strand.
GCGTCTAGTATCACTTGAACTTGAACATGTTTCACTGCTCTATGTACATGTACTAATAAGGTAAAAACATGGTTAAAGAATATATAGGGACTTACTATTGGGGTAAACTTACGTGGTTAACAGATTGGGGTTACCATACATAATTTAAAGATATAATACAAAGGAAATATTGGGATAATCATACATGGCTCGAAGATAAGTATACAAACATACCATTGGGGTGAGACACGTGCCGAAATGTCAGAAGCTTCAAGTTCAAGACCTTCTGACATAGCCGTACAGCGTCCTTTGAAACCCAGAACAATTCGCGAATGCACCTTTAACGAAGCCGCCAACGCAGTCTTATAGCGCGTGCCTCAAGTCAGGTAATTAGTACAACGTTCCAGCCTGGTTTATGTAGTATCTTAGCTACTCCCCCCCCCTCTTTGATCTTAATCCGTTTTATTTTAAATCTCCGGAGGACTATAAGAGTATGTCGTAGTTGTAAGATGTAAACACCAGCGTGAACCGTGAACACCAGATTAAAACATTATTACATTGTGGAACAAGGCACGGACGACTGCCTGCGCGTGATTATCAGACGCCCTTAGGAGAGAATGCTTTCATGGGTTAAGAAACAACAGGAAAGAAAACACGCTGCTTAAGATTAACATTGTAGATAAACTTTTTTAAAATTTTTTTTTTAAAGGCTTTGGGTCTGTTTAGTTACACACAGCGTTGATATTTAATCTCAGTGCGTTGATGATAGATTTAAAACATTATTTTAACGTTATAGGTCATATGTTATAAATGAGAAAATGACACCCATCCCCCACTTTACTAGTTTCCCCCCCACACCATTTCTGTTTTAGAAAATGAATTTCATTGAAAGTACATTGTAAGCCTGGGATTAGCAATACCGAGGTCTGCCAGCCGGGAATTAAAGACCAGACGAGCAGATTATCTTACTGGAAATGTTCTTGATGTAGAGCAGACGATCCGACATTGAGGATCCCAGGTTCAACCATCTTAAGCAAAGCGCACGATCTGCTGGATCTGTAGAGATCATTCAAGTTCTTCCCAGTGTCGGAAGCACATGATCTGCTGGATCTGTAGAGATCATTCAAGTTCTTCCCAGTGTCGGATAGCAGCGCATGATCTGCTGGATCTGTAGAGATCATTCAAGTTCTTCCCAGTGTCGGATAGCGGCGCCTGATCTGCTGGATCTGTAGAGATCATTCAAGTTCTTCCCAGTGTTGGATAGCAGCGCATGATCTGCTGGATCTGTAGGGTTCATTCAAGTTCTTCCCAGTGTCGGAAGCACATGATCTGCTGGATCTGTAGAGATCATTCAAGTTCTTCCCAGTGTCGGAAGCACATGATCTGCTGGATCTGTAGAGTTCATTCAAGTTCTTCCCAGTGTCGGAAGCACATGATCTGCTGGATCTGTAGAGATCATTCAAGTTCTTCCCAGTGTCGGAAGCACATGATCAGCTGGATCTGTAGAGATCATTCAAGTTCTTCCCAGTGTCGGAAGCACATGATCTGCAGGATCTCTCTAGTTCATTCAAGTTCTTCCCAGTGTTGGATAGCAGCGCATGATCTGCTGGATCTGTAGGGTTCATTCAAGTTCTTCCCAGTGTCGGATAGCAGCGCATGATCTGCTGGATCTGTAGAGTTCATTCAAGTTCTTCCCAGTGTCGGATAGCAAAGGTCACAATATTTGTTGGCTGGGTTTGTCACTTTATAAATACTTAGAGATCAATTTTAACTATTAAAAATTGTATATTTATATACTTAAAAAGATATTTCCCCCACATTTAATGGAATTGCATGTTTTTACATCACAAGGATCCTTAATCGCATACTGTCAGTGTCATAAAATGACTAAAACTGCCTACTACCGGCATACTGTCATACAATAACTAATATTGGCTACTACCGGCATAATGTCATAAAATGGCTAAAACTGCCTACTACCGACATACTGTCATACAATGCCCACAGTTCCTTCTACCGGTATAGTATCATAAAGATAGATTCAATAATATTACACTACACATTATATTTATTTAGAATAGTGTATGAGTATATTTAGACATTATTGTGTCAGTGATCTATATATACATCAACATTCTATATAGAATTTTAACTCCTCACTCTGCTAGCCTTTTATTTCACACACGAGCGTTGAGAATTATTTTTAGTGTCCTCTTCAATGTCGTAAAGTTAAACATATAGCCGTGCAGCATGACGTCAGATGCAGGTGTGTAAAATTATATTCGTTGTCCGTGTTGTAATTGTTTCCCATTCACAAGGGCTTTTCAGTTCTTAACTCATTGACCATTTAAACCAATGACGCTATACATTAAATAATAAAAAAAATCCGCTGATAACCTCGAACCCAGAAGCGTAAGTAAATTTTTAAAAAACTGCAGACGAAAAATTTCTTGTTCCCATTTAAAACTGCGATTTAAAAAATTAGTTTTTATGACTGTACCTAATTTCTCAAAAGTTATACTTTTATTTCTAAATCCATAATGTAAAATGAAAATAGAAATGACATGTCATATGAATAATATGATAAACGTGCTTACATTGAAAAAGTGCTTTCGGCAGACAGTATTTACAAAACGACAACTGGCTCCCAACTTTTGCTCTCTGTCTAGGACAGATAGTCATTTTATTCCCGGCATCTGATTGGTCAGATTTACATTAGCTTAAGGTGGGGGATCTTTTATTAGTTTCGCAGATTTTCTAGAGCAGAGTTTCTGAACCTGTAGGTCGCGACCCCTTTGGGGGTCAAACGACCCTTTCCCAAGGGTCGCCTAAGACCATCGGAAAACACATATACTCTACATTTATGAAGTACTAACGAAATTTATTTTGTGGTTGGGGGTCGCCACACCATAAAGAACTTTATTAAAGGGTCGCGGCATTAGCAAGGTTGAGAACCACTGATCTAGAGCAATCTGGCGTATTCAAATATAGTTAGCAGTGTAAAAAACAAAAACCGACAACAACAACATTTTAAAATGTTTATGTTGAGACGAATGAATTCCTAAGATTAATCCAGCGTTGAACAGATCAACAAGCTTTGTTAAAGTGCAACATGTTTTTCTTAGTTTTAAATAAAGTTTTGCTGCCCATGGGCAGTATGGGGTGGCCCATCTTTTGGAAGTACTTGGTGAAAAATGGGCAACTTTTACCATGAATGACTATGCCCATATTTTAGTCTTCTCAAAATGAGGCGCCCCTGCACTTAAATAACTCTTGGGGTGTTACTCCCCCCCCCCCCCCATACCGTTTAAGGATACATCAATAGGATCTGTAAGTGAACCTTAGTAAAGGAAATGTCAAAACATTTGGATTTTTCTTTCAACCAAGATGTAGAAGTAGAGTCCTAATCCCTAAGCGGTCTAAAATAGTTCTTTTTTTTTTTTAAACGAAGCATTCTTAGAATGAAACTATAAATATTTGATGTATTACTTTTGTTATACTTTCACGCACTAATACAGAATGTACTTTATTCCGACATTTTTTGTTTTTGAAATGCACAGCAAACGTGAACAGAACAAAAATATCTCCAAAAAAATAAAATAAATAAATAACATTTATAAAATGATACAATTTCTTCTTCTATATATTAGGGGCCCAAGATCAATGTATTGATCATTCTGGCTCCTACGTTTAATTTATCCATTACACTCCTAAACCCTACATTTCTCCCCCCCCCCCCCTTTTTGTCTTGTTGGTCTGGCTTAATAGCTGCTGTCAATACTATTTTTGATGGCTGTTACAGTAGTAGGAAGTAGTGCACTTGACGATACGTGATGGAATTGTTTCAACGATCACAGTAGAGGCGTAGCTAAGATTAATTCCACGCGGTACGGGCAAAGATTATTGTTTCCCCCCCCCCCCCCACACAAACATACAAAATAATGCAGTCGCCCCAAAATGCCGCACCTTAATAAAAAAAAAGTGTTGCCTTTGTTTTTAATGTTATGAATACTATCGTAGCGAAGAAGGGAAATAAAACAAATATAAGTGAATGCTTCGGTTGCTTCTCCTTAATTTCTTTCAATCAATCATACCCCCCTCCCTTTTCCACGCACACACACACACACACACGCGCGCGCACTCACACACACGCAAACACACACACACACACACACACACACAGCCAAACACACACACACACACACAAACAAACAAACACACACACACACGCACACACGCATATTTAAATAAAAAGAACAATAATGTCTTCTGAAATCAACAAGTGGGCGTGTACAAAACAACTACCCTTAAAACCAAGTTTTTCAGATAAATCATCCCTTCACTGCAATCAATACAGTAATAAATTGATTAAGTTGATCCATCGATACCACAGCTTTTTTAAAGTAGGATTATGATTAGTCAGTTAGTAATAGTAGCTTACTTCTTTATCGCCCAATAAGTTTAATTTGCTTGATTTGAAAGGGCCTTAGTAACGCGATGCCAGTTCTTCAACGTCTGGTTTAAGGTAAATTAATATAACGACAATCTTCTTTCAACACTTTCAGAAATATGGATTCCAATACTTCTCAATACACTTCCTCTTGACTACTTTGCACTCTACATAAAAATGACATGGCATTTTTTACTTATGAAGTGAAATTCTAAATACGATTTGCTAAATTTGGCTTCATCAAAATTACCAGATGCGTCTGCAATTAAAAAATGGTTTTAAGAAATCTTCCAATTATAGAAGGCTCTAGAATCGCTCATATGTTGGCCAACATCGCCAATGAGCAGAGTTCAATAAGATATGTCAGTACAGTTTAATCATTTTATTGTTTTAAAAAAAAATCAGATCTTGTCCTAGCCAATCAAAATGGATATAATGGACTACGATGATTCGATTGTTTTGTCACGTGATAAGCGTAAGTACGAGTAAGACTTCCGGTAGGCTGTCTGCAACACACTCGTCGCTCACAAATTTTTCTTCAAACAACTTTCTTCCTTTAATCATAACTGAATTATAATTATTGTCACATTTAATGAATGTCATTTAAAGAAACGCGTGTATTCAAGAACATTTTAAAAAGTAAAATTTGTAATTAACACTGGGGAAGCGCTGATGGAGACAAACATTGTGCTTTAAAATTAATGATAATGGCAATGGCTGATCAGCAGTTATCTGTTGTTGTGTGTTGTTATGTGTAGCAGAAAGCCTACCAATGGCTGGTACGTATCACGTTACAAAACAAGGAAGTGATTCATCGTAGTCCATTGAAATCTAAAATATTTCTGACAAAAGCTAAGTCACCGACTTTGGGTGAGCATTGAGAGAAGCATTTGTCTTTAAAAAAAAAATTCCGGTGTCGAACAGCTTCTACAAGTGACCTACACACTCTCACTGTGAAAGTCAATGGACGGTCAGCTTTTACTCACCAGATGTTGGCGATGACAAAACAAAAAACAAAAAATAATAAAGATTTTAGAAAACCAAACCCCGATAACAACGTGTAGTTTTCGTTTTTTATAAGTAGCGAAGGGTGCGCACAGTCGCACCACCATCATGGTGCGTACAGTCGCACCACCATTATGGTGCGTACAGTCGCACCACCATTATGGTGCGTACAGTCGCACCACCATTATGGCGCGTTCAGTCGCACCACCATTATGGCGCGTTCAGTCGCACCACCATTATGGCGCGTTCAGTCGCACCACCATTATGGCGCGTTCAGTCGCACCACCATTCCTTATGACATAACACGAACTGTAAAAGCAAAGCTTTTTTCTTATAAATATTAATGTTTTTTTGTGCGTGTGTTGCATGTATGTAATTGTACGTGGCTCATCATTCATTAAGAAGCAGTTATGTAAATTGGTTAAACGTCTGGCGAAAACACGTTTCATATTTCCTTCATTTTCTTTGCTGACTGACTCGTGTGTAATCATTACCCTTTTATTTTGGCAAATCAAAGTTCATATAATTTTAAAGTAAAACATGTTTTCTGATATAATCCACCAGCGCTACCATTGGTAGTGCAGCGGCCCCCTAGATTTACTGAGCATTTTCACCTTCACCTGGGACATCCTGGTATCACCCATTTTGAGAACAACTGCAATTATACTTTAAACCAGCGGTTCTCAACTTGTGGGTCGCGACCCCTCTGGGCCTTGAACGATACTTACACAGGGGTCGCCGAAGACAATCGGTAAACACATATTTATGAAGTAGAAACGAAAATAATTTTATGGTTGGGGATCACCACAATGAGGAACTGTATTAAAGGGTAGCAGCATTAGGAAGGTTGAGAACCACTGGTGTAGACCAATCCGGTGGTTAGCAGCCCGTGGCTACGGTTCTGCAAGCGGCTCTTTGAAAGAAAAAATGCGGCTCTTGTCTTCTCCTTTAATTTTTATAATTTAATATTGCCTTTTAAACGATCCTCCCTTGCATGTTAGTCCAAAAATATTTTCTTTGACGGACGTCGGTTACCCGAACTGTCCTGCTCTTTTAAAAAATTACTATTCTACGTTATTAGGAATGAGGTTAAATAGTCATATAATTTTTAGGCTTTTAACAATAAAAGATTCATTTAATATGTGTCTGCCTATGCACTGCTGATTGCTGGTCAGAATGTTAGCACACTTTGTTAGTGCAAGAGAAGTCAAAAGTTGGCCTCTCTTCACCTGTAGATTTTGTTTGTAGCAAATGACTAGTGCGGTATGTTTGCAATCGTGTTGCAGGTATGGAGCAAGATCAAGGTTCAAGTGTCATGTACAGTCAAGATAAATGATATTGATAGAGTCGGAATACGATATTTTGAGAATTAGGGAAAGTAAAGTGAGTAAATAATGACATCGCTGCTTGAACGGATTTGCCAAATTTGTAACCTCTATTTTGCATCACAAGTCATGTTGAAAATGTATGTTCAACAGCACCGTCGCTGCCCTCTTGGGTATAAGAAATTACCACCTGTTCCTCAACAAAAAATGATTTGATTAAAGCAAGTGGCTGCTAGGAGTCAGAGAGAGCTTATGGCAATCATTGCTCACGCCGACAATGCTTATATTTTAAGTGCTGAATGGTTAGATGAGAACGATGTTGACTTATCTGGTATATCAGTGCTGCTAGATGAAGATGATGAATCAGCGACAATGCCCATTGCTACGACAGAGCAACACCTGTCAACTCCTTAGGAAGATGATAGCAGCTAGAAACTATACTACAATTGTCAGCTATACTGACACTTATATTTATCTTTCCACACACAATGATATATTTAGTCTTTACAGAGGCGTAGCGAAAAGGGAGGGCGGGGGGAACAGAAATCCCCGGGCGTCAGCTAGTTAGGGGCGCCAAAATGTGCTTTGATATTATCTTATTGATGAAAAGAATGTGTTTAAGCGTTGAAAAAAGACAAAAGGGGCGCTTTAAAATGAATCTTGTCCCCGGGCGCGAATCTCGTCCCCGGACGCCAAACACTCTAGCTACGCCTCTGAGTCCTTAACAACCTTTTCATGGATTCTGCATTATAAAATTTAAGTGTAAAATTTATTTACTTATAGATTACCAAGCTAAATGCAATAAAATGTTTTTACTACAATTTCGTGTTATTAAAATAGATCAGCACAAAAGTGAAATGTATTTATAAATTTATTTTAAGTATCATTAATATTTTTTGAGGGTTTATAAACATGTTGATAAAATTACTTAGGGGGGGGGGGTCATTGAAAGTTTGATAGATTTGACAAGGGGGGGGGGAGGGGGTAAAAAATTGCTTAAAGCTTGTATACGTAATTAGATTAATTAGACACGAACACTTTACATAATATACATATACATATTATGTAAATAATCTAGGTAGGATATATGTATATATATATATTATGCAAATTTAATTCATACTTATTTAAATGGTTTTTTATACTGATGATGGCATGCGAAACGTTTACTTGTGAATTATGTAACATCATTATTAAAGCTTAACATATATTGTTATAAAATAACAACACATAAAAAAAGCTCAAAACCATTAGCTTCGGGTAGATGAGACCCGTAAACCATGGCCGGTAGCTCATCTAGGAGAAGGAAACTCTGACTCCAAACCTCCGCTGCCTTGTGGATATACCCAGATGGGAAAGGCTAAGGGAGTAAACCCCGACAGAAAATCAGGAATTGGAGCTCCTTAGGCGGTCTGTTTTTTAAATCATTAGCATTCCGGCAGCTCCTGCGACGCCAATGGTGCCAAGCCGTATCGACACTACTCGATCCCTTGGATCCACCAAGGGCGTGGAGAGGGGGGATCTGCTGGTTGGGCAGCAGCTAATTCTCCATACTACGTCGCCCAGGCTTTATCTTCACTGGGTGCGTGGAGATCAGAGGGTCATCTCAACAAGTAGGCCACAGAAACATGCACCTAGAAATAAGAAAAAAAAAGAAAAGAAGACACCAGCTCTTCGACTAGCAAACTGGAACGTAAGGACTATGTGTCCGGGCATTACTGCCGACCTGCAGCTCATTGACGACGCAAGGAAGACAGCTATCATTGATAGAGAGCTTAGCAGACTAAACATTGATATTGCGTGCCTCCAGGAGACCAGGCTCCCGGAATGTGGTACCATAAAAGAACACAACTACACTTTCTTCTGGCAGGGTGGACCAATGGACGCACCAAGACAACATGGGATTGGTTTTGCTATAAAAAACGTACTCTGCTCATCCATAGAACCCCCGACAAAGGGCACATATAGAATACTTACTATACTTCTATCAACGTCTTCTGGATTTGCCAACATCATCAGTGCTTATGCTCCAACACTTTCCTCCAGCTCAGAAGCGAAAGACCAGTTCTATGAAGATCTAAATCTTACAATCGACAGCATACCCAACAGCGAAGCAATTTACCTCTTGGGTGACTTCAATGCGAGAGTGGGAAGTGATTACATGGCCTGGCCTACATGCCTTGGTCATTTCGGAAGAGGCAGGCTAAATGAAAATGGGCAGAGGCTACTGGAACTATGCTGTTTACATGGACTATGTGTAACAAATACCTACTTCAACTGTAAGGCTATTCACCAAGTGTCATGGAGGCATCCCCGCTCGCAACACTGGCACCAATTAGATCTCATAATCACAAGACGCACACAACTGGCTAGTGTCCTCCTCACACGCAGCTACCATAGCGCAGACTGCGACACAGATCATTCCTTCGTGGCTAGCAAGATAAGGTTACTGCCTAAGAAACTGTATCACACCAAAAACAAGGGCAAACCTCGCATAAGCACCTACTCCACCAATAACCCAGAGAGAACGGAAGAATACAACCATAGACTACAAGAAGCTCTTGAACAAATGCCACCAATAGACACTATTGAGTCCAAGTGGTCTCATCTGCGGGACACTATCTATAACTCGGCTATCACGGCATTTGGCAAGAGAGAACGCAAAAGTGCAGATTGGTTCGAGGCTCACTGGCAGGAAATGAAGCATGTCACTGATGCTAAAAGAAAGGCTCTCTTGGCTTATAAAGACACGCCTTGCCCAGCCACTCTACAAACTCTTAAAAGTGCCAAGAAAAACACCCAGCAGGCAGCTCGCCACTACGCTAACACATATTGGCTCAATCTAAGCTCCAGCATACAGTCAGTAACCAAAAACAACATGAACAGTTTGTCGTTTAATATGACAAAATCCCTACTTATTAAGCCCAAGACCCTGTCACTGCACCTGTAAGAGCAGCTTACAGACACTCCAGTAGACAACGGCGCTTCATCAAAACATTGTTGACCAAGTGATTTCTTACCCAGCAAAAGGTCGAGATGAAGTATTTTGTTGCTTGTGCCGTCGTGAAATAATGATCGAGCTGGTAACGTATTGTGTAAGACATTCACTGAAAGGTCAGTCAAGTTTACAGCGCTGTTGCCTCCTATTGTAATACATTTCTCTCCACAGTTGCTTTTTGTTTCATGACATAAAAATAAGAAATTATTTTATTATCGTGATTTATAAGTGATTTTCATAAAATGTATCCTTTTATGGTTGGGACATATGTCGTTGAAAGAGATCAATATTAATGTCAAGTGGTTCACGTTTTTTTTTTTCGTATTTTATTTTTTTGAAAAAAAAAAAATAAATTTAAAAAGCCACAAGATAAATGAATTCTCTAAGAAAAATTTTTGGACGCGCAATTTCAGAGACGGAAGATTTTTGGTTTGAACAAATTAATTTTCCATTTATAAACATAGCGCTGTTTTGTTTCCAACACTGATCTATTTTAAAACAAAACTATTTGAAGTAATTGAAGTCATGTGTTGCTGTTTCTTTTGTCTTGTCTGCTGAAGATGGTATCAAGCCGAAAGCTCCAATTGAATGTCATTTCTTTTCATTTTAAGCCCTAACATGTCTAGTTCCGATGTAAGCCATAACATGTCTAGTTCCAATGTAAGCCATAACATGTCTAGTTCCGATGTAAGCCATAACATGTCTAGTTCCGATGTAAGCCATAACATGTCTAGTTCCGATGTTTCCCCGAGAATAGAAAGTTTGTTGAAATCAATGTGCTAGGCATACTGATTGAGCCATTTAGCTGGTGCTAGCTAATCGACCCACTTTTCTAGTGCTAACTAATTGAAACATTGTGCTGGTGTTAGCTAATTTACCCACTTTTCTAGTGCTAAAAAATTACACACTGTGCTGGTGCTAACTAACTGACCCACAGTGCTAACTAATTGATCCACTGTGTTAGTCCTAATTAAACGACCCACTGGGCTATCTAATTTATCCACTGTGCTAGTGCTAACTAATTGATCCACTGTGCCAATTAAATGATCCACTGTGCTAGTCGTAATTAAGTGACCTACAGTGCTAACTAATTGACCCACATTGCTAACTAATGGACCCACTGTGCTAGTGCTAACCTATTTAATAATTTACAGCGTTGGCCAGTTAAGTTCAACATTGTCGTTAAAGTACTATTCGAAAACTCGTGTTTTTGTTATCTCTAGAAATACACAGCATAGTTTTAGTTAGGATTGAGTTATTGTTTCTTACACAGAACTACACAGCGTAGATTTAGGATTGAGTTATTGGTACTTACACAGAAATACACAGGATAGTTAAAGGATTGAGTTATTGTTTCTTACACAGAACTACACAGCGTAGATTTAGGATTGAGTTATTGGTTCTTACACAGAAATACACAGGATAGTTAAAGGAGTGAGTTATTGTTTCTTCTAAATTGTTCATAACATTGTGGTAACTCAAACGACAGTTTGTTGTGGTTGCCACTCGTTAACGCCGCTCACGCCTGTCGGAGACCTGTCGAGGTTTCAAACTAAACATCCGTGAACATATTTAGCCTCATCTATGTAAGCCTCGTTCATTTCTTCTTCTTCTACGGGCCCGTGATTAATTTACTGATCATTATGGCTCCTACGCATGTAGATGGGATTTGCAATGTTTCCGTGCCTGATGCTGAAGAGGATATTTCACTGGTTGAAAGGGCTACTCAGCGGGGGGTCGGAAGGCCTGAGGTAATAGAGACCAATATGTCAAGTGTTGTCGCCTCAATTGTTCCTTTTGGAAACTTGTTCCAGTCCCTGATCGTCTTTGGCAGGAATAAGCAGTTCCTGTATTATCTTCTTGCCGGTATGAGCCGGAACTGCCTGTCATGACCTCGTCACTTTCTATGTGCATATGTGCAAAATAATTATCTTACAATTGACTCTATGAAACATAGATCTTGTGTTTGATATATTCAGTCGTTTCACACTCTCAGATCTAATTTTTGATATTGAAAGAAAATGCCAAAATTAGATGGAGGATATTGCTTGTTCACTGTCCCCATAGTTTAAATAAGCACGTGTAGAATGACATACGCGTGGGACACATTGAAAGGGTGCTTCTAGGCATTGTAAAATGGTATAATTATTTTAATACTTTTTCCCCATTTAAGACGATTATGGAAATCGTCACGTACACAGCTCCTCTGGATTCTATAATGAATTCATTTTAAGGACACAAACACTGATTTTAATCAAAGTGGTATTGGAACGTGGTGCGCTGCAACGCAAAGCTCTCGACATCGGGTGCGCAATGCCACGATAGAAAATGTATATTGTTGCACCAGTAGTTTACGTTGTACCGATTGGGAACTAAAACCCCATGCTTGTGTACACAACACTCAATGATTTTGTACACAATGGACTGTGCGGAAGAATATTTGAGAAAAAAACAAGAAGTTATTGACTTATTTTATTGGCAGGATATTTCATGAGACAGAAAGGTAGACGAGAGCAGACATCTTAATCAAAGTCTAAGAAACAGATCATCTTCTTGTATATATTATACGCTTCTGGTGTGACTCGTGGACTGCTTCCAAATGGACTGCTTCCTAATGGACTGCTTCCTAATGGACTGCTTCCTAATCAGAGAATTTGGTATTGAGAGTACATTACAAATAATTCTAAATGTTTGAAAAAAAGTAACGTTCAATGATGAGTTCAGTAGCGCACTAAATATAATTCCAGATAACCAAGCTAAATGATATATTTTTTAAAATAACGCAACTGCTTTTGGTGCGTAATATTTTATTTCGGAAAATGAAATCGTCTCATTTTAAGAATGGTGAAAAAATATCTGTTTAAAAATGATTGGGGCATCAGACTTTTTAATATAGTTGATAGGTGTGAAATAAAAAAGTGTGAAGTGACGTATCGTGGGGAAAAAGGGGTGTAGCAAAGCTTGTGATTCTTAAATGTGCGTTACTTGAGTTCATGTTTTTTTCAAGTAACTCTAGTAGATGGGAAGTTCACGCATTGCTGTCGCCAATGTTTGGCGGGCTAGAACTAGTATATATAATTTTGGACAATCATATTCTGTGATTTTGTTGATATTTTCTTTATTATCATAATTATTATTATTATCATTGTCATTATTATTATTATTTTATTATATTGTTCCAAAGACGATTGATTGTGCTTCTTAGAAATAAAGTGAATAGTGAATACAATTGGACTTGAACTTTCATTTGCGTAGAATTGGCATTAAGAGTTGATTGTTGACTTGGCATAGTATTTAGACAACTATAACCACTGTGCCCCCCCCTCACACACACAAAATAGATAGTTACAGGAAGGAAACACTGGGCAGTGACTTGTGTTGTTTTTATGGATAAAGGAACGTGTTTATCCCCCCTTTAGTATGTCGTACTGTTAACACAGTATAAAAACTTAAATTTGAACGATACAGAGAAAATTTGCATGGCCCCTGCACAATGATGAAATGCAAATTCGTGAAGCGTTCCATATTTTCTCCATCCCGGGGCTCGGGTTGACAAGTCTGTAGTGGCTTGTTGACTAAGAGGCGCCAGCCGCAGGACCCCCTCGGCGTTACCCGGGGAAAATAGCCACCATTTGCGTGTCAAGTGTGGGCAGACAAGTAGCATGAATGGTACTTGCCGGAATAAAAAAAACAGCGCCTAAAGGGCTGCCAATTGTGACGTTTCGCAGTTGGAAGTAAAGGCAGAGACAGGGTAGGGATCATGTTTGCAAGTTGCCGTTAATGGCTATGAGGCAAGGGGTTAAGGTGGAAGCTTCTGGCCGATGATTCTAGATACGCAGACCTGAGAAAGCTGCTGCTCGGCGACCGTTTCGTCCCAGCTACACCTCGCAAACTAGTTGCGATGTGGAAACATACTGTAGGGCGTCCGACGCTTCCCCCGGGTTGGGTGGGAGAAGATATTAGGACGTTAATGCACCATCCCAACTCCCTGGGAGAGTCGGCTGCGAACGCTTTAAACGCAGCGTTTTCGGTCGACCGGGCGGAGAAAGCCTCCATCCGCAAATCCGATCGAGCGGCTGTGGGTGGTGGTGGTTCAGACCGGGGGAAGTTCCCGACGTTCTGTGGCACGGTCGGGCCTCGGGGAAAACAGGCGTTCGGGCCGTGTAGAAGTGTGCCGGTGAGGGCATTAAGCGCTCACGCTCGACGGCCCGCCGACGCCATTTCCCAAAGTGACATATTCAATATGTCGTATAATCGTTTGATTCCACTTAAGTTTCACAAAATTATTTGGTCTCACGAACAAACGATTCCATACTTGTAAACTCTCTACTGGCACACACAGCAAGACGGGTTTAATTTTCACAAGTCCGACCCCATGACTTAAAAGTCATATTTGGATACAGTGACGAGTGGGCAATTCCGTATGGGAGCGGGGTTGGTCGGATATGAGACTAGTATGGAAGAGTTAAAATGTTAAAATTAAAATGTATTTTAAATCTGGACAATTGACTTCAAAGTCGGTTAAACGAAACAGTTAAACGACCTTATAGAACATTCCCACACACTTTATTTTTTGCCCCCGCCGCAAAATAAAAACAGTCGCATAAAATTTCAGAGGCGGGATATTGTTCGCTGACTTGTCAGTCCCAGGTGACCAAAAGGCGTAAGTAACTACGCTTACAGAAGTCTGTTGGTAGAGAAGAAAAAAATGAATTTTCTATTACTTCCAATCAAAATAAAAATATTTTAAAAAGGAAATACTTATTTTAAAGATCAATAATTCAACAGACAACTAAAATGCATGCCCAAATCTCTTCTAAAAAAAAAAATGCCCTTCGGGTTGTGTGCCATATTTTGGACAAGTAGAATCAGCCGACTTCACAGTTTCAGTAATTACAATGTCTGATGACCTGCCGACACAGTGTCTAGCCCAGGACGCCCACATGTACAGGAATTGTTGACATGTTTAGTATTGTCAATTGGCTTGTATGCAAATTTTTTATTGTTGCGTTTTGCATTTTATAGCTCTTCGAGCCTTAATTAAGGATGAAGCGTGTCTCTGTATATGAACTTTATTATTATTATTATTATTATTATTATTATTATTATTATTATTATTATTATTATTAGTGTAATGGCATAAGGTTTAAATATTTAAATTGATCCGCTATCCCCTTTCACTCTCCATGTCTCCCACCACCTCTCAAAGTTATCTTTAAATTTATTTTACTCTCACCAAAATGTTGATATATCCTTGACTTTCTCTATGTTCTCTTTCTCATTTCATCTCAATTTTTTTTAAAAATATCCAAACCAGGTCGACATTTTCTTTCTTTCTCATTCTCTCTTCTTGACATCTTCTCCCAACTTTTCTCTCTTTCTCTTGCATCATCCACTCTCATCCCTTTCTCCTAATGCAACTACCATCCTCGTCCTTTTTATTGGTGTCTTTTTAACTTCTTTATTTTTATCGGTCACTTTCTCCCGGTATTGGTTCGTTTATTTACGCCTGCGCATCTCTATTTTTTTGGACAACTCCCTCCGATATCTCAAACTTTCTGGAACGCCACATCCGTTTCATATTTTCGTACCTGGTATTCACAATCTGTCCCTTTTCTTCATTGTTCCGGCAACCCACTTACCCCTATGAACTGCCCTCCAGATTTCTTTATGTTCAACAATCAATTATCATCCCCTCTCCATTTTTATAATCAGCACTTACCCCACTTGCGTCCTTTAGCACCCAGTATTCCTTTACCATGTCTGACTTATTCACGCCGAGAGATGAGCCCAGTAAACACGACCCAGCAATATTTACAAGAGTTGGCACCGGTTTCATCGTTGCCCTCAGTTGTATAATGGATGGCCGGGTCAGCGTCCGCCAAGTGTTAGACATGGACTACCCGAGTTCAATAACCTCTTAACATTAATGACCGAATTATAGATGGGATTTTTCTGACCGTGATTTGCCACATTATAAGATGGCCGACAGATATACATTGATTCAGATGCACAAAGAGATATACATTGATTCAGATGGAAAGATAGAATAACGACAGAGAAATTGTGAATAATATGGGGAGCGATGAAGAATGAGTTAGAAAGATGGCAAAGAGAAAGAAAAAGAGAGGGGGAGAGAGAGAGAGAGAAAGAGAAAGACATAAAAAGTGAAAGTGGAAATGGAAATAGAGAGAGAGAGAAAATTTAAGTGATCAAGACAATGAGATGAGAGAAGGGGCAGAAACGCAGCAGCTAAATTATTATTATTTTATTTTTAAAATCCCATAAGCAGGGGCGTATTTCTTACAGGGGTGTCAACTGCGGTAAGGCAACGTTATTTCGAATAGTCCCTATTTTTCAGTTGACGCATACACACATTCATAAACCTTTCTGTCAGAAGCAGTGAAAACACAACTATGAACTGCTTTCACCTATGAGACGTAAATGTGCGTCAATCTTTTCCCTCACACACTTTCTTAAAACTTTTTTTTTTATTTTGTTTCTAATACTCCCACCGCCATTTCGTCGTAACCGAGTACTGGGCGTAATGCTACAAGGAGGATTCCATTTATATCTCATCCCGATGTGGTTGGTATTCAAATGTCGAGCTGCGGGCCTATATATATATTCAATGAAAAATATAAATACTTTCTTGTTTATTTTTGGAAACATATAATTGGGAGGCCTCTAAATAACCACGCCCATGAACAACGTCACAATGTTCAATCAATATGAAACTGGTGAATTTTGTCCAAAAAAAAAAAAAAAGAAAAAGATCACAATTATAGAAGTCTTCCGGTATCCTAGTTGTGTTAAAGTTGTGTTTAAGTTAAAGTTCATGTTGCTGAATATGTTTTCGGAACAAGCGTCGTCTTTATGAAAAATAGTTTACGCCACATTAAAAAAATCCGCTTAGCGATATTTTAATCTTTAACCTGTCATCTTTTTGAAATCGTTAGTCGCTGGAATTTTATAGCCCCCCCCCCCCCCGCCCCCAACTTCTGCGCATGCCACTACATGGAGGCACCAATGCCGTTCATTCACAGAGGTCACAGGTTATAAGTCCGCTACACTCAATAAAAGTATTATGAGAGAGAGAAAGTGAGAGAGAGAGAGAGAGAGCGTATCTTGCTTGCTATTTGACTTTGATGCAATGCATCGCAAGAATATCAGCGAAACTTGTATTGCCAGATGGATCGCATCGAAAGCGGCCATATTTCTTTTAAAGAGTTTTTTTACTATTTATTTTATTTCATGCCTATGACTTGTTTGGTTCAGTTAGGGTAATGGAGTCACGGAGTCATGGAGCCATGGAGTCATGCAGTAACAGAGCTATAGAGTCGTGGAGTCACAAATTCAGGAAGTCATGAAGTAATGGAATAACGCAGTCAGCTAAGGAGTCATAGAGTGATGTGTTATGGAGTCATAAAGCCCTGTCGTGGAGTCATGCAGTCATGAATTCATGTAATCATGGAGTCATAGACCTAAAGGAGTCATGAAGTCATTCGGTCATATTATAAATTATAATTAAAATGACTGGAAAAAAGATTAATAAATGAGATTGGTACGGTTATTTCAAATTTATACGATCCATTTATTCAGTGGTTTTAAGCCTGTGGGTCGTGACCCCTGTGCGTCCGACCCTTACACAGGGGTCACGTAAGACCATCGAAAAACTAATATTTATGAAGTAGCAACGAAAATAATTTTATGTTTGGGGGTCACCACAACATGAGGAACTGTATTAAAGGGTTGCAGCATTAGGAAGGCTGAGAACCACTGATCTCTCTCTCTCTCTCTCTCTCTCTCTCTCTCTATCTCTCTCTCTTTCTCTCTCTCTCTCTCTTTATATATATATATATCTTTATATATATATATATATAATACAATCATCTTGTATAACGACATTCTTTAGTGTAACAGTTCTCTCGTCAACCTCAAACACAAATGTATTTAAGTTTTAACTTTGGGTTTGTCATATAACAACAAAAATAGCGTGTCGCCCAGATTTGTGCGCACTAAATTTGGAAACCGCTGTAGATCCTCACAGCTTGTAATCGAGCCCGTCTGTGACAAAGCCTACCATTACGGAGCAGGGACCTTCACGCCCTTCTTCTCCCCCCCCCCCCCCCAAAACCCCCACACCGATCAACGCAAAAAAAAAAATAAATCGGCGTCCTGTCTTGCTATCTTTATTTTGCTCGGAGACCGTGTGATTTGTCAGCAGGGCGGCACAGTCACAGCTCACGCGGCACAGTCACAGCTCACGCGGCACAGTCACAGCTCACGCGGCACAGTCACAGCTCACGCGGCATGCTCGCGGACACCCTTACGCCGTTGCAAGATGGCGTTTGGCGCGTGGATTTATAGGCGGGAGAGAATGTTGAACTTTTAGTATCTAGTTTCTTCTCTAAGACTTCCCCAGCTCTCTGTTGGTGGTATCTTTTCTTGTTGGTGCTATTTTTCTTTTACAAAAGGATTTTTGAAAGTTGCGTACACAAGATTAAAACAAAATACACAAGTACATTACAAGATTACAAGATACAGTTACAGAAAATATCAGTTATAGAAAGATAGAGGAACGCATCAAAGTGGAATACAAAAATTAAAAAAAAAAATAAAAAATAAAAAACAACGCACAACAAAATACGCCTTTTAAATTCCATCTACTCGATTTCCGATTGATTTAAAAGTCCCAAGGTAATAAAACAGGTGAGTAGCAGTTAAATCGTTTTCATTCTTTTATTTTTGATGTTTATACAAATGGGGACTTTTATTTGGTTTATTCGAGTTAAGAGAGTGCCTCGGAAAAAAATGAATTAAAACAAAATAAACATATGGATACATTAAAAAAAATGAACACTTAAACTTGAAACCGGAACCGACTGTTAGGGAGAAGTTCTTTAACAAGTCTCTATGCCGTTAAAATCGCTACACAAGGATATATACGTATATAGAGAAAAATCCGGTCAAATTTTGGTAACACGTTGAAGTGACATATATGCAGAAGATTTTGAGAAGTTTGGCTACTCCTGGTTCAGTTTTGTTGAGGGGGGCCTTTTGTACCAGGCGAAGGTGCTTGTATCACTCGAAGTCGCCCAAATTCATTTGGTGAAACCCACCCCCCCCCCTTTCCCAATCACCCCACCCCTTTTTCTCAGCCTTTTGGAGACGAAAAAATACACTCTTGGTGATGATGGTAGCTATTCAACCGTTTGGTAGTTTTCACTTCTGAAGTTTTAAGCTTAAAGGTGGTTTGCTTAATTGTGAACAAAATAATGATTGCATGTGCGCGATTTTATTCACCAGCTGCACGAAACATTACATCAGAGAAACCAAGCACGATTTTGTTTTCAAGACCAAGTTCAACTTTTTGCTTGTTATCTTCTGAACTTTAGACTCTTTGTTAGTGACGTAAAAATTTTTTTGTGACAAAAATAGCTAGAAGTTATTCTCTAATAAAACCTCCTGCCCCCCCCCCCCCACAATTGTAGACAAATTCAAAATCAATGAGTGCATTAGGGTGTGTACCTGAATTGAATCTTTCTTTCAGAAAATTTGACCAGGACAGGAGACAGTTCAGGAGTCGGGGGGGGGGGGGGCCAAGGGGGCGGGGGCAAGGGGGAATCTATCACCGCTCAAATTAAGCATTATGGCATCCAGTGCAATAGTAGACCTGAATTCATTCCAGTTCTGGACCGCCCCAGGGTATTCTTTTGGTTACATCTTAGTTCTTCCCCGTAGTATCACGTTGATAGGCGTCAGCGAGGGGGGGGGGATTTTTGAATACTTTTTAGTTTTAAACAATATACCAAAATTAATCAGAAAGTAACGGAATTTAGATGTAGCTTGACATCATTATTATTGATATAAATATGGTACTTCAAGTTGTGACCAAATAGTAATTTAGTTTTTAATTTTTTATTTAAACTATTTATTTTTCGTTAAATTTCTTCATTAATAAATGAATTAAAGGAAAATCACTATACAATAAAGCTGTCCGTCACGAAAAGGAAGCATAATAATTAGTTTTTCCAATTATTTTTAAGTCTTATCAGATGCAAAAGCGGAAAAAGTACTGGTCTGTAGAAAATGTCTATGTTCAATAAACAAAAAAGTAATAATATTCATTTGAATTTTTTTTTTACTAACAACTGCTGATGATATTTTTTAACTAACAACTGATGATGATATTTTTTAACTAACAACTGACGATGATATTTTTTAACTAACAACTGACGATGATATTTTTTAACTAACAACTGATGATGATATTTTTTAACTAACAACTGATGATGATATTTTTTAACTAACAACTGATGATGATATTTTTTAACTAACAACTGACGATGATATTTTTTAACTAACAACTGATGATGATATTTTTTAACTAACAACTGACGATGATATTTTTTAACTAACAACTGATGATGATATTTTTTAACTAACAACTGACGATGATATTTTTTAACTAACAACTGACGATGATATTTTTTAACTAACAACTGATGATGATATTTTTTAACTAACAACTGATGATGATATTTTTCAGTTAACAACCTGCCCTGCTATAAAGTTGATCTTATTTTGCGAAACTGAAAACATATCGCCCATGTTTGATACGTGCCAAAAAAGCGTTTCAAAGTTTTGGCCTTTAAAGCGATGCAAGAGAAGTTCAATGCCGTATTGTTCCGAGTGAAGGCCGCACTTTTTGGTATAATGTAAGTTGAAACAGAGAGTCAAGCCTACAATAGGAATGTGCCACCACTTTTTCTCGAATTCCTGCCCTTCCTATCTAACCGAAATTCTCTCTGTCTATTCACCCCTTCGACAGCTTCGCTCCTCCGCAGACGATCGTATTCTTTCTGTCCCTAAGACTCGCACAAAAACATACGGTGAAAGATCTTTCTCTTACTGTGCCCCCAAACAATGGAATTCTCTTCCACTACACATCAGAAATATATCAACCATCACAGCCTTCAAAACTGCACTCAAAACACACCTCTTTAAACTTTACTATCCTGACTGATTCCCCCTCTGAAAGTTAAACGATGCTGCTGAGTGCCGTCCAGGGCTTCACGTGTAAATTGTTATGGAATGGTTGGTTTTTAATTTTATTTTTTAAGTTCATTTTAATTTGCATGTACAGCGTGGTGAGCCCTGCCCTAGGCTGGGGTACCACGCTATAGAAAACTACCCATAATAATAATAATAATAATATAGGCCTAGTATGAACGTCATCAAATATATCGGAAGTGACGATTTTAAATTGTCCCATTATTTGTCCCACTATTGTAATGGCCCACAATTTGTCTCACTATTGTTGTGGCCAACTATTTGTCCCACTAGTTTATTGGCTCACTATTGTCCCACTATTATATTCGTCGCACTATTTTATTGTCCCACTATTTGTCCCACTATTGTATTGGCCCAATATTTAGTCCCACTATTGTATTCGTCCCACTATTCTTTTTTTTTTTAATTTATAATTTGGCTTTATTTTCGTACCCATTTTCTCCAGTAGCAGGCCACTTAACTTACTCCAGGGGTCACTCCGCGCTCCCAGGAGAGATAGCTGAAAGTAACCCCGCTGCTTTGGTATTCGACTCTAATGAATATTAGTATTGCAAATATTTACAGTTAAAGAATTGTTAGGCAATATTTGACTACTAAATAAAAATATCGATTACAAACTATTACAACTTTGATTATGGTTCAATAAATCTTCACATTTTTATAGAAAATCCAAAGATCAAATCTAGTGATTGATCAAACATTTAATTTTAGTAGTCCTATAGCTATTTTTTGAAGTTACCACACAAAAAAAAAAACATCAATATTTGACGGTAATTTGATGGCTGAGAGGTGGGAATGTGTATCAGCCAAACATTTCATCGGAGTTCAATCCTTAGATATCCATATTTTAATTATTTTATTGTTTCCTTACCCATCTTAATTTTGTTGCCTGGAGAAATTAAAAACCGGGCTGGGGAGCATTTTATTCCTCTCCCAGCTCCCCTAAATCAGATTGAAAGCGGCTGCTAACCCCCCCCCCCCTCCCCATTAAAGCCGCTCCTGATAGTGTCTATTGAGAATGATGTAAATATTCGACTAGATTCTCGAGATGTCATGTCATCAGTGCTTTTTTCTTCTGAAAATTTTGCTTGTAGAGTATACTACTAGTTATCGAGACAATTAATTTTTTAAAATTCAAATTTGTTTAGCTATTTCATGCCAAAGTCGGCATTGTTTCTTATTAGACTTTTCAGTAAAAAGCTTTTTTAAAATTTCGAGCATGTTAGTTTTTAAAAGTGCTCTATAAAATCTAAAAAAATAATTCTGTTCTATTGTTTATGTTCAGTTGACTGAATAAGATTTAGAACATTTTTAAATGTTCACTGTTTGACATCAACCTAAACATTTGTGGAAGGAGGGGATGCAAACATTTTGAACTGCCTAGGGTGGAAAACTTGCCAAGGCTTCCATAAAAATTGCTGTAAAATTATGAATGTTATCACTAAAAGCATACACAATTCAATTCTATTATTAAAACAAAATCATTTCTTAAAAACATGAAACCTGTTTTTATATTAATTTATATTAACTATTGAAAGTATAAGATACTATGATACATAAAAAAAACTATATCCAAAATAGGTATTGAACCCACGACAGTCAAATGATCAGACAGAGCAGTGGTTCTCAACCTGTGGGTCGCGACCCTTCTGGTTCTGGTAGGGTACGTTGCTGCATCCAAATACTGGCATATATGCAACGGTTGGTGAAGCGATGCAGCCATCCTAACGGCTCCTAGCAGGTGCCAGGGCAGCCTTGAAGCTTTCGATAGATGTCGAGTTCACGGCTATTTCATGCCTTTGGGGGATGTACGACCCTTTCACAGGGATCGCGTATGACCTCCGGAAAACACATATGATCTATAGTTATGAAGTAGCAACGAAAATAATTTTTGTTTGGGGGTCGCCACAACATGAGGAACGGTATTAAGGGTCGCGGCATTAGGAAGGTTGAGAGCCACTGAGATTGGTAGACGTGTTGCTAGACTAAGCTGTTACTGAGATAGCATTATGTAGCCTATCGGCAAGTGTAGGGATATTCTGTCAATAATATCTCATATGTGCTAATAGAAAATTTCGGATACATTATTTAACTGTACCTCTTATATCTTGTCACCTCCTTCTTTATTTCTATCTTTCTATTGTTCTTTATATCATTCCCTCTTTCTTTCGATTTTTTTTCTTTCTAGCTTTTGTGCCCATTCTTCCAACGCTCAGGCACTTTTTTCCCAAATTACCGACGCAGTCAAGTTTAAATCTTCAAGTAAATGAATATCAAAGTCGACTACCATTCACAGCCTTCTATTATGTGTCCCACACTGCCACTTCCGAGTCTGCATCACAGTCTCCCGCACTTCCTGTGTGCGCGAAAATAGTTATTTAAGGACTTGTAGACAGAGGGAAGCTGCGGACACAAAAGCGATCGTTGTAAGTACCGATCCATTATTTTGTTCTTTGAACTTGGTAAAAGCACAATACTCAGTTGGTGGCAGACGCCATTGAAGCCCTATCTTAAACCGACAATAATATCTCAAATAATAATTCTCTAGGTATTTGTGTTGCGCCGTTCAAAATACACAGCTATTAGAACTAATTGGCATTCAGATGAAGTGCGTAATTTGATTGCATGATTTGTAAAGCAACTGTAGTAGATGGGAAGTTCATGCACTGCTGCCATCATTGTGTAACGGCCTATTTCTAGCGTTAATATAAAATAGCGTTAATATAAAACAACATAAAGGTCTTAAATATATTTTCCTTTTGTTTTTTTTTTAATGTTTGGGAAATATTTTGTTACTGTCTTGAACCTGACAGGTACAAATTGACCCACACGACAAGGTCTCATGTAGCATATACATTTGATATCTTTCTGTCAGGGGCCTAATTAGTGTTTCAAAATAGCTTCTGGCCACTGCATTCTTCGATATGAACTCACCAGCAAGCCAACTAATGATGGAAACACAGCCCCCCCCCCCCCAACCAGGTACTCTAATGTCTAGGAAAGAAAGTCGACAAATACTTGTTGATACTGTCTTCATTACTGTAGTTCTCCTCTTATTTAACAATACAAATTGACGGTGGCGTAAGGAAAGCGGGTGGGCGTGAGCGACGACACACTGGGGGGCACGTTTCCATCTCATATCGTGTGGGGTAAAAATAACAAGGAGAAGAGTGGGAGAATATCTGAAAAGATCAATGCTTTACATGTTATTCAAAGTATAGCGGGCATTTAATGTCATATCTATCAATAGACATAGATAATAAAGTTGAACAGCAACGATGATTAATTAGAATGGTAGATAAAAAAAATGGGTATCCACGATCGAACATGGGTATCCAAAGACCCAACATGAGTATCCAAAAGACCCAACGTGAATATCCAAAGACCCAACCTGAGTATACAGAGGGCACATACAATTATCCATATGTATAGTTATTACAAAAGTGCCGGACTGCGATAGAGCCTTAAAGTAGATTAATTAGACACAAACAATTTGTGGAAATAAAGCAGTGTTCAGATTTAATGGTGATTTTAAAAATACACATGTAAACGTTTCGGCAAACACCTTCATCAGGACAAACATACAAAACAATTAATCCTACTTCCGGCAACAACAAATGAGATCTCTAAAGTTGTTTTTATTGTACTGTGCTCTGTTTCTTGTCTTACTTCTATTTGTCCTGTTCACTGAAGAAGGCTCTAAGCCGAAACGATCACACCTTATTGTCCCGTCTATTGATTCAAGCTTCAAAATATTTTGTTTTACTATTTCGATTTATAACTGTTGCTATTACCTGGCTCGGATTTATGGCTGTTGCTATTACCTGGCTCCGATTTATGGCTGTTGTTGCTACTTGGCTCCGATTTATAGCTGTTGCTATTACCTGGCTCCTATTTATAGCGGTTGTTGCTACGTGGCTCCGATTTATATCTGTTGTTGTTACTTGGCTCCGATTTATAGCTGTTGTTGTTACCTGGCTCCGATGTATAACTACTGCTCTAACATGGTTCCTATATACAGCTGAGGCTGTTACTTGGCCCTCATGTACAGCTGTTGCTGTTACCTGGCTCCGATGTACAGCATGTGCTGTTGTCTGGCTCTGATGTATAACTGCTGCTCCTACTTGGCCCCGAAAGGCGCCCCTCCACGGGATACTTTACGGAATGATATAACACCAAATGCATCAACTCCACAACACAAATAAGAAAGGATGTGTTCATTAAAAAAAATGTCCCCTATTAAATTCACATAAAGTTTTATTTGCATTTTTTGTTTAAAAAAACCACGACCATTTGAACTATTCGCTCATTCACCCAACGTCCCAGCGTCACGTTGTAACTTATCGCATTGGTTAAATCGACTCATTACTATATGTCTATCCAGAGACTTTGTAATGGATACATTTTTTATTGTCTCTGGTCTTACCGGCGACTTTGTACTTTGCGCCTGGCTGTAATGGTGCGTTATAACAGATCTATAACAAAAAGCAATAACAATAATAGAACTTTATATTTTCTCGTCAAAGAAAAACTTACAGCCAAAGAAATAAATAGTCGTTTTCCAGGCCACGGACAACAAAAGAAACATAATAATTACCAGAACTTCTTGGTTCTTTAGAAAAAAAAAAGATATCAAAGTTAAGGAAGAAAAGCTTCTCCCGGGAGACCGGATGTCCTGAGAATGAATATTGACAGCGGTTAGAGCACATGGACGAAATAGCCGTCCCAGAGTGCGGAAGCGTAGCTTTTAATGAGCTGCCGTCATTTTGTCACCGTGACATGCGCACATTGTGACAGTGAGCCAGAAGCAATGCTGTCACAGCGGCACGGCGACAGCTGGATATTAAAGTTTGATAACTCTCTACTTCTGCCAAAGCGAGTAGCCTGTGTGGATTCGATCCAGATAACAACTATAACATTTTTACCGAGTAAGCGCATGCTTCTAGGCCTGGGGTCGGCGATCTTTACCGAGTGAGGAGCGCTTTTTCATACATTATACCCAAGACGAAACTGTTTTTTTAACTGGAGTCAGAGGCTGAATGTTTAAATGCCACAAAAGATTAGCAAATATATTTAAAAATGAGCATCACCCGTGTATTCATGTGTCGCATGTAACGCTCGTTAGAGTTGACAAAGGCAGCTGAGAGAAACAGGTTTACTATAGCAATACAAAATAGATTCTAGGTAACGTACACGAGTGAAAATCTTCTCTTGGTTATATGAACATTTTGTTTTGTTGTTGACATTTTAGGAGCTATCCAATGTTAAAATTAACATTTTATCAAGCCTCCACCCCCCCCCCCCCCCACACCTTTCTTTTTTTCCATTACTTAACAAGAGTAAAATTATTTAAGAGCGGAATTTGGAAAATAGACAATCTTCTGTTTCCTGTCAAACATATTTTTAGTCGCTTCAGAAAATAAACACATTGCATTTTGTTATATCTACCGAAATACCTTTATTCATATGCATTTTAATTGAACTCATAGGTCAGCTCTGGCATGTACAAGGATTATTCCAATGCTAATGACATTAGGGAAATATAGCTATCTATTGCTTGATGTTAGTGAGGTATAGCTATCTATTCCGATATATAGATAGTTAAATCCAGTTGAAAGACATTTCGACTAGCGGCTTCTTGAATGTGAACCCTCTTATGTCAGTCATCATCATCAGGGGCGATACAGCCCATGTATGGTCCTGGCCTGCTCCACCACATCCTTCCATTTGAACAACATCAGTGGCGTAATAGCCCATGTAGGGCCCTGGCCTGCTCCACCACATCATTCCTTACAGATCGATCCATGGCTTTTCGCCTCAATGCGCGAACCTCCAACTGATGTAAGTCCTTTTCTACATCATTGACTCTTCTCAGTCTTGCTCAACCCGTTCAAGCCTCTGTTCGTAGGTTTCTGTCTGTATATCACCTTTGCTGCTCTACAATCCGGCATCCTTTCAATATGTCCTGTCCAGCACAGTATCCCCCCTTTTTTTTACTGTTGTGACTATGGGTGCGTCTTTGTACTATTGGTATAGCTTTTGGTTTGTACGGATTTTCCAAACATCATGACTTATCCCTGGGCCATATATTTTCCGGTGGATTTTCCTCTCCCATGTAATGAGCAGGTTCTCTACTTTTCTGGCAAAGGATCAAGTTTCATTTGCGTAAGCTACTACTGACAAATCAGACGACGACTTAATTAACACGAAAAGAACACCGGGGAAGATTTGGGGTGACCTCAAAACATGAATGACATAACCTTATAGAGTATAACTGTTAGACTACTTCCATTATTTCCTATTCATAATACTTCGTCCCATCACGCTTTGATGGCATGTACGGCAAGGTCCTGGTCGTTTTTATAAGTCGTATAATTGTAAGCAAACAAGTGCACTTTATTCTCGATAATATTTATTATATACTCTGGGGGAGGCGCGGTTGCTTATGGCGGCCAACCCAATAGTTCCACACGCACAGCTTGCAAAAATAAAAGTAAAAATAAATGTGTGAAAAAGATTAAATATAAAAAGTTATTTGCCTTCCTATATTTAGAGAAGAATGATGTTATTTCTGTATACCTATAATTAGGCCACAAGTTGTCGCGGGTATCTATAAGAATTTGATACTCTCTTTAAATGAAACACATCGAATTTCTTATATCGTGGCAGCTTTCAGTTAATTATTGTCTACAAATTAAAAACGTCTCAACATGTTTGATGCACCGAAGAAGGCTTTTAGCCGAAACCTTCAATATTTTTTTTTGTTGTCAATAAATTTTACGACTGACTCCACGGCTTCTACTCTGCAATGCTGGCTCCACGGCATTTAGTTAACACCGTTGACTCCACGGCCTATTCGCTGAATAACTGACTCTACGGCTTTTAGTTGACATCGGTGACTCCGCGGCCTATTCGCTGAATAGCTGACTCTACGGCATTTAGTTGACATCGGTGACTCCGCGGCCTATTCGCTGAATAGCTGACTCTACGGCATTTAGTTGACATCGGTGACTCCGCGGCCTATTCACTGAATAGCTGACTCTATGGCATTTAGTTGACATCGGTGACTCCGCGGCCTATTCGCTGAATAGCTGACTCTATGGTATTTAATTGACATCGGTGACTCCGCGGCCTATTCGCTGAATAGCTGACTCTACGGCATTTAGTTGACATCGGTGACTCCGCGGCCTATTCACTGAATAGCTGACTCTATGGTATTTAGTTGACATCGGTGACTCCGCTGCCTATTCGCCGAATAGCTGACTCTATGGTATTTAATTGACATCGGTGACTCCGCGGCCTATTCGCTGAATAGCTGACTCTATGGCATTTAGTTGACATCGGTGACTCCGCGGCCTATTCGCTGAATAGCTGACTCTATGACATTTAGTTGACATCGGTGACTCCGCGGCCTATTCGCTGAATAGCTGACTCTATGGCATTTAGTTGACATCGGTGACTCTGCGGCCTATTCGCCGCAAAGTTGCATGACTACACTGCCCCTACCCCCACATTGCTGATTCTAACATCAGACGAAAGAAAATCGTTCGGACAGGTCGCTTCCTGTTACAATAAATAACTGTCTATCCGAGGAGCTGTCTCGGAGCCATTTATTTTGTCAGAAGAGATATTTAAGGTTGGGATGTCAGCAACTAAGACGGTGCCAGTGGGTAACCTGTAATAAGGTTTGGATGTCAGAAACTTGGATGGTGCCAGTGGGTAACCTGTAATAAGGTTTGGATGTCAGAAACTTTGACGGTTCCAGTGGGTAACCTTTAATAAGGTTTGTATGTCAGAAACTTGGACGGTGCCAGTGGGTAACCTGTAATAAGGTTTGGATGTCAGAAACTTGGATGGTGCCAGTGGGTAACCTGTAATAAGGTTTGTATGTCAGAAACTTGGACGGTGCCAGTGGGTAACCTTTAATAAGGTTTGTATGTCAGAAACTTGGACGGTGCCAGTGGGTAGCCTGTAATAAGGTTTGGATGTCAGAAACTTGGACGGTGCCAGTGGGTAACCTTTAATAAGGTTTGGATGTCAGAAACTTTGACTGTGCCAGTGGGTAGCCTGTAATAAGGTTTGGATGTCAGAAACTTTGACGGTGCCTGTGGGTAACCTGTAAATGATTTTTGTGTGACGTATATATTTGAAACGGTATTTGATCAAATTTTTAAAGACCTTTTTTCTACTCGCAAATCCGAGGGGCTTGTAGCATAATTTAGTGTTGACACACGAGACCCCATCCTTCGGTTCACACAGTCTTCCCCGGTGTTGACCTGTAACACTTTCTTTCCGTAATGAATTTTAAGAAAATTATGTTCTTCTTTTTAATGCGCTTAAAATCGTCTTCGAAAAAAGCATTTTATTTTTAAAAAAGTTGTTCTTGATTTTTCAAAAAGTTCAAATTGAAAACAGGTCTGAGGGATTGCAGTTTACTCCATTCCATCATAGTTTCATTTTTTTTTTCTAAAAGGACGTTTGCAAACGGGTATTAAACCTAATGTTTCTGACAAGAATAAAAATAAAAATGAAATCGCAAGAATTTAATTACATGAACTCGTACATAGCTTCATTCATTAATGGTTTTCTTTTTCAACAGTATTCAACGATCTAGCCATGTCATATAAGGGACTGCAACTTCCTGAAAAAGTAGGGTTTTTTGCCCTTGTTAATCTTTTTCGCCTAGAAATTAAAAAAATGTCTCAGATACGTACGTTTTTTCCCCCCACAAAGTCGCAACGCTATGCAGCCGCGTGCCCGATCTACAAGTTCTGCTTTATTTCCAGATACCGAGTGATGCAATTCCCGTAAATATTTCTTAATTTCTTCAACTCGCCAGGTCTCAAATGCTGTTTTTGCCATGTGAGCAGCCATCTTTGTTGATGTGAGCAGCCATCTTTGTACGTTCTTTGTACTCCCCGGTATGAACGATAACTCTGGGTGACAAGGAAAGCTGCAGTCTACTATACAGGAGTGCTCCTCCCCGCCCCAACTCCGGAAATTTGATCTAAAGAAATTTTGTCGACGGAAAATTGATCGAACGGAAATTTGCTCGAATCTTTTTTTTTTTGTTTTTTAGCTTACACGTTAAAATTTTGCGTCAAATTTCTTTTTAAACGCATTATTTTGTTTTACTATATAGTATAGTGCGTTCAAAAAGAAATTTGAAGAAAATTTTTACGTGTGAACTGAAAAAAAGATTCGACCAAATTTCCGTTCGATCAAATTTCCGTCGATCAATTTTCTGTCGACGAAATTTCTTTCGATTAAATTTCCGTTAACCTTCACTTCACAGCCGCCGTTTCATCGTCTATTTTTTTTATAACCTGATAAATTCAGCATCCGCTTTTGTTATACCGAACAGAACAGTGTTTTTCTCGCCCCATTTCACAATAAAATTAACCCCAATGCCGCTTTCATCTGAGGTGTTCATTGTGACTTTTGTATACTCCCCAATAATTCCTCCGCCCCGGCTTGCTTGGATTTTGAAACAAAATATATTATACCATTTTTGATACACCGTTGCCATATTGGATAAACTAAACTTTTTTTTTTTGACGGCATCAACACACATTGACCGCCATCTTTCTGTGGACATTTAATCAAAACTCGTCTTTCCAGTTTTCGAAATCCTTACCCATAATTCTTAGTTCAGTTTTCATTTCTCAATTTCTCACCGGGCTCAGTAGATCTGAACTTAAAATCTTTATGGCCTTTATATCATTGTCGATGTCATTTAATCTATGATTTAAAGCAGTCATTAAATTTTGTGTGTGCTGCTAAAGATTTAAAACAAAGCTCAGATGCATGCATAACGATTGCCTTGGCGTTCCAAGTGGTTTACCGACAGAGTGGTTTACCGACCCAGTGGTTTATCGACCCAGTGGTTTACCGACCTAGTGGTTTACCGACCTAGTGGTTTACCGACCGAGTGGTTTACCGACCTAGTGGTTTACCGACCTAGTGGTTTACCGACCTAGTGGTTTACCGACCTAGTGGTTTACCGACCCAGTGGTTTACCGACCTAGTGGTTTACCGACCCAGTGGTTTACCGACCTAGTGGTTTACTGACCTAGTGGTTTAACGACCGAGTGGTTTACCGATCCAGTGGTTTACTGCCCTAGTGGTTTACTGACCTAGTGGTTTACTGACCTAGTGGTTTACCGACCAAGTGGTTTACCGACCTAGTGGTTTACTGTCCTAGTGGTTTACCGACCTAGTGGTTTACTGTCCTAGTGGTTTACCTTCCTAGTGGTTTACCGACCTAGTGGTTTACCGACCTAGTGGTTTAATGACCTAGTGGTTTACTGACATAGTGGTTTACCGTCCTAGTGGTTTACCGACCTAGTTGTTTACCGACCTAGTGGTTTACCGACCTAGTGGTTTACTGACCTAGTGGTTTACCGTCCTAGTGATTTACCGAACTAGTGATTTACTGACCTAGTGGTTTACTGACCTAGTGGTTTACCGTCCAAGTGGTTTACTGACTTAGCGGTTTACCGACCTAGTGGTTTACAGACCTAGTGGTTTACCATCCTAGTGGTCTACCGTCCTAGTGGTTTACCAACGTAGTGGTTTACCAAGGTAGTGGTTTACCGCCCTAGTGGTTTACCGACCTAGTGGTTTACCGACTTAGTTGTTTACCGACCTAGTGGTTTACTGACTTAGTGGTTTACAGACCTAGTGGTTATCCGACCTAGTGGTTTACCGACCTAGTGGTTTACTGACCTTGTAATTTTTTGACCTAGTGGTTTACTGACCAAGTGGTTTACCGACCTAGTGGTTTACCGACCCAGTGGTTTAATGTCCTAGTGGTTTACCGTCGTAGTGGTTTACCGACCTAGTGGTTTACCGTCCTAGTGGTTTACCGACCTAGTGGTTTACCGTCCTAGTGGTTTACCGACCTAGTAGTTTACCAACCTAGTGGTTTACTGACCTAGTGGTTTACTGACCTAGTGGTTTACCGACCTAGTGGTTTACAGACCTAGTGGTTTGCCATCATAGTGGTTTATCGTCCTAGTGGTTTACCAACGTAGTGGTTTACCGCCCTAGTGGTTTACCGTCCTATTGGTTTATTGACCTACTGGTTTATTGACCTACTGGTTTACTGACTTAGTGGTTTACCGACCTAGTGGTTTACCGACT
Source organism: Omphiscola glabra (assembly GCA_964017045.1). Lineage (NCBI taxonomy): Eukaryota > Metazoa > Mollusca > Gastropoda > Lymnaeidae > Omphiscola > Omphiscola glabra. The sequence goes on from OZ024799.1 coordinate 35,129,852, forward strand.
AAGTGGTTTACCAATGTAGTGGTTTACCAACGTAGTGGTTTACCGTCCTAGTGGTTTACCGACCTAGTGGTTTACCGACCTAGTGGTTTACCGACCTAGAGGTTCTGTTTTTTTGTTTGTAATTCTTAATTTTAATGCCAACCTAATATAATATGTTCTTTGGAAAGATAGAAGCACAAGTTCAGTACCAAGCAGCATTAGGTCAAAATATGTTTTGGTTCATTTTTTGAGGATAGCAATGTCTCAAAGGCATCAATTGTTACACATGGAACAACGTCAGTCCTTTTAAGACGACGTATTTTCAATGAAAGTATTCAAATGTTGTACATTTATTATAAGCTTCTTACATACCAGACAAAATAAGTTTAGGTCTCAATGTCGTTACTGACATCCGCTAATCACACGGTAGTGTTACAGTGCAAACCTGGTCTCTGAATAGAAATCTCGAGAGAAAAAATAGTGATCTGCGAGATGAGATATTTAAGGCGTGATTTGCGAGATGAGATGTTTGAGGAGAGCTGCTGGCAAAACAAGAAGGAACCATATTCGGTACCAGGAACATTACTAAATGATTGGTGCCATCCCAACCATCCAGAATATGGCTCCACAAAAAATTTATTAATTTGGACACTGGGCCAAATATTCCCATCAAAACAACTGAATTGAAAGGGTACAATGGTAGGCACTCCGGTACAATGGTAGGCACTCCGGTACAATGGTAGGCACTCTGGTACAATGGTAGGCACTCCGCTACAATGGTAGGCACTCTGGTTCAATGGTAGGCACTCCAGGACAATAGTAGGCACTCCGGTTCAATGGTAGGCACTCCGGTACAATGGTAGGCACTCCGGTTCAATGGTAGGCACTCCGGTACAATGGTAGGCACCCCGGTACAATGGTAGGCACTCCGGTTGTAAGAATATTAACTGAAACGGGATGGACCCCAAATTCTTTGGTTACAAGAATTTCTATAAATCTGACCTTTTAAAGAAAATTTTTTTTTTTTAATAACGACTTTAGTGAAATCTTTTTAACTATTCAAGTTCGCTCATAAAACTTTATGAGATATTTTGTCGAATACAAACCCGCACAAAGCCGGTTATATATAAATAAATAAATAAATAAATATATATATATATATATATAATAAAGTTCATTTGAAAAATCACGCTTCATCCCCAAAGGCTCGAAGCGCGTTACAAAAACAAAGCTGGGAGTTAATAACTAGCTGAAAAAGATGGTAGGCAACTTCACCCCAGAAGGTGTTAGCGAAATACATGAGTTTTTAAATTTGTCTTGAAGGACTCCAGCGTCTGGCTGTGTCTGAGAGCGTCAGGAAGGGTGTTCCAAGTGGTTGGGCAAACAAATGCGAATATATATACAATATTCCACACACCACTCTGAAAAAACCTTAAGATTATCATGTAGCATTAAATAAGGGATTAAATCATGCGTGTCTGATTACTATTTTCAAAGCGCCTCATCTGCATGTAAAAATGCGTTAATGAATGAGTCACGATAATCCTTAATGTTCATGACGAACAAAACCACACGGGTTAACCCAATAAAACACTAAATGTTTTACGTCTGGACAACCAGACAAAATCAATACCACTCTAATCGCAACACTGGTATATGGACGTCCTTCGCGGAGCTACAGTGAGTTAAAGCGATTCGTGTGTTTAACCTTTCTACACCAACGCCGCGATGCAAAAAGGGAGAAATATTTTGCCGGACTATAAAGATGGAAATGAGGCCGTGACAAAACGTTGGTATGTTGTAGTTTTAGTTTTTATAAGACACTGTACAATTATTATTTTCATCGAGCCGTGAGGGAAAAATGTCTTTAATGGAACGTCTCGATCGCCTGGGACGGCAATATTTAAGAGAAATAAAATGTGGTCAACCGGCAGGAAAAATCTGCGGCCAGGTACCGGCACCGGCACCTGGTCCACCAACAACGGTAGGAAACTTTGCATTATCGGATTCACATCAGAGGTTAACTTATGTTAATATGTTATTGGATAATTGTCATTGACACGATATCAGAAGCTATTATTCATTATTTCGATATTTCACAGTTTAATGAAAGAAAGCATATCTCACCTACGATTTTGAGTCATTTAACTTCAGCTGATTTAAGGCACCATTCGTATTGTTTTTACCAGTACAGTTATTGTTTTATAAATTTTGTTTCTGGTTAGTAGTTAGCTGTACCCGGTACAACTTAAGACTAGAAAATCAAATTTTATTATATTAAAAAAAGTTCTGGTATGTCATCATCATCATCAGTAGCGCCACATCCTATGTAGGGCTCTTGCCTGCTCATCCGATGATATCATCATCATCATCAGTGGCGCTACAGCCCAGTAGGGCCCTGGCATGCTCATCCGATGATATCATCATCAGTGACGCTGCAGCCCAATAGGGCATTTGCCTGCTCATCCTATGATACCATCATCAGTGGCGCTACAGCCCAGTAGGGCCCTGGCCTGCTCATCCGATGATCTACGGTTATAAATAAATAAAACTACTCATGCATAATTTACTTAAATTATCATCTGAATATTTTTTAATTTCCAATAGAGCACTTTGTAGACAGAAGAGTTATCCGAATAACCACAAAGAACTGTTCATTTTTTGACACCGATGGCGCCTACACAAATTTAAATGTCCTTATTTTTAATTGGAAAAAACTGGTCACCTTATCCTGATTCCAAAATCTAAATTTAATTTAAGTGACCATTTTAGGCGCAACCATTAAAAAATATATTTAAAAAAATGTATCCCTTGCAGCTCTTGGTTTGTTCCAAAATCAGGTCAATTTTGAAAGCTTCGTTTTGCGTCTAGTGGTTGTTTGAAGACACCAAAGCGTTCTTTCCCCCTCAATCCCCTTTCCAAACATCAAAGTGAACCTCTCATTTATCGTTTTTTTTTTTTTTAAAACTATTTTTCGGAAGGGAAAAAAATCGAATGCAATAGCCGCACGGAAATTCCTCCCCCCCCCTTCCCCCCTTAGTCCGGAAAGAAATCTCGGTATGCAGTAATTGCCTCTCCGGGAGGCTCGGTGGAGGATGGACGACATCTGCTTGTCCGACAATGGACTACCATTAAGTTAGGAAGTCAGCAGGAGAAAAAGTCCAACACCCCCCCCCCCTCCCCAGCCCCAGGCTTAGACATCTTGGTCAAACACTTAAACGTTTCTACGTGACTTACAAAGCGTTGTCTTAGACTGTCCGTCCATGCAAGAAAAATATTATACACTACAATTTCATAAAGAAACATATTAATCCAATTTATTATATATACATTTACGTTCATAGATCCATACATATAGTATGTGAATACGAGGAACATGTTTTAAAAATAAAAATAAATTGTTCTGAGCAAATTAAAAAATTAGATAATTTATTTGAATACAAGGATATATAATTACATTAAGACGAGGGAAAAATTGATATATGACTCTATAAATGTTTAAAATAATGAAATTGATTTTATAATGGATTAATCTTTTTAAAAAATGTATATAAAAATTAAACAACCAATATAAACACAGTTTTTTAAAATATGAATTCTTTATAAAAAGAAATATAGAGCAATAGGGGTGGGGCTGAAAAATTGGCAAAACACGCATTTAAGTAACGCAATTTATAATAATCCCAATTAGTGATGCCCCCCACGCCAAAACCCACGCCGAAACCCACGCCGATGATTTTAGCTACGTGGCCGTGAGAAAGCCGCTCCTAGGCAACCGTTTCGTCCCGCCACTACTAACGTCCCGACCGAAAGACTCCCTGGGCGGTGGGGGGCGGTAACGCAACACTTACCCTCCAGAGTGGAAGCAAAGCCGTCCTGACCCACGGAGAGTGGACTGCAGACGCTTTAAACGCAGCGTCAACGGTCGACCGGGCTCCCCCTAGGCATGGGGGGAGTTCCCGGCGTCCTTCCGCACGAGCTGGCGTCGGGGAAACCTTCAGTGCACTGGCTTGTGTGGAGGGGGGCATTAAGAGCTCACGCTCGACGGCCCACCGACGCCATCTCCAATGCGACATTTTCAGTGATGCCCCCCCTCCCACGCGCGCTACCGCACATTTTCTTACGCCCCCGAACTTTATTGATATTTTAATGACCCATCCGCTTTTACTCAGCAGATTTATTTCACCCTCTATTTCTGAAAAACAAAAGAAAATATTACGCACCAAACGCATTTGCGGTATTTAAAAAAAAAAACTCTCATTCAGCGCATTTATCGGGAATGTTATTTCATGAAATTAGCATCATCATGGAGGGGGATAAGCATCATCATGGAGGGGGATAAGCATCATCATGGATGGGGATTAGCATCATCATGGAGGGGGATAAGCATCATCATGGAGGGGGATAAGCATCATCATGGAGGGGGATAAGCATCATCATGGAGGGGGATTAGCATCATCATGGAGGGGGATTAGCATCATCATGGAGGGGATTTGCATCATCATGGAGGGGATTAGCATCATCATGGAGGGGATTAGCATCATCATGAATGGGATTAGCATCATCATGGAGGGGATTAGCATCATCATGGAGGGGATTAGCATCATCATGGATGGGATTAGCATCATCATGGAGGGGGATTAGCATCATCATGGAGGGGATTAGCATCATATGGAGGGGGATTAGCATCATCATGGAGGGGGATTAGCATCATAATGGAGGGGGATTAGCATCATCATGGAGGGGCGGCACTTCGGCCAAATGCAGAGTTTTTCATGGAAGCGGGCGGTACGAAATTGGCCAGGGCCGGGTGGCTTTAACCTTAGTTACGCCACTGCATAGACTTGACTAGATAAACAAATATAAAAAATAAATATCTCGTATGTCACCATCAGTCCATTGTCAAAGACAAAGGAAATAATCTAACTCTTAAAAAAGCTCTTAACCACACGCAGAATGTGTTGTATCAAAAGTGTGAATCGAGAAAAAACTCTAAATAAACAGGACGACACGTGTTTTAATTTCACTCGAATCTATTTTTTGGTTATTCTACGTAATCCATTGCTTTGTCGTCAGCTTCGCCCCCCCCCCCCCCCACACACCGCCCTTGCCTACTTTTGTTGGGAATTTCCAGGAAAGTTTTGTTTTCCTTTATGTTTTATTAAATCCTAGAAGTGTGGGGGACTTTTTTTTCCGGCCAAGACGTTATTGGAGTTTACGAGGGAACAATGTTAAAAATACACTCACAAAGTTATAAACCTTGTTGAAATATTTCCAAGACACAACCAAACAATGAATTATTTGAAAGACACAACAAATTATTGAACTATTTGAAAGACACATCAAAATATTGAACTATTTGAAAGACCCAACCAAACATTGGACTATTTGAAAGACACATCCAAATATTGGACTATTTGAAAGACACATCCAAATATTTAACTATTTGAAAGACACAACCGAACTTTGGACTATTTGAAAGACATAACCAAACATTGGACTATTTGAAAGACACAATCAAACATTGAACTATTTGAAAGACACAATCAAACATTGAACTATTTGAAAGACACAACCAAACATTGGACTATTTAAAAGACACAAACAAACATTGGACCAATTTTAGTTACTTTAAGCTTCAATGACCCGGACACTTTAACCCTAACACCACTTCGTCCACACTGAATCGTTAGACCGTGAGTGACACTGACTCATTAGGCCGTGAGTGACACTGACTCATTAGGCCGTGAGTGACACTGACTCATTAGGCCGTGAGTGTCACTAACTCATTAGGCCTTAAGTGACACTGACTCATTAAGCCGTGAGTGACACTGAATCATTAGGCTGTGAGTGACACTGACTCATTAGGCCGTGAGTAACACTGACTCATTAGGCCGTGAGTGACACTTACTCATTAGGCCGTGAGTGACACTGACTAATTAGGCCGTGAGTGACACTGACTCATTAGGCCGTCAGTGACACTGACTCATTAGGCCGTGAGTGACACTGACTCATTAGGCCGTGAGTGACACTGACTCATTAGGCGGTGAGTGACACTGACTCATTAGGCCGTGAGTGACACTGACTTATTAGGCCCTGAGTGACACTGACTCATTAGGCCGTCAATGACACTGACTCATTAGACCGTCAGTGACACTGACTCATTAGGCAGTGACTGACAATGACTTAATAGGCCGTTAGTGACACTGACTCATTAGGCCGTGAGTGACACTGACTCATTAGGCCGTGAGTGACACTGACTTATTAGGCCCTGAGTGACACTGACTCATTAGGCAGTGAGTGACACTGCCTCATTAGGCCGTGAGTGACACTGACTCATTAGGCCGTGAGTGACACTGACTTATTAGGCAGTGAGTGACACTGACTCATTAGGCAGTGACTGACAATGACTTAATAGGCCGTTAGTGACACTGACTCATTAGGCCGTGAGTGACACTGACTCATAAGGCCGTGAGTGACACTGACTTATTAGGCCCTGAGTGACACTGACTCATTAGGCAGTGAGTGACACTGCCTCATTAGGCCGTGAGTGACACTGACTCATTAGGCCGTGAGTGACACTGACTCATTAGGCCCTGAGTGACACTGACTCATTAGGCCCTGAGTGACACTGACTCATTAGGCCCTGAGTGACACTGACTCATTAGGCCGTCAATGACACTGACTCATTAGACCGTCAGTGACACTTACTCATTAGGCAGTGACTGACAATGACTTAATAGGCCGTTAGTGACACTGACTCATTAGGCCGTGAGTGACACTGACTCATAAGGCCGTGAGTGACACTGACTTATTAGGCCCTGAGTGACACTGACTCATTAGGCAGTGAGTGACACTGCCTCATTAGGCCGTGAGTGACACTGACTCATTAGGCCGTGAGTGACACTGACTCATTAGGCCCTGAGTGACACTGACTCATTAGGCTGTGAGTGACACTGCCTCATTAGGCCCTGAGTGACACTGACTCATTAGGCCCTGAGTGACACTGACTCATTAGGCCGTCAATGACACTGACTCATTAGACCGTCAGTGACACTGACTCATTAGGCCCTGAGTGATACTGCCTCGGATGGTCCATCTATTTATTGATGTAGTTATACTCCTGCTGCCACGTTGTGTTTTTTGTTTTGGGGGTGGGGGGGGGGGGTCGCGGACACATGGAAGTTTCACCACCTTCCTACTAGCTCCGGGAGATTTCTCTCTGCTCACACGTGTTGCTTAAGCGAAATTACAAAAAGAGACTTTAGTGAAATTACAAAGAGAGACGTTAGTGAAATTACATAGACTTTAGTGAAATTACAAAGAGAGAATTTAGTGAAATTACAAAGAGAGTATTTAGTGAAATTACAAAGAGAGAATTTAGTGAAATTTCAAAAAGAGAATTTAGTGAAATTACAAATAGAGAATTTAGTGAAATTACAAAGAGAGAATTTTGTGAAATTACAAAGAGAGAATTTATTGCGTGCTCTCACCCAACAAAAATAATAATAATAATAAAAACATTAAGTCTAGCACTGCAATGTTCACTATTTTGTGTTTAAAACGTCACGTAAGGTCCGGTCGTCCCGACTAATGACCCTGTTCAAGTGTTCGGGGAGGGGGTTGAGGGGGTGGGGGGACAGGAGAAGAAATGTACAAGGAGAGGTCCGCAAACAAAATTAAAAATTGATACAAATCTACTCCGGATCTAGAAAGGTGTTGCAGTTGACCAATAACGATAATTTTATGTCTTAGAAGTAGTTCTATGTTTTATTATGGGCGTCTTTAATCGGGAGGGAAAGAAAAGTACATTTTAAAAAAGTAAAAAAGGATTTTAATATTAACAAACGTTTCTTTGAACGTTCAGAACTTGTTCTATTTTATAATACTTTAGACTTTAGGGTAAAAGAAAAGGTTAGAATTGGAAAAGTTTGATTCATGCACCACATCAGAGGAAATGTCTTTGTCCCATCTTTATTTTAACCATTTATTTAGTAAACTTCGACAAACTTTATTTTTTTTGTTTTTAATTTTTTTTAAGCCAGTACCATTAAACTATCAATCTTCATCAAGACAAAATGTCAGCGGCGTAGTGAAAAACTGTACCGCCCGGAGATACACTACACAAATACTCCGGAGAGTGCATTTTGGCAAAATGAAACCTGGGAAATAATACTAATTATGAAATAACACTGTGCCTGTAATATTTTTATTATTTATAATTAAGTGGTCATATATGTCGTGGTACCCCAGCCTAGGGCTAGGCACACTTATATGTGTCGGTACCCCAGCCTAGCGCTAGGCTCACGTATACGTCGCGGTACCCCAGCCTAGGGCTAGGCTCACTTATACGTCGCGGTACCCCAGCCCAGGGCTATGCTCATCGCGCTTCACATAACAAATAAAAAAAAACAAAGAAAGAAAGAATAAAAGCAAACATGACATTAAAAATCAGTTACATAAAATTATTTAATTGAAAACAGCTGTAAAAAGATTGACCACGCCCACCCTGTCTAGCCAGGGACGGCAAGCAACAGCATATGCACTAAATCGTCTAGGAATGGAAATAGGTGAGGGGGGGAGTAGGAAAGCAAGGGAATGGGGAGGGGTTGGTGGGTGGGGCTAATTTATTTTTAACCGATTACTAAATAGTGATGTTCATTATTAATATGTATTAAAACCATTATAAAACTATTAAAATAATTAATTGGCTTCAACAACTTCATTAGTATTTTTTTTTAAAGATGCTGATGAGCTTACCCTAAGAGAATGCATTTACTACAGTGGAACCCGCTAATCTCGACCTCGGTTAATTCGCCAACCCTATTAAGTCGACGTTTCTGAATTGGAAACGCCAAATTCTCTCTTTGTCTTAGCATTTTCTCATCGGTTATGTCGTTTCTTTTATGTCGCCGAACCCTAATATCTCGAGCACAAAAGAGGGCCAAATTTGCCACTTAACGTTGGTTATCTCGATCCCCATGACTAATCGCCAGCTTTTGAAAATGTTAGTTATCGATGCCATTTCACCATCTCACTACCGTATTTTCGCTTTTGTATTGACAACCCCATCTTAGCAGTGCATTGTTGTTTGTCAAGGAAATTTGTGGCTTACGAGACACATGGGTAGGGGAATTGGTAGGTGTGTCAAAGGTTATAAAAATATCACCGCAACGTATCGTATTGATCGTGATGGTCATATTGTTGCTTTTTGTGTCACAATGAACTACCTAGCTATCTGCGGGTGGGTGAAGGTTTGTTCCGCCGAGCGAAATAATGACGTCACAGAACGGAAAGACGTGTTGGCGGACTCCAGTGTGTTGTGACTATGTCATATTCAATATTACCACTACAGCGATCTCTTTATGAAAACACAAAGCAATATTATACGGGCATACGATAACTGCGAAAAATTGTTGTGATATTTTAAAAAAATTCTAAAAATTTCTGGAGGTGTCAAGAGAAAACTGGACAATCAGTCAATAGAGAAAAAGTATGAAATCATACTGCAGCTAGAAAAAGGAACAAAACCGGCAGACCTTAGTCGTCAGCATGGCCTTCCAGCAAACACCATTTCAGGATGGAAAAAGAAGGCCGACGTGATAAAGCAAATGTACGAGAAGTCTGTCTTTGATCCAGCAAGAAAAAAACTTAGAGTGGCTAAGCACAAAGATGTCGACGATGCAGTGTTTCAATGGTTCACAAATACGCGAGCAACAAACCTTCCCGTCAATGGTCCCTTGCTGATGGAGAAGGCGGACAACCTTGCTGCAAAGCTAGGACACTTGCTTTAAAGTCAGGGGTGGCTGGATCGTTTCAAAAAGAGGCACAACATTATCTTCAAAGCAATTTGTGGAGAGAGCGCTGCGGTTCAACAGGAAGAAGTGGATTCATGGCTGAAGACTCAAATGCGCACAATTTTGGATACCTATGAGACTCTGAACATTTTTAATGCTGATGAAACTGGGGTGTTTTGGAAATGCTTTCCAGACAAGACTATGGCATTTCGTGGGGAGGCTTGTCACGGTAGAAAAAAGTCGAAGGACCGACTTACAGTGCTAGTTGCTGCTAACATGGATGGAAGCCAAAAATTCCTGCTCTACGTTATAGGAAAGTCCAAGAATCCCAGATGCTTTAAGCAGACCAAAGTTCTCCCATGTGATTACGATGGCCAGCCAAGCGCCTAGATCACAGGAGATCTGTTCAGTGCATGGGGGAAAAAGGGGGACAGGAAGTTCCAAGCAGAGAAAAGGAAGGTGGCACTGATCGGGGACAACTGTAGAGCTCATCCGGATGTTCCTGGTCTCAAGGCCATTAAGATCTTTTACCTCCCACCTAACACAACGAGTAAGCTCCAACCAATGGACCAGGGGATAATCCAAGTGCTTAAGGTGTACTACAGGAAAATGTTGATGCGCCAATACCTGCTCCATGATGAAAAGAAGGCACAGTACATCCCTTCCCTTCTAGATGTAATGAACTTCCTGAGATCAGCCTGGAGTAACATGAAGAAGGAAACAATCTCAAACTGCTGGATGCACTGCGTCATTCAGGATAAATCCGATAATGAGTTTCAGGCACAGTGCCTTGCAGCCACAGAAGAACTCGCGGAAGTGGCAGAAAAATCAAGCCTTACAGATGCTATCTTGGAAGAGGAGGCACAGGAGTTAGCCATTACTGTCCAGGAATTCCGAGATTACATAGAAATCGACAAAGACATCGTTACTGATGGCGTGATCACCGATGAAGACATTGTATCAAGTGTGCCGTCAGCACAGGCAAGCACATCTGCATGCGGCAATGACAAAGAAGATGAAGAAGATGCGGACGAAGATTTGGAACCAATTCCCTCACCTGGTGAATTGGTAGAAATGCTACATAAAATTCGACGGTATGGTTCTTTTGTAGGAGATGAAACTGTTTTAGAGAGCATAAATACTATTGAAGCATTTGTTTTCAAGCAGACTGGCAAAGGCAAAAAGCAACAAAGCATTTTAGACTTTGTAAAGAAAGCATAATAACCGCGTGTACGATACTTTTCAGAGCTGTGTCAGAGTGAAATGACTCGCGAATTTAATTTTGACACTGGTTAGCTTTTTTGTAAAATCGAACTACACTACGTTTTTTGTGATTTTGTGAGCGATCTTTGTGTTTGCAATGTTAGAGAATATGATAAAGGTTTGTATCGAGGATCGACGGTGGTTTTTATTTTATATTGGTAAATTTCTGCTGTTAGTTGGTGCACATATGCCTTTTGTTGTTAGCAAACATGTAATTTCAAGCACATGTTAATATTTTGCCACCATATTGGTTTTCGTTTATCTCGATCCTCGGTTATCTCGACGCTTTTTGGCAAACCCCGAGGCCGTCGACACAACCGGGTTCGACTGTATATATAAAGGCCTACTGCTGGCCGGATTTGACTATAGGTCTTCTGCTGCCCGGGTGTGTCTATAGGTCTACTGCTGCCTGGGTATGTCTATAGCCTTCTGCTGTCATGGTGTGTCGAGTGAGTTATATAAGGATCCTCGCTGAATAGCTAAAGAAACGGTCTTTTCAATTTTCTCTTTTTTAAAATAAAATGATAAAATAATTGCACGCATTGAAGGAGTATTTGGTTTCATGTTTTCTTTTGTTTTTTTTTTCATAATGTCTTCGTTCTTCATGTTTAATCATTTTAGCCCACGGTATTACAATAACAATCTATGGACAATGAATATAATGTTATGTTAGGGTTTCTTTCAGCCATATCTCCGTGGGGGGGGGGATGTCAAGTGCCTCCCCCAGGAGCTAAATGGGGACAAAAATATAACGATTATTATAAAAAAAAATAATTAAAAGCTACCTAAAGTTTTTAAAAGAATAGTATCTAGTGAATTTAACGGATTACAATTAGTGGAATCTATGAAATATCGCAACTTCAGATGTATTTGATGATCTGTATATAAAACCAAGCTTGTTAAATGCTTACAGTATTCGATTAATAATATCATACTGGCCGCTCTAGCTGATGTCTTACGTCCTGTGGCTCGCATAATATATCGTTATTTTTTAAGATTTTAATAAAACTGTAGTTAATTACCTTTACATCAATAAAATGGTCTACAAAATTAATTATACGTTCTTGTTAAGTCTCAATCATGCGCAATCTGTTTTCAAATTATATCTCATCATAAAAAGCATTACTTTTAAAGTAGGGATTGGTGCTCATTATGAATTGAATAATGGCATTAGTCTTTATAAAATAAATAAATTTATTCGATTCCATGTGTGTTAAGTTATATAAAACGGAAAAATTAAGCATTTAATGAACGTGTGCATACAAAAAGTGAACATTTAACGTGTGCATACAAAAAGTGCACATTTAACGGGTGCATACAAAAAGTGAACATTTCATCAATTATTTTATCAAAAGCGTTTGTGTTTTCTTTTAATGTGCTACTTTTTTTACAATGTTTCCTGCATAACAGTTTAACAGAGGTTTAAAAAAAACATAGCCTTTATTTATTACGCCCCACCTATTTGCACAAATTTTTAAAAAATATATTTTTTTAATGATAGGATTATCTTTTCTACAAAAAAAATTTGTTCATACTAGTTTTAGAGATAATCTTATTCTAATTTGTTCAATTTTAAAGTAAATTATTTGTATTTGGTTTTTAAAATCAGAAGCTTTTTTAATTATATCTAACAGGCTATTTGTAATATATCTGAAAAAAAATGTTATAGTGTTTTGAAATTAGAAATAAACATTTCAATCAACTGAATATTGGGAAATATTTACTTTATTTGCATACGATTTCCCTTAAATAAAATCACACATTAATAAATATATAATGTATTCTGTAAACAACTCATGTCTTCTTAAAATTGTTATGCCGTTATAATATACGATTTATAAAAATGAGCAGTTTTCTAAACACCAAAAAATGTATACACCTGTCTAATTAACTTTTTTTTCGTTTTGACTCTAGTAAAATTTGGAAATATTTAGAAAAGGTAATCTAATTATTATAAGTTGTTGTTTTTTTCCATTTGCATTCAGCATATAAGATCATGTTTGCAGTGCTTTTTAGTGTTTGAACCCTTTGTAACTTTTTTTTTTAAAATTCATTTAATAATTAAGAAGCTACAAAATAAAGTAAAAATAAAATGAAAGCCATAATACAATTTTTAGTAATAAACTTTTTTTCTTCTTGAATAATACAAGCAGGTCAAGCACGTTTTGTTCCCTCCTTTATTTTCAATCTGTTGTGAAAGATGATAATTAAGTAAATATCCTCATCCCATCTTTAAATCCCTAAAATATCCGAGGCACCCAGCAACGTAAGGGTTGCTGAGTGCGCACGATGGTTCTAAGGTTAAGTGACACCTACATTTTTAAACTGGGATCTCTTCCGTTGCTCTCCCATTAGGTGTAGAGTATTTGCAAACTACATTCAGATATGTTATAAAATGCATTCTTGTAATTTTAAATTATCAAACATTTTCTATGGACTATAAAGATTTAATAGGACAGTGGTCGGCAGTTCGCGATTTACGTGCGGCTCTGTAGCGACCTGAGTCCGGCTCGGCCAGTCGGCCACAGATGGGTGTTGACTCCGAAAAACGTGGCTCTGTAGCGACCTGAGTCCGGCTCGGCCAGTCGGCCACAGATGGGTGTTGACTCCGAAAAACGTGGCTCTGTAGCGCCATGAGTCCGGCTCGGCCAGTCGGCCACAGATGGGTGTTGACTCCGAAAAACGTGGCTCTGTAGCGCCATGAGTCCGGCTCGGCCAGTCGGCCACAGATGGGTATTGACTCCGAAAAACGTGGTTCTTGACAAAGTTCTTGAGAAGTAATAAGGCTCTCAAAATTTTGTTAATTGTCCTGCTGCTTATTTTTGGCTATTATTCAGTATATGTATGACACTAGACACCATAATGCTTCCCACAAAACCTTAAAAGTGTCCTTTCCCGTTCAAAAAGTATAATAGAAACATTGTATTCAAGTAGAGTCAAATATACACCTCTTGATTTTGAAAGAATAAAAAATGTTCTGGGGAGCAGACCCTTCCATTTATAAGATTCATCAGCGACCTCAATTTCCGCCCAACTTCACGATGAAAATAATCGCCGATTTTGGTATCGATAGATACACTGCCTAATGGAGCATCTATTACTGCCGCCATGCGCGGGCAAATATTTTGCCGTTCTCTCTTTCACAATATAAACTCTACAGTTGTCCGAAAATGCCACACCTGTATATAAAGAAAAAGTGACACCTCGGTGGACCTGCCCTATCTCAACGCCACTAGCAGGTGCGTATCTACTGTGTTTTTGTGTGAAGGGGCAAGATTCATTTTTACGCTGCCCCCCCCCCCCCCAAACTCTGAAACTGATTATTTGCAACCATTAAATATCATCAAAGACCACCCCCCCCCCCCGAAAATTGAAGTGCCCGTCCCGGGGGAAAATGTCTGAAAGAAACACTGGTTATGTGTCCCTATGTTAACTGTACCCAATGCCTAAAACGCCTGAATCCGACTAAGTATAATACCAAGAAAAATAAGAGTGCAAACACGTGATAATGTTCAAAGTCATAATCGCTGTGGTGGAGTCACAATAAGACCAAAACGGAAAAATGTCTTTTGGCTAACAGATCCCAGGAGGTGGCTTCCTATCAAAGCATTGAAATTATAATTAAAGTATAGAGATTTATTGAACCCAGACCCATAATACAGTGTGCTTACAATTCTATACATTAAATAACAGTGGCTGCATTTATAGTTAATTTTATTAAACGTCCGCTCTCCTGGGTTCTAACTTCTCCTGAGTCCTAACTGCTCCTGGGTCATGAGTTCTTCTGGATCTTAACTTCTCCTGGGTCCTACCTTCTCCTGGGTCCTTATTTCTCCTGTATCTTAACTTCCCCTAGGTCCTATATTTTTGTTGTTTAAGTGTAGGCCTTTATTATTCTAGCTGTCACACATGCCATCACTGAGCTTGTTACCCCGCGTCATCAAAAATAAAATATCTCTGACTTATTGCTCGTTGATGACAATCCCCCAGTTGATGGCTTTCTAACAGATATAACCTTTCTTCTTCGCTCATTCTTTTCGACCTAATATTTCAATTTAAGTTGGTAAAAAAAAAACACTAAATACAATGTATAGAATTTAGCCAATTAAATTTCCAATATCTCATAATAGTGAGTAGTAATGGACAGTAAAATTAAATTATGCTTTGCGTCCTTTGCGTCCAAAATGTTGCCACCTTTATAATAAGGAAAAAAGTGCCGCCACGGGCGAAAAGCATCCCCCCCCCGACCCCACCTTTTCAACGCCACTGCAACACTAAGCTAGAACTACTAGGTTTCTAAGTAACCTCTTGTTAAAGTTATTTTAACAAAATTAATTGAATGCATTTTTAGGGAAGATACAAAAGTGAAAAATGTCTCTGGCAGAACCCCACATTGAATCCACCAGTGCATACGGCTTACATCATCTATGTCAGCGGTTCTCAACCTTCCTAACGCCACGACCCTTTCGTAAAGTTCCTCATGTTGTGGTGACCCCCCAAAGACATAATTATTTTCGTTGTTACTTTATAACTGTAGAGTATATGTTTTTTCGGATGGTCTTAGGCGACCCCCAAAGGGGTCGCGACCCACAGGTTGAGAACCGCTGATCTATGTGCATGCTTAACAACTTGTTCGCCTCAATTACATTCACGATTGAAAGAAACGCTATTCACACGCGCCACAGTACATTGACTATTCTTTATTTCTAAGTCACGAACTTTACATTATTTTGTCATGTTCCGTTGCGCATGAACGAGAAACAGGTATTGTATAGTTGTACTCGAGTTTAATTTTCATCTACTCTAATCCTTTGTTCGAAGTTGTATTGATAACTGAATACTTGACGGAGTCTTACAATAATATTTCTAATGAAAAGTGGATAAGTCGATGTGATCGAAAATAATTAAGAATATATCCATTGTTCAAAATTGACTTTTATTCTATAAATACCATAGAAATTATGAGTTCTTGGACCATTTTGTTGTTGCTGAGTTGTAATTAAATTACCTTAAGGAGTAAAAAAAAAATAATAAAAGTCATTTTTATCAAGGTAAAAGAATAGGGAAAAACGATGTTGATAACTAATAAATGATACAACTTTAAAAATTCTTTGTTTGAAGTGAAATAATTCTGGGTGCACAATTCACTGGTTCTTAACTTGAGGTGACCGGCCCAACAGGAGGAAGTGGAAAAGGGCCGCAGTAGAACCAAAATGTTTTGTTTTTTTATCTGCTGCCGTTTCTGCTTGTTAATTTGCATATTTATTAGCAGAGCAGATGTTTCTGTGGTGTGTTTTCATTGCTCATTCCTTGCACTGGTGCAATTTGGAAAAGGGGGGGGGCGGCTTAAGCGCCGCCGTGAAAAGTTTGAGAAACCCTGTCCTAAAGTGTTACATCTAAGCACGTTTTTTGTATAATGCATGCGGCCATACATAAAGCTGAGTTAGATGATTGTCCCGATGCACCAGTGCCCTTCAACGAAACAATGGAGTCATCGACACGTTGACTCGTCCTGTCTGTTTATTTAAACTCTACTTTTATATGCGTTGATTTTGTCTCCAGTTGCCTTGAAATGGATTCTGAGGATTATTACTGATATCTCAAATTTGAAACGAAATAACTTTACAAAAAATAGGTTTCAGTTTTTGAATAATCCAACAAAACCGCTTTCCACACGTCAGACATCCCATCACGACATTCAAGTATTCATTGAGTGTGGATTGGCTTCTCATTCTCATTTTGAAAGTGTTTTAGCATTGCTCTCGGTTTCAAGTAAAGGCCATGACGCCACACTACAGCAACAGTCGGGGAGGGATTCCCAACCAAGGGTGGCCGCACTTCTAACCGATACAATGTGGCATATCCACGGGTCGCGAAAAGTTATTATACATAGCGTTAAATTAAAAATAATACATACATTATTACTTTTGTAGAGGGAAGGAGATTTAATAAAAACAATACTTAGGGTTGTCACATATAGAACATTTTTGGAAGCCTTGTCCAGTGACAGTGCTGATTTGTTTGAAACCTCAAAGTTCTACTCAGTGCTCTGTTCTTGCTGTTATGAGCCGGAACTGCGTGTCGTGTCTTCGTAGCTCTCTAAAAAATGGGTGGGGGCGAGTTTCTGTTAATGCTGGAGCAGTGGATTTTTGGACAAGCCCATTTTTTTATCTAGATCATCATGGAGAGCCTGGATAGGCGTCGTCGTTCCTCCAATGGTGACCAGTCCAGTGTTTCCAACATGCTGCATACACTTGAGGTGTTTCTGTAGCGGTTCAGGTGAAAGCGTGCCGCCCGTCGCTGGGCCGCCTCCAACCTGTCGATGCCCCTCTGGGTGAATGGGCCTCAGACTGAAGATGCATAATCTAAATGCGGTCGGACAAAGGCTTTATATGCTTTTTCTTATACACTGGACTTGCCTTAACCCTAGGGTCTTGTGTGCCTGGTTGCACACATTGTTAAATGCTCGCCCCAAAGGACCTCTCTATAAATGATAACACGAAGGAAACTGACTCAGGCAGCTCGTAAGGATGGTGTTGAGGGGCACCACTTCTAAAGACGGACAGTGTCGGGCATTTGGCAGGATGAAATTCCATGTCCCAGCTCATCTCCCATTCAGCTAACTGGTGGAGGTCCTGTTGTAGCTGTTCAGAACTGTTGGTGATCGTCCTATACACCGCCGTTTCGTCTGCGAACAGTCCTGCTTGTGAGGTCAGTTTCTCGGGTAGGCCATTCATGTATGCTAGGAACCAACATTTATCAACTATACAGATAGTTAAAGATACATTAAACACGAACAAATATTTCTTTTGAAAACACATGTGTGCGTGGTGGATCCTCTTTTTAAATCATGTTTGCTAACTTCGCTTTTGTACGTGGCTGGCTTGCTTGCTGGCTGGGTGGGTGGCAAAAATCTTCCGACGACCTATCGAGCTGAAACTTGGCATTTAAACTCGCTGCTAATGACCAAGCATTCTGTCAAAATGTCAGCCCCCATCCCTGAACCGAAACCCTCAAAAATCTGTTTTTCCTGTTTATCTGTGGGAAGATAAAATGACATTCCTTATAACTGTGCTAAATGAGATTTTTTTCTTTTCTTCTGCCTGACATAGTCGGTGACATAAATCTGCTGTGTAAAAGCGGGTGGATCATTAGACTACATATATAGTTCAGGGGCTTGATAAAATATGTGGTTGCATGCACAGGGGAAGGGGGGGAACTAATTGGGATTCTTATAAAGTGCTTTACTTGTATGCATGTTTTTTTTTTCAAAATTTCACCCTACACCCACAAAATAAATTGCTCGATATAACATTTTAAAAAGGATTTATAAGAAAAACTCGTTTTTAAGGGTTGTTTATATTTATAACTTCCTGAAAAGATAAGAATCAAAATTAGATTTCCTTCCATATTTAGCATCAAAGCTGCGGAATTGAAATCTCAGCCTTAAACAATATCTAGAAAAAATTTCAATGCCACTTTTATTCTTATAACTTCTGGGATATGTAGAACCATTTTTTTGGATTTCCGTCTATATTTAGCGCTAGGGCTGAGGAAGTGAAATCTGAGCCCTAAATTGCATCCAGATTTGAGGTTACTAAAGTTCTACACGACAAACCCATCAGTACAATTATTAATCGAAGGAAGAAATTGTACCAGTTGCTCTAGTTGTTGAGGCAGGGCGAATTTAAAAAAATAAATAATAATTAGTGGTTAGCAAGCCCCGCCACATGCACCTCTTTGATTGAATGAATGTGACTGTTCAAATGAATAAATGTTGCTCTTTGATTGAATGAATGTGGTTCTTCAAATGAATAAATGTTGCTCTTTGATTGAATGAATGTGGTTCTTCAAATGAATAAATGTTGCTCTTTGATTGAATGAATGTGACTCTTCAAATGAATAAATGTTGCTCTTTGAATGAATGAATGTGACTCTTCAAATGAATAAATGTTGCTCTTTGAATGAATGAATGTGACTCTTCACATGAATAAATGTTGATCTTTGATTGAATGAATGTGACTCTTCAAATGAATAAATGTTGCTCTTTGAATGAATGAATGAATGTGACTCTTCACATGAATAAATGTTGCTCTTTGAATGAATGAATGTGACTGTTCAAATGAATACATGTTGCTCTTTGAATGAATGAATGAATGTGACTCTTCAAATGAATAAATGTTGCTCTTTGAATGAATGAATGTGACTGTTCAAATGAATAAATGTTGCTCTTTGAATGAATGAATGTGACTCGTCAAATGAATAAATGTTGCTCTTTGAATGAATGAATGTGACTCGTCAAATGAATAAATGTTGCTCTTTGATTGAATGAATGAATGTGACTCTTCAAATGAATAAATGTTGCTCTTTGAATGAATGAATGTGACTCTTCAAATGAATAAATGTTGCTCTTTGAATGAATGAATGTGACTCTTCAAAAGATTAAATGTT
This sequence comes from Omphiscola glabra, assembly GCA_964017045.1. Taxonomy (NCBI): domain Eukaryota; kingdom Metazoa; phylum Mollusca; class Gastropoda; family Lymnaeidae; genus Omphiscola; species Omphiscola glabra. Next base: position 35,149,342 of record OZ024799.1, read on the forward strand.
GCTCTTTGAATGAATGAATTTGACTCTTCAAATGAATAAATATTGCTCTTTGAATGAATGAATGTGACTCGTCAAATGAATAAATATTGCTCTTTGAATGAATGAATGTGACTCGTCAAATGAATAAATGTTGCTCTTTGAATGAATGAATGTGACTCGTCAAATGAATAAATGTTGCTCTTTGAATGAATGAATGTGACTCGTCAAATGAATAAATGTTGCTCTTTGATTGAATGAATGTGACTCTTCAAAAGATTAAATGTTGCTCTTTGAATGAATGAATTTGACTCTTCAAATGAATAAATATTGCTCTTTGAATGAATGAATGTGACTCTTCAAATGAATAAATATTGCTCTTTGAATGAATGAATGTGACTCGTCAAATGAATAAATGTTGCTCTTTGATTGAATGAATGTGACTCTTCAAAAGATTAAATGTTGCTCTTTGAATGAATGAATTTGACTCTTCAAATGAATAAATATTGCTCTTTGAATGAATGAATGTGACTCTTCAAAAGATTAAATGTTGCTCTTTGATTGAATGAATGTGACTCTTCAAATGAATAGATGCGACTCTGAATGAATAAACATGGCTCTTTAAACAAATAAATACGGCTCTTTGAATGAATGAATGTGGCTCTTTTACCAACTAAAGATATATTTTTAAATGCTAAACTTGAATGTGGTTTAGAGCCCTTTAAACAATGAGCCATTGCCTGCGGTTCACAAAATGCTTTTGTTAACATACATAGATATTATAATTGATCTTCCATTAAAAAAAATGTCATCACTCCCTGAATTAGCTGAATTCAATGTTCTATAAGTCGAGTCTATTTGACTATAGTTATTAGTCCTGTAACAAAAGGAACACATCCACCGTGGGTCGAATGGACCGCTCTTAGAAAATATTTTATTGGGCGTGGTCACCTGGACGTGCGTCATAAGAATGACAACCATTGAAAAAGGAACAGTTTATTGAGAAAAATAATGACCACTGTAACCTCTGTTATGCTATGCCCCCACCCTCAACCGATATGTTTCTGCGTCAGATTAAATGTAGAGTTTCATGTTAGTGTTTTTTTTTTGAAGTCTACACAATGGCTATTTTCTGGAAGTCTTTTGTTTAGTCGATGACATCGATTGTTAATCGACATTCATGAGGTACAGCTATGAGATGATGCCCTGCAAGTATTCTCGGGGAAAAGGTCCCAGCTTGGGAACCAGGCAAGAGTGACCAACGAGGCGTATACCATTCTAACGTAGATTTGCCGGCCCGTCACTGATCACCAGTCAATGTTGGTTCTGGGTAGGTTCTGGGTAGGTGGGGTCAAACTATTGAAACTTGCTTGATGGCAGCTGTTCATTGCAAGACTAACAAAACTCAGTGCTTGTAAGGCTAGTTCATTATCAGATGTTAATAACTAAACAGTATTTGTAGGGCTATTTCATTATCAGATGTACCAAACTCAACAGTGTTTGCAGGGCTAGTTCATTATCAGATGTACCAAACTCAACAGTGTTTGCAGGGCTATTTCATTATCAGATGTACCAAACTCAACAGTGTTTGTAGGGCTAGTTCATTATAAGAAGAAGGCTAGAGCTAGAATCGTCTAAACTATCCTTGTCTGTATAGAAGGAAGAATGAATTATTATTTGTACAAATTGAGACTTTGTCTGTATTCATAACCATTACATAAGAGCTACACATCTTCCCCCCCCCCTCGCACCCCCTTTAGCGCATGTAACAGACTAGAGTTTAATGTCTGGAAAGGAGGGGGTGGGGGATATAACATTTTTTCCGACTTGATAAATCTGGAGCAAGTAATGGTTCATCTGGAGCAAGTAATGGTTCATCTGGAGCAAGTAATGGTTCATCTGGAGCAAGTAATGGTTCATCTGGAGAAAGTAATGGTTCGTCTGGAGCAAGTAATGGTTCATCTGGAGCAAGTAATGGTTCATCTGGAGCTAGTAATGGTTCATCTGGAGCAAGTAATGGTTCATCTGGAGCAAGTAATGGTTCATCTGGAGCAAGTAATGGTTCATCTGGAGCAAGTAATGGTTCATCTGGAGCAAGTAATGGTTCATCTGGAGCAAGTAATGGTTCATCTGGAGCAAGTAATGGTTCATCTGGAGCAAGTAATGGTTCATCTGGAGCAAGTAATGGTTCATCTGGAGAAAGTAATGGTTCGTCTGGAGCAAGTAATGGTTCATCTGGAGCAAGTAATGGTTCATCTGGAGCTAGTAATGGTTCATCTGGAGCAAGTAATGGTTCATCTGGAGCTAGTAATGGTTCATCTGGAGCAAGTAATGGTTCATCTGGAGCAAGTAATGGTTCATCTGGAGCAAGTAATGGTTCATCTGGAGCAAGTAATGGTTCATCTGGAGCAAGTAAGGGTTCATCTGGAGCTAGTAATGGTTCATCTGGAGCAAGTAATGGTTCATCTGGAGAAAGTAATGGTTCATCTGATGAAAGTAATGGTTCATCTGGTGAAAGTAATGGTTCATCTGGTGAAAGTAATGGTTCATCTGGAGAAAGAAATGGTTCATCTGTAGAAAGTAATGTTTCATCTGTAGAAAGTAATGTTTCATCTGGAGAAAGTAATGGTTCGTCTGGAGAAAGCAATGGTTCATGTGTAGAAATAAATGGTTCATCCGGAGAAAGTAATGGTACATACGTTGAAAGTAATGCTACACTAGTTATACATTCTAGTTGTTATTAGATGATTCGGAACAGAGTCTCTCTGTCTTACTTTTGTTTGTTGACCTGCTGTCTGCCGACCTCTCATTCTTAACTGAATTCTACAGCCCAACCCGCCCCCCGCCCTTTGGTCTTCCTGGAATTTTCCCCCCAGCATGCTACCAAAGTAATAGCCACGATCTTCTGTCTAATGTCGTCATCTCCGACTTTAGAAAAAAAGGCGGTCATTGATTTTACGTTGCTTATAATAAAAAAAGATATAAGTTTGTGTCACGGTAAACTTTGTCGATATTTTTTGGCTGTCAACATAAATGGTGTTTCTCTTAAAGGAATAGCTCAACATCATTTTCCTACAGCGTTGTGTTTTTTTTGTTGTTGTTTTATTTGTGTGGGATATTCTTAAAAGATGATGTTAAATATCCTTACTGTGTAGGAATAATGTAATGTTAAAAATTTTATTCGTTTTTTTCTGTTTGTTCGCTGATGAAGGCTTCCTGCCGACAAGATCGCTGTTTTTTGTTGCGTTCCTTTTTTTCAGGTTTAACCTTACTTTGTTTTACTAATTTCCTAATGTAAATGAAGCACATGTAGTTAAACATTGAAGAAATTGTTTTATAGCATACGAACAAACTCTTGTATCAGGTTATGTTTTAAGCTATGGATAAAAGTAGGTTATCACATAGCGTCACAAATGTTATTGTTCAGACTGACTATTTGAATATAAAACCTGGGATATGGTCAAGACTGACTATTTGAACAGGTCACCAGGGAGATAGTCAGAAGATGTTATTGTTCAGACTGACTATTTGAATAGATCACCAGGGAGATGGTAAGAAGATGTTATTGTTCAGACTGACTATTTAAATAGATCGTCAGGGAGATGATCAGAAGGATTTGAAGACGATGTAATTCAAACTTCTCGTCTCCGGAAATTTATTTGAACGAAATTTCTTCGACGGAAAATTGATCGACGGAAATTTGATCGAACGGAAATTTGGTCGAATCTTTTTTTCAGTTCACGTGATAAAATTTTGCTTCAAATTTCTTTTTGGACGCATTATTTTGTTTCTATATATAGAATAGTGCGTTCAAATTTCCGTCGATCAATTCTCCGTCGACGAAATGTCTTTCAAACAAATTTCCGGTAACCCAAACTTCTCGATCAGATAGCGGAGTACTCTTGAAAAAAATTAAAACATTCATTGCAATATTTCAAAGTTGTCCTCCATTTCCCGCGCTGACAACTGGGGAGTCCCATAATTGTAGTGCAATTAAAAAAAAGTTATTTCTCTTACCATTGTTACAGATATTTCTGTTCACAAAGGGCAGTCGTCGGGGATTTGGTTCTAAAAATAATCTTTTTTTTTTTTAAAATGTTTTTGAAAGATTGCAGTTTAAGTGTATCATTCTGACACCACTAAAGCAATTTGTGTGTATTTATTCTCAAAACAAAAAATATTAAAATTAAGACACGACACCAGGATTTCTAATTATTCAGCTAGGAAAATTATTCCAAATCCGCACGATTTTTGTGAAACTTGTATATTGTTTTACGTAAATATTTTAAAAATAAACCTGTTGAAGCAATCAAGTAAAAAATATTCAAAACTCCATATGAATGTATCTATTTATAGACTATCTCTTTACGTCTTTCCGCATAACCATGATCAGTAATACCAAATTAAAACGTTAGCTTGAATTTACTCGTATTATGCTTATTCACGTTTATTACGAACAAGCAGACACCATAAAAGTATCTCAAACCTCCATGTTTGTCTCTCTTCTAAAGATTTGCTTGCAATGTCTTATATTTTACTGACAATCTTAAGTTTTTATGGAATTTTACGGAGCAGTCATTTTAGAACAAGTTTTTTTAAGAAATCTTCGTAAATTTACGGACAATGGGCAGCATTGCACGCCACCCAAAATTATAAATGGGAACATTTATTTAAGACTTGTCTTTTAAACAACAGCAACAACAAAAAAGCATTTCCACCTGTTCGTGCTGACAGGTATCACGTTTTGTTAGTGGAACACACATTAAGGTCTGCAAACATGTCTTCTGGTTAAATGGATAAATCATAATGCTAACGTGAAATGTAATACAATGGAACATTATTTTCCCTTCAATTGTACACTTAATAATTGCTTATCAAGGAAGACACTGCATGTACAATGGGACAAGGAGTCCATATTAACCCACCTTATATATGAGACCAGGTAGAGTCAGAATAAACGACTCGCGACGCATTCACCACATGTGTTTTCTTCTCCTGCTAGTCAGCTTTCCACCATCGTCTTTAAGGCTGTGGTTGTGTGTGGGCGGAGACCTGCTGGATAACGGGAGCCAAGAGATACAAGAAAAGGAATGCTATTCTCGGACAAAGCCGGACATTAGTACGAAACAGACATTGTTCGAGAACAATTGGTACACAGGAATGTTCTTTGAAAGTAAGTTAGTTTATATGGAATTTTGTTGAAACAGAACTTAGTTTATATGGAATTTTGTTGAAACAGAACTTAGTTTATATGGAATTTTGTTGAAAAAGAACTTAGTTTATATGGAATTTTGTTGAAACAGAACTTAGTTTATATGGAATTTTGTTGAAACAGAACTTAGTTTATATGGACTTTTGTTGGAACAGAACTTAGTTTATATGGAATTTTGTTGGAACAGAAGTTAGTTTATTGCGAATTCTGTTCGAACGGAAATGTTTTAAAAAAAAAAAAAAAAACAACTAATTTGAACATTTTTCTTTGAACAAACTTCTTTTGGTGTATAATTCGTCAAACAAGTTTTGTCTGTTAAAATGTATGTACAAGTGAAAATTATAGAAATTTGTAGCCCAACTGTTTATCGATAAATATTATTTCATTTACGAAAGCTGAGCAATGATCCGACACGTTTTGTTGACGTTGTGGCCATTCACGTACTAATTAAATAAATTACAGCTATTTGCAAATGCTTTAATGGCATTTCAACGATGTTTATTAATAAGAATTAGCTAAACGCCAGGGCGTAGCCTCATGATTTTGTAGCCTCACAACACCGTCCGCCATGGCATAAAACGGATTATATGTTAGTTGCCATGATAAATTAGTTTAGAAATTCTCAGCTCTTTCCCCTCTGTCAACTGTGGATGGTATTATTCCATAGACGTGTTTCTGTTTCATTTTTCTTTCTTTTCTCACTCTCTTCTTCTCCCTCTATCTTTCTCAGTAGGTCAACATCCTTTTTTTTCTCCGCCTCTCTTTAAATTTAATTCTCAGTTCTCTTTCTCCGTATCTCTTTAACTCAAAGTTTTCGTTCTCTTTCACGTCATTCCATTTAATTCGACCTCTCTTATTTTCTGGCTTAACACGGGAATGAAGAAACGTCAAAGAAAATTTGTCAATAAACTCTAAAATTTTGCATCGTTTTTGTTTCTCGGGTACCAGAACTCAGTTTAGTGACATCCTGCTCTTGTATTACCTAAGAACTGTTTTACAGAGATCTGTGAAATTTGCATTTGGAAAAAATGTCGGTGTCACTTCCAACTCCTCCTACTTTTTTTAAAAAATGCGATTGTATACATTCTATCTGGCAACTAACAATATAATTGTATAAATTATATCTGGAAACTAACATTAAGATTGTATACAGAATATATCTGACAAATAACAATGTGATTGTATAAATCCTATCTGGAAATGTCGCATAAGAGATGGAATCGGTGTGCCGTCGAGCTCGAGCTCTTAATGCCCCCCCCCCCGGCGCTCCCCCACACAAACCAGAGCACTGAAGGACTTAACCCGACTCCAGCCCGTGCGGGAGGGCGCCGGGAACCTCCCCCTTGACCTAGAGGAGGCCCGGTCGACCGAGGACGCTGCGTTTAAAGCGTCCGCAGTTAACTCTCTGTGGGTCAGGACGGCTTTGCTTCCACTCCGGTGGTTTGGTGTTGCGTTACCAACCCCCACCGCCCAGGGAGTCTTTCGGTCGGGACGTTGGTAGTGGCGGGACGAAACGGTTGCCTAGGGGCGGCTTTCTCACGGCCGCGTAGTTAAAATCATTGGCATGGGTTTTGAGGGCCACCCAAGCCTCATACCCATTAACAGCAACTAGTAATCATGTTAGTGGCAGCTCCCGTTGCGTTGGGAGTCATGCGTTTGGCCGGGGTTTTTTAGCTTCGGGTGGACAAGTCCCCCCTACTAGTCTACCACGCCGCGAAGAGGCAAAACCCCATGTGGACGCCCCCGAATTTCTTCGAGGACGCGGTCGCTTACGCAACCCAGCCTATCTGGAAATAAACAATATGATTTTATACATTCTATCTGACAACGACAATGTGATTGTTAACATTATATCTGGCTCACAAAAATAAGATTGTATACATTATATCTGGCAAATAACAATGTGATTTTATACATTATTTTCTGACAACTAACAATATGATTTTATAAATTCTTTCTGGCACATAACAATATGATTGTATACTTTATATCTTGAAACTACCAATGTAATTACATATATTCTATCTGACAACTGACAATAACAATTAGATAAAAAATTTACATCCTATTAAAGTTACGATCCACCAAAAGTGACGGGTTTCCTGTAATTCCTCAGATACCCCCCCCCCCCCCAAAAAAAAAAACTCCCGCAGACTCTACCCCCCATCTTATCTTATCCTCTCCAACATCATCACATAACCTGTCCTCCGTAACACCCCCTACCCTACCTTTTACTGCGTCTCCGTTTTTGAAATTAGAGTATTTCATACTGACAACCTTCTTCCTCGGCGTGGGAGAGTGTGAGTGCGGGGGGTGGGTGGATATGGGGTGTAGGAATTGGTTTAATTCAGGTGTAGTTTATTTTTTATTGTTCAAGTTTTTCTCTCGAAAAGTAATAACCTTACATTTTCATGGCTTATACCGTGAGTTAAGGTGACCTGCAGTTGTCCTTGATCGAAGACAAGTTGAGGCAGCTATTCTGGTTCATGATCAAACTCTTGTTCTTGTCTCTTGCATTAGTGCACACCATACACGTACACAATAACAGAGCTGTTCAAAAGGTTTTCTCTAATAGCGTCAGTTTAGTATACATCCATGAAGGGAATAATGTTATGTCTATGATATATATGATAAATAGTTTGATGAAGAACACAAGTGTGGTAATCGTGAGACCAGGTCTTCAAAAAAAAAAAAAACAACTTGCATTCCAAACTCTTTTTCCTTTATTTTCCTCAACTCACTCGTATATTTTCTTTCTTTTAGAGAAACGCAAACATTAAAAAGCAATATTTATTTTTAGCTATTTACTTGCTTGTTTCACATATCCGAGTTTGGTTTGGGGAGATGGTCATCTATTATTTTCTTTAACTTACAAAGAAAGTTTATAAAGTAACTGTTCTAAGCAAAATAGCATTGTACAATAGGAAAAAACACCAGGAAAAAACCAACATGGTATGGGTGCCCTGAGAATAGACGAAACAAAACCACCAACATGTCGGCAAGAAGCCTTCGCAAGCGAACAAAGCAATACAATTGGGATTGAAAAAAAAAACACGCTTAGCTTAAATATATTTTAAAAGTTTAGAAAGTAACAGGTATAAACAAAAAGTCTATAAAATAACATAAAGATAACAACGTTTGTTTATTCAGTAGCCTTTAAAAGATCATGGATAATAACTTAGTCTGAAAGTCTTCAAACATAAACATGCTAATCACTTCCAGAAGACGCCAGGAAATTAACTTATCCAAATTGGAAAACAATTTTTTTTTGACTAATCCCATTTTGACGTTACATGTTTCAGCTCAACCAAACTATAATATCCTCAGCACCACCCACCACCTGAACGCTCCGTCCTTGACCCCATCTAATGTGATTAGTCCTTCCCTACAGACACGTGAAAACCGAGCGGATAGGTTGAAGTAGGCTTCTGTTATTGGACTTGATGCACGATATTTTTCCACGTCCATCTGGTAGTGACAGAAGTCGTTATGAAGATAATCGAAAAGTGGCTAATGTTTCAGACATGACGAGGAGAATTTCACAAAGAAATATTTATTACTAACAGAGATGATATAGTTTTAAAAGATTTACGAAATCGTTTTTTTAATTATTTTTTTTAAGTTCATATACAGAGCATCCGAAGAAATAGTTTTCTAAAAGAATAATTTCCAACAAATTTTATAATGTTTTTTCATTTTCACAAGGTCATAGACATTCTTAAGATTCACAATAATTCCCACATTTCTTACACTCAGTTCATCTGACTTCATAGCCATCATCTGTCTTTTCATGCTTTAAAAAATATATTTCGTCGTCATTCATTAGATGCTATTTAGTGAGAGCGCCTTCGACTTGGTCCCACGCGTACGTAATGGCTGTAGAGAAATAATGTGCTAATGTTATTTTGTAGAGTAATGTTGTAGAAACCAGTGCCAGGGGACTGAATCTGTGTTACCGCTAGTAGACAACCCCTGGAGTTGAGGGAATTTATGGGATCAATGGCTTTGAATTTTTTTTTCTTTGGCTTTTGTTATTGATGTAAAGTGATAAATAAATTACTTTGAGAATAGTGAAGAGACGTCCGCATACAACGTTTCGTGGTCGACCACATACAACGGCTCGTGGTCTATATATTATGCATTTTAGTTCGAAAAAAGGAAAATTGATGACGACAAAGTAAAATATTTTAGGCTGGGATTAACGGATACAGTTTTCTTACACCGAGTCCGGGTATTTACAAAACGATACAAAACAAGTGTTAACTCCTCATTTTCTATGAGAAGCAACGAAATCTACTGCCCTGTGTTGTAGTAAAAGAGTGCATTGCCTTCGTCAAACGTTGGTATCAAGAAATAACTCACTGAAAGGAACACATATTTGCTGGATCCCGGAATAGAGATGACGCCGTAAAAAAACCCGTCTACGGAGAAGATGGTGTCGTTTATTTTATAACAACACTTAAGAAATTACAGTCAAAGATAATGAAAATAGCAATACCTTCCTGTACCAGGCTACAAAAAAAAAACAACTCACAGGTGCACATTTGTCTGAAAGGAAAGGACGGCCCATGACCCAGTTATGTGTGATGTGCAGCCCATGACCCATTTATGTTTGATGTGCAGCACATGACCCAGTTATGTTTGATGTGCAGCCCATGACCCAGTTATGTGTAGCCCATGACCCAGTTATGTGTCATGTGCAGCCCATGACCAGTTATGTGTGATGTGCAGCCCATGACCCAGTTATGTGTGATTTTCAGCCCATGACCCAGTTATGTGTGATGTGCAGTCCATGACCCAGTTATGTGTTATGTGTAGTCCATGACCCAGTTATGTTTGATGTGCAGCCCATGACCCAGTTATGTTTGATGTGCAGCCCCAGAACAAAGATGTGAAAAAACAGTGACATTTTAAAAAAATCCATTGGAAAGACATAAAAATCAGCCCATTTACCGGAGTTAAGACGTTACTCTTCAAACTCGCTGCGTGACAGAGGAACACGGACAATAAAAAAAACAAATAATAGTCGCATTTCCCCCCAAAAAATAAAAATAAAACTATTTAGTGGAGTTCTGATGTCACACGTGAAGCTCGGTGCGTGACATACTTTTTTCATTTGGTACTATACATTTAAAACTTGCGGAGTGGGGAGGGGGAAGACGGTTTTGAAGAAGAAGCAGGACGCACCAGAAGCAAAATATATATAAGAGTAAGAGGTGAATTCGGCAATTCCTTTTTTTTTTTTTTGGTAAACATTTTGATACATTTATTATAGTTTGTTTTTAATGGCGCTATTGAGGGTTTGGGTTATGTTTGTACACAAGTCATGTAATTTTAAGTTATTTATTTCAAATGTTACTGGACAACTGTTGATCTACTTTTGTACCATTATTGGAAATTAATTAATACATAGTGCGGGAAATCTGATAATGGTACGGATACTATAAAGCTATTACATTACATAGATGGAAATTGCGTAATCAGGGTATAGTAGTTTTTCCACTTAGCCTCATAGTGTTTAAAGATTCTACCCTCTCTCCATGTCTCTCTTCCTCTCCACCTCTCCCACTCCCTTCTCTCACCCTCTCCTTCTTCCCCCTATCTCTACTTCTCTCTTCTTTCTTCGCTCTTTACCCTCTCCCTCCCTCCATATATGTCTCTCTCACTCTCTCTGCGCCTCACTCTCTATCATTCTGTCTCTACCTAAGTTATGACGCATTTTTGAATAGTAGCACACCTCTGATCTTTCTTCACACATTTGGGATCTTGTTGATAATTACTGTATTCCACTTTCTTCTCTTCGACCTCATCCTATTTGCAAATTTAAAATAATTTAACAACCCCTAAACACAAAGTTTTTCGTATACATCGTTTAAATATATTTTGTTTGCATTTATGTAATTGTAAGTGGCTTATCATTCATTAAGAAGCGGCTATGTAAATGGGTAAACATCTGGCGAAAGCACATTTCATATTTCCTTAATTTTTTCCAGTCATAAATTTAATTTTTTTTTGTTGCATACCCAAATGCGTCACAAATGCAAAGCACGTAGCAACAGCTACACAATTAATCTACACACCAAAAACAGGCAACCATTGAACAAATTATATTATATTCATGTTCCCTAAATTAAAGCATTTAGAACGTGTTTTGTGGGGTTTGAGGCTGAAAATGTGCTAAGTTTCATTAAATAGGATGACGGGAAGTGGGTCAAAAAAAACGAAGTTAATATAAAAGATTTAAAAAATGCAGTAGCTATAAACATTCTTAGCTGGTTTCGACTTTTGTAAATTTTTAAATCTATTTTTCCGTACACGTGATTGAGAGCTAATGAGGAAGTTTAAATCAAAAGAAGGACAATAAGATGTGAACGTAATGGCCAAGGGCCTTCCTCAGCAAAGAGAACAAATGAAATTACAACAAGAAACAGAACAAAGTTAAAAACTTAAGTCATCACATTTTTGTTGCTGGAAGTAGGATTTTTCAAAAGAAGGATTATAGGACGTGAGAGAAGGTAAGTACTTTAAAAGGAAAAAATAAGGTCTAGAATCGTAACGGAAAAGCATGCTTTAGAGATAAATAAAATATAAGAAAAATGCAATGTAGTGAAATTGAGAATAAGTAGAAAAAGAGTATTTTATTAATTCTAAATGGTGATACTGTGCCGAAAAGCTGGATACATTTATTTCCCATTTTAACTCTCTCTGGTGTGTTGGTACAGAAAGTTATTGCCGTGATGGAAAAAACTAAAGCACCTTTATGATTTTCTCCTCTTGGAGACTTGTGAAGAGACTTGGGAAGTTACCTTATTCTATATCTCGAAGATGCTCAGTGAATAATCTTGCTAATTGTCCCGTCTTTTGATTGATTCAAGCTTCCACATAGCTTGTTCTACTATTTCCTTCGTTGACGAAGGCTTTTTTGCCAACACGTTCGTTATTTTTTTTAATTGTCCAGTTTTCAATTTTTCCCATACTTTGTCACACTTAATTACTTACCATCTGAGCCACGGTTTCCTATCTAGACTTTTACCCTTTAAACATCCTTAAAATATTATTATAGAGAATTCTTCTCAATTTGTTGGAGCGAATTTATTGTAAACATTTCATCACCACGCACTTCAGGTATGATTAGATGAAAACTGCCACACAAAAAAAAATATATTATTCGTTACATTTATGACGTCACTTATGTAGAGAGCACGTTCCCATAACTACGATATTCTCTCTTTCTTTCTCTCTCTCTTTCCCCTGTCTCCCTCCTCTCTCTTTCTCCTGTCTCTCTAATCTTGCTATCTCCATCCAGTTTTTCTATCCCTTTCTTTCGCTCACCCTTTTACTCTCTCTCCCCATTCTCAGTCTATCTTCCGTATCTCTCTCTGTATCTCTCCAGCACCCCCCTTCTGTCTCTCTATCTCTCTTTCTCTCTGACTACGCCACTGTGTTAATGTTTTATTTATTTTTTTTATCTTTATCTACTGTTTATATTAGTTTTATATTTAAAAAATGTTGCTGTGTTCGTATTATGTCCGCCGACTGAATGTCGAACAGGACTGTTTGTTTACTTTGTGGAGCTTGACTTTCACGCTTCACTGCGGATTTGTACTCTTACCTTCTTAGAGTGAACTTTGTATATCTTAAGATGAAAGCTGACCCTGATACATATATGTTATTACAAATCTCATTTCAGTAGAGTATCTAATTGATTCCTCGGTGGTTCGGGTAAGAATTGTATTTTTTTTCCAAACAACCGAATACTCCGACGTAAAGGCTGCGGCAAGAGCGACCTTCACTGGTTAGGTCATATAAGGAGAAGTGATAAAGACTCTGTTCCAAAGGATATGCTGCACATAGACTTGGCTGATGGGACAAAACTTATGGAACGGCCGCAGCTGCGATTTTAGGGCGCTTGCAAAAAAAAAAAGGAGGGAAGCCAACAGAGAAATCAACGCATGGAAGATCATCGCCGAGAACCGTTCCAGCATGCGACCAGAAGTGTAATAAGGAGTCAAAAAGGCAGACGATGTGAGAAACTAAAAAAAAAAACACTCGCAACAAAAGAGTATTACGGAAGGTCAAATTTAACCAGGGGTCAAGGTTCTCCTGTGAGAAAAGCGGCCTCATAAGCCATTTGATCAAGTGCCAATAGCTACTTCTTCTTCTATATATTAAGGGCCCACGATCAATTTATTGATCATTATGGCTCCTATGAATGTTGATGGGATTTGCAATGTTTCTGTGCCTGGTGTTGATGAGGATATTTCACTGGTTACAAGAGTAACTGCGTGAGGGTATCAACGTCTTGCTAAGACGGAATGATGCCATATCTATAGATAGTTTAGGTGCTTTGTTGTACAGTGTATTAACCGTAACACACGGTGTTTCAAGTCACACGAATGAAAAAAAAACGATGGGAATTGTTATATATTTTTCAGAGCACAGAGATCATCTCTAAAATCAGATCAATCACATGGGCGTGCACTCTGTGTTTTAATAATCAAAATTGCCGAATGCATCATTCCAGTTTGATATATAAGGTGCGTATCTAGATACTACCTGGATTGTGCGACAGGGATATATATTGTTTTCCTACCAATTGCCCGATGTCATTCGCACGAAATAAAAATAAGTTAAAAAGACAGGGGCCGTTCGTAGATCCGGCCGTTGGATTGATCTGTTTCGGAACATGGCCCTTCGTAGATCCGGCCGTTGGATTGATCTGTTTCGGAACATGGCCCTTCGTAGAACCGGCCTTTGGATTGATCTTTTTCGGAACATGGACCTTCGTAGAACCGGTCTTTGGATTGATCTGTTTCGGAACATGGCCGCGGCTGTTTTCTTAATATTTATATATTTTAAACCAATCAAAAACAACAAAGTTAGTCTTTACGTGATGTCTCGGATTATTAAATAGCTTATCACAAGGTTAATGGTCTCAAAATTTCCTTCTTTCCAACGTTGGTTTGAGTCCGGTTATTATTCTCATGAACACTCTGTCTTTGTAAAATTCCTTTGCCAGAAATTGCTACCAAAATTCAGTTTAAAAAAAATCTTTGTCACATGATCTGTTGAGAAATGGATATTGTTCCTATATTAAGAGACACATTTTGCTGAATTTTAACATTGAAATATTATTTCAAAAAAAAAAAAAAAAAGAAGCAAAATACAGTTTTCTTGAACAACCCTTCAAAAACGAATTATTTTATTTACGTTCACATCCAGCTTTCACCGTGTTGTAAAATAGAGACGAAATGCTATTCCTGTCATCAAATGTCAGCAGTTCTTTTGTATAAGCGTGTAAGTGTCTGCGATTATATACAATTATTTCCTGAAAGTGTCTGCGATTATATACAATTATTTCCTGAAAGTGTCTACGATTATATACAATTATTTCCCGCTTTTCTCACAGGAGAACCTTGGCCCCTGGTTAAATTTGACCTTCCGTAATACTCTTTTGTTGCAAGTGTTTTGTTTTTTTAGTTTCTCGCATACAATTATTTCCTGAAAGTGTCTGCGATTATATAAAATTATTTCCTGAAAGTGTCTGCGATTATATACAATTATTTCCTGTAAACCATTTGTATTCGTAAGGTCGTGCTCGCTCACTTTTATCTAACAGCTAAGAACGATAACTCTTAAGTTGACGCCGCTTGTTCCTACTTCATGTGTGCAGCGCAATGTCGCCAAAAATTAGTGTAATTGCTGACGTAGGTGTTAATCTCAGCATATAATTAATGCCGTGGAACGTCGAGTCAAGACGTCGTTGGCTTCTCTTTTTAACTTCACTTTTGTGTGATTAGGGAAAAAAAACAACAACATCGGACGGCTAATTGACCCACTTCCCGTCAACCTATCGAGATGAGACTTGGCACAAAGACCTGTTGTCGACGACAACACGTTCTATCAAATTTTCCGCCCCACCCCCCAACCACAACATCCAAAAAAATCAGTGTTTCCTATGTTTCAAGTGGAAGATGAAGAGAATATGATGACACTGATTTCGCGATATAAAATTTCCGATAACTGCACTTCGTGAGATTCTTTTTAAAAAAAATATCGCAAGTGCGTTTGGTGCGTGAGATTTTCTTTTGTTTGCCTAAATAAATTGGTGAAATAAATCTGCGGGTTAAAAGTGGGTTAGGACAATAGAATAATGAAATAAAATAAAATATAAAAAAAAATGCATGCAAAGGATTTATACGAGAAACTTTGTTAGGTATTTTGTTGTTCTACAACATAGAATATAAAACCCACCCTTAAAAATACTTAACAAATTACATAACACAAGTTTCGCCACATAGACAGTTGCCTTTTTTTATATCTGATTTTTTAAAGGGCTAAATGAATTAAGAAAACAATATGGATGATAAAGGTAGCAAAATGTTTTTCAAAAACGTGTTTGATTAAATTTAGAAAATGATCAAATTTGGCGGAAACTTGAGTCGGAAATGCTGAAGTAGACCACTGACGCAATGTTATCTTAAGGTTTGGCCAGCTGTAAAACATGAGTCATTATACTTCTAGACTCCACACACCGACTGACGGGTCTAAAATAGACCACTGACGTAACGTTATCTTAAGGTTTGGCCAGCTGTAAAACATGAGTCATTATACTTCTAGACTCCACACACCGACTGACGGGTCTAAAATAGACCACTGACGCAATGTTATCTTAAGGTTTGGCCAGCTGTAAAACATGAGTCATTATACTTCTAAACTCTACACACCGACAGACGGGTCTAAAATAGACCTCTTCACGGTATCAAACCAATATCAGCATAATTTATATTGTAAAAAAAGAGATGTCTTTACGTGTTGTGAACACGTCACGAGTCGAGCAATGGAGTCGTAAGAGCTTAAGACGCCCGGGGCTTTCCTTGTTTTTGCCGCCCCTATTAAAGAAAACCACAATGCATACGGAACACGCTTAAAAAAATGCAAAATTAAGAAGATTTAGTAGATCGAAAATGCCACTCCAAATTAAGGCCCATGTTGGTTCCGGATAGAACATTTTACGGGTGCCATTTTCTTTTTACTGCAAAACGACGCATGTCTCACGTGCGCGGAAGCTTTCAGGGCACAAAAACTGGACTGGCAGGCCACCTGCATACTCACCGTGTAATACAGCCTCAATAATCTTCGCAGGCGAAGGACAAACAACAAAAAATGAAAAGATACCGTGAAAATGCTATTTTTTACGTCAGTACCGCCATTTCTTCCGTCTTTTATTCCGAACAAAGTTAAAGAAGTACTGGGAGAAGAGGTAAGTATACGTTTGTCATAAAAAATACACGAAAGTTTCATGGTCAGAAAAGCCTTGTATTATTATAAGAACGAAATATTTGCCCCAAGTCCCTACACACTAGTAGATTTTATTCGTGAAATCTAGGATAACTCGTGAGACGACGTTCAGCCATTGTCTTTTTATACACCATTGAACTATTGATGAATCAGCTGTGAGCTATTGATTCCATCTGAAGTATTTTTGATCCCGGGATAAAGATTGTCTCGTTATTAGGACACAATAGTGCATGGAGGTGCATTGGCGCGCGTTGGAATTTGTAAACTCATATCATAATTTATTCACAACATGAACAGTTAGGTACCAATGCCATTGAGATTGATTACCGATAGCGAATGGCCTGTTCTATAGAGATGGGGGAGAATATAACGCACTATTTCTTTAATGACACTCATGCTGGGGATTCAATGACCCGTATGTAAGGAAACTGTTTGTGCGTCTCTTTTGGCAACCATTACAATGAATATTTTGAAATAGTATAAATAACAGCTCGATGCGTGCTTAAAGTAATGATTACATAAAGCAATGCGCGAAATACGATCTGGAAAGATATTAATAACTTGACACATCTCCAGGATTCATTGGCAAAATAACTTAAAACGAAGAGAATTTATTGTTTTGATCAAACACTTTTTTATGTTAAAAAATCCTTTATCTTTACTTTGCTTTTGTGCATTTTCGGACGGCTAATTAACGCACTTGCCATCGATCTATCGCGCTGAAACTTGGCACGTAGACTCGTTGCCGATGATGACACATTCTATCAACTTTCAGCCCCATACCCCCACGCACAGCTCAAAAATCATTTTTTTTCTTGTTTTTCGAGAGGGAGATAAAGGAAATATGAAGCTACACATTTCAATGAAATACAATTCCCCATAACTGCGCTAAATGAGATTCTTGAAAAACAAAAAATCGCCTTTGCGTTTTGTGCTTAACATTTTTTTTTATTTTTCTGAAATAATTTGTTGAATAAATCTGCGATGTAAAAGCGGGTAGGACATTAGAAAATTAATGTAAAAAAAAAATCAAATAAATGATTTATACGAGAAGCTTTGTTTTATGGGGTTGTTAAATGAAATCTATTATAAATAACACCAAAAACAATAGCCGTACCGTCATGTTTCTTCAAATCCTAATAAAGTCGTTTTGCTTAAAAGTTTTGGTTAATTATGTAGCACTTTTTAGACGCACTACTTTTCTCAGAACCTGAAAGTTGATCATTTGTACAAGAGGTCAAACATCTGTAAGATTTAAAAAAATCACTCTTTTTATGACTTCCTCTTTGGAGTTTTTATGATGATTCAAAAATAGAAAAAAATCCAATTTATCTCCAAGGCTCCGGTCAGCTGACTACCCAGATAGAAACCGTGTCCAGGAAAGTAATGCTTCTATCTCATATCCGGTATTTGATTTAAATTAGTTTATTTTCCCGCTTAAAAAAATTTAAAACTCTTCTCTAATTCAAATCAAGCAAGCTCTAGACTGTTCAATTTTCCCCTTAAACCTGGACCCTATAACGGACAACAAGCCGATGCCATCGCATTTATATAGCCTCTGTTTGACCCACCCTGCTACATCACTTTTCAATACAAGTTAACTCAATTAATTTATTTTTAAAAAAATCCGGACTTCTTCAGATGTTACATCATTAATTAGAGACTGCACCGCCTCATAGGCGTATCCATTAAGGTATGTAACACTTGGTTATGTTAGCGTCATTGCTGTTATGGGCATTGTTTTGTCAGGAAACAGGAAGTTGGCCTTAAATCGGCGGTTCTCAATCTGGGGGGGGGGGGGGGTCGAATGACTCTTTCACTGGGGTCGCGTAAGACCATCGGAAAACACATATACCCTACAGTTATAAGAGTAGCAATGAAAATAATTTTGTGTTTGGGGGTCGCCACAACTTGAGGAACTGTATTAGAGGGTCGCGGCATTAGGAAGGTTGAGAACCACTGCCTTAAATAGAACACCACTTCATCAATGGGCAGCTAAAAATAAATCAATATGGGTTTACCAGAAATACAAATCGCCAATCACGCAGATACTAAATTAAAAGTAGAATGTGAAATAGAGTTTAGAGGAACAGTGTTAAAACTTAATAAAACTAGAGGGTCTTAATAATTTAAATAGAGTCGCGAAAGTAAAAAAATGTATGTGTGTATGAGAACATATTTATAAATTTAAGACGAGGGGCGCAGACATAATTTAATTAATTTTTTTATATTTTGTTAAGGTGTCACAATGTTCATTTTAGCATGGGGTGCCCTGATACAAATTTCGGAAACTCTGGCCTAGAAAGCGTACGACTAGAAAAAAATAAAATGTGAAGGTACGTACAATATGGATGAGAGATGAAGTGGAAATTTTTGTCAAATGAGGCGTTTCATTCGGAAACTGTGTGTGTGTGTGTGTGTGTTGATGGGAGAGTGAAAGAAAACAAACTCGTTGATCTTTCATAGGACAATCAAGTCTCCAGATGCATGCGGCGGATTTGAAGCAAGTAACGAGAATGTCACGTGTCATTTTAGGACACGATCTCTTAATGAGGAACTCACGTGCCAGATTGGACCGCATGTTAATGAGGAACTCACGTGCCAGATTGGACCGCATATTAAAGAGGAACTCACGTGCCAGATTGGACCGCATATTAAAGAGGAACTCACGTGCCAGATTGGACCGCATATTAAAGAGGAACTCACGTGCTAAAGTAGACCATATATTAATGAATAACTCACGTGCCAGATTGGACCGCATATTAATGAGGAACTCAAGTGCCAGATTGGACCGCATATTAATGAGGAACTCACGTGCCAGATTGGACCGCATATTAAAGAGGAACTCACGTGCCAGATTGGACCGCATATTAAAGAGGAACTCACGTGCCAGATTGGACCGCATATTAAAGAGGAACTCACGTGCCAGATTGGACCGCATATTAAAGAGGAACTCACGTGATAAAGTAGACCGTATGTTAATGAGGAACTCACGTGCCAGATTGGACCGCATATTAAAGAGGAACTCACGTGATAAAGTAGACCGTATGTTAATGAGGAACTCACATGCCAGATTGGACCGCATATTAAAGAGGAACTCACGTGCTAAAGTAGACCGTATGTTAATGAGGAATTCATGTGCTAAAGTAGACCGTATGTTAATGAGGAATTCACGTGCTAAAGTAGACCGTATGTTAATGAGGAACTTACATGCTAAATTGGACCGGACATTAATGAGAAACTCACGTGATAAAGTAGACTGTATATTAATGAGGAACTCACGTGCTAAAGTAGACCGTATATTAATGAGGAACTCAATTGCTAAAGTAGACCGTATATTAATGAGGAACTCACGTGCTAAAATAGACCGTATGTTAATGAGGAACTCACGTGCTAAAGTAGACCGTATGTTAATGAGGAACTCACATGCTAAAGTGGACCGTACTCGAGGGGAAAGAAGTGTTCATTAAAAAACACAACCAAAAAAAACATACTGTTCAACGACCATAAAATGTGGAACAATCTTTAAACGTTGATACGATATCACAATGCTTACAAGTGAACTATTTTTTTGCTACAGCCCTTTTATGGCTTTGGCCGGCCTCACAACTTCCTTCCACTCAGACCATCCATCCATCCCTATGGCGCTACAGCGCATGTAGGGCTTTGGACTGCCTCACCACTTACTTCCAACCAGATCAGCTATCCATCCTTGTGGTGCTACAGCGCTTTTATGGCTTTGGCCTGCCTCACAACTTCCTTCCACTCAGACCATCCATCCATCCCTATGGCGCTACAGCGCATGTAGGGCTTTGGACTGCCTCACCACTTCCTACCACTGAGACATATCTGATACTTTTCTTTTCAATCCAGCTGCTGTAGATCTTTTTACCTAAGCCTCGGTCTGCCTTGGAGCCGTTTGCCAATGGGTTTTTCATGGTCTTCCTCTTCACTCATGTCCTTTTGTATTCTTTTTAAATTTCCAGCCCAGCGTAGCCTGTCCTTTTTTACTTTTACTACTATTGTGGGAACCTGATACAGACTATACAATTCCTGGTTGTTTCGTATTCCCCATCCACATTCATCCTTTATTAATTAATCCGTATATTTAATGGAGATCTTTTCACGTATTCCACGTGTTAAACAGGTTCTCTGCAACAAAACTACCACATCAAATAAATAAAAAAATAATACACACGTGTGTGGGCCTGAGTGTACTTGAACCGGACGGGATGGGTGATAGCTAACATTATCTTCAAGTCTCTGACCTGACTTGAAAAACAATAACGATAATGAGATTACCTGGACTTCCCACATCAGCATTATCTAAGCAAAGTTATGTATTTTCTGTGAACTGTTGTATCGCTGGACGCCATTCATAATATGACAGATGCTTTCCCTAATGATGTACTGTTGCCTGTGGTCACGATTGAAAGCCAAATTAAAATTAAATTACATAAATGGCGTGATTAACTTCGGAACTTCGTTTCTCAAACACTAATAAGTCTGGTGAGTCTAATGAGTCTTAGTCTAGGGTCTAGTGAGTCTAATTAGTGTAATGAACTAATATGTTTTGAATGTAAAAAACCGACCCCGTAAACATTTACCACATTCTAAATGAAGATATTCATTGAAAGTCCGGAATACACAAAAAAAATAAAAGCTAATTTTTCCACTGTTTCTTTTAAAGCGGAAAAAATTCCCAACCTAATTTTTTAAAGTTTAGTTAGAAACCAAGTGATTTAGCTTGAACATTTTTTGCTATATTTATTTTGTGCTATTAAAATATTTCTAGGTATCTAAGTCATAATGTTTGTTCTTAAAAAAAACAACTGAGTGCGAAAGCTGTCTTTAAAGCGACGAAATAGGCAGGGGTTCCCAACATTTTTGACTCGCTTAGCTCTTTTTGTAATCAATTTTTATTGAGTCCACCTTATGTATAACAATGTAATGGATTTTAGAAGTTTTCTAGAGCCCCTGAGTAGAGCATTTGAAGCCCTTAGCCCTCCACGGAGCACACCTTGGCAACAATTGAACGAGGTTATAGCTTTTAAGCCATTTGACGTCAAGTCATCAGTGCCCCCCCCCCCCCCTTTCCCAATCCTTTTCATCTCAAGCAACGACTGAAATTAACTGTAAGACTTTACAAAGTTTCATAAGTCTTAGCTGAATTTACTACACGAAGAGTAGTTTCCCACCAAATCCAACATCAAACCTGAAATAGGTTTTTTCCGAAACGGTCAGACATCTCTCCAACCGTTTATTAAGACTACTGCTAGGACCAAATATCTCAATGCTGAAGTGCTGCTTTTATATATATTGAGCAACACTTCATTGTCTTTTTATTTTTAGTGGTATCTTGAGCGAAAGACAATAAAGTTGCACTTTTTGGTAAACTTTTAAGCAAAGTACAATGCTCTTGTTAATGTGAGGCCAGTGAGATATTTCCTGAATAAAGACCCATCCGTTGAGCCTAGTTTCGAGTATGGGGTATTTGTTGTGAACTGGATTGTTATGAATGGCTGGTAGGGTGAGTTGTTGACCGTCATAGTGTTTTGTGAGTTGTTGATCGTGAGATCAGAGCGTGAAGTTGGTTCGTCTTGTTTAGCTTTAGTGTATGCTGGGTGTTCGTGTGTAAAGATATAAAAGTCAGCGTGTGAAATGATCGTTACTTGAGATTAGTAGAGAGAAGTGAGATCGTCAAGAATAGTTGAGACGAGACCTTCCTGGGGTTCCGGTCGACACGTCTGTGGTGGCTTGCCGATTTGGAAGTGTTGGGCCACCGGACCCCCTCGACGTTAACCCGGGAAACATAACCACTATTGCGTGCCCTGCGTGGCAGACAAGGGCATGCATGGTAACTGCTGGAAAATGAACGGCTCCTACAAGGCTGCCACCTGTGATATTTCCCATGTGGAAGAAAAGGCAGATACAAGGTAGGGATCATGATTACAAGTTGCCGTTAAGTGATATGAGGCGGGAGACTGTGATGGAAGTCTCTGGCCGATGATTCTAGATACGCAGCCCTGAGAAAGCTGCTCCTAGGCCACCGTTTCGTCCCAGCTATTTCGCAAATTAGTTGCCAGGTTGCAACACACTGTAGAATCCCTCTTAGAGGGCGTCCGATGCTTCCCCGGGATGGGTGGGGGAGATATTAGGAAGTTAATGTTCCGCCCGACCTCTGGGAGAGTGGGCTGCGGACGCTTTAAACTCAGCGTTTTCGGTCGACCGGACGTCCTCGGACGAGGACGGTCTCCATCCGCAAACCCGATCAAGCGGTTGCTTGTGTGGGGGAGCGCCAGGGAGGGCATAAAGAACTTTAGCTCGACGGCCGCTGACGCCATTTCCCAATGAGACATTTCAGTGGAGTCGAGATTAAGATCAGTACCATTGTAGTGATGTTTGAGCAGAGAACGTTTTCTTGAATTGGTAGCTCGTCTGTATAAATAACTATAAAAGAACTGTTGTATTTTTTATCCCGAAATTTGTGATTTATATCCTTGGATAGTGTTGTAATCACTAGATCACGTGGAGTCTACTGACCGTGCAATAAACGTAACTACTGCGGGATTTGTTAAAGTGTAAGAATGAAGATCCTAACATGTGAAGTCTTGAGCAGGCCGTAACATCTGTGATACTAGACAACGTTAGAAGGCCGTAACAGTTGAAGGACCCTAGATTTAACAAAAGAATTTTTGTATACGTTTTTTTGTAGTGTTTGGTGTATAACGTGTGTTATGTTTGTGCGGTTTGCGACTTTGACATGAAGTTATTCTGTACCCGGGCAAGAATAGACCCTCTCCGATCTCAGCCTTCTCTTAGTTTTTTCCTTCAAAACAATTGTTTTCTTTACAGAAACCACACCATACCACACACCCACACAACAAATACCCCATCATCCGACCCTTACCCAATTTCTCAACCCACACATCCCACACACACAATACAACCCCACCTCCCACACGTCACACCCCATACTCCACACCACACACGCCTACAACCCTATCGTTTGTCTCTCATTGAATAACGTTAATTAATTGTAACTGTTGGGTTTAGCGGTATATTATTTATTTTTTTTTATTGTTTTTGAAAACACATCAGCTTAATACACGGAGAGAATATAATGTATATTTATATATATATAAATTATTGCCAATAAATTATTTTACTGTGATTAAAAGTCTAGAGGCTCACGGCTTTCATTAATAATCTAATTCAAAGAATTCTTAAATTCACAGTCATAAAAATTCGTTAACGTGTTTGGCTAATTCTTTTTCAGGTAAACTGGAAACAAAATCCACGTATGACTGAAATAAAACAAAAAAGCAACAACAAAATCAACTAAACGCAACACATTCAAAGAACATTCAAGGATCAGGCATCGTCTTGTCCAAAACCAAAATGATTTCTATAGCCAACCCGGCGGCAGCAGTTATGCTGTATATTTTTACAAACGGCGTAGTCCTCGGTCTCGAGGTCAGGCGAGGTCAATCAGTCCTACATCACAGAGGTCATTTCAAATCCTTGCAGTCGTCGTATGAATCCGTCAACGTTGTGTCAGTCTCGAAGTCGTCCCAACCATCACCTGTTGAACAACACAAATCCGTGCGAACATCAGACCAAAGCTCTCGCACAAGTAGTTCTTTCCCAAACAGCTTGACAGAAAATGAAACCCGTTCTGCAATTCCTCGTTCTGAATCTCAGACATCGCGTCAAAATCTCATTAATAGCTGCTGCACAAACTCCTCCAATAAAAACATCAAAGAGAGCATTTCAATTCCGATAAGCCCTCAACAACACTCTGTTACATCTAATGGAGTGAGAAAGCGATTCAATACTCAACATAATCAATACGACGAGACGTCTCATCTGCAACCATCACATTTCGGAAACATCTTAAGCTTTAGAAATCAGTCACCATCATCTAAACGCGTCATCCAATTGGCTAACGGTCGCGTCAAATTCAAAACTCCTTCAGACAAACCGTTTGGTGATCCCCCGTTTCGAGATCCTTCTTCACACGACATAAACATATCAGAAGACGGTCCAAAGATTTTCCATCACAGAGGTAAGCGATCGCACATTCTCGGTATCAAATCACATACATTCGGTCACGTGATTGAAGCCTCTGGACGGATTCTCAACTCAAGTTTTCACAAAATAACGTCGGGTAGCCAATCCCCCGAGCCACAACGCAACACGCTTCCAGCTGAAAACGGCAGCGCTACCGACGCGGCACCAATCACAGTTCTACGAGACATAAACAGACGCAAGGCTACAACACCAAGCATTCTTGTTGACTCTGAAGCTGCAGTAGGAATGGATCCGTTGAGCACCAGTGGGACTGCGTCTAACACACACCCCAGTGGTGCCGTCATGGGAAATCTGTCATCGGGGGCTCCAAAGGCGTGGACGGTACACGATGTCTCCAACAAATGGTGCCAGGCACTGTACAACGCACACCGGACCAAGATCATCAAGCTGAACTGTTCTGGGCAGGACTTTATGGACGTGCCCAACAACGCACGGCTCTTCATTCCCGACACGGACAACCTGTAAGTAATGGACGTTTGTATATTGAATTTTTAATTTGCAGATTTTATTCAGAACAAGATTGGTCTTGGCAAAATATTTAGCAAATTTGTTTTGGAAATAGTAATTCAAAAAAAATTAAATATTTTTTGTTTAAACTTCCCCGTTCAGTTAGGACCACGTAATTAACTGCATTGCTATAATCATAATTTCTAGCAATGTTGGATTAGATAAATACTGAAAGAAAATGAGGTACACATTTTTTTTAAGGGGCCACCCGTGAACTATTCATAGATCACGATATTTAAAGGGTCCCATATTATGTGTGGCAATTGGAGAGGGACAAAATAAAAAAATCGACCGTAATAGCATGATAGATTCTTTTTTCTTATTGTATAGTTAAGTAAATATATTTATGCCACCATCATCACAAATTGTCGTATCCACCAGCTTTGTGTCAAAACCTACTTTCTATGACTTGGAGATCGGGTATTTTCATAATAATTATTAAGTTAATTTGTTTAGATGTGTTACATAATTTAAATATTTATTTCTAGAATTCTAATATCTGTTCTCATTATAGCTATGAAATAGGAAAGAACGTTTGGTCAAGTGAGAACAGATGTTTTATCCGATTAATGTTGGCCTTTAAAAAGAAAGAGAGAAAAATTAGTAAAGGCCAACGCTTAAATAATCCTCTATCTATTAAATGAAAATTCACCAGATCATATTAGTTTATGATGCACACGGCTTTCTTCATGGAAGTGCTGCAGCCGTAGATATTGAACAATTTTGTCAATCAGAAATTGTGTTAGAAATATTTTCTCTCTGTATTCACAGATTATTTTTTTTATTAAAATATCCAATATAAATTACCATACATTGTTCTTTCTCAGCATTACACCAAATACAATCGGATCGCTTGTGGCTTTTAACCAGGCGACTAAGAGTGCTTTCCGATACAGTGTTAAAGATCGATAAATGATCTGGTTATGATTCGAAGAAGTTGCTTTCTTGAAACGACAAATGTCATAGAAAAGTAATATGCAAATGTAAATATTACAATATTACAAGATCATGTGTTAAATTTACTGAATATTTCAAAATTCATATTTTAACATAATTATGCCATACAACGTTTTGTGCCGATGCCAAACTGTTAAATTTTTATTAATTTAAGAACATTGCTTTGGCTTTAATTTTACGTTTGTCTGCATCAGAGAAAAGTCTTAGATGACTGAGACAAACGCTGAGATGACTGAGGCAAACACTGAGATGACTGAGGCAAACACTGAGCTGACTCAGGCAAACGCTGAGATGACTGAGGCAAGCACTAAGATGACTCAGGCAAACACTAAGATGACTGAAGCAAACACTAAGATGACTGAGACAAACACTGATATGACTGAGGCAAACACTGAGATGACTGAAGCAAACACTAAGACGACTGAGGCAAACACTGAGATGACTGAGGCAAACACTGAGATGACTGAGGCAAACACTGAGATGACTGAGGCAACCACTGAGATGACTGAGGCAAACACTAAAATGACTTAGCGAAGCACTGAAATGACTGAGCAAAGCACTGAAATGACTGAGCAAAGCACTGAAATGACTGAGCAAAGCACTGAAATGACTGAGCCAAACAATGAAATAACTTAGCCAAACACTGAAATGACTGAGGCATCTGAAAACCCCATGAAAATCGGCTGATTACATGTTTTCACTCTAAGTTTTTGTGTCTAGAAAAAAATAAAAATCTTTAAATCTCAAAACCATTTAACGTAACATTTTATGAATAGGGACGAGTCAGTTTAGAGCATCGGTTATGTCAAGGTATAACTATTTATATATATATATGGCATCCTTCCTTCTTCGTGAGACAATGGACACATCTTTAATCGCAGCCGCGGCGTCTTATAGGTCTTGCCCCCTTCTGCCAACTCTCCATTCATCAAATCTGTCGGTTTACTGCCTTCCTCCATTCTCCTGACATGGCCCAACCAGTGAAGGGGCCTCTTGCTAATCGTTGATATTTTTCTATAAATTTCTGCACGTTCCAAGACCTCTGTGTTAGGCACCTCGTCCCGCCATCGAATGCGTAAAACACCTTTGATCGAAGCTGTTGAGTTTCCGCTCATGACTGGCATATGTGGTCCACACTTCACTGCCATATAGGAGCATACCAAAAAACACATGACTGATAGACGCTTAATTTTCATGTTTTAATGTTTATTGTTAGAAATGGGAATATCGACTGTCAATAGCAATAACATGCTAAAACCAAAAAAATAATTTTCTATTCTAGAATGATATTTGGATATTTCATGATCGTGTTACAGTTATTGTGCCATCATGTGACAGGCATCACAGGGTTGAACACAACAAGATCAAACACGTTATTTGTGTATTGTGAATGACATAACAATATATGAAAGGCCGAGTAGAAAAAGTACGTAAGTGTATTTTTGCAGTTTTGAGAAAAATGAGATTAAAGTTTTTAAATTCGTATTTTAAAACCTTAAAAGCTGCTCGAAGAAACTCTGTATCTAACACATTTGGACATTTTTCATGAATGATATTTACAGGAATGATTCCGAAGAAGTAAACAAATATAATGTCTGTCTTAACTCATTTTTTGAAAAATTGTAACTTAAGTACTTTTTCGACTCGGCCCTTCATATATATATATGTAATTGGACCGCCACGTGTTCGCGGATCGATACACACTATAAACCATGTGATCACGTGGTTACACATGAAAAGATTCGACATATTGGCACTTGCATTCTATCTTTGGTCGCGTTTTGATGGCATTTCCTGTACGGCACGATCGTCGCTAATTAATTGCTCTGACATTTTCGATGATATTTCTGAACAGGAATTTTCTACCTCTAGACTTTTTTCAGACAGTGAAAGAAAAATATTCAGGCACCTCTCTATTAATAAAATAAATGCGCACGATGCAACAATCTCACTCTGATAAGTTATTTCAGAATTAAAGTTCTTGTAGTGGTGACAAATTTATTAAAAACCTTTACAATTTGTTACTTTATGGTGCGCTGTCCAACTATTTCATACGAAGATTTGGGGCCGTTTATCTAAAAGCCTTAGCTGATTTGTTAAATCAGTAATCAAGCATTTCTTTATTCATGCTCATTATGGTGTCATAATATGTTATAAGTTTGATGACCATCAAAGTAGGTCCCCTGCGTCTTGCCACAGAAAACAATGTAAGAGTCACCGCTTGGACTCCATTTCGGCAGGTTTCAGTACTGAAACGATAGACTGAGAAACGATAGTTTGAGAAACGGTTATGAAACTGGTATTGCTTTTTTGTTGCGTCTACTCTAAAATATTTTTTATAAAGAAAAGTGTGATTCTATTTGCTAACCCCTGGAGTGTGAATTTCAATAATTCAATGCCCTTCCCAACTCAAACATTGATGACATATTGCCTTTTCTTTGGGTTACATTTTGCACTTTGTTTCGAGTTAATTTTTTCCCCTTGTTTGGTAGCGTGTTGGTGACCTTCCTTCAAATCGTAATTCAACTACTCAACATTGACCTAATGCTATTTTGTAATGGACGAAGTAAATGACAGCAAAATGAGAAAACCCTTTCTTGTCTTTATATGACATTTTTATATTTTTATTTTATACATCAAATACAAAGAAATTAAAAACATTGCCAGTCTATAATTTCAATAGACAAATAGAATATTGTCATCGTTGTGGAATCCAGCATCCAACGTCATGTTTTAAGTGTTGTAGTTAACGGGAATTAATAACCAAAATCTTAAATGGCTTGCACTAGAAACGAAACAATTAGCTAAGCGAATATTGATTTTAGAACCACACAAGAAAATTCCCAGACACAGTCATCCTTTAGTACAACCGCTCTTGATTAATTAAGTTGATGTGTTGGGAATTTATTTTTACAAACGTATTAAAAAATATTTAATTAATACATTTTATATCTGGTAACTTCATATGCAAAATGTTTCTTTATGATAAAATACACTTAAATTTGTATAAAATGCTTAGACCTACGATAAATTTTTTTATTCTTAACGAAGATAAAATGTATATTTAATTGTTCGACTCGTTAACATTAATGACAGAAAAATGTTAAAAAGTTTAATAGGAATTTTTCTGAAATGGATTTCACATTTTTTTACCCGGAAATATGATAGGCATTGATGTTAAAAATAAAAGGATTGAAATGGAAAAACAAACAAAAAAAAACAACAAAAAAACAATAGTTTCTTTCTTGTGCCATCTTCGCTTTTAGCGGCATCTCCCTCCTCTTAGTTCTTTTTCACGTATTCCTCTTCTACCTTCCTGCTGTTCATTCTGCACGTAAAAAGTATTCTCCGTTGTTCCATGGTCTGCGTGGTAATTTCTTGTCTTGCGCCCCGAGCTGAACTAAACCAATTTTCCTCAATGCCATTGCCTCGATTGCCATCAACTCCAATTTTGCTTACAATGAACGTTATGAGAATTGTTTTCCTCCATAAAATCGAAATATTTCGTTGTTTTAACATTACTTTTATGACAGAGCAGAGTTTTTTTTAACTTTTTTGTTCCCTGTGCCCTTTGCCAGTTTAATGAGGCTTTACACCTTTTTTTTGGATTAACATTTGTAAATTAAAATAATATCATTATAAAGAGGTAATTCAGTCCAGGACCCCTGGCGTCTTGCTAAACAGGTTAGGAACCCCTGTTCTAGCATTAGCGCATCATGCTGTTTGATGAATTGTTATGGTGTTTGACATTGAAGCTACACCGTAAAGGTCATGTTTAGTCCAGCCGGGCAGATCAATTATCTGCAGCATAAAACATGTCACGGACATTGCAGACACCAGAAACACACATTTTATGATCAAACGCACATTGTCGTACTATATGAAACTATATGTCAGCGGCTCTCAAATATTCTTGATGATTGGACTCCATAGGCTGCACTGGAAGGGTCCTCCCAATAATTGGTAAAGAACGTTTTTTTCTCAGAGCTTAAGCAAACTCCCCAGGAGCTACCGTCTTACTATTTGAGACCTCAAATCAACAAA
Organism: Omphiscola glabra; assembly: GCA_964017045.1. Lineage (NCBI taxonomy): Eukaryota > Metazoa > Mollusca > Gastropoda > Lymnaeidae > Omphiscola > Omphiscola glabra. The sequence goes on from OZ024799.1 coordinate 35,179,433, forward strand.
CACATTATTTAAAAAAATCAAAAACACACACACACAAATATAGCAGCATTACACAGGAAGATCCATTGCTGTTCGCTTAACAGGTTGAGATTTAAAATACCCGAGTTTCCGGTACCTTGAGCCGGTACTGGGAAACTCCCTAGTGTGCCCATGGCTTAAGACGTTTCTAGCGACCTCGTCTCCTCAGAATGACCTCTAGTACCTTGACGTGTCTACCTGGTAATAGCTTGGCTGATACCAGCAATACCGGCCACCTACCAAAAGATCCGCTGCATCAGGCGTACTCTTGATTTTGGACCCGAGGATCAGAATCTGGCTTTTGACATGTCCGGGGTGCCGGGCCCTCGTCCCGGTGAGAATTCCACATTGACATTTGCCTATAATATGCTTTTACGCACAACATCACGATACCTTCCATAAGCAATATAGGTCAATGAATTGTATAGTCTTTGACCGTAATCTTACAATTGCTTCCATAAGGCAGTAAAGCGATTATATTGCATAGTCCTTGTTCTTCCTCTCTTTCTTTTTCCCTGTGGGTTCCATGTTAGATGGTTTACTTGGATTGTGCCATATCCACATCCATCTTTTCCCTGTAATGTCCTCAGCATTTCAACTTTTAGATATTTCCTCCGCAGTATTTCTTTGTCGCTGATGAAGCTTGGCCATTTTATGTAAGGACCTTTCTCACGCAAATATTATTAAGGTTTTGACTTTCTGCGTGTTCTTCAAGTTTCGGTTCTGATATGAAGCTGCAAACAGCACAATTAAATTAAATGCTATTTCACAGATAGAAGAAAAGGCAGAGGCAGGGTAGGGATCATGATTACAAGTTGCCGTTAAGGGATATTAGGCGCGTGGCTGTGGTGGAAGTCTATGGCTGATAATTCTAGATACGCAGCCCTGCGAAAGCTGCTCTTAGGCAACCGTTTCGTCCCAGCTATTTTGCAAATTAGTTGCGAGGTGAAAACCCACTGTAGAATCCTTCTTAGAGGGCGTGCGATGCTTCCCACGGACTGGTGGGGCGGGAAATATTATGACTTAATGTACCGTCCTGACCCCTGGGAGAGTGGGCTGCGAACGCTTTAAGCGCATCTCTATCGGTCGAATGGGCGAGGAGGGCCTCCATCAGCAGACCCGATCAAGCAGTTGCGGGTGGGGCGCGGGTGACACCCGTGGGGTCTCTGGCGTGCCCCCGCACAGTCCGGCTTCGAGGACACCTGACGCCTGGCTGGTGTGGGGGAGCGCCAGGGAGGGCATAAGGAACTTAGGCTCGACGGCCCGCTGACGCCATATCCCAATGAGATATTTCAGTAGTAGTGAAGAAGGGTATTAGAATAGTATACATTTAAATTTTACACTCAAAGCACACGCTCGCGTCAGAAACACAAAAAAGTTCTATTAAAAAAATGACACTAAAATCTATTGAGAAATCGAAATGAACTAAATGTATGCACTGATCCTCTAAAAACGGAAGAAAAGAAAAGCCCTCTCATTGTAAGAGTGCAGCGTGATGTGTAGACATTTTAAAGAAATCTTCTCGATTGGAAGGGGAAACAGTGAAATAGTTGAAGGTTTTCTCAGCGAAGCCTCAGTAAGATGTGACCAAGCGTCGATGTTAAATGTGGATGGTTTTACTACTTTTGTAAGGCTTTTGTGTTCAATCAGATTGAAAAGGTCAAAGGTCACTCCTAAATCCATTTTCTTCCGTGTACTGATAAAATTAATGAGTTTAAAAGTGACTCGAAATTGTGCATACTTTTGAAAATGTGTTTTGCCTTAAGGATATCATCGCCCGATATCTTCACGTGGTATCTTCAACCGATATGTTCACCCACTTATCTTCACCGATATCTTTAATAGATATATTCAGCCGATGTCTTCACGCGATATCATCATGCCATATCTTAGCCCCATATCTTCACCCGCTAATATAACCCTCATGTCTTCACTCGATGTCTTCACCCCATATCTTCACCCGATATCTTCACTCTATATCTTCCCCCGGATGTCGTCACCCTATGTCTTCATCCGATATCTTCACCCGATATCTCCACTTGATATATTCACCCGATACCTTCATCCGATATCTTCACCCGATACCTTCACCCGATATCTGCACGATATCCTTACCCGATATTTTCACCCGACCTTTTACCCTATGCCTTCACCCGATATCTTCACTCTATATCTTCCCCCGGATGTCGTCACCCTATGTCTTCATCCGATATCTTCACCCGATATCTCCACTTGATATATTCACCCGATACCTTCATCCGATATCTTCACCCGATACCTTCACC